>JACZZP010000007.1:1252574-2505148 GCA_015183035.1 Meloidogyne chitwoodi | reverse complement strand
TTCAAGTTCGATAAAAAAATTTCCATCGTTGGAAATTTGCTGAATTTGGTATCATTCGAAAGAGCTCTATAAGCTGAATCGAATGAGCTTTGAAATTTAAAAATCTATCGACTAGTTTTTGAGAAAAAAATTTTTGAAAATTTTAAAAATTTGGGGTTGAAGGAATAATTCAAAGTGCGATAAAAAAATTTCCATCGTTGGAAATTTGCTGAATTTGGTATCATTCGAATGAGCTCTATAAGCTGAATCGAATGAGCTATGAAATTTAAAAATCTATCGACTAGTTTTTGTGAAAAAAATTTTTGAAAATTTTAAAAATTTGGGGTTGAAGGAATAATTCAAAGTTCGATAAAAAAATTTCCATCGTTGGAAATTTGCTGAATTTGGTATCATTCGAAAGAGCTCAATAAGCTGAATCGAATGAGCTACGAAATTTAAAAATCTATCGACTAGTTTTTGAGAAAAAAATTTTTGAAAATTTTAAAAATTTGGGGTTGAAGGAATAATTCAAAGTGCGATAAAAAAATTTCCATCGTTGGAAATTTGCTGAATTTGGTATCATTCGAAAGAGCTTGATAAGCTGAATAGGGCTGCACGTCACTTGCGGCCGACCATTTGCGGCCCGACATTTGCGGCCCGATATTTGCGGCCCGACACTTGCGGCCCGACATTTGCGGCCCATCATTTGCGGCCCGACATTTGCGGCCCGACATTAGAGTAAAAAAAATTTTTGAAAAAAAAATTTAAAAAACACTGAAAATTTATTTTTTTATCAAATATTAATATTTTTACAAATTATAGTTGACTAGTTAAATAAATGAAATTTTATTGTTATATTAAAATAAATGTAATAGGTAACTATCCATCCATCTTCAAGTAGTGACTATAGATCATAAATGTAGCAACTAGAACTTAAAAATTAGAAAAAATAAATTCAAATCAAATAATTAGAATTTGAAAATTATTCGATTCATAAAAATAAATCAAATAAAGTATTTGGAAAAAATTTAAAATTGGCCGATATATTATATTTAGTTTCAGTTTACTAGCATTGAAACAAATGTGATCAAAAAAGTTTAAGGTCAATGATAGAGCTATTCGCGATTTAGTTTTAAATTTTGATGCTATTGCTAATCCAACAAATGAACAAATAATTAACCACTTTCGCGCATTGCAGTATCGTCTTGCTGGGAATGGCTTTGATAATTGGGCTAATTAAAAAAATTTATGAAAAAGAATTAAAAATTATCACAAATATTAATATTTGATAAAAAAATAAATTTTCAGTGTTTTTTAAATATTTTTTTTCAAAAATTTTTTTACTCTAATGTCGGGCCGCAAATGTCGGGCCGCAAATGTCGGGCCGCAAATGTCGGGCCGCAAATGATGGGCCGCAAATGTCGGGCCGCAAGTGTCGGGCCGCAAATGTCGGGCCGCAAATGTCGGGCCGCAAATGGTCGGCCGCAAGTGACGCACTGCCATGAAATTTTGGTCTTAAGTGTGGAGAGCCTCTTTTTTAAAACTTTAAAAGCTCGTAACTTTACAATACATTAAAACGGGCACATAAAAATTTGGATTCTGTACCTACTCAAAAAGCTCTTTCGAATGGTATAGGTTTTGTCAAAATCGGTAAGTAGCATGTTGTGATGTTCCCTTGTGAGTTGAATGACACAAATACAACATGAGCTAAAATCATGCTCAAATCGAGCTCATCTTGAGCTTAAATCATGCTCAAATCGAGCCCCTCTTGAGCTAATATCAAGCTCATTTCGAGCTAAAATAATGCTCATATCGAGCTCATGAGCTAAAATCATGCTCAAATCGAGCACCTCTTGAGCTAATATCAAGCTCATTTCGAGCTAAAATAATGCTCGTAAGAGCTCATCTTGAGCTTAAATCATGCTCAAATCGAGCCCCTCTTGAGCTAATATCAAGCTCATTTCGAGCTAAAATAATGCTCATATCGAGCTCATGAGCTAAAATCATGCTCAAATCGAGCACCTCTTGAGCTAATATCAAGCTCATTTCGAGCTAAAATAATGCTCGTAAGAGCTCATCTTGAGCTTAAATCATGCTCAAATCGAGCTTATATTGAGCTTAAATCATGCTCAATCGAGCCCCTCTTGAACTCATACAGAGCTTAAATTGAGCTCAAATCATGCTCATCTTGAGCTCATACAAAGCTTAAATTGAGCTCAAATCAAGCTCATCTTTAGCTCATACAGAGCTTAAATTGAGCTCCAATCAAGCTCATCTTGAGCTCATACAAAGCTTAAATTGAGCTCAAATCAAGCTCATCTTTAGCTCATACAAAGCTTAAATTGAGCTCAAATCAAGCTCATCTTTAGCTCATACAAAGCTTAAATTGAGCTCAAATCAAGCTCATCTTTAGCACATACAGAGCTTAAATTGAGCTCCAATCAAGCTCATCTTGAGCTCATACAAAGCTTAAATTGAGCTCAAATCAAGCTCATCTTTAGCACATACAGAGCTTAAATTGAGCTCCAATCAAGCTCATCTTGAGCTCATACAAAGCTTAAATTGAGCTCAAATCATGCTCATCTTGAGCTTAAATGACTAAAATCATGCTCATCTTGAGCTTAAATTGAGCTCAAATCAAGCTCATCTTGAGCTTAAATTATCTCAACTTGAGCTAAAATCATGCTCATATTGAGCTCATCTTGAGCTTATTCATGCTCAATCGAGCCCCTCTTGAACTCATACAAAGCTTAAATTGAGCTCAAATCATGCTCATCTTGAACTCATACAGAGCTTAAATTGAGCTCAAATCATGCTCATCTTGAACTTATACAGAGCTTAAATTGAGCTCCAATCAAGCTCATCTTGAGCTCATACAAAGCTTAAATTGAGCTCAAATCATGCTCATCTTGAGCTCATACAGAGCTTAAATTGAGCTCAAATCATGCAAGAAGGCTCCTTGCGATTAATTTTTTTGCGTCTAGCTGGCCCCTTGCGATTAATTGTCCTGCGTCTAGATGGCCTCTTGCAATTACATGTCCTGCGGCTAGATGGCCACTTGCGATTACTTGACTTGTATTTGTTGAAATTTTTTGTCATTTTTGTCTATCCTCCCTTCTGCAACTTAATGAAATTTAAAAATCAATAAATTAAATTGATTTTTAGCTAAAATCCGTGTTTAACTAATACATTTATTCTTTTAAAAATACAAATTAAATTATGAAAACAAAAAATTTTATTCAGTCCTTCATGTCCAGATAATTCAGTTTTTTTTGTAAAAGATTTGATTCATTTTTGGTCCTAACACTTTACAATTTTGACAATTTGTAATTCTATGACCTAATCCAGAACAATAAGAACAACCTTTATCAGCATCATCAACACCAGCAGCACCCTCTTCTTTTGGCGAAATATCAGCAGAAAGTTTTTCTTTTTTATCGTCATCTTCACCCAAAAGTTGTTTGAGAAAGGCAGGTAAAGGTTGCCCTGCTTCAATGAGTAAATGCTTCAAATAAAGAAGAACAGAAATATCTAAAAATTAAAGAATGAAACTCTTCTGTTGAAAAAATAAATTAATTAAACCTGCTTTTCTATTTATAAATGTTGTGGCAATACCACACTTTCCTAGATGTCTACTAGTACGTCCAATACGATGGACTATAAAAATAAAAACAAATTATAAAAAAGTTTTTCGTCAGGTTCCATTATTATTTTAAATTTATCCGTAAATTTATAAGCAAATATATTTCTAAACCTAAAAATACCATCATTTTCAATATCTTCTGGCATATCAAAATTGATTACATGTTGAATATTTTCAAAGTCTAATCCTTTCGATGCAACATCAAAAATTTGAAAAATGTTGCAATTTATTCTTTCAAAATTTAAATAAAAACCTGTAGCAATAAGTACATCTTTTTCTCCACGTCTGAATCCATCAATTCCTGAATGTCTGTCTTTTTGGTCTTTAAAAAGATATTTTTTTCTTTAAAATTTATATTTTAATTAAAAAAACTTTTTCCGCTATGAATAGAAGCAACTTCAATTCCTTTAACTAAAAGATATTCACAAATATGATCAATATCAGCTTTCTTCTCAGCAAAAATTAAAAAACTCTTGGAGGTTTTTTGCAAAAAATTGAGAATTTTTACCAATTTTTCATCACTTCGAACTAGGGTGCGTCCCCGACCAATTGGTCGGGGATCGGGGGGACGGGGTGTCGGGGTTTGGCCTGTCGGGGGTGCCTGTCTGCTGAAATGTCGGGGGACGGGGGTTCGGGTCTGGGGAGGAGAAAAGTCGGGGGACGGGGACGCACCCTACTTCGAACATATTCAAATTCTTGTACAACGTTTAATGAGGCTTTTAATTTTTTTTGATAAATTAAAAAAATATTTTAAAAGAAAACCTGCTCCAGCTCTTCCAACATTAACAACAATTGCACGAACAAGTGTTAATTTTGCAAAATTTCGAATTTTCTTTGGCATTGTTGCAGAGAAAAGAAGTGTTTGACGTTGACCCTAAATAAATTAAAATTTTTTTTTAATTTATAAAATAAATTAAAATTGGCCCTAAAAATAGATAATTTTCTGTTAATTTTAAAAAAATTAAAAAAGAAAACCTTAAAATAAGAAAAAATAGATCGCAATTCCTCTTCAAATCCCATATCCAACATTCTATCAGCTTCATCAAGTACCAAATAACGACAAACTTGTAAATTCAATATTTTTTTATTTAACATATCAGAAAGTCGTCCAGGGGTGGCAACTGCTATATGAACACCTCTAAAATTGAATAATTCATTTAAAAATATTTGAATTAAAAAAAACCTTGCAAAAAGCCGTGCTTGATCTTAATAGGAAAGCCACCAATAGAAAGTCCAACTCTAATTTCAGGAAAATCTGATTTAGGTAAAGAATCACATATCCATTGGATAACATCAGAAATTTGTTTATTAGCCAATTCTCTTGAAGGTACAATAATTAAACCATAAGGCCCTTATCCTCTTTTAAATCTTAAAGCAATTTCTTGTTCTAATACAAACATTACAATTGGTATAACAAAAGTTAAAGTTTTGCCAGAACCAGTTGAAGCAATTCCAATCATATCATGGCCATTTAATAATACTTGAATTCCTTGCATTACCTGTTGGAATATAAATTTTCTTTTCTTTAAGCAGATTTATTATTTGGCGAGGCAATTTCATTTCCTTAAAAATTAAAAAAATATAAATAATTAAATTTAAAAAAAAATAAACCAAAAAACTCACAATAGCAGGTGGACAGTCTTCCCCCTCAACTTGAATTCCTTCTTGTCTTCTGAATTTGTCCCAATCCTCTTCTGTTTGATTACGAATATGTCTAGGTGGTCGCCAGGATGTTTGTATTGATTCGGTGTATTTAACACCTTTAGCAATTTCTGCAACCCTTAAAAGAAATTAAAAACTAATTTTTAATTTAAAAATAAAACCGTTGCAAGAGCACTTGTTTGTGTAACACTTTGCAAGATTTTATCTTCTTCTTCACGTCTTTTTTCGTCTTCTTCTCGGTCATCATCTTAAATTAAAAAATAATAAAATTTAAAGATAAATAAAACACCCACCCTACCGAACATAAATTAGTTTAATTTATAAAAAAAACTTTTTTGTGGACTTATACTATTTAAAACTAATTTTAAACAAAAATATGAGACTAAAATAATTTTTAAAATTAATTGGACTCGAACCTACAACCTATGATTCTCAAAACTAACTCTCTCCAACTTATGTTAACAACAGATGCACATAATTTATTATAAAATAATTGAATATAATTAAATTAAAACCTTGTTCCTGTTGAAGTAATTCGTTATGTTTTTCTAGTAAACTTTTTTTCGATTCTTCAAATTTTTTCTCTTCTTCCTTTTTTCGACGTTTTGCAGCCAAAAATTCTTCTGTTTCTCTTTTTATGTCTTTATCTGCTTGTGCTTCTGATACTTTTGAATGGATTAAATTTCTAAGCAAAAGTCGTCTGTGTTCCTTTAATTTTTATATTTAGTAAAAAAAGAAAAGATTATAAAATAACCTGCTCTCTCATCCGTTGTCTTGTGGGGATATAAGATTCTGAATCAAAATCTGATTCATCTGAAGAGATTAATCCTTCCATTTTTGTTTTTCCTCCTCTTCGATTAATTTTCGACGACAGGCCTTAAAAGAAATTTTTAAAATAGAAAAATAGTAAAAAACAATAAAATTATTTTTAAAGTCTAAAAGAGAATTTACAGCCAAAAAATGAATTACTTCAATCAAAATAAATCATATACCATGGAATGGGATTCGAACCTCACCCACTTTATCATAAACCCAACCCTTGACCACTAGGCCAAAGCAGAACAAGTTAAACCAAACCTAATTGCCTCATATTTGTTGATTAAAAGCTTTGCTTTCAATTTCTCTTCATCTCTGCCATAAGCAAAAAGAAAAGGAAAAAATTATAAAAAAAAAATAAAAATGGGAAGATGGAAAAAAAGGGAAGCACCATGCCTTGGAATTACCAAATTTCCTATTTTTTCAAATTTATAAATATTTAAGAGGCGTCCTTTTCTGACGTCTGTGTTTTACATATTTCCGGTACTGAGACCAATTTTATTAAATTTTTCTATTAATAAATTTTTGAATTTTTCTTTCATTTTTCTTTTCCAATTTTTCCCAAACTGTTCTTTTATAACAGGAAATGGAATTTTTTGTTGAGGAAAAATTGCCATTCTTAAATACAACAAAAGAAGGCCGACTCAATCATTTTTTATTTTAAACAAAAAATGAGTCTGAGTTTCTCTTTTAAAATAAAAAATGGGGAGGGAGTTCCGGTTTGTGATGTAAAGTTAAGTCTATTTACATACATGGTCAATAATTTCTCATTCTTTTATTTTTTAGCTAACATATGTACCAAACCTCCTTTTTCTCCTCAATAATTTTTGAAAACTAAATAAACTTAAAATACAAACGAAAAATATTTTTATCACACTAGTGAATATAAAATATACTGAAAATTTTTCATTAATTTTTATTCTAAGTCACTAAATTTTTATTTTTAAGCTACCTATCTTCCAACGCATTAATCAACTTTTCATGAGTTTTTTTTTTGTTAAATTTATATAGGTATATGTATATAATTTAACCTAATTTTCATTTTTTCTTTTTAATGCCATAAGTTTAGTTTTTCTATTTTTGGGAAACCCTGCGATACAATTTTTTATCAAACTTTCTTAAAAGCTTAAAATTATTTTTTAAACTTATTTATGTGCTCCAGCCGCTGCGTAATACAAACTGGGCAAACATTAACAAAATAAAAGCAAAAGTGAATTGACGATGAGGAATTATATCTAAACAAGCAGTAAAAACCTTAAATTTAAAATTTCTTAAAAATAAAATTCCTTAAAGATATTTTTTAAACTTCTCTACAACGTTCTGTATCATTAGCATCTAATTCCTCATAAACTGCATAATATACTCATAACCAACTATAGCAACGCCAATAATATTTTTCCTTAAAAAAGTAAAATATTAATGAGAATATTAAAAAATTTTATTTTATATAATTATTTTAACTTTTGAAAAAAACCATATAAATTATAACATTCGCAATTGCACGTTCAAAACAATATTCGACATCTGCCCGTTCCTTACTTTCATTAATCAAAAGACGTGTATAGTCAAACCAAACATCATAATGAAGAGGATTTTCTTTTATTTGCTAAAGGATTTAAGCTGAATTAAAACTTAATTTTCGTTTTGTTAAAATAACAGATTCAATGCGTATTCGTTCCCCAAATTTTTTCCATGGACAGTCAATGATTTAAAGAGTTCCCCTCTACCTTCCTTTGTAATATGATCTGTCAATAATTTTTTAAGTATTTATTTTACTATTTAAAAAATACTAACATAAGTTCATATTGATAAATTACTCTGACTTAAAAAACCTGACGAGAACCAGGAACGTTTCCTACAAGTTCTTCTATGTAATTTTACCAAAATTGTGTAGCTCGCGGAAGAATCAAAACTGCACGATCCCAAATATTTTTAGCATTGTTAACTTGTTTATTCCTATAAAATAAAAGATTTTTAAATTTTTTATAAATAAACAACATTTCCATTTCAGTATATTGTAACCAAATACCTAGTTACATTTCTGTGGTCAGTATCCAGTTCTTTCAAAAACAGATCGAGATCGTTGTAATTCTCCAATCGATTCCTCCCATTTTGCATATTTTATCCAATTAGCAATTTGCATTTTATTTTTGCGAATATTGTTTTAAAATTCCTTTCATTTTTTACGATGGTATTCTGCCAATTCCTCAGGATCTGTGATCCTAACTTTTGGTGGAAGAGGAACAGTCTAAATTTAATCAAATTAAAAAAAACAAAATCTTTTTTTTTTTTTGCAAACTAATATTTTATTCTCGACGCTTTTTGTTTATCTGTACAGAATTGTTTTTTTAAATATTTTTAAGAAAAATTTGCTACTGCTTTTGCTTATTTTTTGTCAAAAAAGATTTCTCCTTTTAATTCCTTTTTTTTTATACTTTTTTATATATAATAATAATAAAAAACATAAAAATGTTGGAATAAAATAAATTTTATATATTAATTACATGTTACTATTTAAATTAAATAAAAAAACTTTTATGTATAATAATAATTATTATTAATAATTTAAGCTTTTTTTTAATAAAGTTCTTTCATATATGGCAGCCCAAATCATTAAAAATTTAAAAGGCAACGATTCATTAAAAGTGGAAGAAAAGATTTTTCATTTTAAAAGATTTTTAAAAAAAAGTCAAACAACATTATGGATTAATAAAAATGAAAATTTAAAAATATTTACAAAAACAATAAATGGAAATATACAAATTGTTGAGAAAAATTTTGTATTTTTTTAAATCAAAAAAAAAATAATTTTAAATTATTTTAAAATATTTTTAAATTTATTTTTTTAAAGGAAAATAATGATTTGATGGAAGATAATGAATTGGTAGAAGATACTGAGCCTATTAGACAGGCTGTGGTTCCTCTTTTAAAATTTACAAAATTAATTAAGGATATACGTGATCAAGTAGAGAGATAAAATTTCAATTTTTTAATTTTTAAATAATATAGAAAAAAATAATTGAACTCCAAAATAAAAAAATTAAAGAACTTAAAACGGACAATAAGTCAAAAGAACAGAGAATTAAAATTTTAATGGAAAAAAAGGATAAAATAAAAGAAGAAGAAGAAGAAGAAGAAATATTAAAATTATCTAATGAAAATAAAAAATTATCTGATCAATTAAAGGAAATTAATTTAAAATTAGCAAATTGTAAAGAAGAAAATAATATATGTACGACTGAGTTGGCGAAAATTAAAGAAGCTTTTAAAAAATTAACTAATGAAAATAAGATTATGTTTGAAGAAAAAACTAAACTTTTAAAAGAAATTGAGAAATATAAGGTGGGTAACTTTATATATATATGGAGAAATTAATATTTAAAAAAAATAATTTAAAAAATTATTTTTTTTAAATATTAAAAAAAAATTTTGAGGAAAATGAAGTTGAAGAAGAAGATGAGGAAAATAAAGTGGAAGAAGCAGGAAAGGAACATGAAGTGAAAGATTAGAAGATTTTTTATTAAAATTTTTAAATAAAAAAAAATTTTTTTTAATTTACTTAGGGTGTCCCATAAGTTCTGCACGTTGGTACGTCATTTTGCGTACAGTAGTCCAATTTTTACAAATGATATACCAAATTAAAGTTCTAACTGTGCACTACAAGATGACCGAAGCACTTTTCCCAATTTTCATTTCTGGCAGAGATATAGCGGATATCCGGGATATACCAAACTTCCTTAATCCGGATATATGTCAAAAAAATTTTTTAATTTTTTTTTAATTTATATTAAAATTCTGCGTATTTTTATGAATAGAATGCAAAAAAATCCACAAAAAATTATGAATTTGAGTCGAGTTATGATTTTTTGAAACTTTACTGCTTTTTACCCTAAATTTAAAAAAAAAATTGAAATTTTTTTTATTATATATAAATGTTAGCTCATTTGAAAGAGCTCGTTGAGATGAGTTGATTAAGAGCAAATCAGCTCGATTTAAAAAAATTTAAACAAAGTTATACTCAAAGGACAAAGCTTATCATAAATGATTACAGTTTTTCCAGCGCTGTTAAAATTCAACCAAATTTATTAATTTTGCTCTTAATCAACTCATCTCAACGAGCTCTTTCAAATGAGCTAACATTTATATATAATAAAAAAAATTTCAATTTTTTTTTTAAATTTAGGGTAAAAAGCAGTAAAGTTTCAAAAAATCATAACTCGACTCAAATTCATAATTTTTTGTGGATTTTTTTGCATTCTATTCATAAAAATACGCAGAATTTTAATATAAATTTAAAAAAAATTAAAAAATTTTTTTGACATATATCCGGATTAAGGAAGTTTGGTATATCCCGGATATCCGCTATATCTCTGCCAGAAATGAAAATTGGGAAAAGTGCTTCGGTCATCTTGTAGTGCACAGTTAGAACTTTAATTTGGTATATCACTTGTAAAAATTGGACTACTGTACGCAAAATGGCGTACCAACGTGCAGAACTTATGGGACACCCTAATAATTTAATAGCTTGAAAGTCAATTGACTAAATGTTATGAATCTGAAAAACGAATGCGTGAATTTGCTGAAAAAGAATTAAAAGAAGTGCAAAAAAATTTAAAATTAAATACAGATAATTTTTCTTATGAATTAGAGCAAAAAAAGAAAGAAAAAAATAACTTGAACACAAAAATTTTGTGAGTCTTTTTTTATAATTTTAATAATTATATTTAGGGAATTAAAAAATGAATTAGAAGAAAAAAATAAAAAAATAGAGTTGTTAACAACTCGGTTTGAAGAAATTGAATATAAATTAAATGAAGAAAAATTGAAAAAAAAAAATTAAATTCTATGTAAAAAATACTGGACATACCGTGGAAACAGTTTTCGACATTGGTTGTTTTCGACAGTGAACTATTTCTCGTTTTCTAACTGTCTGCCTAAATCCGGATCTTCGTATACTTATGAAATTTCTTCCGGTTTTTTGTTGCAAAGACATCCGGATATATTTATTATCCAATCTCTAAGCCCGGACATTGCCCAAAAACTCTTTTTAAGTAAGATTCTTAGAGTTTTAGTTTACTGTCGAAAACAGCCACTGTCGGAATCTATCAGCACCGGACATACTTATATTCCTCAAAAAATATTCTTAAAAAATTTATTACACAATTACTAATTTACGAACACAAATTTCTTGTTAATTTATGGAATTTCTCCTTCAGATAATCCAAATGTAAAAATTTGGCTGTATTAAGGTAATAATTTTAAATAGCTAAATTTATACACACAAAAAATCTACAAGCAAAAAACAATTATTAAAAATATATATATATTTAAAAGAAACATCCCTTTTACAAAAAATATGTGTGTAGAAATCTGCGCTCATAAAAAAAGTCAAATTAATCCTTTAGTTTTTTTATTCTCCTCTTTTTACACACAAAAAGTTTTACCACCCTTTTCTTGTAATTTTTAAATTGATATATATATATTATAAAATTATATAGTTTTATACCTATTATCAGTCAAGAACATAACCCCATAATTCCTGGAAAAAATTTTCAATCGCAAAATTTAAAAAAAAAATTTTTTTTTAATTTTCATCCAATTTTGAAAAATTTTTTAAAATGTATTTATTGTTCTTGACTGTATTGAATCTGTGACATTTTTAAAAGGAAAATGTTATATACATACATATATTTTGGTGTTTTTAAAAGGTCATGTTTTCGTTTGAAACTCTTAATTTAATTATTTTACAATATATGTACATATATAATTTTTTGGCATAAATTTTATTTAAATCAAAAAATAAATTAGAAACTAAATAACAAAAAAGTATAAACAAAATAAATAAACAATTCAAAGTAATATTAAAAAAAGGAAATTTATAAAAAATTAAGTTTATAGGTTAAGAAGAATGTTTTAAAATTTATTAATATATAAATAATTTTTGATATTAATTAATGTGTGAGAAAAAATCTAAGAGCCAAGAAAACGAAAAGTGAAAGCTAGTTTTAAAGTTATAAGTATTTAATAAATAATAAATTGAAATAAAGCAAAAATAGAATATTACTAGCGAAGAAACAAAAACTGAAGAAAAAATAAAAACTGAAGAAAAAGATAAAAACTGAAGAAAAAAAGCAAAAAATAAAAACTTAAGTACCTATATATTTATTTTAGATGTTCAGAATCAAAGTAAATGGAAATTTTAAACAAAAAATTAAATTAATTATAAAAGAATGAATTATTTTTTGGTTAGGAAAAGAGAATTAATTTGCGGGTATCATGGCCCTACGAAAATTGCGCGCAATGGAAAAAAAAATAAAAAATATTGTCGAAAAATAGAATTTAGGTTAAAATTAAAAAAAAAATTAAGAGATAAAACATAAAAGATAATACATAAAAAGCAAACACACCTTTAATATAAGCATTTAATAATTACTTTCAGTGACGTTACATTTTAATTTATTTGAAGAGATTAAAATTTAAGAAGTCGTAGTTAATTAGAAAGTAATTTTTGCTGTTGTTAATGCGACGAATGCGACGAAATCATTTTCGATTTTGTTAATGAGAGACCATTACCTCATATTATTAAAAAAATTAATTAAAAAATAAAAATTGAGCGGTGCTTATGTATTAACTGAATGGAAATACATAAGCACCATTAGACAAACCTGAATATTTGAAGATCTTCAAATTGAAATAATTGTAGAAGATTGAAAAAAAATCAGAAAATAATAGTTCAATAAATAATTAAATCAAAGTCATTTAAAATTTAAAAAATTAAAAAAAAACAGAAAAAATATCTAAAAAAATTGAAGAAAAGGTAAGAAAATTTTTTACATAAAAATAAAATAATAAATAAACAACTTCCAAACTCCACCACGATTACACGAAAAGAGAGAGAGAGAAAAGGCTTGCCTATAGGTTAGTCTACTACTTTCTCTACTCTAACCACGATTACTCGAAAAGAGAGAGAAGAGAGAGAAAAGGCTTGCCTATAGGTTAGTCTACTACTTTCTCTACTCAATATTTTCTCTGACCGTTATTTATTGACTACTCTCAATTTCTATCTTCCCTGTAAATTGAACTACATATGTAGGTTATCCATTATAAATTCTATTAAAAGGAATCTACGGAAAAGTCAGAATTAAAATTTTCCGGAAAAATCAGAATTAAAAAAGTTCTCGGAAAAATCAGAATTAAAGTTTTCCGGAAAAATAAAAACATAAAAATTTAATTAAGCATAAATATAAAATTGAGGCAATCTTCAACAATCTGGGCGCCACCCCAAATAATCGCACCGGGATAGTAAAAACGTGTTTTTAGGGGTTATCGAGGTCGCTGATTACGAATCTGATATAAGTTTTTTCTTATCACTAATCCTTATCATTTTATCACTAATTTTAAAAATCACAGATTTTATCATGAATATTTTCCAAATTACTCAACTTATTAATACACAAGAATCTGCTATTCGATTTTTACAACAACGTACGGTCTGTACCCCCACTATGCCCATCATGTAATCAGCAAATGAGCGAAAATTTGATAAAATCTGTGATTTTAAAAATTAGTGATAAGAAAAAACTGATATCAGATTCGTAATCAGCGACCCCGATAACCCCTAAAAACACGTTTTTACTATTCCGCTGCGAGCAGTTGAAGGATTTAATTTAACGAAGTAATAAGAAAAAAAGAATAAGGGGAAGTATATTAAATTTCTACAAAATTAAATTTTAGTACATATAGCAAAAAACCGATACTTCAAAGTTCAGTCAGTTTTTAGACGATAACATAGATTCTTTTTGAATAAAATTCTGATTTTAATCATACCTATTTTGTAGAAAATTAAATTCTCATCGAATGATATAAAAAAGTTTAATTGGTCAAAGTATGCAAGAGAATGGGAAATAAAATAAAACGGAAAAATGAAAACAAGTATTTGATATGTAATTAAAAATGGACAAAATAAAATAAAAATTATTTTAAAAAAATTAAAAATGAGGTGAAAGTTTGGATTATGTTAAAAAATTAAAAAGATTAGTTAGAAAAATATACGCGAGAAGCATTATAACAATAAAAATTATAAAAGAAATATTGATTTTTGATTTGGACGCTGGCGCAATTAAATAAATAAAAAGAGAGAAACGCCGACTTGTAGACTGCTGACTTGCCGCAAGTAGTCTCTAGTTTCCTCTTTATCTCTAATTCTCTTTGTTTATACTATTGCTTAGTCGTAAGCTCATAACATTTTTGAAAACAAAGTGGCAAACGACATTCTGTCAAAACGACTAAAGGTTACACCTATTTTAAACGCCGTATTCGGGCTGTGACAATTCGAAAAGAGAAACGTGATGAGTTATTTTATTAAAATTTTTTAAATTTTTAGTTAAATATGAGTAAATGTCCATTTTTTTCAGCTTCAACTATTGGGCAAAACAGAATTTCAAAATTCTCCAAAATTAAAAAAACAAAAATTAATTGATTCAATAAATTTATTAAATTTAAAAATAAATTTGGCTAAACTACAGTTTCCGTACTTTTTTTATTTCGGACAAGATATATGTCATACGGAAGAGCTCGTCGAGCTGAGTCGAATGACATAAAAAATAGTCCGCGGAAACAACGATGGGCCAAGTTATAGGTCAAAAATTGAAAAACCATAGGGGGGAGTAAGCTCATTTGAGGTGATTACCGCGGCTGCACTAAATTATTTTCACTGAATTAATTATTTTGTTGTAATTTGCGCCGTAGAATAACGCATGTACCAAAAAGCCAACGAGAGATTGGCTCCCAAATCAAGAAGTCATAAAACACTCCCAATAGGTCCAAGTTTGGCGTGTTTCCAGTAAACTTCGATCCTTCATAGCTTTGTTCATAATCGTTCAATCTCGACAATTTTGGTCTCATTCGATAGGTCTCGAAGAGCTCTTTCGAATGAGCTATTATACTCATATTCGAATTTTTTACCCCAAAATGTGCTTACTCCCCTATGGTTTTTCAAGTTTCAGGGACCTGTATCTCAGCGAGTATTCGTCTCCGGTAAGAAATTCTTATATATTCATGCTCAGCTCGACGAGAAGAATCGATTGATATATATTACATGTTTCAAGCTCGGACCCGATATACTAAAGCGACCCCAAAGTTCCTCTTTCATCTTCGAACTATGAATTGATGTTTAAAATAAGATTAATTAAAAAATGAATATTTAAAATTGAAATAATTCTGATGGACTTCAAAACTGGACAGAACTGGGCCTCAGAAAACCGAACAATCTAACTCAGAGAAGCGAAATAATTCCTTGTAAAAAATTATTTTATTTTTTATATACTTTAAATAAAATACATACAAGTGAGATCAAAATTTAATTACATGAAAACATGATAAAAAAAAGAAGAAAAAGATATTAAAATATAAAAAAAACTAGCAGTCTAACAATAGCATGTCAGGTTAAATAAAACGTAAATAATTCGCGACTAAAGAAACTTGAAAATTTTCCAGTGTTTTATTCTATTCTTAATCCTGCACGTTTTAAAATAGAGACACAGTCAACAGAACCATTTAATTGAGCATGCCAAAGCGCTGAACGCCCTTGGTCATCAAGTGCATTGATACAAGCATTGTACTTGAAAAATTTAAAAAATAATAAACGACATTTTGAACTTTTCGCATTTAGATATTTTCAATATTATTAATTAAAATTTTTTAATAAACCCAAATAAGAAGCTGTAAAATTTCTGGAGCTCCAATTCCACAGGCTAAATGTATAGCTGTTCTTTTATCATTATTTCCTCCAATTGGGGTATTAATATCATTCTAAAAAAATTTTAAATATTAATAAAAAAAATCAAAAAAAAACCTTGTCCAATCTTGGTAAAATTGATGATAAATCTATAACATTGCGAGAAAGTACGGCATCTACAAGTTGCTGAATTGGTGTTCTATCAGTTGACAACGGTGAAAGAAATGCTTTTTCAACATATTTCATTTGAATCCATTTTTCTTTTTGTTCTCTGCTGTGAATTTTTTAAATTATTAAAGTAATTTACAATTTTTTTACCTTGATATATCATTAATTGAAGTTGGTGAAACATTATATTCCCAAATTTGTTTCGCTAGTGTATTTCCAATCGATTGCATTACGACAATATGCTCAAACCTATTTACAAAATTTCAATTATAATAATTTAATTAATCCATTTATGCATCCCAGGGATAAAAAATGTCAAAAAAATCCTATACATGTAAAATAAAAGTTCAATTCATTAATTAATTAAAGCTTACGGCCAATCATCAAGTTCCAGTGATCTAACTCTGCTAATATGTGAACCCAACTTCCTATGAATTCCTGAACATTCAATGCAAATAAGTATTCCCAAATTTATTGATGCCCAATCCGGATGTAAGGAATTGCAATCAGCACATTTATCATTTCCATCAATTTGCCGTAATGCCTGGATCTCAGCTCTTCGATTTTCAGCTTTAATTGCACATCTTTTGTTGAAATATCACATTTATTTTTGCCATTTCTTTGATCTAATTTAGAAAATTTGTAACAAAACAATTTTCAATAAAAACCTGTTAATTGCTGCTGATCTTTTAATGAAAGTTTTTGTTGTAAGCATCTTTCTATTTTACGTTCAATAAAGGAAACCCATATATCACGTTCTTCAACAGATGAAGCACTAAATTCCCAACTTTTTTGATCACATGTAACAATTTCAAATTCACAGCATTTCACTTTATTATTAATTATTTTTATTTCCCCTTTCTCTCTCTGTGCCAAAAGGCATACTATAAATGAAAAGGAAAAATAAGAGTGCACTTATCCTGACGCCAAAAGTGCAAGAGAAGGAAAGAAAAGAGCGAATTTTCTTTGCGGACAGGTGGGACATCTACTGGACATTTACCTTTTTTGTTTATGTCTTTGTATTTAATTTTAAATAGTCTAAAATCCTAAACAATAATTTAAATACAATTTTAAATTTAACTCGTCTTTAGACCATAAATAACACTTTCGTATTTCATCATTATTTACAAATATTATATTATCTGTTCTTATTTTTATAGTCATATTTTATATAAAATATTTTTATAAAATTAATTAAAGAAAGACAGTGTCGTCGATCACGCTACTAGTCGGCGAAATTCCTCTTTCTTTTAGTTCATTATGCACAGATTCTTCCTCTTCCATTAAAAATTCAGTTTCACTTGCCTGTCCTTTATATCTAATATCTATATCTCCATTCTTTTCATATAAACTTGAACAGTTAATTATAAAAATATTTAAAATTTCCTCTTCTTTGACTTTTGATTCTGTATTTATCTTAATTTTTATTTTTTTTTGTGAATCTGTGTTTGGAGATTCTGAAATCAATGAGCATGACGATGCAGCTGGTAATGATGCACGTCCTACTTTTTTGTCTATCTCGTTTTGTTTTCTAGTTTGAAATGACTATTAAAAATTATTAAAATAATAAATTATAACCAATAAATATAAAGTTAAAATTTATTTCATAACATTTCATATCTTATCATTTAACGAAATGTTTTAATTTTTAGCCCTACATTTTTCTGGCTTCTCTAGCGAAATTTTAACTTTAGTTATTATTTTTATCTATGCTATTTTTTCTTGCCTTAAATGACCATTTCCACCAATAGGATCAGTAGATCGACGAACTAGTGATGATATTCTTGTTGTTTCAGATGTTAAACCTGCAATTGAGGTGAGCCTTCGACTGTCAGTTAATCGCTGACTTGGAGGCATTGCCCATTGCTTATTACGACCTTCTGCACTACAGAATATCATTCGAAAAGTGTCTCTAAAACTACTAGACATGAAACAGTATATGCCAAAATTAATTGGGTATGTGACCTGAAATATTAAATTAAATGTACGTATTCCCATCTAAATATGAAGTTAATTGGAAAAAACGAACCATGACTAGCATGTTGTTAACAAGCAGAAATGTTACCTTAAATTTAAATTATACGTAATGTAACATCTTCACTTTACTTTTTTCAGCAATATCGAATTCTTTAAAAACTCATTTTAGGTAATTATTAATCAAAAAACGTAAAAATATTAAACATTTTTTTATTTAAAGCTTTTTAACTGGAAAAAGTCCTTCTAGCAGACTATTGCTCAATCCAAATGTAGTATATACACAAAGCATTGCCATAAAAAGTGCTTGCGGCAAGTTAACAATAAGGAAAATTGTAACTATAATGACAAGCATAGCAGATGTGTTACTGTCAGCTAATTGACGATTAGCAGCATAATCGCGGTTTCGTTTTTCTCTTTAATTTTAAAAGTTAAATTATTTTTCAATCTTTGATTTACCCTATGATAGATAACATTAGGAGCCGCTTCTTCCTTTGCTGAGCTTTTCGGATGCTTTTTATAAGTAATGCATTAAGACAAATTAATAAGAATGAAGGCAATAAAATGAATCCAACAACCCGAGTCCAAAAGTAAGCATTGAAAAATGCTTAAATTTCTGTTATTCATTCTTCTGAATTTATATAAAGACATACCATTAGAACCAACAAATCTAACAAAAACAGTAAAGCCAGATAAACAGGTCCTATCGAATTCTTAATTTAGTTTCAATATAAGCTAACCTCAAATGTATTAAATGACCAGATTCAACAAATACCCAACCTTCATACACATCGAAATGATAATCTACGCATTTTGGAAGGCCACAAATTAAAGAAACAACCGTAATAAAAAATGTTGCGATGCGCACATTACGAGGAGAGCAAAGAATACGTGAATTTACGGGATACCGAATAAAAAGATATCTAAAAAGTTAATCACAATTTAATTTCAAATTTTTGTTAGTGTTATTTGGCCTGGTTCTTCTGTAAAAATAAAAGATAACCTTTGTCCTGCCAACAGCACTGTCAGCCACATAGCTACTTAAAAACATTTTAATTAATAAAACGGCCGTACCCATCCCATAAAATAACAAAAAAGTAACAAAACTATTATGACAAACTGGTGGAATTGCGTCCATTGAGTATTTGTAGGCATAGCACCACCAAAAAATGATAATAAACTTTTATTAAATATTTATCATACCATAATTGAAGCTCTTTTTGCTCATGTTCAAAGTGCCTGAATAATATTATATTTTACAATGTGCAAAAATAATTAAAGATTGCCTGAGTGTGTGATAATAAAAGTTCCACGGAAGAGGAAATAGTCCAACACAAAGATCAGCTATAGCCTTTAATATAATTATAAAATTGTTTTTTAACTTTGTTTTTAAAACCTCACCATGTATTTAAGCACCAAATTCGTGGGTGAAAGCATATGCTTCTGAGAAAGCACCATAGCCACCAATAAATTTGCAACAACGACAAAAAGAACAAGAACAGGGAAAAGCTGTATGTATATCATAATTTGTTAATCTTAATAATCTTTACATACATATCCATAGACTATGTGCTCCAACTGAAGGTATTGGCTTAATCGGAGAAAACTATAAAAATCAAATCTTGAAAGTGTTTATGAGGGAACTTATGTCAGTGTTAAGTTTATTGTAACTTTTTCTATAAATTCTTTCCCACCTCAATTCCCGCTCGCAATGACCAGTACAGACGTCATAAAAGAATCCTCCAATACTAAGACATTCCGCTGCTGATTTGTTGGATATAAGGCACTCTTTTGGTGCATATTGTCGCATTATATCAGTTATTCGTTTTTTCTACTGAAAGTTCACCTCTATTTTTTAATGCAGCCTTATAATATGTTAAATACTGATAAGCAAATATCTAAGTTTACTAGTGTCGTAGTGTGTATGTTCTGGTATTCGTGGTTTTCTTGGTGTAAATTAGACGATTAATTAATTTAAAATGTAAATATGCATATTTTTATATGCTCACATAAAAAAGAATTGGCCTGAGGCAACAAGAATGAATAAGAAAATGTTTTAGATATGAAAATAAACGTCTGAAAATACATTAAAATAAAAAATAAATAACTTCTGTATTTAATACGTCTGGCAAGAAGATGGACGACCAACCGAGGATTTTTCTTTAAAAAAGGAGAGTTGAAAATATAAGAATTACTTGATGGGATTAGTCAAAGTATTTATGTGTAAAAAATAAGTCAGACTTTCAATAAAAATAATGATTATGACCAAAATTATTATAAGACTGGAAAATAAAAATAAATCTAACATAAAAACTAAATAATATGTATTAGTTTAAAAATTTAAATTATAATCTATAAATATTAAAAGAAATACAATAAACGTTTTTAACCATGTTTTATCTTAAAAGTTTTAAGTTTGTGCCAGTTATTCTATGAGTCTATCAAAGAAATAAAATACAAATAAATGTACTTATACTAGTTTAATAAATAAAAATTTGAATAGTATTTGAAGCAATTTGGATTTTTATTCCGTTAAATATCCACTTGCCATTGAAAACCTCATTTATTTTTCGGTTAGCTATAAATGAAAAGTTTAGGAATGAGATATTAAAAATATTGTTCTTGAACAAGAATGGGATGAAAATAGAAAGGAGGATGGCTTCGCAGAATTAATTTGGTAAGGGGATTGCACACTCTGTCGACATAAAAAGGATCTACTAAGACAAGGATCCTCATTTTGTCAGCCAACTTGCCTTTAAATTAATTTTACATGTCAAATGGGGAAGTAATAAAAAGTAAATTGGAAAATTCTGAAGAGGAAGCTGAACGAATGTATTTTATAATACTAAAGAATGTTTGCGTATTCAAACGGCAATAAATTTTACACAATGAATCATAAGTACATCATATTAAAAAATTATGGGGCGAAAAAGATAAGGCATAAAAGTTGAAAAATGTAAATTCGCACAATATTTGTTATTTTGGCCTCTTGTTCACCTCTTTCTTAAATGAGTACCAGAATTGACACAACTATAATAAACTATGTAAATGTTTTTAGAGCAAATGGAGAAAATGAAATGACAAAGGGACAGAGTATAAAGGCAAAAGCCGATAATGTAAAAAAATCTAAGGCAAGCTTAAGATTCTCTCCAGAGAGTCCAATTAGATGCTGTGCCATTTAATGATAAGCTTTATTAGATGAGGCGAAAAAAATGTTGGAAATGATGGATAATGTTTAAGTAAACCCATTTTTCAAATGAATCAATTATATATTAAAATAATTAGTCATATCGGTATAATTTTTGGCATACCTATTAAATAATAATAAGAATAAAATTGCAGATTTATACCTAATTGTAAGATTAAGCTCGACCTTGAAGTTTTTTATTTGTCAAAGAAATCAGTAAATATTTATACAGTGTTATTTATGAAGTTATATAGTATAAACTTGTTTTAAAAATAATGATGTATTCATTTTGTCAAGGGTAGGATGTTTGCTATTTATGAAATTTTTTCATTTTAGAGAAATTCTTTTCTCGAAATTTTCTTTTTATAAAAATACACATCCCACGAATGATAATATTGTTATAAATTTAAAATATAGGTTTAAAAATAATAATATTTTTCACCGGAAGTATTTAAATAACATGAACATGGGAAGGGAATTTAATGGAGTATAGAAATTTGAACATTTCCCCCTCTTTGAATAACGATTTTTATCTAAAATGATCACCTCAATGTTAACGGTAGATTAAAATTAAAAGGACTTGAACTTAAAATACATAAAGATGCTATTAGTAATTTTTAATTCATCAATTCTCATTTATTTACTTTTTATTTTATTCCTTCAGATTCTCCGTTGTTATTATATGAAACTGCACCGCATGTTATTAACGCTAGACAAACGCGTTCTCGTTTTAAGGATTCTTCCTCACTCAATATATTTTTCCCAGTAACAATAACCTCTAGAGTACGCATCGGGGTTTCGCCGCAAAAATCTGTCAAGTTTACGAGTTCAGCTATTTGCTTTTCATCAAGGTATGCACGAAGCAACTAAACATTTAATAACAAAATTTTAAGAATTTTGTTTGTAAAAGTGTTAAATTTATAATTTACCTCCAGTAATTGTTCATCCATTCGCTCAACAGCATAATGAGCCAGAGTTCTTCCATTGGTTCCGTCCACCTATTCATTTAATAAATTACAATATTTTTCGAAATTTCGCCTTGCCCAGAAAAATTTTAAAACTATATGGAAAACCAACAATTTAAAGAAAAATAAACCTGAAATGGATTGGCACCTGCACTTAACAACAAATCTATCACTGCCAAGTTACAAATTCGACTGCCCTTAGTGTTTTCCTCTTCCAACATTTTTTTACCATGATTTTTGAATGAACATAGCAGCGGGCTCAAGCCCATGCCATCTTCAGCGTCTAAGTTAGTTCTAGAGTCGGCGCAAAGTGCACGTACTATATTTGTCTTAAGAAATTTTTTATACATCAGTTAATGATTTTATTTAATTATAATTTTATTTAAAAAATTGTATTCTACTTATTAGAGGAATATTAAAATATATCTATTCTATATTGCAACATTTTATAGGTGAATAATTACCATTCCACGAGAAGCTGCATAGTGTAAAGGCATATGCCTTTCCAAACGGTTGCTCTGAGCATTAGGTGTCGCTCCTGCCTATATTTTTACATTGTAAGGTTCAATACTTAAAGTAATATTTACCTCTAACAAATAGCTCACTACTTCAGCTTGACCTTTCTGCACAGCAACGAAAAGGGGTGTCTCGCCCATCGCATTTGGAACGTCAAAATTTGAAACTACCCCCTCACTTCCATCCATTTTTAGCATCTGTTCTACAAGAGTGTAGATTTTGGCTAAATCAAGATGAGAGGTGACAATATGTAGAAGAGTATCCTTATCAGCATCCTGAAATGGCATAGACGTTAAATTTTTTGATTATTTGGAATTGCTATGAAACAAACCTGGAAAGTCAATGCTCCCGGATGACGCTAAAACAAAAAAATTAATTAAATATAATAAGTTAAATGCCTGAATGCATTTGCAAGTCCAAGCCCAAGCATCGTCTAAAATTAAAAAAGTAAAATTTAATAATGTATAATTTGTTCTTATATTTTATAATTCATAAAATCATTTTTTTCATTATTTTTTATTTTAATTTTTTACCCATATCCTCGCTTCGAATGAGAATGCGAAGACGCTCTTTTGCTTCACGGTTTATGTTAACAACATTCATCTCATCACGAGCTGTCATTGTTGTCATTGGTGGAGCGGGTGCATGAGGTGGGGTTTGAGGGCCGCCTCCGACTGCACCATTGCGAGGAACAGCCGGTGAACTGAAAAATTAGATGGTGGACAATTTGAATTTAGAAAACAATATAAACAAGTAAATAAATAAAATAAGTTCAGTTATTCTATTTTTTAAAAAAGTACCTTCGTGGAACACTAAATGGAGATTCAGCGCCATTAGTTAGTGAGTCACTGGTAGATGAACGTGGTGACCCACTTTCTGAAATTGAAGCCTTTCGAGAGAGAATTGGCGAATAACGTCGCGAATACTCGAGAATAAAATCGGAGAGACTAAAATTCAAATAATAAAATTAAAAATTTTTTTTAGTTTTTATTAATATGTATAAATTTTACTTAAAAAATAAGCTTATTTAGTAAAAATTTTATTATTGAATTTTTAATATTCTTTTTCATACTTATCGGGTAATTCACGTTCCGATCGTTCGCTAGGACTCATAGGTTCCAATGTTGTCTCAATACTATCAGGCGTTGAACTAGGAGACGATAATGCCGAATCACTTCCACGTACACTCCAACCGTCCATATTCCAATTACTTGTTGGAATTCCACACTCGTAACCGTATCCAAATGAAGCAGCCGGATTCAGTCCGCTTTGATCAAGAAGAACAGTTTGAGGTGCTGTAGCTGCGTTGAACGATGTAACCATATTTGGTGAGGATATATCACTTCTGTCAGTTCCAAGTGGTGAGTGGCCTATTCTACCGTGTTGAGTAACTATAGCTCCGTATGGATGATGGAAAGTTTGAGTTGCGGCGCCACTGTAATTGAATTAATAGATACTCGATAACTAATGTGAGGAGTCATTATTTAATTAATTAAAAATAATATTAACATACTGGACAATAAAGTTGGCTCGAATTGGCCCACGGGCAATTAGTTCACCCTCAACCGGTTCTTTCTGTTTAAGTTCAGCCTTATTACAATAATTGGCTTCTTCTGATTTATAATTAGATTGCTTCAAATCCTTCGATGTAGCATCTATATTTTCCTTTTTAGTATTATTATCAACCTTATCACTTTGATTTTTACTTCTTTCACCTTCTTCCGCTAATTTTGGCAACTTCCCTTCATTTTCCTTTACTTCCTCATTTATTACTTGATTTAAACCTTCATGAGAAATAGTAAGCAAATTATCCTTCGAAGATAGATTTGAAACAACAATTCCATGTTTTTCATCCTCTATTTGCTTCTTTTGCTGTTCTTCTCCGAACATTAAATCGGCAAAGAGATTACGACAATTGCGACTAAATTTTGTTGTTGTATTTGTCTTTCGTGCAAGTGCCGAAGAACGTAACGACTGAAGGGCCAGGTGATCTGCTGGTGAAATACATTCATCAGTGCGCTCGATGGGTTGTTTCGCATTAGTAGAAGGATTTTCTGCATTGACTTTATCAACGTTGTTTATTTTTCGAGAATCAACACTTTTCGAGTCAATTGAGACTGCTGACTCTAGTTGAGTAGCCAATGTATCAATTGTAGTTGAATCATCGGAAATCTAAAAAGAAACTTTACTATAATAATTTCGATTATTTTTCTGACAATTTACTGATTGAATTTACTTTTATAAAAATCGTTTTACATATATTGACGCTTAATATCTTTACCTTTTGCTTTGATGGTAGAAGTATCGCTCGAGCTAATAACCGACAGTCGGACATTATGCAATTTTTTGTTTACGTAGTATAATTTAAAGGATTGATAATTTTCTGTTTAATTTTAAGATACCTAAATGAAAATATTGTTAAAAATTTTAAAAATTAATAAGAAATCAATCTCGGGAGTTAAATTAGACGAACTAAAACATGTAACACCTCTTTTTGTTCCGTTGTCAATTGCAATTTTCATAAAACAGGATGACTCTTTTTCGTCATGAAAAACTGTTAAAGCAAGAAAAAAAGAAATAAAAAGCATTTACATATGCGGAGACGAAGGCCAACGTCAAAAAATGAATTAAACAAGAAATCCACATTAATGTAAAATATCGATTTACCATAAGTGAGGCAGACGGCGGGTAGAAGTAGTTAAATAGAGGAGAGAAAAGTAAAGAGCGTAGGAGACTGGCAACAATTCATCGACTGGCAGTGAAATACATATGACATAGTAAAAACAAATATTTAATAGAAATGAAGTACAAAATTTAAAACATCGTTATAAAATTTAATGTCGAACAGTAACTAAAATTTTCACCCAGTCATCTTTTCACCGGCTTCTTTTCGTTTCTTTTTAACACCTGAATCTAAATGTAAACGTGAAAGTTCGGTCGGATAATCTCCTTTCTCTTTTGCTTTTTCAACAAGCATTGGTTTTTCATGTAATGTTTGCTTTGTCTTTGCCCATGTCGGAATAACCTGAAATTAAAAAAATTATTTTCAAGACATAATTTTTCAATAAGTTAGAACCTGTCCATGAAAACGCCATTTACCATCCGCACTGGCAACGTGATTTTCAAATACAACATATTCGAGCACCTCTCTCGGATCATCCTCTGCTCCCAATAGTAAATGTCCATCCTTGTCATAAATAGCCATTTTCTTCAATTTTTATTTTTAAACAAAATAAGAATTTAAAAATGGAATGATTAATAAAGATATGGAAAGGTTCTGAACCTTCTTTTACAACCAACAGAATAAAAAATTGATAAATAAATTCATACCTGTGTTGTATGCATTCTCACAGCAATTTGTGCAATGTCATTTCCAGATTTTGGTGGAATGTCAGTAACTCTTATAGAAACCACCACAGAAGGCTCATTAAATCGAACAAGTTCCCAGCGAAGTGTTCCCTTCTCCACATCGGGCCAAAGCTTCTAAATTTTTTAAATATTATTTTATAAATGCTATTGACTATTGATTTCTATCTAATAATTAATGACTTACATAAAAAGCTGATTCTGTTACCAAACCATGAAGACGAACTTTGTCGCGATTTTTTAATGCATGGAAAGTTGATTCGTAGATTTCTTCTGCCTCTTTGACAAACTCCTGTAAAAAGATGCAAAAATTCATTAATATTTGAAAATCGTGAAGCAATACCTTCAAATCAAAATTTCTAAGGCCTTCTTTTCGGCGTATCCTTCGCAGGCCATAACCCATTAAAGCTGCGTATCTATCTTTCCAATAGTCTTTAACATCTTCAAAAAGTTCGCTGAGACCAGAGCTTCCAAGCCGTGATAATTTTGATGTTTCCGGTGGAATATATGTAGTAATAATGTCATCTGCAAGAAAATTTACATACATATATTCTAATATTTTTAATAGAATCAATTTTTATGAAACGATTCATTATATATATTTTTTAATAGTTGTATATTACGTAGCGACTGATAAGTGATTTGATGCTCTTGCCATTCGCGCGGTGCGGCATCTTCGTAAATATTTGGTTTACCCTTTCGTAATAAATACATTCGCAACTGATCTGGAGTCATTTTTTTCATATGCTGTTGTTCGACATGATCTTCCAATTCAATGAGTAACCTTTTTTCACCACGTAACTTAAATATTAAAATTGAGGCTTGCTTGTTTATCATATTACAGATAATAATCAAAAATTTTGTATAAAAATTACCCTTCGATACTTGGCTTCATTCACATGAGTATTTCTATTCGCTCTATGTGGATTAGACCGTCGCCAACCAATGAATCGCTCAAATCCACCTGGTTCTTCTAGCTCTTTATGATGATGAACAAAACGAAATTGACAGGCATATGTCGATGGCCTCGGTACTAAAATGTTTGCTGTAATTCGTGAGTGTAAACGACAAACTCCATAAACATGCATCTTTATAGCAAATCTAGTTTATTTGTCTAAAATTAATTTTAAGTGCTATCTAGCAACAAAGCGTCCATAAAGAGCTAAAACGAAAATATTAAAAATTGGGCATGAAACGTCTTTTTCATTTACACATCATTAAATTATAATTGCCTACCTATTTACGTGGAAACAGTTTCGACAGTGGTTGTTTTCGACAGTGAACTATTACAGTTTTTTGTTGCAAGACATCCGATATATTTATTAGCCCGGACATTGCCCCAAAAACTCGTTTTTAAGTAAGATTCTTAGAGTTTTATTTTACTGTCGAAAACAGCCACTATCGGAATATCAGCACCATTGTTTATGTTTTTCTTACAGTCTAGATCCTGATTTTTGTGCATCATTTTGCTCATATTTATCTATTAAACCTTTTTTAATTTAGCTATCTTTCAAATTTTAATTGCTGTATAATTTACTATACATCTGCGAAAATGAATCAACAATCTCTTGATCCACAGGTATTTATTTATTTATGTCTTTTATTTAATTTAATTGAGTAGGCACAAAAACAATATGAGGCTTGGCAGCGGTACTATGCACAAGGAGGAACGCAACAGATGACACAACAACATCAACCGGCCCAGGAGGTTTTTTGTCTTTTTCTTAAATGCATACATTAATTGCATTTTTTTATTCAAGGTTCATTATGGCCAACAGATGCAGCAGCATTTTGCTCCTATGCAGCAACATGTTCCGCCTATGCATCAACATGTTCAGCCTACGCAGCAAAATGTTCCACCTTCGCAGCAACATGTTCCGCCTATGCATCAATATGTTCAGCCTTCGCAACAAAATGTTCCATCTACTCAGCAACATGTTCCACCTTCACAGCAACATGTCGCGTCTATGCAACATATCCCACCTACTCAGCAACCTGGTCAACAAACGTATTTCCAGTCTATCCCATATGGAAATCCTCAATTAGCTATGGGCGGTCATTATGGCACCGCTCCAACAGGCAATGCATCTCTCTTTCCTCCACCACTTCCAGGGCCTCCGCAACCTCAAAAGCAACGCTTGGATCCTGAGATGGTTCCAAGTATAGTAAGAACTTTAATTTTAAATTAAAAATATGAATTTTTAATGAAATCTTAAATCATTGTTAAATAATTATTTAGATTCAAGTTGTGGAAGATGATAAGAGTTCACGATCTGGCCTCTTCCCAACTGGCTTTCCACAAGCTGAACTTCCACCCCTGACTACAACTGAATTTATTGCTCAAGACCAAGGTTATTATTTGAACTCTATTCAGATAAAAAGACTAAAATTTATGTTTTTTGTTGACTTATGAATTCGTTTTAAGGCAATTCTAATCCGAAATTTATTCGCTCAACAATTTATTCTGTTCCGCATAGTAACGATATGACGAAAGCTACTCATTTACCACTTTCTTTGGCACTTACACCTTTTGCCAAATTACACCAATCGGAAGTAAATTTTTTTATTTTCATTTATTAACAATTCTTTCCAAGTATTCTCCACCACTCGTTGATCTTGGTGACATAGGACCTGTTCGTTGCCATCGTTGTAAAGCATATATGTGTCCATTTATGGAGTTCATTGATGGCGGGCGCAAATTTCGATGTCCATTTTGTAAGGCATGCACCACGAGTATGAGATTTTCAATTCGCAATAACGACAATTTCTTATATTTTATTAGTTCAAGACGCTTATTTTGCCCATTTGGATCATTCGGGACGTCGAACTGATATTCAACACCGTCCTGAACTATATTTAGGTTCATATGAGTTTGTAGCTACACAACAATATTGCAAGGTTTTTTCACAATATTTCTTAGGAATTCAAAATTTTTCAAGAATGGGATTCCACCAAAACAGCCTGCCTTCATTTTTATGCTCGATGTTTCATACAATTCGTTACGCACGGGTCTTGTTGAGCTCTTTTGTAATAATATTGTTGAGCTTTTGAAGGATTTGCCAAGGTCCTCATACAATTATAGACCAATTGTTTATTTTTTAGGGATGATTTTCAAGAGAAGTCTACTATGCGAATTGGTCTCGCTACCTACGATCAATCGGTTCATTTCTACAATTTGAACCATCCAGAATATGCGGAAATGCTTGTCGTAAATGATGTCTCTGACATTTTTGTGCCTTTTGTTGAAGGTTTTTTTGTCGAGCCTCATGAAGCCGAAAAAGCCCTTAAGAGGTTTTAATTTTTGTAAAACCATTATTTAATTCCTTGCTTAAAAAATGAATTAATTTCTAACTTTATACTCAATTAAGTTGCCTTCGTGAAATCGTCAATAATTTTTATAATACTCGTATCACGGAAGGTTTATTTTTAATTATAATATTTAACTTATTTAATTAAAGTCGGCCTTGGCCCTGTTATTCAAGCGGGCTTAGATGCACTAAGAAATGCTGAAAGGTTTTTTAAATTTTTTAAAATATTTTGTTTATTAATTTACTCAAAAAACTTCCTACTTATTGTTAGAATTTATTTTGATTTAAAACTAAAATTTCTTGGATCTAATTTTTTAATGTACCTATTAGTTTTTATTAAATTTAGATCGGGCAAACTATTTATTTTTCACTCATCCTTACCAACTCTTGAAGCACCAGGTCAGCTCAAAAACAGAGAAGAACGTAAACTACTCGGAACCGATAAAGAGAAGGTTGTCGTATTAAAACTTTTTTTAGTATTTAGCATGAAATATTAACTAAGTAGGTTTATTTATTATTGTTAGACCACACTTTAAGCTAAGTTTTATTTTTAAAGTATTTACAATTTTTTACGTTTTAAGTAAATAAAGCTTTCTTATGTTAGAATGTTCTCACGGCGTCGACCGATTTCTATGGCAAACTTGGCGAAGAGTGCGTAAAGTATGGTTGTGCTGTTGACATTTATCTATTTCCTAATGCTTTCATCGACGTTTCAAGCATTGCGCCTGTGGTTACTACGACTGGTGGATCAATTTACAAGTATCAGTATTTTGATGTTTGTTTTTCTAATTTTTTATTAATTTATCATTTCTAAATTGATTTTTATTACTAAGGCGGATCAGGATGGGTCTCGCTTTTTAAACGATCTACGACATGGAATTAGTAGGGAAATTGCGTTCGACGTGATGCTTCGGTTACGAACTTCTACCGGTATCTTAATTTATATCTATCCAAAATTTTAAATAATTAAATTTTTAGGAATTCGTCCAACTGGCTTTTTTGGTAATTTCTACATGCAAAATACAACGGATATTGAGTTGAGTACAATTGATAGTGATAAATCCATACAGATTGAGATCAAATATGATGATAAACTGGATGAACGCGAACCTGCTTATTTCCAATTAGCTGTACTCTTTACCAGTTGCAGCGGACAACGTCGACTTCGCGTTCATAATGTTATTATTCTAAATAAATATATTGGTACTTATGAGAATAGCACTTTTTCGGCTTTACACATAGAGAGGAAAATACACTTTTTTGGTAACGCTACGGCAATAAGAATTATGAAATTCAACAATTTTCTGTGAAAATTCTTAATAATTAAATTGGTAACGGAAAATAACAAAATCTTCTACTCATAACTACCAATATTTTTATTCAATGTAATTATATATAAGTAATTTCCATCAGATTTCATTACCTGTTACTGCAGACTATCAAAAGGCAAGTTGTCCTACATATAATTATTTGAAATATGCATTTAATAATTATATTTAAAAAACAGTTGTATCGTCATATTGATGAAGACTGTTTGATCAGCCATTTGTTCAAACAAGGTGAGCTTATTTATATACTTTTAACTTTGATATAACAGCGGAGCAATGTGTACGTATGAAATGCCCAAAGGATATGCGTGACGAATTAACTTTACGTGCTGCACAGATCCTTGCTGCTTATCGTGAAAAATGCAGCGAACCAGCCCCAATGGGACAGCTTATATTGCCTGAATTTGCAAAACTACTTCCACTTCATATCAATTGCATCGTACGACATGATTCTTTGAATGGCGGTATAGTTATTTAATTTAGTGAAGGAAAATTGATGTATTAGTCGATTTTACTTCGGGAGATAGATTTTAAATTTGTAATTTAATCTCTACAAACTAATGTTTGTTTTCAAATATCTAGGTGCAGAACTGACAGTCGATGATCGCGCGTGGATGATGAGTTTGGTTCCTTCTATGACTCCGCTTGTCATCCAGCAGTTCCTCTATCCACGTATCTACACAGTTACTTCACTTGGATCTTCTGTTATTAACAACAGTGCCGAAGCATTTAAAAACAACAATGGAGGCGTAACAAGCAGCAGTGCAGGTATCTAAGTTCAATTTGTCCAAAGAGATTAAAGACAGCTTTAATAAAAACTTGCTTTAAACCCTTAAATTAATTTCAATTTTTACTTAGATTATGTTGAAGTTTCGACCCCCATCCGAGCATCATTCGACTACTTCTCCTCCGATAATGCTTACCTAATTGACAATGGGTTGGTTGCATTCTTATGGTGTGGTTCTGGCGTGCCAAACTCTTGGCTTAATGATGTATTTAATGTCACATCAATCACACAATTGGACACAGAAAAGGTACATTTAAAAACGTTGAAATAAAACACAACATTCAGCACAAATTGCCTGTGTTTGACAATGTTCGTTCACAAGCTCTACGTCGTTTCTGGTCAAACTTGAATTCTAACCGAGAACGCGCATTAAAACTTTTCATTGTAAAAGAACAAGATGCGTTGGAATCTTGGATGAAGAAGTTTTTGGTTGAGGATCGATATACGAATAATGCTCATTCATATGTAGACTTTCTCTGCTTGATACACCGTGAAATACGCTCCCTTATTTCTTAATTTACAGAGAGGACACCATTCATAATTTTGTAGGCTATCAATTCCGTAGAGTTGCAGTCCAACTGGCATCTAACCTAAAAACAAATCCATTAGTTCTTAATAGGAAATTTATAAGAATCGATAATAAATATATTGGCAATAAGATAAGGACTGCAACTCGTGATTTGCCAACTTTTTAGTGTCTATTGCACATTGTGATCATTCTTTGTTAATTCCCATATTTTAAATTGGTTTTGTAAAATCTATATAAATCATGATGAGAATATTTATAACGAAACATTACATATAATCAATTCAGATGAGTAAGATATATTGTAAAAATGAAAATTTTGTTTATCATGTCGGAATATGCAAGTGAAAAATGTGAATCATTTGGCGCTTGGGAAGAAAAATAGAAATTTCATTCAATTTTACGCCCAATAGCAAAACTAGCAAAGACTGAACTATCCAGATTTTATCCTAATTTTTCGTTTTTGTTTTTAAGGTGTAAATCTGGTATGCTGGTTGTGAAATTGGGTTCATTACAATTTAGGTATTTGTGGTTTAAGCGTGGAAAACAAACAATTTAAATGTCATTGTGTGAGATCAGGAAATGGGAGATTTTTTTGGTAATTAATAAAAACAAGTTCTAATCGATCTTGGCCAGTGAATTTCTGAAATTAGTAAATGTAATGTAACACGTTTTTGAAATAAGCTAAATATTAGTGAGTATCATAGACTAACCTGTAGAGTTGAAATGTTTGCCATACTTCAGCATTTTCTTTGATTTGGTCATCCTGCTGGCAATTTTTATCCAAATATTTCAACCTAAATTAGAAAATATTAAGAACAGGAAAATCCGGAAAAAGAGAAGTTCAGCAGGCAAAAGTAATGTTTGATCTTATCCAGTTCTTATTTAACCTTAGGTGACAAGCTTATTTTTTAAACTAGTTTTAAAATGAGAACAAAAGATTGAAAGTAATTTATCATTCGAAAAGAAAAATAATCTGACGGGAAGAATATCTTTACTATTACCATCCAGAGTTCCGAATTAAAACTTACACAGCCAACTTGTCCTGCCGATGAAGCTTTGGTGAAAATTCCTGTAAGATCTCGAAGAACGCAAAGTTCTCAAATCTTTCTTGAGCATTTTTTGGTTTTCGCGTGTCCAACTTAAGCACAAATTTGATTCCATCCTAAATGAATTTTTAAATTGAATTTTTAATTTTATAAAAAAACATGATGAATTGTTGCAAGAGCCTCGCGATTTTTAATGTTATCAACGCCAAACGAGAGAGCAAATTTCTTTCCGAGCTCTCTCAGTGATTGAAATTCTTCACTATCTTCTTCAGGTCTAATTTCCTAAAAGAACACAATAAAAATAAGAGTTAAAAGTAAAAAATATGAGTGCAAATTAAATGGAGAGAACGAGATTCGAAATAATGGTTTATATTTCGGCTATATTATTAAAAAATATGTAACCTTCAACTCATAGAATGTATTGACCAATGATTGAACAATTGCTTTAGCTGTCATCACTTTGTCTAACTCTCGGCATTTTTGCAAAAGCATTTTAAAGATGTCTCCAAAGTCATTATAATACTAAATTTTAAATCATGTTATTTAAAAAATATTTAAAAAACAATACCTTAATAAAATTACAAAGGAGAGTTGAAATTTCAATGATAGGAATAAGACCATAAATGATCAATTTAGCATAATGAATAAAGATGGATCGTCGTTGTGTCAACATATTAATCTGTAGATGATTTGCTAAAAATATCAGAATAAATGAAATATCAAAAGCCTAAAGAATTATCGATTTTTAAAATTTTTGATTAAAAAACTAGCCAACCATAAAAGTTTAAGTATTAAACACAAACGCTTACCGTTTGAATTGTTGACGTTTTCATAGAAAACATTATTTGTAACGAAAGAAGATATATGCGCGATTGTTTCTTGATTGAGTTTAATGGCCAACGAATGTGCAGGATGATCAGGTTCGAACTCAAGCACCTAGAATAAGTAAACATTAAAAATGTTCCTTAGCATAAGATATTTGGTGTAAATATTGTCAAACACATTTTTCTACTTTATTTAAAGGTTGGAAAAAGAATTATGTGAAGGAGGGCAGTTTTTCATATAAGTTAACCCTACTTTATTGGTTGATAGAAAAAAATTTTTTACTCCGTTAAATATACAATTTAGAATATTGAATCTAGAAAAGTTCATGCCATGATTAAATTTTACAATTGACATGTGTAAATAAAATAACAAACCAATTTCCAATTGTACATAATCAGAACGTCGCAAAGACAGAAGTAAGCCTAACAATAAATATACAAATTAATTTGCATTTGAAATCGATAAAAATATTAAAAAATTCTTACATTAAGAACGCCGGTTACTTCTTCACGCAAAATCAAGACTGATATTTTAATAAATTGATCCCTTCTCTTCCGCATAAAATCAACAGCATTCTTTAAAAAATAAATGATAGATTAATTGCATAACAAATAGCGGTACTTGTTCATTATTCTAAACCTCACCACACCATGAGTCCCAAAAATATACATATTTACATATATAATGAAGAAATAATATCGCTAATGAACTACTATTTAATTACACTCCATTTTTCTTTTAAATTGATTAAGGAAATCATAAACGATCATTATCAATAAATAAGCAAAAAAAAATGAGACCCGGATAGAATGTGGTGTGACTTGGAAAAACAAAAATAAAATTAAAAATATACGTCTTTAAAATCCTGAGTGTTTGAAATAAGCCTTTTCGCATCCCACATTAGAGACTGATAACAAAGCAAGATGGCACGATCCAACAAATCAGGTATAGGTAAAATACTTCTATTAAGCAGCGAAAATGTCAAATCAAACAAATCCCATTTTGATGGAATATCAATTGCTCTAAAAATTAAACAACATATGAAAAAGTTAACTAGTCTTAAAAATTTTCATTTTCATCTCAACCACGTAGTCAGCCTAGTAATTAATTCGTTTTTATTTTTGAGATACTTTTATTTTAAATTTTTCGATTTCTAACTTAAAAATTACACTTAATATTTAAAAATAACCTTGATAATGCAACCATTCGCCTGTAATTCGAAAGTAATAAAGTTTCTTCCTCTTCGCGTTCCTGTTGATTGCTTTCACGTCGATCGGCGTCGTTATATTGCTCAAGATATTGTTGGATTTGAAGCCGTAATTGATTAGCAACCCCATCAATAATACGGACACGAGTCGTTTCAGTAAATTGAGCAATCGCCATATTTCCAGATATAAATTGAAAAATTTCGGATACTTTTCCCAATATATCTTCATTTGAATATTGTTCGACGATTCTGCATAAATTCTGCATAAATTCGGCAAGCGCCTAAAAGAGCTTTAAAATTAGCCAAACAATCAAATATAATCTAATTAATGTAATAAATCCATTTAAACCTGTTCAAAACGCCCGGCAGAATAGATCTCTAAATCAAAGTGCAAAAAGATATCAAGAAGATTTAGCACTTTTTCTTCGTCAGCGATAAACTGAATTAATTCTTAATTAAAATTTTCACAAAAAACTACCTTCAGTAACATACGAGGAAGTGTTGGAATAAATACCTCAGAAATGCGAACACGCTCTTCTTGCAAAAGACGTAAATCTTTTTTCTCTGTTCCAGCACCAGGTCCTCGTCGAATTGAGATTACAATTCGATTAGGTGGATGCTCACCAGTGGCCGCTTGCCTTACAGCTGTGCTCATTATTGAGATTAGTTGACTGTCGTCATCGTAAACTAAAAATATAAATATAAGAAGCAATTATATCTCTTAATCGCTGTAAATAAAACATAGGTAAAATTATTACTTTCATTTTCAATTAGAATAGAAACCATAGACGCCCAGTCACGCAACATAGGACAAATATCGATAAAAGAATCGACCAAATAAGCGGGATGATAATGAACACCACCGTCCTTGTAAAAAGTTACCAACTGCTTAATTAGTTCAAGTTGCTGTGACTTCCATTCAAACTCCATATCACTTGATTGTGGAGAAGGTGCAAAAAGTTTTTCTTTGACAAAACCAGCTGCGGAGACTGCCAACTGACGGTTATTGCAATAAATCATCTCATATACCAAAGCACAGTTTTGCAATGTAAAAAGCCCAGGAAATGCACTGTTAGATAAAGAGTTATTTTATTAATAATATAATATAAGTGGATGATTTAAATCAGCATATCACCCAAATAGGAAAAACGAAAATAATTCAAACATAATCAATAAAAGAAAGTATTACATATAACAATTAAAATAATTTAAAGGCTTATTGTTAACTTAATACATAAATAAAATAAGTTCTCACCGATAAATGTACATTAAAAGTTGACAAGCTTTTGTGGCAGCTTCAACCTCAGTATCTCTCACCATACTAACAAGACGATTTTTGAATTTACTCGTAAAAAGTTCTAAAAGACCAATCGTATCAGCATTCTCGTATAAAGGCAGCAGTGTATTCAGACAACAGAGTCGCACATCCGGAATCTTAAGCATGAGATTAAACATCAAATAAGCATTTTATTATAATTTTACCCTGTCAGAAATGCACCATCCATAATATTTAAGATAACTATCATTCAAAAAGAAAGCAGGATAAGCACGCATCCAATTTCCAAGCTCAATAAGGCAAATAATACGAATGTCTGGAACAATGTCTCTAAAATTTAACAAATATGGTGTAAAATAAATGTATCAATAATATTTAAACCTGTATCGCAGAGCAAAAACTGAACGAAATAAAAATTGTGTCATCGCTGTTAGCTCTTCAATTTTTGAGTCAAACTGAAAAATAGATTTAAAGGAAAATAAAAAATTTTCGCCCATGGTCATAAAATAATTATAGGTATAAACTTTAAATCTTAACAAATGAAATAAAGTTGAGGTGTAAAATATGTAAAAAACAAACATCAGCCCTAGACTGCAACAACAACTCCATGCGTTCATTTGAACCAGTTTGTGAGATTTTCAACCGTTCAGTCTCCAACTGTTTAGTGTTCTTTTCACGGAAACTTTCCAACTCAACAACAACATCAACAATAGCAGAAGATAGCTTCATTGCTGAAATACTTTTGAATTACAAAAAAAAATTTTCTAAAATGAAACACAAACCTACAAAGGTAGCTGTATGTCTGAAAGCGCGAATAGCATTCTGCGCAAGACTAACAAGTAATTGGATAAGACTATCCATGAGAGTAACGTCGAAGAGAATATTATTTTTACAGCGGCAAACAAATATCTAAATAAAGAATTAAAAACATAAATCTCATTATTTTTTCAATCGATTCTATTAATAAGTATATCGGTTAATTTTGATAATTTTCTCATTAATGTAATTATGTATAAACTCACTGTAATAAAGTCACCAAGGTTATTTCGAAAGCGCTTCCATTGCGGTGCGGTCATCATTAATGGATAGTCACCTGACTCCTCATCAAACTGGTCACTGATTCGAGAAATAATATCACTGAAAAACAAAGAAAATTTTATCAGAATTTTATTTTGCAATGAGGTAAGATAAACAAATTTCAGATTCCTGATCAACCAGAAATATAGTATAGATTGCGAAATTTCATGTTTATCGTTTTAAAAATGTATATAGAGAATAGAAAATAAAACAAACTTCATTTCCATGTTATGCACCATATTTGCGTCCAATTTGGCAGAACACCCGCATGACGCAACAAGTGTTTGCAGAAATTGAGCAATTGCTTGATCAGGTGAGTTTTCATATTCGCGCATCCATTTTTCGACAAGAGACTAAAATAGAAAAGTTAACAAAAATCAAAGTAAAAAGAGAATATTTTTAGCATAATTTTATTTTGCTTAATTTTGATAAATAATTAAGAATGTAGCTGTGAATTTAACATATAAATGACGCTATAATTTTAAATATACAATTACATTAGCAGATTTTCCTGATTTCAGAGCAATATAATATGGATCTTCAAATATTGGAGCTGCTGATTTTACCGCAGTTGATAATGGAATCCTTTTTGTAGAAGCCGATTTCTTTGGCGCCGCTTGAATCTTAGCACGTTTTTTTACAGGTTGTTCAGGTGGAGAATAATCACGATCAAAGGATACTTGTTTCCGTGCACGAAGTGAATATGTGTTTGTACGAACGACCGTAGACTGCATTTTTTACTGGTAAAATTGTCAGTAACGAATTCTATAAATTTGAACAAATTAAAAAAGCACAAATAGAAGGAAAATTAGACAGAGGATCTATGAATTCCCTCTACTTAAAAAAATAAAAAATAATTCAAGCCAATTTCCTTTTCTTGTTCAACCCGGTTTGTCGCGGGCTGATTTGACGCGACAATGGTCTCGGATAATTTGTCGCCAGCCTTTTATATCTTGTACCGTTTTTCCTATTCCTTGTCTGTTGCAATACTATTTTTTACATTTCTAGGAGAAGCTTGCAATAGTGAGACTCGTCAATAGATTATTGTTTGTCTGCATGTAACCTTATTGTTAATTTTACTCATTGTCAGACAATTCTTGGTAATTTTTTAAGTTATTTTTTTCAATTCAATCAGTCAAATATCAAAACATTTTTTCTTCCTTGTCTTTTTAATACCTATACCAATAAGACAAACTTTTATGATAGGAATTGAAAAGAGGACAACAAATTTTTAATTGTTCATAAAATTTTCTTTAAACATATTTCGTTGTTATCTTTATTTTTATTTCCTTATATTGATGATGACTGATTGGTAACCAGCCAGCCTCGAAGGGTGGATGTACTTTTTTATTATGTACTTTATATTAACTGCTGGCGGAACATTAAGAAAACAACTAAAAAATAGGTACATTTTACCTATATTCTTTTATTTAAATATTTTGCGGATAAGAAAGTAAAAACATAATTTAATTTGCGGAACAAAAAATTAATTTTAATAAATTATAAATATATGTAGGTAACACAAATTGGAAAACAAATTAAATACATACATATCAAATATTTTTATCATTTTAACTTCTTATTACATAAAAGTAAATAATGTACTACATATTAGTAAGAATTGAATTATTCATAAATTTATATATTTTAATTAATTCAACATATTTTAACAATGTATTTTTATTTTATTTATTAACTAAATAATTTTTACTTTCTTACTCCGCCTTCTTTTAAACTGATTAAATTTAAAGTTCACATTTTAAATATTTTTTTTAGAAAAACAAGAAAAATTGGTACTAAATTTTCCATATCTCATTCAGTTCTTACCTAATGCCAGCTTACCAAGCTGACTCATCCAAGGAGCAGCAAACAAAACAAATTGACTTGATGGAACAATTAAAAGAAAAGGAGCTAAGAAAATGTCAAAGTAAGGGCTTTCAAACATAAATTTGGGAAAAATTTTGAATATTATATTAAATTTTAGTCAAAATTTGACCACCCTATAAACAATTTTTTAGTGTTATTGAGTGAATTGTTGTTACAACTGGATATACATTCATTATCGACCCTAACAACAAGAATTAAAGAAAAACACACCAACATTTTATCAAATGGCAGCTTTAGTTCTGCTATTTTTACTTTGAATTCTTCATTTTATTCAAGATTTTCTTCCTTTTTTTCATCATTTAAATCTTCAAATTTCACCAACTCAGATAAAAATCGTCCACATAAATGCGACCATTGTCATAGGTCGTTTCGTTTTAAATCCAACCTATTTGAGCACAAATCTCTTCATATGAATGTCTTCCATCGGAATACTTTTGTATGTCCATTTTGCGAAAAAACTTGTCGCCTTAAAGGAAATTTAAAAAAACACTTGCAAATTCACGTCACCACTGTAGACGACCTTGAACGCCTCTGGAAGAGTTATTTTTCTCGGCAATCGGGGAGACCTCGCAAAAATACACCTCAAGTGCCTCTTCCAAAACCTGGTGATGATTTAGGACTAGTGCCAGTGTTTGAAAAAACAGTACCTCAAATGGTAGGATGAATATATCCATGTTAGAAATATCTAATACATAGAAGCAAAACATTATTTAAGTTTTAACTCCTTTTGGAGTTAAAACGTTGATTAATATTTTTTATTATTTAATTTACCCAAAAATTTAATTCAATATCTAGCTAATTTTTACATTTATTTTAGAAAAATAACATCCTCCAATCTCAGTGCCAATGGAAGTTTGCAGACGGGTAGAAAAAGATGGATAAAGAAAACACAAAACCTGTTTAATTTATGTATTTCTTAATTGATTAAAATATACATAGTTTGAACAAAAACTGGATATTAATCAACAAGTAGATATACTACAATAAAAATAAAGAAAATCAAATGTAGATTTCACCGAAGCATGCATGAAGCTCGCCAATTGTCGGGCTTTGTAGCTTATTCTCTATTTTTGCTTGCACATCTTGATTAACAAAAACCTTAATATGTATTTCATTAATCTTTAAAGAAAATAAGAAAAGAATAAATCCAGGCAGCCCACATTTTTTTGACACCCAGTAGTATGGGCCATGTATTAATTCTAAATTCCTCAACATGATTAGAATATTTAAATACTTTAAAAAAGCCGAATAAATATTCTAATCATTCTTTTAAAATAATAATGTACTTGAGCAGCAGCGGTTAAATGCGCCTGTTCTGCTAGAGCCCGTCTCATTCGTAATCGAAAAAGTAAACGCTCCTTCTTCCGGTAATAATAAACTTCTGCACAGAAAGCCAAAAAAGAAAGTAACAGACCAAAAATAGCTACGAGTATAACACCAAACATTGAGCCAAAATCTGAATTTAAATTATTTTTGACAAGATTATTTTTATTCACTCAATGGTTTTAGCTCAATGCCATTTGTTCCAAAATGCCATCTACCATGGCCTTTGTGGGATAAATGCGAGAATTCTTCTTTACAATTGCTAATTTTTCCTTTCCATTTTGATAAAGAACCATTGTCAATTGATTCCTCTTTAATTAACTTGAAACCGGAATGAAAGTATCTAAAATTCAAGAAAATTTATCTTAATTCTCAGCTTAAATAATTCGATATTTTCTTAAAGATTTGATTGTTTTCATCATAATATTATGTTCTAGTACTATTACTTTTTAAATGTCCTTCGCACAAAGTCTAAATTCATAATAATTGCTCGCTCAAACAGCTTAACAAATGGACTATCACGACGGAAGATGAGGTGAGAGCCTACTTCTGGCATTCCTTCTGAGACAAAGACAAGTCCAGCCCCGCATCTAAAATTTATTTATCAAGCAATTTTTTGCAACTATTTATTTACTACATACCGTTCTTTTGCCATTTGCATTCCAATACTGTCCTCCTGGATTGGATAAATATAACCGCCCTGAAAATTTAAGTTATTTTTAGGAAAATATATAATAATTTATTGTTATGATTGGTACCTGTAGCACTTTATCTAATGCCTTAGAAACTGTACTAGCCACATGTATGGGATTTTGTGCAATTGCAAGACGAAGGGAACGATAATGAGAAACATTGGAATTATGCAACTGCTCAAAGTACCTTTTTAAATAATACAATTGATAGTTAAAAATTAAATACCAGTTTCCAATATAATTCGTTATAAGTTTAAAGCGTTGACTTCCAATCAAGCGAACCATTTCTCGAGCATCTCTAAATGGATTTTCAGCTACCGGTTGTAAAAGTGCGGAAAGTAACAACGTTTGATACATGTCAAGAAGTAGTCGGCATTGCATTATAGTAAAAATAAGAATAGCAAAATTTCCACTCGCTGTACGAAAGTCAAAACTATCCGGTTGATACAATTGAAGTCGAATTATTTTCCAGAATACTTGAAAAGGCTCTAGTTGGTTACGAAGACCAATTCTCACTTCGAGTTGAGCAACATATAAACAAAACTGAAGTTATTTTTTATAACTTTCACAATATGTATTTTTAAAAATAAAAAAAATAACTAGAGTTTGTAGTATTAACATTATGCCCATCGAAAGCCACGTAGAAAGAGAATATGGCATAAATGCATTCCAAATATTCCACTCATCATGTTGACTATGAACTACATATGTGGGCTTTACATTTGTTAATGGATATGAAAATGAAAAATGTTCGGCACGGAGTTGTGTACGTTGGAAAAAGAGACAAGCCGTATCAACAGTGCCATTTTGAATAAAGCCAAGAACACCATTCCAAGTACCATTTTCCTTAAAAATTATTTTAGTAATTAAAAATAACCTCAAAACCTACATGAGAACCCCAATTCAGCTCGCCAATCTCATTATGTAGAACAAATGGTTCAATCTCTAATTTTAAATATTCAGCAAGATAATTGATAATCTATTTATAACAAATAAATTTTTGATTTTAATAAAAATATATGCCTCTACACACCATCCAGGGAAGGGACATGCAACGGTTGGCTTTGGATTCGGAAAGTGACGACAATCATCAAATGCGTCTGGCGGATTCCTTGCAAAAAGAATCCGAATTTTGTTGTGCAATTTAGTATTATTTGGGTCTTTGCCAAAATTATGCATCATTGGATTCAGAATTTTTATGAAAATTTTACCAATCCATTATACTTACCTATATAATATCCTATAAAATTCAATAAGCTTTGTTTAAATGACCGTATTAATTTCACATCATTGTTAAGCAATAATAGAATAATATATATACATATATCTATATAAAATAAAAATCCTGTACACATACACAAATAGCTTAATAAGCCTAGTTTGGAATTTTACTGAACAAAGGTATTAATTTCATTCCTCTTAATTTTTTCTCATTTAAAATTAAAAGTTTCCAAACATAAATCTACATAAATATGTTAAAATGTAATTAATTATTTAATTAATAATTATTTCTCTTACATAATTTTTTAATAAAATGGGCAGTATTGCAACTTTTTAATTATTATGACTCAGACATATTATTGTATAATAATTTAATGATTTATTACAAAAGTTTATTAGGTTTTTATTTCTTAATAATCGAAATTATTTAAGTTTTTCTGTTGCATAATCTTTGGCCTTTTACGCAATTTATTTATTTTTGATTAGTCTCGCGGTCAATTGAAGTTAAACCAGTTAACTTTAGTTTTTCGTCATACCAACAACACTAAATTTTTCTAGGTTTATTTTCTATATACATTAAAATGTGTTTTTGATGTTCTCTTCTTTAGAAATTTCTATATATTTTTAATTTTATTACTTAAAGAAATTTTTTGATTTACATTTAAATAAGTCCAATTTAGCAAAATTAAAGTTTTCTGGATCAATGATAGTAAAAATATTTTACAACCTTATTTTCTTCACAATTTGTATATTAGAACAAAATACTGCACAAATACCATCTTCTTTGCTTTCTGGCATTGTTCCCGAAGGTGTACCTCATGGTCCACCCGGCAGTATTAATGAGGAAACAAATCAGTCACCACCGATTCCAACTAAAGCTCCCAGTGAAGAAGAGATTATTGGAAGGTCGGTTACTTTAAAAGAAAATTTTATTTAATTCATTCATGCAATATAGTCTGCTTAAAAATCCTGGATTGCCACCTGCATTACCAAAAGATACAGCAAGTGATGGAACTAATAGTCCATTATCAAATAAGAATGAGCAGATTGAAGGCAATAAAAAAGATTCTGAAACAGTAGAGGAACAAAACACTAATCTTAAGGGTCAAATTGATGAGGATAATGTATCAAAAACGGGGCCAGGTAATGTATTATTGTAAAGATAAGTTTATTTTTGCAAAAGAACCACCTCTCCCTCCTTCACCGGATTCAACTGCTACAATTTCTGGATTACAAGGAGGAGATGAGGATTCTGAAGGCCTTCCACCAGCATCACCACCTAGTTATATTCAATGTCTTCACAGAATCCAATCAAAGATTTGCGATCCAGACAATATACTTGTGCAAAGTCAAAGAAGTGAAATAGACGAAATGCTTAAAGAGCTAGAAGATGCTACTCGGAAGGTAAAAAATTTTCATTATTAGCTATTAAACCATAATAATAATTATTTTTTTTTTTAAAATACAATAACTTTGTTTTAGGGAGATAAAATAAATTTTAAAAATGCAGGATAATACACAAAATGAATGCGATCGTAGCGGACTCGAAGTAATGGTTATCATTGTGCGACATTCTAACCTTCTTGACAATTTGGATGTGTGTTTTAATAATTAAACTATGTAAATATATTATTTAATTATTTAAATTTTCAGTCAGTTCAAAAGAAGCTAAGCGATGTACTGAACATTTGGGTACAAGACCCAGATCACCGTTGTGAGAAGCCTTTAATTTTAATGATGAGTGCAGATCCAGAAATTTCCAACCGAAAGGTGTGGACAGGCCGTCAGAGTAATGTACCTGTTGAGCCTTCTGAGTTGGTCAAGCTTTTTATTGATCAAGTAAATTGTTTTCTTTAGCAATAATAATATAAGATTTTGAATTTTAATATAATTAAAATTAGAATAAATTCTATTTAAAAAATTTAAAAAAAATATAATAATATGTTAATATTCATTGTTAACATTACAGGAACGATTACTTGCTAAGGAAAAATACTCCGAAGTAATATTGAACATAATTGACGGTGTTTTGAACAAATACGAGCAGCGAGTGATCAATGGTTAATTTAAATATAGTAATTGAATAATATTTCCACCACCATGTGGTTGCTTAATACAGAAATATTATTCATAATTTTTCATTATCTAATTTATTATTTTAAAAATAAAAATTGAACTACTATTAATGTAAGATTTTTTAATTTTACGTATTTATTTTTTCTTATCCTCTGTGTTATGAGTCTGTAGAAAAAATATAATAGAATGTAAATAACCGGATAGAGCATTCAAAATGTTTACAAAAAGGAAGGCTTTGAGAACCAGTTTTTTCCTATGTTATGCCCCTATTTGATTAGTTCTTTTCCAAAATTTCAAAAAAAAACAACCTATTGAATATTATTGATATCACGAATGTTCTACAATTCAAAAATTTATAGCAATGTTTTAATCTTTAATTTTATAAAATGGGTTGGGAGAAATGAACGAATGTTCAAGTTTTATTAATTGATATTCTCTATTAGTATTTTTTGTTTATATATTTCAATAATTTTTTGTCTGTTTTTCTTTCATTTTTCCAAATCCATACTCAAACAAACAATAAATGTTGCTGTACAAACAATACAAATATACATATAACAGTTGAAGGACACGAAGGAAATGAAGGAAAAATGCTCTTTCATTTAATCCTATCCTTCCGTTCTTCTATGTATACTTCACCAAACACAGCGTCACAGTTATTTGTTTTTACAGGGAATTTACACTAAAATTAGTGGGGCCAAATTTTTCAATAAAAATATTAGAAATAAATTAGTTAATTACCTAGATTGTTATTTTTAAAATTAAAAAATGTGATTAAATAAAAATTTTAGTTAAAAATATTATAATAGATTAAAGGTTATAATTATTAAATTAACAACAAATAAATAAACTTTTTATCCATTTTTTAATTTACTTGTTTATAATAAAAAAGATCCATTTTGTGTATATCTAACTGAATCAGATTTAATTTTTAACAATATTTCCCCATTTTTTGTTTTCTTCATCCGTCATTATCTAATTAGTATCGCTTCAGCAAATTCTTTCTTTTTATTATTTTATCATCGAAAAATTGCACTTACTTAAGTAATTCATTTTACACATTTTGATAATCCTGTCTTTTGAATTAATATTATTTTTTGATCATTTTTCATTTTAAATTTAAATTAATTTTAAACCAACAATCTTCTAAATACATAGGTATTCCACTTTTAATCATCAAAATATTTTTATTAATCCATTACGTTCTCATTTAATATTTTTATCCAAGTTCAATAATATTCAACATTTTATCTAAAAAATGATCAAAACCAGTCTCTTTCCGATTTATCGGCCATAATTGAAAAGTGACCTGGTTGAAAGGCTTTCTCTACAAATAATTCTGTTGGTCGATATTTTTTTATTTTGCGACAAAACTTTACACTCAATTTTGCATGTTAAGTAAATATGTATCTTATTATATTACAAACTTTTCAATTAATTCTATTTTCCCGTTTTTGCAACTTAAATTTAATAAAAAAAATAATAAAAAACGACCAGCAGCACTTTTTATATTTTTACTGCTTTTTGGTCAAAAATTTCCTTCATTAAAATATAATACATTTTTTAAATCGCCAAGGTCGGACAGTGTGTTTTAGTATTTCTATTATGTGATCACAGCAAATCTCAAAGACAAAAGGCGCTTAAAGAACAATGAAAGGCACATTTATAGAATCTTATTTTTATTTTTAATTTTTAATTATTTAAATTTTAACTTTTTGATCAATTTTATTATTCAAAAATTGGTTTAATTAAACTTCTAATATACTTATTTTTTTATTAATTTTTTATTTTCGTAACTAAATTTTCTGACCTTGAAATTAAAACCCAAATATTTTTATTTTTTTTATTGCTGCGCAAAAATGCAAGTGGGGCATGCGATCAAGGGCGCCAACTAAGAGCATTTATCGATGCAATTTATTACCCATCAATTAAAAATTATTAATGTCCCAGTAAATGATAATGATTTATTCCACTTTGATATTTTTATATTTTTTAAGATTAGTTTATGCATAATTAAATTATAAACATTCATTAATGGTTTATGAAGTCAATAAGCAACAAAACAACTGGCAATATAAAGCTAAAGAAAATTTTTGGTATATTTTTTAAAAAATTTTTGAAGCTTTTTATTAAACCTAAATTTTTGTAGTAAAGAAAAACGTTCACAAAATACACAAAAACATTACAAAAGTTTTTCTGCTCTAAATGGTTTCAATAGAACTAGAATAATTGAGAACAGTAATAAAGAGAGTAGTTTAATAGATCCTGTTGCTTGTAGCAGTAACAACTCATCAAATGCTGCTCTTCCTCGATTAGCAAATGCTTTGAGGTCATTAATCTCCTCAAATGGAGGATTTTCAAAGTCAAGGGTATGCAAAATTAAATACAATGTCTAAGATTTATTATTTTCAAGTCGGCTTGTGTTGACGCTGGCGATGAATTAATTTATTATTCGAATGGTTCCGGGCCTTCGGCGGCATCGAGAAAAAGTCCTTTAATGACAAAGTATAATTATTCTTCATTTTATTCACAAATTCACCCCAATTTATTTTAGAAATGCCAACTCAAAAAGTGAAATCGATAACAACGAAGCGGAGGATGAAAATTTTCTCTCTGCATCATCTACAACATCCTCTTCCAATTTTATGCCAAACCATCAATTTACATCATTAGAACAAATTCACCAACTTTATAAAAGTATGCCTAACTTTGCAAGTTTTGAAGAAGAAGAAGAACAAAAACTTAAATTTCAACAGACTTCAAATAGCTTCAATACACAATTTGATAATCATCTCAACCATCCTTACTATACCAAAAATCTTTTAATAAAAAATAATCCTCCTCCATTGCAAATGCCTCAGAGGCGAAAATTAATTGCTGCTTGTAGTGATAGATCATCTTTTTCTTCTCTTTCATCGTCAGCAAAATCTGCCGTTTCTGTGCCTATAAATAATACAATGGATATTGGCGGAAATATTTTGGGAGGATGCCAATTTTATTCTTCTTCAATAGAGAGGGGTGAGTCAAAAAATAAGGGGAAACAAAAAAGAACTACCAAAATATTCTGGAAATTCTTTTTATTTTTTCATGGCTGAATGAAAAATGAGATTACCTCTATTTTAGTTGCAGAACAATGCGAAAAAATAATTCCTGTTTCAACAACAACAACAATCAAACAACTAAATAATTCTCCAATTGCTTCATGTTCACTTTCTGGTTGTTGTATTTCTTCAGTAGATAAGTGCCAACAAAAGGCAAAGTCTGATATTTATAGCAAAAACAAGATTACTAACTACAACAATGAATCAACAGATAGTGGCTATCTTTCCACTAAAAGTAATCATAATAAGAAATCATATTGGCCAAATATGATTTCTTGGTTGGATGCGTTAGAATGGATTTACAACCAAAAAATAGAGTTTGTTAATAAAAAGGGAGAAAAAGATAAGGAAGAAATGTTTCAAATTTTGCTTATTAATCATTTAAATGATTTTAAAGTAGTTTTTGAAGTAGAGGAAAATTTATTAGATAAAAAAGAATTATTATTAAAGAAGCGAATTGAATGGTTAGCTGAACTGGTAATAAAGCTTTGATTAACTTTTTTTATTCAAATCTTTTAGCTCTTCAATTTACTTGTTATATCAAACTCGTCTTCATTAAAACAAGATATTCTTAAAGTAATTGCTTCAACTATTTCAACACTTTTTCGACAAATTTTAAAAAATAAAAGTTTAAAGCAATCCTCTAAGCATTATTTTCAAAAAAAGAAACAAAATTATTATAATAAAAATCATGCAATTCAACAAAACCGACAACTCTATAATGGAATTGATTCATCACTTTCTACACAAATTGATCCAAAATTTGTTGATTGTTCTGATTTGTCAGACATTCGCTTTCGTTTTGCTGATGGCCGTATAGTTTATGCACATCGTATTGTACTAGTAAATGCCTCAGAAGAATTTAGGCAAATTTTGAAGTAAAAAATTACTTTCTTTTTGAATAATATTAATCATTTTTTATTAGAAATCCTTCTGGAATTGTGGATTTACCAGATTCAGATGCAGATACATTTCGTTTAATTCTTGAATTTGTCTATGGAAATGTTTCAAAATGTTCTCAAATTATTTCCTCACAGATGAACACATCCAAACAAATGGCTATCTGCACATTAGCTAGACGGTTTGGATTAGAAAAATTAGTTTCTATAGCAGAACTAGCTGTTTCTTCTTTTTTGCAAAACAATGTTTTTTCTTCAGAAATGTTTGAAAGTGTTTATTTATTTGCAAAAGTAAATATATTTTTAAATAAAATGTAAAATTAATAAAATATTTCAGGAGATGCATTTAAACGTCTTGATGGAAGAATGTGAGAGATATGTTCTTTTAAATTTTTCCGAATTGTTATCGCTCTTTTTTGAGGATAATTTAAATAATATTAAAAATGAACAATTGCTTATAAAGATGAAAGAAATTTTATTGAAAAGTTTAAATCAAAAATAAAAAAATATTCTCTTAAAATTGTTATTCCCAATAAAAAATAAATAGAATTAAATAAAATTTATATTGTAATTAAAGCACTGTATACTTCACGAGTAATCCCACATGAATTGACCCCTCTACAATAAAAATTTGATTAATTAATAACTTTTAGCTTGATTACCTTCTCATATGCAAATATCCTCCATTAATACCATAACCACTTCCCCAACTGTTTTTTAGAATCCAATAAGGAATTTCCTGATCATTTACTCCATAACCTACAACCTCCATTGAATGTGAGCCTAAAGATTCGTGGCTGCATTCCTCTGGACTTGGTGAAAAAATTCCTCCTCGATAGTGATACATACTTTTAGTTGCGTTCATACCTAAATTTAAAAATTTAATTTTAAATAATTTTATCGGCACCAAAAGTAACAGGTCCTTTAGTTGCAATCCAATCCGCAATTTGTTCTTCATTAGAAGGTAAAGATCGCCATTCGTCAATAAACACACGTTGAGTTGGATCAATCGGTCCAGAAGGAAGTTGACATTTTCCATCATTACCTCGATACTATTTTAAATGTTTATTCAATATTTTATATTTAATCAAATTAAAAATACTTAAGATACCGGATAAGCATCTTCAGAAAGAAGACCCTTATCTCGAACATAACTATAAATTATTTAAAAAATATTTGAACTTGAATATTTTATAATACCGTAAGGCGTAAGGACGATAACCACCTTCACATCCATTTTCTGCCGAATCGCAGTCAATTAATTGCTGAAAATTAATTTTTGATATTAATTTATATATGTTTTTAAAAATATCTTCTAAACTTCTATAAAAATAACCTGCTCTGAAAGTCTAATAAGAGTCCCGTTGTAAATGGCATGAATTGTTTCAACCAGTGCTACTACTGAGAATGCCCAGCAAGAACCACAATTTACTATTTTCTTTCATAAAAAATAAAAAAAACGTTTTAAAACGTACATTGGTTTTTAACATGTGTCACAACACCTTTATCACGCCAGTCCCATTGTTTTGGACGAAAATATCCGTGTCTTGTTTCAACTTTAATAATTTTGACTATTGAGGTTAGTTTACTTTTCAGAGTGTAACTGTGTGGAATTAATAGCTAGAATTTCATAAATTATTCCAAAATAATAATAATTTATTTATCACTTTTGACATTTCTTCCTCAGTCCAATCAAAAAACTCGGTGACTCCCCAGATTGTTTGGCCTTCAATGCCTAACTTCCTTTCATGCTCCAAGCGCCGTTTAAGCAAATTCATGTTTAAATAAAATGCAATAAATCTTTTTGTACGTTCTTCGTGTGAGGGATAAAAACGTAAATAGCTCAAATTTTAATAATAATTTAATTTAATAACTTAATTAGATTTAATTTTTTTTACTTTTTCTGGAATGTTTCAAATTCATTAAATAACCATTTTTCTCGAGAAGTTATATTTTCGTTTTTTGATCCAATCATTAAATTGTTAGAATTTAGACCCAGAATCCACTGAAAAAGCATTGAAAATCCGAAAATTAGAAGAAGAAAAGCAGAAGCAAGAAAAAATATTTTAATCAAAAGAGAGCTCGCCAAGTACAACGCACGGGTTGAAAATATTCTATATTTGCATAATTCTTCACATTTTCTAGGAAGATGGAAACGAAAATAAGTTGCTGCGTGATTTGATCCAGCGGATGTGACAGGCAGCTTCGAAAGATTTGGTCGGTATCCATCATCAGCTTTTGCATCAATTTCTTGTGGTAAATCGTCGATTTGATGATAAATCATGTTTGCGAAATAAGTTTATATAATTAATTTAATAAAAAGTATTAATAATTATGTATATTCAATTTAATTAATTAATAATTAAGAATAATTAAAAGCAAATGACAAAGTTATTATAGTTGTGCCCAATTACTGATAAGAGTAAAAAATAGGAATACCCATCTTTTGTTGAGCTTAAAAATAGATAGGAGAAATTGATAAATATTCTTTTACATTGAATTATGATTATAATAATTAAACTTCAAATATCTATGATTTGATGAAAAATTAGTAATATACTAATATAGGTAGTATATGAATATATTAATAAGTAATTATTTATACTTTAAAATTCTTTTTTTTTCATTATTTTTTCATATTAGATAACAGCAAAATTGTATTTGCGAATTTCCACATTTATGTTGCCAAAAATTCAACTTTCAGCGCCGAAAGCAACCAATTTGAATTTTAAACCTCTTGCACTTTTTGATCCTTTGGGCGAAAATGTCATATACTTGGCTCAGTTCGCGAATATTCGTCAAAAGTGCAATTTTCGATGCAACCAAAATATGCGATGTAACTGTAATTTTCGACGCGACGAAAATATTCGTCAAAAGTGCAATTTTCGACGCGACGAAAATATGCGGTGTATGCAATTCCTTTCAACATCGAAAAGCTAATTTTTTAAGCCTAAACTTTTGAAATTAATTTTTCCTGTATTTACTTTGTTTAGAAGATGAACTATCAAATTGGACAAGATTTGTCTTGTAATCAAACTTTTACATATTTTGAGTCACCAATCGCAAATGATGATTTAATTATTCCAGTAATACAATCAGAACCACAATCTAACAAACGGAAACATCAACAAACTTCACAATTGAAGGTTTATTAGAAAAATATAAGATAAAGCATAAAATTAATATTTAGTGCCGAAGAAGATTATCATTGGAAAATTTGAGCAGATCTAAAGATTTTGGACATAATTTAAAAAATAGTAAAACCAATAATAGGACGCCTCAGAGCAAACAAGGTTTTGTTTGATTAATAATATTGTAAGTTAATACATTAATTAGACGGTGGTGATTCTGCCCGTCAAGACAGTTCTCTTCTGAGCCTTACTAAAAAGTTTCTGGATTTGCAAATGCGCAAGCCTGGGGTATTTATTTAATTTCTGCTTCATAATTTTGATGATTTATCTAAATTAGGTTTTAAATTTGAATGAAGCAGCTGAATTTCTTGGTTAGTTTTTTAAATAAATGGAAAGTGATATTGAATTATATATTTTAAATCTATTTCTTCTGACAGGTGTTCCAAAACGACGTCTTTATGACATTACTAATGTGCTTGAAGGTGTTGATCTCATTGAAAAAGTTGGAAAAAATAGCATTCGATGGAGGTTGTTTCTAAAATTTTTTACATTTTCTTTAAAACCTTTGCAGGGACAGATCCGAGTTTACATGTTCATTAGAATTTCAAAAATTGGATAAAGAAAATGTTGAACTAATTGCTGCTGAACATACTTTAGATATATTTACTCAATCCATTTCTTCTGCACTTAAATTGGCAAAAGAAGACCCAACAGATTCTGTTTATAAGTATTTTTTCTTTAATTTTATTTTTTTTAATATTTGAGTTATTCTCTCTTCTCCGATTTGCGTTCTTTGGATGAATTTAAGGAAAAAATGTTAATTGCAGTAAAAGCTCCACATGATTCTTCGTCATCTATTGAGGTTTTTATGATTTTTTAAATTAAAAAATCGTTTTTATTAGGTGGTAGATCCAACTGAAATACAAGTAATCATTTATTTAAATTATCCTAAAAAATAAAATATGTTTTAGAGGTTTGAAGTTATAATTCGAAATGAGAATGGTGGACCTTTGAATTCATTTATTTGTCCAGAGAGTATTGAAGAAGCTGTTGAGGTTGTCCATTCTAAAAAATATAAATTTATTTTTTGTTTAAAATAGAATCATTATCAATCTCTTAACAATATTACCCCAACTATTAACAAATGTTCAAGTCCATTAACTCCTTCAAAATCTTCAAACATTCAACAAAAACACGAACAAAGACAATTTACTCCACCTTTTTCTCCGCTAAAAATGGCTATGCTTCTTTCATCTCCTGGTACTAGCAACAAATATTTTCAGACTGAAGCACTTTCTTCTAATAAAATTGTCGGTTTTTGTGTTAAATCCTGGGGAACTTTAATATTTTTTAAATTTAATAATTTTTTTAGGAATTTCTACAAGGAAATGCTTTACTTTCCTTAGACCCTCCGTTAGAGGAGAACGATATTAGCCCTTATTATAACTTGTCACTTTTGGATGAACAACAACAAAACTCAATGAGTTCAGATGCTAGCCTGTTGAATTCAATATTCGGAGCTGATCTTTGAATTTAGAAATTAATTTTCAAGTGAAGGTTAATTTTTTCTGTTATAAGTTATTCGCAATTTCCACTTTGTAATAATTATAACTCAAATAATTTTTAAATTTAATTCAAATGAAAACTTAATTGAGTTAATTTATTGTTTTCTCGCCTTTTTACATGTGCATTATTTTTTTACAATTAAATATTTTTTATAACCATAACTAGAGAAACGTTGAATTAAAAATAAATAAAATTATTTTTATAAAATTAATTTAAGGCAACGCTCAGATTTATTAAATATAGTGATTCTTCGATTTTAATCAAACCAGAGCCTTCGGGACTTGTTAGTTATATTCATTCTTCCATCATAAATTTTCAATGTTAAGGGGAATTCTCTCAAGTTCCATCGAACAGAATTTTTTCTTCTGTAGCTCATTCGACTCCGTTTTTTGAGCTCTTTCCAACCATATATGTCTTATCAAAATCTCTCCAATAGTTTCCGATAGAATTCGAGATAAAGGCTAATGAACATCATGAATTCGATTATAATACAGTAAGAAACAGGTTATATTAAAATATCAGTTGGCACTGAAACGTCTGTTTTAATTAATTAATTTTGTTAAATACCTTTTCAGTGCAGATAATAAATATGGGAGATGTATATACTGTATTTTTTGAGCTTTTTTTCTAAAAGTCAGATTAGTCTGGATTTTACATATTATTTAGAGATTGAAAAACTGATTAAAATATCAAAAAATTAGAAAATTCCGACTTATAGAAGTCGAACTAAAAGCCCCTAAACATTAAACAATTTTTGTGGGAAATGTCTAAAACTGACTTTTTCGAAATTTTTTTCTAAAAGTCAAATTAGTCTGATTTTGATATATTTTGTAGAGTTCGTTAATTTGAATCAAATATCAAAAAATTAGAATGTTCTGACTTTTAGAAGTCGAGATAGGTTACTGTATTTTTAGCGTTTTTAATGAATTTTTGAATTTTTTTCTAAAAGTCGGATTAGCCTGGATTTTATATATTATTTAAAGCTCGAAAAACTGATTAAAATATCAAAAAATCAGAAAATTCCGACTTTTAGAAGTCGAAATAAAAGCCCCTAAACATTAAAGAATTTTATGTAGGAAATGTCTAAAACTGACTTTTTCGAGCTTTTTTTCCTTTTGAGAGTTTTTGATGAGACTTAAATCGTTGGAAAGAGCTCGAAAAACTGGATTTAATAAGCTTTAGAATAGAAAAATCTGTAAGCCTGAAGTCGAGATAGGTTACTGTATTTTTAGCGTTTTTAATGAATTTTTGAGCTTTTTTTCTAAAAGTCGGATTAGTCTGGATTTTATATATTATTTAAAGCTCGAAAAACTGATTAAAATATAAAAAAAATTAGAAAATTCCGACTTTTAGAAGTCGAAATAAAAGCCCTTAAAAATTTTAAAATTAGCATTTTAATGCGAGTTTTCTCCAATCGGCGAGTTTCGTCGACGTTCGTCGATATTCGTCGACAATTTTCGTCGACGTTCGATGTTTTTCACCGATTTTTTTTCACCGATCTCACCGATCTTTTTCACCGATCTCACCGATCTTTTTCACCGATCTCACCGATCTTTTTCACCGATCTCACCGATCTTTTTCACCGATCTCACCGATATTTTTCACCGTCTTTTTCACCGATCTCACCGATGTTTTTCACCGATGTCGATATTCGTCGACAATTTTCGTCAACGTTCGTCGATATTCGTCGACAATTTTCGTCGACGTTCGTCGATATTCGTCGACAATTTTCGTCAACGTTCGTCGATATTCGTCGACGTTCGTCGATATTCGTCGATGTTCGTCGATATTCGTCGATATTCGTCGATTTCGTCGACGTTCGTCGATATTCGTCGATTTCGTCGACGTTCGTCGATATTCGACGATGTTCGACGATATTCGCCGATGGACGAGTTGAACGTCCATAGACGAGTGAAAGTCCATAGACTATTTGAACGTCCATAGACGAGTGAAAGTCCATAGACGAGTGAACGTCCATAGACTATTTGAACGTCCATAGACGAGTGAAAGTCCATAGACTATTTGAACGTCCATAGATTATTTGAACGTCCATAGACGAGTGAAAGTCCATAGACGAGTGAACGTCCATAGACTATTTGAACGTCCATAGACTATTTGAACGTCCATAGACTATTTGAACGTCCATAGACTATTTGAACGTCCATAGACTATTTGAACGTCCATAGACTATTTGAACGTCCATAGACGAGTGAAAGTCCATAGACTATTTGAACGTCCATAGACGAGTGAAAGTCCATAGACGAGTGAACGTCCATAGACTATTTGAACGTCCATAGACTATTTGAACGTCCATAGACGAGTGAAAGTCCATAGACGAGTGAACGTCCATAGACTATTTGAACGTCCATAGACTATTTGAACGTCCATAGACGAGTGAAAGTCCATAGACGAGTGAACGTCCATAGACTATTTGAACGTCCATAGACTATTTGAACGTCCATAGACGAGTGAAAGTCCATAGACGAGTGAACGTCCATAGACTATTTGAACGTCCATAGACTATTTGAACGTCCATAGACGAGTGAAAGTCCATAGACTATTTGAACGTCCATAGACGAGTGAAAGTCCATAGACGAGTGAACGTCCATAGACTATTTGAACGTCCATAGACTATTTGAACGTCCATAGACGAGTGAAAGTCCATAGACGAGTGAACGTCCATAGACTATTTGAACGTCCATAGACTATTTGAACGTCCATAGACGAGTGAAAGTCCATAGACGAGTGAACGTCCATAGACTATTTGAACGTCCATAGACTATTTGAACGTCCATAGACGAGTGAAAGTCCATAGACTATTTGAACGTCCATAGATTATTTGAACGTCCATAGACGAGTGAAAGTCCATAGACGAGTGAACGTCCATAGACTATTTGAACGTCCATAGACTATTTGAACGTCCATAGACTATTTGAACGTCCATAGACTATTTGAACGTCCATAGACTATTTGAACGTCCATAGACTATTTGAACGTCCATAGACGAGTGAAAGTCCATAGACTATTTGAACGTCCATAGATTATTTGAACGTCCATAGACTATTTGAACGTCCATAGACTATTTGAACGTCCATAGACTATTTGAACGTCCATAGACTATTTGAACGTCCATAGACTATTTGAACGTCCATAGACTATTTGAACGTCCATAGACTATTTGAACGTCCATAGACTATTTGAACGTCCATAGACTATTTGAACGTCCATAGACTATTTGAACGTCCATAGACTATTTGAACGTCCATAGACTATTTGAACGTCCATAGACTATTTGAACGTCCATAGACGAGTGAAAGTCCATAGACTATTTGAACGTCCATAGATTATTTGAACGTCCATAGACGAGTGAACGTCCATAGACTATTTGAACGTCCATAGACTATTTGAACGTCCATAGACGAGTGAAAGTCCATAGACGAGTGAACGTCCATAGACTATTTGAACGTCCATAGACTATTTGAACGTCCATAGACGAGTGAAAGTCCATAGACGAGTGAACGTCCATAGACTATTTGAACGTCCATAGACTATTTGAACGTCCATAGACGAGTGAAAGTCCATAGACGAGTGAACGTCCATAGACTATTTGAACGTCCATAGACTATTTGAACGTCCATAGACGAGTGAAAGTCCATAGACTATTTGAACGTCCATAGATTATTTGAACGTCCATAGACGAGTGAAAGTCCATAGACGAGTGAACGTCCATAGACTATTTGAACGTCCATAGACTATTTGAACGTCCATAGACTATTTGAACGTCCATAGACTATTTGAACGTCCATAGACTATTTGAACGTCCATAGACTATTTGAACGTCCATAGACGAGTGAAAGTCCATAGACTATTTGAACGTCCATAGATTATTTGAACGTCCATAGACTATTTGAACGTCCATAGACTATTTGAACGTCCATAGACTATTTGAACGTCCATAGACTATTTGAACGTCCATAGACTATTTGAACGTCCATAGACTATTTGAACGTCCATAGACTATTTGAACGTCCATAGACTATTTGAACGTCCATAGACTATTTGAACGTCCATAGACTATTTGAACGTCCATAGACGAGTGAAAGTCCATAGACTATTTGAACGTCCATAGATTATTTGAACGTCCATAGACGAGTGAACGTCCATAGACTATTTGAACGTCCATAGACGAGTGAAAGTCCATAGACGAGTGAACGTCCATAGACTATTTGAACGTCCATAGACGAGTGTAAGTCCATAGACGAGTGAACGTCCATAGACTATTTGAACGTCCATAGACTATTTGAACGTCCATAGACTATTTGAACGTCCATAGACTATTTGAACGTCCATAGACTATTTGAACGTCCATAGACTATTTGAACGTCCATAGACTATTTGAACGTCCATAGACTATTTGAACGTCCATAGACTATTTGAACGTCCATAGACTATTTGAACGTCCATAGACTATTTGAACGTCCATAGACTATTTGAACGTCCATAGACTATTTGAACGTCCATAGACGAGTGAAAGTCCATAGACTATTTGAACGTCCATAGATTATTTGAACGTCCATAGACGAGTGAACGTCCATAGACTATTTGAACGTCCATAGATGAGTTAAACGTCAATGACCGAGTTTTGCGCCGATGACCGAGTTTTGCGCCGATGACCGAGTTTTGCGCCCATGACCGAGTTTATCGCCGATGACCGAGTTTATCGCCGATGACCGAGTTTCGCGCCGATGACCGAGTTTTGCGCCGATGACCGAGTTTCGCGCCCATGACCGCGTTTTGCGCCGATGACCGAGTTAAATTCAAGCTTATTTTCAAGTTTAAGTTCAAGCTTATTTTCAAATTTTAAGTTTAAACTTATTTTCAAGTTTAATTTCAAGCTTATTTTCAAGTTTTAAGTTCAAGCTTATTTTCAAATTTTAAGTTCAAGCTTATTTTCAAGTTTTAAGTTTGAACTTATTTTCAGGTTTTAATTTCAAGCTTATTTTCAAGTTTTAAGTTTAAACTTATTTTCAAGTTTTAAATTTAAACTTATTTTCAAGTTTTAAGTTCAAATTTTAAGATTAAGCTTATTCTCAAATTTTTTTAAATTGTTTTCCATTAAAAAACTTCGAACCCAGCCAAGAAAATAGGAAAAGGAAAGAGATAGGCAGGGATGTTATCCACTAAACCACATCAACGCTTATTAGTTTCTTCATTTTATCATTTATTAACTATGCAGTAAAATAAAAATAACCAGCCTTACAGTTCCGGAGGGTTATTAATATTTAATAAAAATAAGATATTTGAATTTTTTAGTAACATTAATAAATTTTTTATTTTATTTATTTATATTATTATTATAACCTTTAAATAATCTTATTTAAGACTGATTGGAATAAAATAAATTTTATAGGTCATTCCAACACTATTCTTTAATCCTACGGCATAAGATTTTATTTTTTTCAATAAAAGATCAATCAATTATCTAAAATGTGTACTAGCGAAATTTCCAAATTACTTAGCATTTTAAGCGACATATAAAGGATTAAACATTACTGCTCCAGAAATGTGATTTTGGATTCTGGAGCATATATCTCAGCTTTTACAAAGACAACCTAGGCCAATTTGGCTTATTTGGAAGTACAAGAGTATAAACTCGAAATTATGCCTCTCCACTAACTTGCAAGGCTCTATTTTTTCTTTACGTGAAACCTTTGTTTTTATACATATGTATATTTAATACCATTAATTCGCCATTATTTTGACGTTTACCAAAAACGTTTATATAAATTCGATAGCTCTTTTAAGAAGCCATCGAATGGTTATAAGTTTATTAAAAAAATAAAATGTGAAAAGTTGTTTAAAGAATTTAAAAAATCTCCATTTATTTCTATTATATGGCTGAATTTAACAAACTACCAAATATTTATGTTAAATACTAACAATTGTTTTAATAAAAAATCATCGATCATTCTTTATAAAATTGAATAAATGTATTAAATGACGTAATATTGAAGGAAGAAATGAAATTAAAATCAAATTGGATGCGCAGAAGGGCGGCAATTTGGCGAACTCTTGAGTTTTTAATGCAAAAAATTATGTTAAAAGAAAAGTTGTGAGAGGCAATTTTTTGTTGTATAAACATCGGAAAGGAAATATTTAGTTAAAAGTCCGCAAATTTTAAACCTTTTAAACAAAATTTAAAAAAAAATGAGCGAAACTTGACAAACAAAAAGAGTTGAACAAGAATCGAAAAAAAAATTCTCTCCCTTTTAGTTTTTAGCCAAGTAAAAGAAAATAAATTGCCCAAACAATTTTTAAATAAAAATACAATCTCAAAAAATGCAACGATTAAACAATTTTTCTCTTCTTTTTGCCATACATTTGCTTATTTTATTAATAAACTTGTGCCAAACAAAAATGAGATATGAATCAGTATTATCGAGGCGAATAAAACGTTATGGATACGGTGGATATGGTGGATACGGATATGGTTATTTATAACTTTTATGTAATAATTTTAAACCTATATATTTTTTAGGCGGCGGGTTTGGAGGTAGATGTTGTCAGTGTGGAATGTGTGGAGGTGGTGGTTATAATTATGGAGGAGGTTATGGAATGGGAGGTGGTGGTTGTGGCTATTGTGGTGGAGGAGGTAATAATTAAAAAATATTTTTTAGAATATTTGTTAAAAATTATTAGCAAAACAATTTTTATTTTAAATAGGGTATGGACCTTTTGGTGTTGGAGCTGTTGGACTCTTACAAGGTGTTCTATTTGGAGGAAAATAATTTCAAAAAACAAATAAGATCTACGCGAGAAATTCTGTAACTTTACAGATTATTAGAACTTGAACCCTAAGCCTTTTTATTAATCATCGAAAATTATTTTTATTAATTAAAATTAAATAAAAAATTAATTTATCAATCATTTTTATACAATTTTCATTATTTTCCACATCCATAGCCTAAAATTACGTATTTATACCATAACTAGATGTTTCATTATTTTTAGCTTGTTTTACAGAACAAAATACCTACCACATCCGCACTCTCCACATTGTCCGTAACCATACCCACTACTTCCACTTTCCCCATAACTACTACTACTATCACAACCATAACAATAAATAACAGTTTGTCCACCACCATAAGAGCCCCCGCCGCATTGACCACAGCTGCAGCATGCATTTCCACCTTTAAGAAAATTTTATTAGGTTTTTAAGTGGTAGGACTGACCATACTCACTACCCCAGCTTCCACATCCTCCTTCTCCTCCACTTTCACTTCTCCTAATCCTTTGTGTTATTAATAAACTTCTGAATTTTTCTACTTTTTAAAAAATAATTTTTACAAATAAAACTTACTTATGATAATTTTCCTGGCCTAGTAAAACAGAAAGTAACGTAGCGATTAATATTAAAAAAGATGTAAAAGCGAGATTCATAATGGGAATTTTATTTATTTAATAAAAAGTAACTATGTATTCTGATTATCTAACTGTAATTTTTGATTTATATATTCAACGAATATTACAACATTCGAGTTTTTAAAATTTTTCATTCTCAAGATAATTAAAAGTAAATAACCTATCAACATCGGTGTACTTCAAAGAGACATTTTGCTTCTTTATTTTTAATTTTGTTTCACTTAATTGTCTTTTTTAATTAATTTTAACAAAAAAATGAGACCAAAACTGGATTGTTTAATTTAAAATGGAGATTCAATTTTTGTATTTTGATCATCAGGCAAAAACTTTTAAATTAATTAAATTACTTTTTTTTGCATTTTCTACATTAAAATTATTTTATTTAAATCTTTACAATGAAATATAAAATTTATTATTATAAATTATTGTTAACACTAAATGGTTTGTTTAAATTAATTAAACTTTTAGAAATAAAATTTAAAATTAAAAAAAATATTTATATTAAATTAATAAATATCCAAATCAGTTGTTCTTTTGGTCAGAACAGTAACATTACAGGCTGGGGCTAATTTAGATTTAAATGTTGTAGTAATGGTACAAAAATCTTTTGAACGCGAAGGATGCCAAGATTTACATCTTTTAGATGGTTATAGGACAGAATTTCCATTATTAATTTATTTTTCTTATTAAAAGAATGCCTTAAACGCAAATGCACGCAAAGTGTGCTTTACAAAGTCGATTTGGGTTATAGCAAAGTGCGAAGAAGTGCTGATGGCAAATTAACAAATTATTCTCAAAGCAAAATTAAAAGAAATAATGCACTGCTTCGTAAAATTGCTTTAAAAAGTTTTCAAATGCAAAATGATGCATTTCAACCTTTTCTGTAGGTTAATAATTTAATCTTTAAAATTTTTGTATTTTTCAAGTTTTACGGAGTTTAAGCGCTTAATCGAATTATTTTATAACGGGCATAGCCGAATTCTTAGACTTTTCGAACTTTCAATGTTTGAACAATTTAAAAAAAAAATAAAAAATAAATTTATTCTCAAGGGAAGACTTAATTAATGAAAAATTACAAACTTCTGCTAAAAATAGTTCAAACTGTATAGAAGAACAAGTAATAATTTTTAAATTTAATAATGTTTTAATTAGCTTCCTGGATTTGAACAAATAAAAAAAGAAATATTTAAAACATTGGAGAATAATTGGAGAGAATCAACAAATCTTTCTTCAAAAAATAAATCAAAATTGTCTATAAACTTTTTTGATGTGATTAAAAGAGGAATTATTCCATCTCCAATTCAAGTGTAAAATAATAAATACTAATAAAAATAATTTTTTAAATTTTTTAAACAGATGATTGATGCAATGAATAATCCAAATCAGAGAGAAGCGATTATTAAAGTATTTTTTGAAAAATGTATAAAAATTATTTTTTAAAATTTAAATCAGCACACTAATCAACTCTTTTTCCTTCTAGTACGTCTTTCTATATTAGGTGGGAAAAGAAAATTGTTAGGGGAAAAATGCCGTTCGTTCCTAGAAGAGGTCGATCAAATAATTGTAGTGAGAGTACTCTAAAATCTCAAAAATATTAAAAATAATTATAGAATGAGCCTTTAATAACTCGCTTGAATTATTCGCCGTCTCGTAGTCTTTTCATTCGAGACCTTGAGGCACTACTACAAACTCGTGCAGCACGCGGTCAACGTGGTTACTACTACGAAAATAATATGGCTACGTAACATAAATAATATTTTATTTGAAATTAATCTTTAGTATTCGCTTCCGATTTATGTCAATGACTGCTATAATAATGGAAGAATCGCAAGAATATAATAACTTTAACTTAATGGGTATGTTCGTCAAAAAAACGGCAATCCTGCAGAATTGCGGTCCCGAAATTTTTTTTATTTTTTTTTTCATGAAAACTTGTTTTTAGGGGTTATCGAGGGCGCTGATTACGAATCTGATATCAGATTTTGTCTAACACTTGATTTTATCTATGATTTTTCATCAAGTACTTGATTTTTCACGTTTTCTTATTTTTTTTATTGGTCATATCTTTGTGTAAAATCGACCAATCGTGATGATTTTGGTCCCATTCAACTCAGGTCGATAAAAGCTCTCGAATGAGATATCAAATGTATATTTTAATGTAAAATCCCAAAAATCAGATTTCTCCAACTATCGTTTTTTCGATTTTCAAAGGCCTGTATCTTGGTTCATCGGCATTTCTGCATCATGGGAGTGGTACCATTAGACTCCGATCTTCGAGAGGAATCGAATGATATATAATTTGACCGACATCCATTATGTAGTGACCAAAAATCAAGTACTTGATGAAAAATCATAGATAAAATCAAGTGTTAGACAAAATCTGATATCAGATTCGTAATCAGCGCCCTCGATAACCCCTAAAAACAAGTTTTCATGAAAAAAAAATAAAAAAAATTTCGGGACCGCAATTCTGCAGGATTGCCAAAAAAACGCAAAAAAAATTTAACCTGCATTTTTAGTTGATTTGGGTTCAACGCTAGGCCTCTATTTTGGACTGACCATTTTAACAATTTTCGAGTTGACGATTTTCCTACTTTATCGTTCTGCTTCTCACAATCCGGCCGAAGTGCAAAAACCTCCTCCAGAATCGGTCATTTACAACATTTCAGTTAAGAATATAAACAATAAAAAATCTGAGAAATTAAGGCAAAGAAAGAAAAGAAAACATTATGTAATTCCTATTGTTTTGTAAAATATCATCTATTTAATAAAATATTGGAAAAAAACAAATAAAAAAATAAAAACATTTGAGGAATTTGATAAAATTGGAAAAACAAAATGACTGGATATAAAATTATTGTTTGTAAGATTTTGAGATTCAATTCTCATAAAATGCCCATCCGAATAACAACAACGGCATCAGTAAAACGCCTACCTCTTTCGTCCTTTCCAACTAACCAACTATCCTGAGTATTTGACGCATCAAGTAAAGCATTGTTCATCTCATCATTTTTTTCTTTTTCTGTTAGCTCATCATTTTCTTCATCAAGATCTGATAGCGGAATTTCACCAGGTTCAGTACCCATCGACACATCTGACGGAGGAAGTTCACCAGGCTCAGTTTCAGAATCTGAAGGTGGAATTTCGCCGGGTTCAGTTGAAGTATCGTCGTCTGCATTGCTTTCATTATTGTCGTAATTAGTAGTTGAAGCGTTTAAAACACTCGATTTATCAATAGTCTTAAATAAAAAAATACTTAAAAATAAAACAAAAAAATAACCTGTTCAACTGGATGTGACTTTTCTTTAAAATTTTTTAACGGTAACATAGGCTTCTCAATGACAGTAAAATACTCTGACGTTTTTGTTTTTTGCGATAGATTATGAGTATCCTTGCAAAGCCAACCATCATCCTCTTCTATCTCTTCATGTTCCTATTAAATTTGAATAAACTTAAATTAAAAATATTGTTTATAGATTAACCTCTTGACCACCTCGAACTTGAGTATCAACATTCTTGTTCTTAATAAAATTATCAAAAATATGTGCAGTATGCTCCTCATTCTTAATCCAATCGACATCGTGACCAATATCTGTTGGTTCAGTAGCAGTATTGCTAATTACTTCATCATTATCATTGTTTGATTTATTATCTTCATTTTTTCCTTCATAATTAATTTTATCTTCATTATCGTCGTCTTCTAAAAAAATCACTTCTTTAGGAATCTGATGTATAATTTTTTTATCAATGTTTAAGTAATAAAAATTTTAGATACCTTTTCAATCCGTTTTGGTTGTTCAACAAGAAAATTTTTTAAAGGCGAAAAAAGCTTTTCGTTGTAAAAAGAATGAGAATGATTATTTGTTGAATCCATCTTTTGTCGTTTATTGCCAAAATCCTTGCTTAGCCAACAATCATCATCATCTTCTTCAATGCTATTGTTAGCGAATTTTTTCATTCCAGATGATTCTTGACTTGGAGACAATGCTAAAAATTATAAAAAATATCAAGATTTAAATTAGATAATTTTTGATAAAAATAAATTTTTAACCTTCATGATGAATTTTTCCTCTAAAAGGTTGACACCGCATTTTTTAAATAAAAAATATTTTTGTTTATAAGAAGTATTTAAAATAAAGTGCTAAAATTTAAAAAATAAATAAAAAACAAAAAATTAATGAAAAAATAAAATAAAAAACACCACATCTGTAAATATTTTCTCTACTAATCTATTATATGTCATACATCTTATCTTCTTTCTCTAGCAAAAACATGTTTAATATTTTTCATAAAAAATAAAGGACATTTTGCCAAATTAAAAACAACATAACTCGTAGCTGGACGTTTCGTCGCTAAACATTATTAAATAGTTATCGTACCCTTCAGAATTTATTAAATTTATTAAAATATATTTTTATTTAAGCGAATTATTAATAAACCAGATTATTTACAACTAACAAGTAATTAATAAAATTATATTTTTATTTTTTCATTCATTCTTTTTATATTCATTATTTGATTTGAAGCCACTTTCACTGAAAAATACCGCACGTATTGTATTTATCATAATAGAGCCTTTATGAGTCAAAAACCGTAAAAACAGCCGCAAAATAATTACAAAAAGTGCCAATGTTAGAATTAAAGAAATAAGTGCCAAAACTGCAATATCCAAATTATAAAGCTGGATTGTGCTCATATTTCGAGATTCTGGCAATAATTCGGGAAGTTTTCCATCGCTTAGTTCAAGAAAGCGAATGCTACGTAAGAGCCGTTCATTAGCAGAGAAAGGTTTATTCAAAACAAGGCGCTGGATCCGTTTGGCAGATTCCGTATAACTTAAAAATAATTATACTTCCCAAAGAAATATAAAATACTTCTTACTTTTGACTTTCAGTTACTTTTAAAAGTGCTTCTTTAAATTCATCACTTCCACCAAGTAGAAGACTTTTGTCAAATGGCAGTGCCCATCCATTTCTTTCTGCAACACGTGCATTTCTATACTGATCAGCAAAAAATCCCATGGCGATTAAGGGCGTTCCTGCACGCGCCGATTCCATAATACTATTATAACCTCCATGAGTGATAAAAAGCTTTAATCGATTATGCTTCAATATAGCATTCTGTGGAGCCCATGGTGTAACAAAGACATTTTTGATCGATTTGGCGAGATTTATTGTAAACTAAAATTTTTAATAAATTTATTTAATTTTTTTAAATCTACATGGTCGTCCTTTGAGATTTTCATAATAAAGTGATAATCCGGTAATTGAGAAAATGCTTGTAATACGTTACGTCGAAAGTTTTCATCCATATCCTTTGTTTGCATAATTGTACCCATTGAAAAAAAAATTGTGCCTTTTTTGCCTTTTGACATTTCAATATTGAATGGTTCCTATAACAAAATAGTATTTCGGTTATTTGACCTCAAAAGTATTTTTTTACTTGTAATTCATTCTTCCCGTTTTTGTTCTGATTTTCCTCATCCATTCCAAGTCCACCAATATAAACAATATTAGAAAAGATTGGACGTGGAAAATCCACAAGTTCATCAACATTAACAAAAACAAAAGGGCTTTCTGCCACAATACTTCGTAGATCCGGAAATTCTGATCCATAATATTTTCGAAATATTTGGGTAAGTGGATCAATGCCATAAATTGTATAAACATAACCAACTAATTGTCTAAGTAAATTTGTCATTCTTTGATAAATTGTCATTTTATCAGATAAATCGGAATCGAATAACGATGGAATATAACTTGACGGGTTGTTAAGTCCAAGTATGGAAGCGACATGTTCTTGAATTGGACAACTTGAAGAAAAAATGAAAAATTTTATTTCAATAAAATTCCGAAATTTTTAATAGTACCTTGAAAGTAAGATATGAGTAGGTATCCCCAATAGATGTCCAACACCAGTTCCACAAAAGTTTAATTGCTCAGTTATTATAATATCAAATTTATCAGCTCGAAGGCGCTCAAAAAGTTTTTCTGACACTATTAAAAACCCTAATAAAAAAATTAAATAATTAAATAAAAAAAATTCTTTTACTTTCGCAAGCTTTATTAAAATTAGTTTGTAAAATTGCACCAAACACAAATTGTTTTGTTAATTCAACTTTTAAAAAGGACATTTTTGCTAGTGTTGATGTATTAAATCCATTTAAATCCATAAATTGGCCAGGTATAAGTATAGTTTTAGCATGTTTTGAGGCATTTAATTCCCCCACAGGTTCAATAAATTCAACTTCAAGAAGTGTCTAAAAATATAAATAAACCCTCATTTAAAATTAAATTTTAAACTGACCACATTATGTCCATCAACAGCTAAAGTATCAGCTATACGTGCATTAGAAATCATATGACTACGACTGATTGTTGGACTAAAAACTAAAATTTTTGAAGCATCCACATAAATTTGTAAAAATAATGATAAAAATAAGAATAAAGTTTTTATGTGTGTAAATAAAGAAAATAAATTTTTTAAATAAATTTTCATTTTTAGGAATATTGAGAAAGCTATAAAATATTTTTAAAATTAAACAAAAAATTAAAATTAAAAAAAAAAACAGATATTGAACTTTTGGATCAAAAAACTTAGGATAAAAGTTATTTCTTGCTTCTATGAAAAATTAAAAAATTAAAATTATTGATTATTTATGTTTCAAGTTCAAACTAGGTAAATAATAAGTTTTTTTTATCAAAGAACTTTTGGATCAAAATTAAACAAAAAAGTATAAGATAGTTGAAAAGAAAAGCAAATAAAAAATTTTTTAAATTAAAGTGCGAATTTAACTATTTAATTTAATTTAAAAATGAGAGAAGAGTTAATTAAATGTTTGAACAGTTATTTTTTTTTAATTTTAAGATTATTTTACGGTTGAATAAACCAAGAATTTTAATTTAATTTTAAAAGAGAAATAAAAGAAATAACAAACTTCAGTTTATTATTTTAAGTTTTAAGTATTTTATAATATACTTTGTTGAGGAAAACTGTCTTAAGTTTTTCCACAAACTTAAATTTAGGAATAAAAAATACTTACTATTTTATTTGTGATTGTAGATTGTAATTAAAAAAAGGAAGAACAAATATAATGAGAACAACCAAGCAAAGAATTAATTTTTAATAAAAAAAATAAAATTATTTTTCGTTATAAATTAATTGATAACGACAAAAATTGTCTGATTAAATAATTAAACTGATAAATTTGATAATTTTAATAGTAGAAAAGAGGATAATAATTATTCTTGATACATTCGGAGTTTAAACTTAATAAAAAGGAACAATAAAGTGTGAATAATAAAAAGTTTAGTTGAAATAAAAACAAATTATATAAAAATGTTCTTTGGTTGCCCGTGGCAATAAATATAAAAATAATTTAAAATATATCCAGATTTTATAAATTGTTTTTATAAAAATTCATCGGTTATTCTTATTTTACATCTAAATGCTTTTATTTTTTAATTTAATTATTTATTCTCTCAAATTTTGCTTAAAATAATATAAAATTAATTATTATTTTTAAATTTTGTATTTTTAAAATAACCTTTTTTATATCCACTAGCTGAATTACTACAACTAATCCAAAGTAGCTTTTTTATTTGTTCATTGTCTTCAAAAAATATTTTATTTGGATGTGGAAAAAGTAGAATTTTATTAAATTCTTTATTTAAATATAATGTATCCACTTCCTTTCCAAAATGTTCATTATTCGTATTTTTAAAGATAAAAGTTCTTGAATTATTTAATATAATTTGGCAATAACGTTTTTGGCTGTAATCTATCCCATTTATTGGCGAATATTCTTTAACCTAAAAATAATTTTTATTTTGCATAATTAAAAGATATTTACAACTCACATTACCATCCTCAATTGTTAAATCCCAAGTCCACCGTCCTATGTGATATATCGGACTTGTACATTTTTTTGCTTCTTTTTCTTTAAGATAATATAAATCACCTTGTTCCCCGAAAAAAAAGAAATAATTAGTTTCTCCAAATAATTTGCTTTTGGAATATTTATAAAATTTCATGACACTAATTATTTTCTTATTTGTTCCATTATCTTCAATAAAATTACAAATGTGAGTTTTTTTATAATATTTAAGTGTCAGTTCGTTGGACTGACAAAGTTGGAAAAATATTAAAATAAAAAATAATGTGTACATAAAAAATAGAAAAGTCTTTTTTTGTTTAGTGCCAAGCAAAATCATCTGTTTTTTCCTTTATAATAAAAATAAATGGCATTAATATACATACAAATTTTAAATATTTAAACTCTCTTCCCACAGTCAAATCACCTGATAATTTAAATAAAATGATTTGAAAGGCATGCTAATTTGTCTAATAATTTTTTTCCATAGGGAAAGTACTTTCGTCTAGTCTAGTCTCGTGTGTATTTAAAAATTATGCACTTTAATTAATGATAAATATGCACTTTTAATTTTTAAATAATTTTAAAATTAAGAAAAACATATTTCTTAATTTTAATTAAAAATATTTATCTTAAATCTTTAAAATTCTTTTTAATAAAAATTGCCAAAAAAAATTTTCCCCTGTAATGTTTTCAAGCTAAAAACTCGTGTTTTACTTCCATTCTTTCAATTATTTTCACTGTCAAAAGATTTTTCTTTTATTAAAAAATTCTTCTCTCAACAAGGCGATCAAAACAAGCTTCTTAAGGGTAGAAGCAACTTAGTAGAAGAAGAAAAGTTTTTGTGATCATTAAGCGCCAAAAACGGGAAAAACATCCAAAAGAATATAATAAAAGAAAGAGAAAAGAATGAAAAACAAAAAATTGGATGAAAATCAAGTGAGACAAGTGTAAAAATAATATTATTTAGCTTATTATATTTTTGAACAATTAATTTTTATTTTTATTTAAATTATTTAAATGAAAATAGTGGGATAAAAAATAAGAAATTGAAATTGTTGTTTCTCTTTAATATTATTCCAATTTTAATAAAATTAATTTAATAACACAGTCAATTATTTTGATGAGGAACCGGTAAAATAACGGGATAAGATAAAGAAAGAGAAGTTAATGCGCTGCAGTTATATTTATGTGCAAAACCAGCGAAGATTAGCTGATTTGCTATCAAACAATCCATGCTACATAGAATTCTTCATTTCCTGTTTTGAAAATAAATATTTTTTTGTTTTCGTTTAATTTAAATATTTTTTTTCTAATCTTCAAGAAATAAATATTTATTAAATTTTTGAAAATGCCAACTCGTCCAAATTTCCAAAATTCTTTTGCTTCATCCAATTTTCGAGCATCAATGGAATCCAAGAAAAATATTAAAAAATATAATGAATCAAATAAAAATGAATTTTCTTGGAGAAATTTGCTTTTAGCATGTAAGTATTTAATAATTTTGTTTAAAATAATCCCTAATTTTTTAGCATTATTTGGTTCTTTATCCCTTACTTTATTTATTATATTTGCCTTACAATTTCGCCTATTAGATTTTTTTGAAATAAGCAATTTAAATATTAAAGAAAATATTTTCTCAGAGATTAGAATAAAATTGGAAGGGAAAGATGATAATCCAACAGAAGAATTTTCAATTTTTGGTAGAAAATTGGCTATGGGCAATGGAGATTATTTTTTAAATATTCCTTATGCATTGGAAACACCTAGATTTGAGGTAAATTATTAAATTACCTATATTTAATTTTTTTATGAATTTTTAGCAAGCAAAAATAGCTCCACTACCAAAAGACTTTTATGCAATAAATTATGGATTTGGGTGTCCTAATGGGTTTGTTATTAATAAAAAAAATATTAAATATTCTAAAAAATATAATTTATCAATTTTAAAGTTTTATCCGTACTCAAGCACTTCCTGATCTTCATTGGAATCCACCTCCATTAGAAATTATTGCTGCACCCGAACAATGCCATACTTTAAACATTTATCGTTGTACTTCTTCTATTTATTCTTCTAAAAATATTTCTTCATCAATTCTTCTGATTATTAATGATGGGCATTGGCTTAAACGCAGCAATGCAAATTTTGAACCTTCTGTCATTATAAAAAATTTGGCTTGTAATAAAAACAGCGGAGATAATGGAATTATTGTCGTATCAATTAATTATAGAATGGGGTTTTATGGTAAAATATTAAATTAAATTTATTTTTATTTATTTTATTTTGGGTCATTTTTATTTACCGGACTGGTCTGACTCAAAAAGAAATTTTGCTTTATGGGATATTAAAACAGGATTGGAATGGATTCAAAGAAATATTGCTTATTTTGGAGGAAATAGAGAAGAAATAACTGTTTTAGCTAGTGGTGAAGGTGCTAAATTGGTTTCACTTCTTGGAATAATTAATCAAGGGAAATGTGAGATAATTAAAAATTATGATAATAAAAAATTCAGAATGTTTTTAATAAATTTCAGAATGTTTTTAATAAAATTCAGAATGTTTTTAATAAAAACCAGAATGTTTTTAGAAATTGAGAATGTTTTTAATAAAATTCAGAATGTTTTAATAAATTTCAGAATGTTTTTAATAAAATTCAGGATGTTTTTAATAAAAACCAGAATGTTTTTAGAAATTCAGAATGCTTTTAAAAAAATAAATTTAAGCATTATTCAAACGTCAAATTTTAATTTCTGGATCTTTATTTTCACCTTTACTCTTTCAATCCAATTTAAAAAATAATAATGACTCAACTTCGAATATATTTGATCCTAGCATGAAATTTGCAATTGAAGCAAATTGTTTAAATAATAATGAATGGAATCAAATCAAAAATAATAATTATTCTGTTGAATTACAAATTAAATTAGAAAAATGTTTAATTGGATTAAATCAGCAAGTAATAATTATTAAAATAAATTAAAAAATAAAATTAATTTTAAATTAAAGGATATTATATCTGTGGAAAATAAAATTCAATTTCCAAATTTAAATCAATGGCCAATCATTACTTCAGATGAAAGTATTAATTCTTCTAGTTTTTACGTTCCAGAAAATCCTTTTTCTTCAAGTTCACAAATTCCTAGCATCATTGGCTTTTGTACCGATCCTTCTAGCATTTTAAATGTACAAAATATTTTGATTAAAGTTTTTTGATTTTTATAGTTTCAGCAAAAATCGGAACATATCGTTTCATCTCAAATGCGTGAAGCATTACATAATCGAGTTAATACAGCAATAAAAGATGAATTAGCAGAAAATTTAAGGAAGATGATTGATTTAAAAAAAGCATCAGAGGAATATTGGGGAGAATTTGGAATTGAAGAATTAATTAATTATTATTTAAAAAAAGGAAAAATTGATGGAATATTAAATCAATTTAATGAAGAAATAATGAAAAATATGGAGGATCTAATTAAACGAGTAAATTAGAGTGACATAATTAATTTCCCTAAATTTTTAGATTTATACTGATTTATTTATTGCTGGTCCAACAGTTCTTGAATGGCTTGTTCGTACATTTCTCTTTAATGAGCGAGTCTATGGATTTGTTTTTGAACCTCTGGCAATACTAAATATTTCAAGTGTGGATAAAGCAGAGGAAGGGGCGCGTCAGACAAATCCGTTGGCATCGGCGCAGCCTGCCTGTTTGGAAGAATTATTACTTAATGGTGTACCTGAAGAATTTAAAGAACATAAGGTGGGTAAAGCAGTTGATGATTTTGCAAATCGTTTGGCTTCATTTGTTGTATTTGGGTAAGTAATAATAAAATTCTTATGAGAAAATTAGAATAATAATAATATTTTCAAGAGAACCAAATGCTGATGAACAAACAATTATTAGCAATAAATTTGAAGGAAACTCAATAGAATGGCCAACAATATTTCCAAGGCTTTTATTTAATTTTAAACAGCCAAATAACACAAATAAGGAAGGTCAAAATTGGCCAAAATGGTTGAATCTTCTTCCCTTAGGCCAAATTGAATCGGGCGCATTAGATAAATTTTTACTGGGTGATTTCAAGCTATGGTTATGTGAGTTACCTAAAAAGAGATTTAATAGAATATTTAATAATAAAAATGACAACTACATTAATTGGTTATGCTGAAACACTTGATGAATTTAGAAGAATAGATATAAAAAATTTATTAAAAAAATACTGGGACAGGGAAAGGATTGAGATGATTATTTTTTATTTTAACGAAACGGGTTTTTTAAAATTTTAAAAATTATCCTATAAATGTTCAAGCTCTTACATTTACTAATTATTACAATTTAACCTATTAATTTAAAAATCATACTAATTTAATAAAAATTTAATATTATTACTCAATTTTACTCTTCAAAGTGTATATAAGAAAGTGTCACGTTTATTCATTTTTACTTCATTTTTAAAATTTATTCTACATTAATTCAGATATTAAAATATATTAATATATGTAAAATCCACTTTTATATATTAAATTACATACTTCCCTTATAAGTGATCAAACTACGTAAGGATGACACTTGAGAGAACGTCATCATATTAAAGGTAAATAAAAAAATATTTAAGTGTAAAAACATGTAAAAGTATATTAAATATTTGCAAATATTTATCTTTTTTTTATTAAAATAAAAATAATAATCTAAATATAAGTAAATATACGCATTATAGCTTAATATCCTGTGGTTGTTAGATAAGAAGATTCAACTATATTATAATAAAAAATACAAATTTAAAATTTAATTTGTCCTGTTTTTTTCTTTTAAACTTAATCGACTATATTCATTAAAAAATCCATTAACATTAAAAGAATTTAGCCTTAAATTTATCTAACTAAACTAATCTTTAATGAAAATTTAAATGTTCTATTTAATATTTTTTTATATTTTAATTTTTAATAATTTATAATAACATTTATAAATTATTTTTCAAAAATATTTGTTCTCCCGTTAATTTTTTTCGTATCATGGTCAAGGACTTTTACCTTCAAGGACACGCTAATAAATAAAATTATTATTCTTTTAAATAAACTTTTGTGATGTTTAATATCTTAATTCATTTAAATTTAGCTTAATTAAATGTAAAAAGGATTTTAATCTTTAGTAACTAGCTTTTATAATTTTTATGAGAGAAAAAGTAAAAATAATGTTTTATTTTGAATTAATTTTTAATTAAAATTAAGTATTTAGAAAAAATACTTAAAGTTAATTCCAATGAATAAATCCTTCGCTACTAATATCTGTGGATTTTTATGTATTTTTTTTATTTATTCACTTGTATGTATGTAATTATTTTTTCTTTATCTAGCTGCGCATTCTGATATAAGCCTAACTTTCCTTTTTATTTAATAAAAAATTTATTTAATAAAGTAAAAGAGAGAAAAGAAGAAATTCTTCTAAAAATATTAATCAACAAAATTATTAAAAATAATAATTTATACAATCCTGATTTTCCTTTTCCATTTATATTAGTAAAGGAAAGACTTTTTTACTTTATTAAAATTGGAATAAAAATTAGATTCGGAAGGAGATTAAAAGAAGATCCAATATTTTTACATGATTGGCCAATTTTCTTTTTTTTTTACATTTTTAAAGTGAAATGAAAATTTTTTCAATTATAATAACCATGAAAAATAATTGATTAACAATTTTTATCCTCAAAAAAGAAATTATTTTATATTAAATTTCCTTAATTTTTTCAATTTAAAGCTATATATACTTCCTTATTAATGATATTATTATTATCTTTATTAAATATTTTTTCAATTCATTATTTAATTCTCAAAAAATTAATTACTCGACAATCCTCTTATTCACAATTTATAAGAATTACAGCATTATTTGTCTCTTTTAGCTCACTTTTATCAGCTCAAACACTTTCTAAAACAGAAACAACATATATTTGTCATTCTTGTTTGGCACAATGTAAATTACTTGAAGATGGGAGTTTTGATCCAATTAAATGTGATTGCGGTAATGGGGGAAGAAATGAAACTTGTATTGCTGAAAATTGCTTTGTTAAGTTGGAACTTTTTTTTGAAGAAATGGTTGGAATTGTGCAGGTAAAAATAAATAAATTTAAATAAAATTAATGTTTAATTTTCCGGAAAATTTTAAGTTTTATGTTTACGGAAACTATTCATGTTTTTCCGGAAAAATTGAGTTTTTGTTTCCGGGACTTATTTTCTTGTTTTTCCGGACAGTTTTATGTTTATTGAAATTATATTCTTGTTTTTCCGGAAAACTTGAGTTTTTGTTTCCGGAACTTTATTCTTATTTTTCCGGAAAACTTGAGCTTTTGTTCCCGGAAACTTATATTCTTGTTTTTCCGTAAATAATAAAATTAAAAAAATTTTATAGAAGGGTTGTATTCATGGTCTTCCTAACGGAACAGAAGGCTGTAGCTACTCTGGTCAGGCAGAATCTACACATTGTTACTGTAAAGGGGATTTATGTAATGAAAAAACTAAAGTAATAATGCTAAAAAAATTTAACTAAATAAATAAAAATTAAGTTAAACAATTATTTACCGGCAAAACTTCCAGTAATTGAATGCTGTGAATGTGGGGGTGAACAACAACAAGAGCAATGCCCTAAAACTGATATATTCTCTGAAGATCAATCATCCACTTCTGTCTGTTCCCGTACTTGTAAAGGAAATTATTGTCTCGTTGATTTTGGAGGAAATGAGCAAGGGTGTGGGAAAGGTGTTCCTAGATTACAAAATTTCCTTAGAATACCAAATTATTTAAATCAACTCCAAGGACAATTAGTCTGTGCTTACTATCAAGCATCAAGCGAGACTATTGTTAATGGTAAGAATTAATAAATTTAAAAAAGATTTTAATTTTTTTCTTAAAGGTTGTGTATGTACTGAGCCTAGTGGAAATTGTAATCAACGTAACCGCACTTGGAATCGCCAAATGCAACAAGTATTAGGGCGTCGAACGGACGATTTAAATTTTTGTTATAGTCTTCATGCACGTAGTGAAGATGAACCAATAACTGAGGAAGTTTATAAAAAGTAATAAATTATAAATAAATAAAATGATTAATTAATTAAATTTTAGATCAGCCACTTGTGAAGGACATTTTTGTTTTGCTAGTCTATCAACAAGAGAAATGGTAGTAGAAACTGAACCTTTAAAGGATGGAACTTCTTCAAATTCATTCATTGGTGTTTCCAAGCAAAGATTTGAATTATTAGGAGGATGCTTAAAAGTAGATGATGATAAAGTAAAAAATTTAAATATATAATTATTTTTTTATTTTTAAGAAAGTTGGTGTAGGCTGCACTATTGAATATTTAGAAAATTCTTCTGAACCTTTATCGGTACATTGTATTTGTGACTCACATTTATGTAATTATTTTGAACTCTTGCAGAAGGCAACAAATGGACAATTAAAAGTTCAAAAGGTTTTTCTAATAATTTATTTTTTAATTTTATTTATTTTAGCTTATTTCTTCATCAGCAATAGAATTAAAACAAGGTGACTCTTCATTTACTGATTTACAAATTGAAACTAATAAAAGCATTAAGGAATCCATAAACTCAAAAATAGCTCCATTTTTAATTATTTTTATAATTTTAAAAATAATTTTGCCTAATTTTATATTTCTTTTTTAATTATTAATGTAAATAAAAATGTATATTAAGTAGATTTTTGTAAATAAATTTATTAAAAAACATGTTTAGATTATATATTTTTTATTTTGTCATCTAAAAATATTTATCACATAATAAATATTTTTAAAATATTTAGTAAAATTAAAAAATGAAAAGTTGAACAGCTGGTAAATAAAATTGAGAACATAAAAATATTTTAAAAATTATTTTATTTAAAAAAGAATTTATAAAAGCGGCGCCCACACAACAAGAAAAAATAAAAATAAAACATTTGCTTTTAAAAAATTTTAAAATTTTTTAAATTTTTAAATTAAAAATATTACCTATTTTTTAAATAAAAATTAAAAAAAAAATATTTTTATATACAATTTTAATTTTAATAAGAGAATAATGACACTGATTGTTGTAAAATTAAATGGTCAAAAATGTAGAGCAGTAATTGCAACAAATTTTACACATTCCTTTTGCGGTTCTCCTTTGATTAAGTCAATGGGGCTAATGGTAATTTAAAATTAAATTTATAATTTTATTTTTTTAAAGGCACAAGAATTATCTAATCCTCCAACAGCTGAAACAAGCGATGGAACACCAATTGAATTTATTGGACAAGTTTTGGTAAATATTGAAATTGGCCCTTGGAAAAGTGATGGAATGGTTCCTTTATTAGTAGCATGGGATTGTCCAGCTGATATGCTTATTGGAAATGATTTGATAACTGTTAGAAGTTTTTTTTAACGAAATTTAAAATTAAAATAAAATTTTATAGGAAATTGGAAAAACATTCCCTATAAAATTTGAATTTTACAAAAATTCTGTTAATATTGGGGATACAAGAGTTTCGATGCTAGATCCATTATCTTCCGAAGAAAAATTTGTTTCAGTTGTTGTAAATGACCCTCGTACAAATAAAGAAGTTGGAAAAGAAACTTGGCGAAAGGGAAATAAAGAAACTTTTGTGCCTGGCGGTTTGGTGAAACGTTGTGTTGAGATAGTTGGAGAAAGAAAAAGTAAATAATTAAATTTTAAAATTAATTTTTAATTTAATTTCAAAGATTCAGAGGATAATATGAGAAAAAATATATCAAATTTAAACGACGAGAAAGAGGAGGAGAACAACAGTTTGTCAAACTGAAATTGGAAAAATGCTTATAAATTAATTTTTTTAATAAAATTTGTTTAAAAATTTAAAAAATTCAATTTTTTAAATTATAAATATTTTTTAAATTTATTAACAATTTTTATATATTTTTTTTCCATTTTTAAAAAGAATAGTAAGCTTTCAAGCAGAAATAAATCAGAGCTTCTTACAACCATAAAACTTTAAATATTTTTTAAAATATTGGAAGGAAACAATTAAATATTTTTTTAATAAAAAGGGAGAACGAAAAAAAAGTTTTTTTGTTAAAATAGTATGAACAAAATTTTGAGGTAACGGATATTTTTTGTATTTTTTTAGTAAAATAAATATTTAAAAAAAATATTAAATTATTATTTATATAAACCTATATTTAAGAATTTTATTAAAAAAATAAATCTAATTTTTTTTCAATTTTAAAGATTAAAGTTTATTAATTTTATTTCTGCTACCCGAATTAATATCCTTCAAGAAAAAAATTTTCCCAAATATTTTTTATTAAAACAATTATTAAAAACAGAATATATTTTATTTAATCTTAAAAATAATAAATTAATTTCTAAAAAATAATTAATAATGCCATCAATTACTTCTCTTGTGCCAACAAAAGAAACAAAAAAAAGCAATCGTTTTGGACGAAGAGATTCACTTATTAAGCAAGGTTTATCAAATAGGGTTGAGAGGTTACCCAAAGCCTATCATTTTTTTTAACTCAAACCTAATCTAGGAATTTTGTCTTCAAATTCATGTGTTAAATTAAAATTTTATTATTTTTGTTTAGCCTCATTGGATCGAGAAAAGAATGAAGGACTTCGTCGCCAAAATACAGTGCACAGTCAAAAAGAAGAACATTTATTAAGCATTTGCAAGCCTGTAAGAATTTTTCAAAAATTTTTAACTTTAATAAAATAAAAGTTGTTGCAACGGTTGAATGATGATAGTATTGAAATTATTAAAAATGCAAATGAAGAAGGCCAATTAAATCTTATCGTAATTTTGCATTGTTTAGGTAATAATAATTTTTAAATTTAATATATATTTATAAATTTTTAAGGAGAAGAACTACTCCAATCTGTATTACAACGATTTTTACAAATTGGATTGCATTTAACTTATTTAGAAATATGCTCTGATTTTGGTAAAAATCTAAAAATATTTAAAATTAAAATTAATTTTTTTAAAGCATTAACTGGAATTTTGGAAATAAAAACTAAATTAAGTGGGAAAAAATGGATGTTTATTGAAATTTTAAATAAACTTGTTCTTGAAAAGGCTATTGAACGAATTGAACTTAAACATTTGTTTTTATATGAGAAAACTGATGGTAATATTATATAGTTTTTTTTTCTAAGTACCTTCTCTTCTAGGGGTATGTTCCTTACGCACTAAGAGTATGTTCCTTACGCACTATGAGTATGTTCCTTACGCATTATAGGTGTAAAATTAGCCCAAAGGATAAATCAAGCGCAAAAGACTTGACTGGATTTTATTATTAAAAAAATTAATTTATTAAAACAGTTGAAAATTCAAACAAAAATTGGTTTCCTCAACATGTATCTGAGCTTGATCTTTGTGCTCATGTTGTTGTTAAATACGAACCAACTGAAGATCCTAAACATCCAGTAAAATTTTAAAATTATATTGAAGTTAAAAATAAAATTAAGGGTTTTGGTGATAAACGTTACATTGAAAGACGATCTGAATTAAACGAATTAGCCAACTCTTATCGTTATGGAGAAAAGATTCCTTTGGTGGAATATACTGAAGAAGAACATGTAAAATTAAAAAAAAATTAAAATATTTTTTAATAGAATACTTGGAGAATTGCCTATCAACAACTATGTGAATTAAGAGAGTCTCATACTTGTATAGAATACCAAAGAAATATTGCCGAGATGGAGCGTATAGGATTAATGCAAGTTTTACATTTAAATATTTAAAATCAAAAAAATTTGACCTGGGACCATAAAATTAAAAAGGTAGAAAAATTTGATATGTAGCAAAATAATTCAATTAAATTAAAAAATATTTTTACAGAAACTCTGATCGAATTCCACAAATACGTGAACTGAGTGCCTATATACAAAGTAACTTTGTTCTTTAAAAAGATAATTTTTAAATTTTTTAATTAGAAAAGACAGGTTTTGAACTAAGACCTTGCGGAGGACTTTTATCAGCACGTGACTTTCTCGCAAGTCTTGCATTTCGAGTATTTCAAGTAATTTAAATAATTCTTATAAATATATACATATTATTAATTAAAGTCTACTCTTTATGTTCGTCATCCAAGGTAATTTTTAAAATTATTAAAAAAATTATATTATTCTTTTTATTGCCCCACATCATTGTCCCGAACCTGATGTAATTCATGAAATTCTTGGGCATTGTCCAATGTTTGTGGTAAATAAACTTTATTTTCTTTTCATTTTTTACTTTTTAGGATGAACATTTGGCACAACTATCTCAAGATATTGGTTGGATGTGATTATTTTAACCTTTTATTTTAAATTAAGGTCTTCTTTCGCTTGGAGCAACAGATGAACAAATTGAACGTTTAGCTACTGTATTAAATATTTATTTTTACAATTAAAATTTTTAATTTTAAAAGGTTTATTGGTTTATAATTGAATTTGGCCTTTGTAAACAAAAAGGTCTATAAAAATATTTAAGTTAAAAAAATTTTTCGTTAAAGGCAAACTTTGTGCAATAGGTGCTGGGTTACTTTCAGCTTATGGCGAATTAATGGTATTAAATATACATATGTATAAAAACAAAGGTTTCACGTAAAGAAAAAATAGAGCCTCGCACGTTAGTGGTAGAGGGCAATAAATTTTAAAAATTTTTGCCTGCGGCGCTAAAAAGTTTCAATTTTTGGCAACTAGTTTTCAATTAATTCAAAAATTTTCGCCTGCGGCGCTGAAAGTTATTAACATTAATTTAAAAAAAACCGGGCCCGGGTCAGAAAAAACCCGGTTTTTCCGGGCTAACCGGTTTTCCCGGTTTTATCCGGAAAAACCGGCCCGGGTGATAAGCAGGGGAAAAAAGTCCGGGTACAGGGCCCGGCTTTTTGAAAAGTTCGCTCTCTAATTATAGTTTGCTTGTTCCAATGAACCTGAACATGAGCCATTTAATCCAGAAATTACTCAATTACGGTTATTAAATTTATTTTTAATATTTGCTATTTATTCTTTCAGTCCATACGTAGATTCTGATTATCAACCAGTCTATTTTGTTGCAGATTCTATTGAAAAAGCATTAGAGAATGTTCGGTATTTAAAAAAAAAAATAAATTTTATTATTTTTATTTTTTAGAGCGTTTGCTATTTCAATGTGTCCTCAACACACAAATATTTACAATCCATTTACTAGAACTGTAAAACAACTTGATAATAAAAACATGCTTCAGAATAAAGCTTTTTCATTAAAAAAGGAATGTGAACAAATGCAACGAGAATTGGGGAAAATAATTATTAAAAATATTAAAAAGGAAGAAAATAGTGAAAATATAAATCAAGAAACTAATAATATTGAACATATTTGATTATGCTAATTTTTAAAGTTATAATATTTTGAACTTGTCTGGTTTGGTACACACCCCATTTATTTGTAAAAAATATTTTACATCCAAAATTGAATTAAAAAACAAAATATTTTCTTGCGAATAAATGGGGTGTGTACCTAACTAGACAAGTTTCGATTCATTTTATAAATTGAATAATTTTAGATTATGAAAAAGAAACGATTAAATTATTTGTCAAGTCCTTCATAGTAACTCAATGCCTGCACAATATTTCTAAAAAAAATATTTTTTTAATAAACTTTTAAAATTCTCACTGGTCAGATTTGGCTCCTTCAATAAATTCTTCTAAAGTTAATTGGGCATCTTTGTTTTTATCCATTGTTTCAAATATTTTGTCTACACGCTTTTCTGGAGTGCTCTCCTATATTTTTACATTTTAAACAAAATTAATTTTTAAAAAAACTTCTTCAGGTAATTTAATACTGTTTCCCAACATTTTGTAAATACTGCCAACAATCAACTCTAAAATTTAAAAAAAATTTAAATTAATCGACCAAACCCCGCCCTAAAATGACCGACTTAGTCCAGCCCCAAAGGGACCTGGTCTGTTTAGGTGACACCCCATATATTCGCGAAAAAATGTTTTATATTTATTTCATTTTTTGTATAAAATATTTTCTTGCGAATAAACGGGGTTTCATTTTAAGAAAAGTCCCATTCTGTTCTCGTCTATTAGAGTCTCAAAGAAAGTGCCATGGTTTGAAAACCAACTTCTCAATTATTTTTAAATTATACCCATTTCATTTCGTTTAATAAATCCATCCCTATCAATATCGTAGAGTTTAAAGGCCCAACTCAACTTTTCTTCAAGTGTTCCTCGACTTGTGATAGAAAGAGCACGAACAAATTCATGAAATTCAATTGCTCCATCCTAAAAATTATTAGAACATTTTTTAAAAAATTAAAAAAATCAAAAACCTTGTTCTCGTCAAACACTTTAAATATAAAACTGGCAAAATCTGAAGGATCGCCTTGAGGGAAAAATTGTTTGTATATTTTCTGGAAGCCCTAAAAATTTAATTTTTTTAAATTTTAATAAAATTAAAATTCTTCTTACTAATTCAGTAAGCAGACCATTGGGACAATCTCGTTTAAAACCTTTGTGCCATTGTTTTATTTCTTTTTCGGTAACTATTAAATTAAAAGATTAATGATCTTTTTGGAAGATTTTTTGACCTCCATAAATTTTTTTTAATTAAATTTTTAAAAATACTAAAAATTAAAAGGGGAGAGAGGTAATAATTAATCTAAAAAATTAAAAATTAAAACACTAACAATATGTCTGCGTTGCCAACGTTTTAATTTGCTCGGCACTCAACTTGCTGTGACCTTTCCCCATGCGGCATATCCAATTAGTAGCAAATGTGGCGCTGACTTTTATTTACTCACACAAACTTTTTATTGATGAATGGAAAATAAAAAAAAACTTTTTTTCTTCTTTATTTGGTCAATGAATAATAAATAATTGTAAAAAATGAGAAGGCTTCACTTATTTTTTTAAAACAGCAATAAATAAAATAGTAGGAATTTAAATATGATAGATTTTTTATTTCTTTGTTGCTGCTAAAATGCGCTTTTTGAAGAAATGTTTGACACTTGGAATAATTTTTTTAAATAAAAAGGTATTTAAAAATAGAAAGAGGACTCTCTGAACACGCTTAAAAAGGAGGTTTTTCTAAATTTAAGGCACTCTGGAAGGGAAATTATTAATTTTATTAAGCAGACCATCTATTGGAATAATTAGAAATAATCAACTAAATTATCAAGAAATTTTTTTTTTTAAATTAGACAGAAAAAAATTTTTTAGCTTTTATTTTCTAAATTTATTTTTTATTTATGTAAAACCCAAAATAACTAAATACACCCAAATGTCTTTTACACGCACATTTTTATTAATCCAAATTACACACAAATTATTTTATTCTTCTTGTTGCTATAGAAATAAAATATTTATTTATTTATATAATAATATATTAAAAAAATATTAAAATTCCTCTTTTTATATAAAAAGCGGCATATTTCAAAATCAGGAAAAAATTTTAAAAATTTAAAACAAATAATTTTAATTATTTACAAATTAAAAATATTAAAAAAAAAATTTTTGCAACAATTTTAAAATTCTAAAAAAATAAATAAAAAAAATTCAAACAACTTGTCCGAGTCCAAGAAAATTTCTATCAAAAGGAAATGGATTATTGTCAAATAATAAAGAAAAGTTTTGTTGTTCATCTGTTGGAGATGGCCGCAAATATTTAAATTTTTGTAATGAAAAACCTTCAAATATAAAATCCAAATTTTGTTCATCTGATGGAAGGGAAGACAAATCTAAACAATATTTATAATAAAAAATTAATTAAAAAAATAATAAACCTGGTAATTTATTAGAATAATATTCTCTAAATTCTTCTTCTTCATCAAAATAATTATTAGAAGAACAACATTCAATTATTGAATCACAAAATCCAAAATAATTTAAATAAATTAAATGCCAAAAAAGTTGCGTATTTTGACCAAATAAGGGGTCATCAAATCGTGTACAGCAATTCTTAAATCATTTAATTTTTTGGCATTTTTACAATTAAATAAAATTTAATATTTTTAAAATTATTTAAAAATTTACCAAACAAAACGGCCGATTTATTTGTACAAAGCCAAGTTCTTGTCTTGACTTTTTATCATTACTTTCATTTTGATAAAATTTCTTCACTTCAGTTTCTTTCTTAAAAAAAGATTTTTAATTTAATATATATAAATTTATAAAAAGAAACCTCAGTATCCTTTTTGTCTTCAAAAAATTGGTGAAGATGATTAACAGATGATGAAGCTAAAAAAATGATAAATTAAATATAATAATTTTATTTAATAATTAAAATAGATTGCTCAGATAATGTAGGTAAAATTTAAATAAAATCATCACAATCAAACAATTTCTTCTCTTCATCGCAATCGAACTAGTCACTTAACAATACAAACGACTATAAAATTGAGAACGCTACCAACTTAACCACACAAACATTAAAGGAATAGATCAAAAATTTGCTACTAATTATTACTAGAATAATTTAAATTCTTTTATTAAACAATAAAGCTTTGTTTTATATTTTATATAATTCTAATTTATATTTTTGAAGAGTTTAACCCCTTTTTTCATTGAAAAAAATATTACACATATAAAATTCCAACTAACCATTATTAACAAAATCATCATCCATCATCATATTTTTTAAATTGTCGTTCAAAGCAAGAAGATCAATGTTTTGCTCAAAATCTCTCAAAAGAGTAATATCATTATGGCGCCTTTTTGAACAGCAATGAATAATCCCTGCATCCAGTGGATGTGCTTCTGTATTAAATATCCAACCACCAGCTGAAATAAAAGAGAGAAATTTTTAATTATAAAAATATTTTTGTTCAAATTATTTGTCAAAAATCGCTTTTTTGTGTTCAAAAAAAGGTTAAAATTGCTTTTTGTATGACCATTTTTTCAGAAAAAATTTATTTCTTTCCTTTACTGTCCTTTACATAAAAGGGTAAGAAGAAAAAGCGGAATCAATCATATTAAAATAAATCAATTATCCAAATACAATCATTCACATATCGGCTCTTCCTCTCTAAAAAGAGAGCGTTCGCTTTACTTATCAATCAGACAAATTATATGGCCTTTTTTAAATAATTTATTTTAAAAATTAATGTGTATTTAAGAGTTTTTCAACAAATTTTTCAAGAAAAAAAATCAAAAAAGAGGTGAGAAGCAATAAACCAAATTTTAAATGCCCAACCACCAAAATTCTTCAACAACTAATGCCCCTAACAACAAGACAAATTACCACAAATTAAAAAATTTTATTTTTCCTTTTAATATTCTAAAAAGAATTAATTCACCAAATATTTTATTATTTGTTCTTTCAACATCATTATTTTTAATTTTTTTGGTTTTAATATCTTTTACAACACAATTAACTATTGGAGATACTTTAGTTTCTGTTGCATTTTCACCTTTAAGAATGGCTAGAAATATTAAAGAATTTGACAAAAATAATATAATAAGAGGAACAGATCGACCTCTACGTGTGATGACCTTCAATATTTGGGTATCAGGTGCCAATGTAAAAGATGGATTGGAAAAAATAGCAAAACACATTGCTCAAGTGGACCCGGACATTGTGGCGCTTCAAGTAGGAGAGAAAAAAATTAAATTAATAAAATTTAAATTTTTTTAAAGGAAGTAAGAACACTAGAAACAGCTGGAAAACTAGTCGAAATTCTTGGTTCAGAAAAATGGCAATATCGTCAACATCCATTAGCATTATACCCAGATACTGCAATTCTCACAAAACATCAATTTATTGGAGATGAAGAATATTTACATTTACAATTTTATAGAAATGTTTCAAACTATTTTTTACAACAACAACAAAATGATGTTGAAGAAGAAAATGATGATAATATTAAAAATTATACAACAACTTCAAACAGTATAACCACCTATGGTATGGGAGCAACAATTTGGTTAAAAGATGATGATCCAAAAAAAGAACATTTAATTAATTTTGTATGTTTACATTTGGATTGGCGCGCGTATGGTCCTTATGCAGCAAATAATAAAAAAGTTAATGAAACTTCTCAAATAATGGCTGGTGAACGAAATAAGCAAGGATGTGGTAAGAAAACAAAAAAACAAAAAGAAATAATCAAAAAATCGTTAAAATCTTAGGAAGAGCTCAAAACATGGAACAACTTTTAAGCAATGAAATATTCAAAAGATATATGAAAAAAGCAGAGATACAACCACTTATTGTAGCTGGGGATTTTAACACACCTTCACATTTGGATTGGGTAGAAGAAACAAAGTAAAAAAGAAAGAAAAATTTATTTTTTTTATAAATTTTTAATAAAAAGGGATATTCATGGTGGTTGGGTCTTTGAATGGCCAGCAACAAAATTGATAATGGATGCTGGATTAAACGATTCATTTCGTGCTATACATCCAGACCCTGTCAAAGACCCAGGTAATTTTTATTTAAAAAATATTATTATTAAAAAAAATAAAAGGAATAACATGGTCAACTGTACAAAAAAGTAGTGGACCAGATTGGGACTGGACTATTCCAGAACCACAGGATCGCATTGACTTTATTTTTTATAAACCTAATGAACACTTTTGGCCAATAAATAGTCAAGTATATGCAGGTAAAGAAATAGTAAAGCCAATTCCTGATCAGTACAATAATGATTGGCCTTCTGATCATTTTGCAGTTATTAGCGATTTTGTAGTTAATTTTAAAGCAGAAAAAAAGAACAATAAGAATTCAAAAGAAAATGAACAAGAAGAAGTAGAGGAAAAAGAAGGGAATTATTATTATGAAAAAAGTGGTGAAAACAACAATTCCGCTGTTTTAAATAGCTCAGAAACAACAAATTTTTCTTAAATTTTAAACTATTTTAATTTATTTGTAAGACCTATCGTGTTTAAAAAAATATTTTTCCCCAACCTTCAATTACGCATGGTCCATCAGTTGTTTCCAAAAGTTTAGCACTTGTTCCATCATTATGAATAAAATTATTTTCATCAAAAATCAAGTAAAGATATTTGGCTGTCTCTGACAGAAAAAAGGATTCCATTCTTTATGTAAATTGAAATATTTAAAAATTAAATTTGAAGAAAAAAACCTGTCCTCCAATGACCATTTTCGAACATCTCGAACCGAGGCGTACCTTAAATTTAAAGTAAAAATAAACGGAATAAAATACCTACCCACATTTTGTCTTTGTAAATTCTTCAATTGTCTAAAATAGGTTTTTTTTAATTCAAAAAATCTAAAAACAAACATCAACAATTCCTGCAGCAACATGCAAATATGACGGATCTTCAGTTGCTTTGTAAAGATACATTAAACTTTCACAAATTTCTGGCCTTAAAGGATAACCTACACGATTTTGAACTGGTTCTCTGTTTGGAATATTATAGAATTCGGGAGGAAGGCCAAGATGACGTAATACTTGCAAATATGAACCAAATATACGTGCAGCATCTTCTACTTTACCAATAAGAGTCTAAAAATATTTATTAAAAAAAATAAAATAAATGGAAGTTTCCGAAAGGTTAAATAATAAAAACAAAAACAACCAACAATCCTGGCCAAAATGCTTCCAATGATTGAAATATCGGCAATGAAACAGTTGCTTTATCTTTGTCTACCCACATAAACCAATCTCCTTTGCGTACATGTAAATTTATTGCTTCTTCAAATTCTATTAAAAATTTTCTATAAAATCTAATTTGAAATAGACTTATTTACCATAAAATTGTTTAATTAAATTCGGACGTTGAAAAAGTAAAGCTCCTTTGACTAAATACTCAAAATAAGAATCTACACCAGCACCAATGCCAGAATCAGTAGCCGTATAAATTCCTATAAATTTTATTTTCTAATAAACTATTTAAAAATATATACCGGTTTGAACATCAAGATGATTTCCAACCAAACCTAATTTTGATCTACTTGCCCATAAAGAATCTAAAGCTCGTAGAGCAACACGTTCATAATGTGGTTTTCCTGTAAGACGAGATAATGCTCCAAATTCTAATAGAAAAGTTCCAATACCAGCAGTGCTAAAACAAGTCGTTAATTTAAAAAATAAGTAGAATAATAACCATGTCACTGTATTTTCAAAACTGTTTAGTCCATATCTAAAAATTAAAAAAATATTAAAATAGTTTTATAAAAAAACCTTAAATTAACGGTCCCATAAGGCATTCCAGTATTTGAACGAAATGCCGGAAGTAATCTTTGGGCAAAACGTTCAGCCAAATCCAAAAGAGGTCCAGAACATGGCCAACCATCAGGTAAAATCATTTCTTTATTAAAATATGTTTAAAAAATTTAAGTATTTATAAACCTGAAGAATGTGATGCAAGCATATGGGCAGAAAGAAGACCACCTTTAAAAATAGAAAAAGTAATAAATTATAAAATATCAAACCAATGATACGAATATTTGTTTCAAAGACTGAAATGTTTAAGTTTCTATCCAAATCCACATTATTGAGAACAAGTTGAGAAGCTCGAGCAAATTCTGTTTGATTACCCATTATAAGGAGTGTATCCAATGAGTCAACCAAAAAAATAAGAATTTTATGATTTTATTCAAAAATACCAATGTAAGGCTATAACTTCCCCAAGTGTCCCGTCCAGAGCAAGAAAGTCTAAAATTCAGAATTTTAACAAAAAACAATAAAAATAATAAAACCTACGGCCTAAGTTCATCTTTGGGGTAAGCATAATTCAAATAGCCATTATATGCATGATAAAACATTGATTTGACCTTTTCACTAAATTTTAAATTTTTGATTAACTAAAAAATGAAATTACCGATAAAATGCTTTCTTCTTATCGGGAAAGTCAAAAGTAGTTAGACTGTTGTTATAAGTGAAAAAAATGCAAAATAATAAAAGTTGCGCATTATTAGGTAATAACATGTTGACATTCTTTTATCTAGAAAATGCTTAAAAAAATTTAAAGCATGAAGAATGGGAAAATAACGGTTTGCGACTAACCGGGCTTTCCCAAAACTATTTAGTTATGGACAAAATGTCAAGAAAAGCAAATATAAATAGGAAATAAATGGGGGGGTGTCATTTTAACGACGCCGTTTTAACGATAGGATTTTACCGACAGATTTTCACCGACAGCCGTTTTAACGATGCCGTTTTACCGACGGCCGTCTTATCGACGCCATTACCGACCGAAGAAAAAGTTCCATTTTACCGACAGAATTTTAAATTTATTCAAAATTTTTACTCCAACAGGATAAAATAAAAAAACAAGAATGGACATAAAAAATTTTATTTTAAAACTTTTTTCCCTTATAAACAAATTAAATCATTTAAATAAATTTATTAAATAAATTCTTTCAAAAATTTTAACAAAATAAATAAAATTCCAATGACAAGGGATTAACCCTATTTTCATTGGTAAAGTAACCATAAAAACATTTAAAAAATGAAAATTAATCCATATGATAGTTCCTTGAAAGAACAGCTGTAACGGCGCCAACAATTGCCTGTCCAAAATCAATTGAGATGGTCCTTGGTAGAAAATTCGGCCAGTGCTGTCAACATGTTGAACATTCTTTCATAAAGAAGCATCAACTTTCCAGACAAAAGCAAATAACAAAGCGGAAAACCCAGTCTCCCCTTCTGAAATTCTTAAAATAAATAGAAAACCTATAAAAATCTTACCTTGCCAAAATTGCAGTCTCACGTCCAAAAATAATACTAAAATTTTATAATTAAAAATAAATTTAATAATATCACAACCGGTGCATTTTTCCATCATGATTGAATGGACCAGAGTCAGCTAAAACGAAAATTCTTCTTGATCTTCTGCTCGTTGGTAAATACGAAACGTATGGGGAATGTCAAGTTCTTCAATTGTGGTAAGATTTCCCGGAGGCACTTGGTCTGCTGTCTTGTCCGTAAAATAATCTAAAAAGCATTTTATATTTAATTTTTTTTATTGACAACCTTTTTTGTAGCGTTTTTTTTGAAGAAATTGCAGCTAGTACTGGACTAGGTGTATTTTGAAGAACAACTGCCCTAATCATTGGTGGATTTTCCATCGTTTCAAGTGCCCGTCTTTTTATTGCAGTTGTAGCGCGTTTTAAGACAATTTTGTCGATATTTGTACTGCAACCGTGTTTATTAGAAGACTTTAATTACTTCGTTTTACAAGTTAGTCCACACTCGGCCTTTACAACCTGTGCCGTTTTCATCCCTTGAAGAACTACAACGCCAAAATATTGCTGTGCCATCTTTTTTCATTTTATCTTCTACATAAAGAAAACCTTCATGCTCCACTGTTGCATTTCCACGAATAGTTTCAATATCCTGTGCCATTTAAATTTAAATAAATCCTAAAAATAAATCAAATATATAATATAAATAAAAAATAATTGAAAAAAGAAATTAAAACAATTTTTTAAATTCGAAAAGATAAAATTATAAATTTAAAATTCTGTCGGTAAAATGGAACTTTTTCTTCGGTCGGTCAAATGGCGTCGATAAGACGGCCGTCGGTAAAACGGCATCGTTAAAACGGCTGTCGGTGAAAATCTGTCGGTAAAATCCTATCGTTAAAACGGCGTCGTTAAAATGACTCGCTCCCGAAATAAATAAATCAAAAATACAAAATCTCTAATGAACAAAAATGGACAAAATGCCAAGGCGTGTAAAAAATACAAAAAGTCTAGACAGAAAAATAGACAAAACGGGCTTTCACAAAATGTCATCCGAAAATCATCTTTTTAAAAACTTTATTTATTAATTTAAATATGTACATAATATAATTTAAAATTCGAACAAAATTTTATTTTTTTCTTCTGTTTCTCAACGGCTTAAATCTTCGTCCCATACATTTATTGCATTTATATATTGAACATATCTTTTTATAATCTTCTGGTGAAGCATCTGTTGCATTTCCAATTACATTCTTTTTTTAATATTATTTTTAAATTAAATTCTAATTGTACCGTATAACGCTTATCACGTGTTTCCATTGTAATTAAATCTTCTGAACTCGCTCCGGCATTTTTTTTATACTGCATTACACTTTTGTAGTCATACGGAAGATTGTAAGTTGTACTTTGTCCACGACCAACTTTACCGAACTGATTTTCTAACCCTTTAATTTTAAACTTAACAAGTTTTTAAAATCCGGAACGATTATTTAAATTTATTTACAATTTAATATTACAACTTTATTCCCTTTTGTTTTACCTGGAATAATATTTTCCCAATGTATTTTAATATATTTATCTCTGTCATATCGCATTTGCTCGTGCCAAAGTCCTACTTTATGCATCAACTCGTGAATAATAGTTGAATGATCTGTACATCCAGGATATGCTAAAAATTTATTTAAAGAGCTAAGAGATTGTATTTCACTAACATACCTAAAAGGCATCCCCAACCACATGACTCTTGCCATCCTGATTCAAGCATAAGAACTTGACGTCCACGTATCTGACCAACTGTTGTATAGCAACTTTATAATTTTATAATGAAGAAACATTTTTTTATTATCTTAAAATACCCTTCATTTATTTTGTTCTGAATATCAACATAATCATATTCGTTTTTCCTTCTTGGCCGGAATTTGACACACGTATTATTAGCAATCGAATCCATAGCCCGTTTTATGTTTAAACGTTGTTTGCTTGCTATTATTAAATTAACTATTTAATTTATTAAAATATTTACTGTATTTTCCCGTTATTATGAAGGGTATAACATATTTTCCATCATTATCACGTATCCTAGTCCATCGGTTATTGGAATCTGATCGAAGAGCGTTTCGCATTTTTCTGTAAACTTAAAAGTTGTTTTCAAGTAAATATCTTTAGTTAGAAGCCGTTTGTAATTGCAACTTTTTACAAACTAGAAAGTTCATTTATTATAGTTACTATAAGTATATCAAGTTTATTTATTTTTACGAGTTGTAACAATTTAAATCAGCCTTTTTTACAATTTGTAAAATTTCTTAAATTCTCTGTTTAATATTTAAGTAATGTAAAAACAAACATTGTTTCTTCCTCCCATAGTTGAACAATATCTCCTGTATGTCTTCTCTGTTGTAACAAATCTAAAGTCTTTCTTTTCTTTAATGCATCTCTCCAAGATTTTTCTCTTTTTTCCTCTTCCTCATCCATTGTTTCAGAACTTGAACTAATTTTAGAATTATCTTCAGATGATGAGGACGAAGAGGATAAAGAAGGTGAAGATAAAGAGCTAAAAAATTAAAATTATTTTTGTTAATAATAGGCCAAAAATTATTTAATTGACCTCATCAAATTTTTGTGAAAAATTGAAAAAGAATCTAATAAAGAATATAATGATTTAGGGGAATATTCAGTGTTAAAATCAAAATTAGTTAAGTATCTAGCATTTGTTAAAGGCATTTTTAGATTTAGTAATATTAAAATTTGGGAAATGGAAATATAAATTTTAAATAAAAATTTCATCATAAAATTTTTATTTTGGCTAAAAATTATTTAAAAGTAATCTAAAAATAATTTTTAAAATTGTTTTTATCAGTTTAGTTGACGTCGCAATTCAAGTTTTTAGAAAAAATGGCCACTTAATGTTTGTATAGGTGGAATTTAATAATCCCTCGAATATTGAAATTATTAATTCAAAACTTATTTTAATTAAAACTTTAATTTTTAATTGCTTACTCATTTAATGATTATTTATTTATTCATGGATTTTATTACCAATATATCTTTCATTTTTATATTTATTTGTATAATATTATTTTTTGAGTTTTTTAGTCTATGTATGAGTAATTAGATGATGTCAATATTATTGAAAATTAAAAAATATTTTTAAATTAATCTAAAACACGTTCCGACATCTGAAATGTCTGGCATATTGATTGTTCCATATATTTAAAATTCAATCATATGAGAGAACACTTCAGGATCGGGAACGCTTATTTATTGAAGAATATTAATCTTTTAATCATCAAAAAGTTTAAAAAGATGATAATAATATCGAATAATTTTATTTTAGAAAATAAAATAAATATTTTATAATTTTAAATGAATCAGTCTTTTTTTGTGAATATATGAGAAAAATATTTAAAAATAAATAAAAGTAAAAATTTAAATTAGGCAAAATTTATATAAAAAAATATATTTACACTACTGAATTAATTAATAAAATTAATAGATTCATTAAAGTAAATATGGAATAAAATATTTAATGGACTATTTTGATCATTTTATATTTATTTTTTAATTTATGTATGTGTCAACCTCTCCTCCCATTTTAAAAAGTAAATCAAAAAATACATATTATTTAGCTAGTTTTTATGGACCACACAAATAGTCAACATACTTTTTTATTATTAAAATTTTGTACGATTTTTTTTGCCAATAATGATTTTGTAATTTTTACATAAATTTTATTTTTCTATGCAAATTAATATAATTTACTTTAAATTATGAAAAATTTATAATTTTATAAAATTTAAATAATTCTAGAAGTATTTAAAGTAAGAATAAAAATTTTTAATTTCTAAAAATTAAAAATTTCTTTTGTTAGTCTGCAATTATTTTATTTTTAATTAAAAAAAATTTAATTTTTCTTTAATTTAATTTTTTGATTTTACTTGTTTTCCTTCATTGTTTTTAGTTTATAAGCTGATTAAATACAAAAGCTACATTGGCCATGGCTTTTGTAAGGAGAGAAAACAGTGCGCAGTAAAAGTCAAAAAGAAATGCACCTTAGCGCAGTTGTAATAATTTAGTAGCTTAAATGGATTTTAATAGAGGTAAAAATAATTTTTAGAATAAATTCTTTATTTTTTAATTTACAATTGTAAAAACATTGTTAATTATTATTTTTTAAATTATTTATTAATTTTTATAAAACAGATATGTGTTTTAATATTAGTAAATTAATTATTATTTTATTATCCTTAGAATTTTTGTTTTCCAAGTGCTCAGATGATGAATATAGATTACTACAAGACTTGAAGGAGCGTTATGATCCAAGTAATATATTTTTATTTTTAAAATTATTTAAAAAAAATATTTTAGTTGAAAGACCAGTACAAAACCATACAGAAGCAGTTAGTTTATATAAGTTTATTAATAAAAAAATAAATTTTTTAAGGTTAAAGTAAGTCTTAGACTTTATTTACAACAAATTGTAGATGTAGATGAAAAGAATCAAGTTTTAACAGTAGTTCTTTGGGAAGAATTTCGTTGGTTTGACTATAAAATGCGATGGGACCCCAGAGAATATGGAGGAATAAAAAGTGAGAAGAAACTTTTTAATAAAAAAGTTTATTAAGTTTATATTGTTTTTTACAATTGTAAAAAAGTTTATTTATAACTTTTAGTTGTAAGTAATTAGGTTTTAATTCATAATTATATTTTACAATTGTAAAACAAGTTTTAGATTTCATTCTCAAATTTATTAAAGTTTTAATATATTCTTTACCACTTTTTCTTTTCCACTCTATAAGAGATTAGATTGCCTACTGGAACTCTTTGGAGACCTGATGTTCTTCTTTTTAATAGGTTCTTTTAAAATTCGAATAAAAATTGTAGTTGTTTCTTTTTTATTTAGTGCAGATGAAAATTTTGATGCCCGATTTGATGTTAATTTTGTTGTGAATAATGATGGAAGGTTAATTATTTTTATTTTATTTTTATAAATTTATATTTAAGCATTTTATATTCACCTCCAGCAATTATCAAATCCTCATGTGAAATTGATATAACATGGTTAATAATTATTTTAAATTTAATTAGTTTTTTAAGGTTTCCATTTGATGAACAACTTTGTTTATTAAAGGTAAAAAAATTTTTTTGAATTAATTCTGTAATTATAAAGTTTGGTCCTTGGACACATCAACGGTATGCTTTAGATTTATGCATTGATGGAGAACATTTGAAAAGTGAACATAGCATGGGTATATTTTAACTAACTTTTAAAATTAGTTTATTAAATAAAGATACTACATATTATGTAACTAATGGTGAATGGGATTTAATTTCAACACCTGCAAATATTTCAACGCCTCCATTTGGCGATGAAGGCGATTCTTTTATTGAGTTGCATTTTGTAAATTAATAAAATTTAATTTTTAAAATTATAATTATCCTCTAGTATATACATATTCGCCGAAAAATAATTTATTATGGAATGAATTGGATTGTTCCAAGTGTTCTTTTTTTACTCAGTAATGTGCTTGGTTAAAATTTTTATTTTTATAAAATAAATAATTAATTTTAAGGTTTTACTATGCCCGCAGAATGTGGAGAAAAAATAACATTGCGTTTGTATTTTTTTTAATTTTTTATTCCAAATTTAGAAACAACAAATCTTCTTTCAGTCACAGTATTTCTTGGAATGGTAAATAAATAATTTTTTAAATAAATTTAATTATTAAAGGTAGCAGATATAACTCCTCCAACCTCTGATTCTGTTCCAATTATTGCAGCATTTTTTTCCATTGCAATGGTAATTCTTGGATCGTCAATTATTTTTACTCTGCTTATTATTAATGTACATTTTCGTTCTCCTCGCACACATAAGGTTTTTATTAAAGAAAAATTACATAAATTTTAATTTTTACAATGGATTGAAAAAGTATTATGGAAAGTTTATTTATTAAACATCCCTAAATAGTTCAACTTTTCCGGAAAGTTTATAATAATATTTTATTTTAAATAGATGACACCTTGGGTACGTACCATTTTTCTGGAGTGGCTTCCTTGGATTTTACTTATGAATCGTCCGGTCAATAAATTTAAATAAACAAATAATAAATTTTAACATATTAGGGGAAACAATTTCGCAAACCAAAACGTAAACGTCCAACTCACAGGCAAAGACCTGTTTCCGGTACTTGGACGCGACAGCAATCTCAACAAATGATTGAATTACAACAAAGAGGAGATCATTTACAAACTAGTAGTACAACACATCAAAGTTTAAAACAACGTGTTTATCCGGTAAATATTTGTGTTTTTTACAATTACAAAAACATTTAAACCTTCTTTTTAAAATTACAAAAACATTTAAACTTTGTTTTTATTGACAAATCTACGTGCTAGTGAATCAACTACAAGTCGAGGTTCAATAGGCATTGGTTCACATAAACAACAATATACACAAGAATCAACATTAACACCCTTATTAACAGCAGCACAATCCGGAAGCAAAGATAGAGGAAAAAGAATTATTGATGGTTATTAATTTTTTAAATTTAAAAAATAAAAAAATATATTTTTAGATCGCCTTGATTCATTTTTAATAAATGAATATGGAACAACAGAACTTTTACGTTCAACACTTCGTGAACTTTCAGATTATTTACATTTATCTCAACAAAAAATGGATGAAGAAGAAGAGGAAGAAGAAGCAAAAGCTGATTGGCGTTTTATGGCAATGTCTTTAGATAGAGCTTGTCTTTTTCTTTATGCATTTATTTGTTGTGCTCTTCCCCTTTGGATTTTTACGGCGACACCGAAATCTGATTTACCCTTAGATCAAACAAAGATTGTAAATCCTGAAGCTTTATGTTCTTATGCAGCAAAAAGAAATAATTTTTAGTAAGAAAAGAAAAATTAGTGTGTGAGAGAAGAGTATACCCTGACATTTTTTTATTAATTTTTAATTTTATTAATTATACATATACATATTTATGATAAAAAATAATTTGAATACCTACAATAATTATATATTTATGTTTATTTTATCACAATAACCTACTCCTCTTTCACAATGTATTCAACTCACGAGAGGGAAATTCTATTTATGCCCTGATGCTCATTTTGCAACTGAAAATTTAAAAATTTAGAAAATTAATTTTTGATCATAATTATTTTTAAAATTACCTCTTGTTTCTCGTCAGCGCTCAAGTCATCTTCAACACCAAATTTCTCACGAATCTTTTCTGCTGACATTCCTTTGAGCATCTCTGCAACAGTTTTGCAACAAATATCAAGAAGTCCAGGAACATCCAAAAAATCGGCCGCCTAACAAAATAAAAAATTTTTTTCATTAAAAATTCAGAATTTTTACAATAGTGAGTGCAAAAATCTCCGAATTTGACAAATAGTTAAAAAATCCTTTGTCATTCTCTGGAACTGGTTTGTCACGAATTTTGATTAATTCATCTTGTTGTAATGGCTCATCATCTTTGTGTTTAATACACCAATCAATAACTAAATATAAAAATTTTTTTATTAAAATAAAATCGTTAACCTATAGCAAGTGTTTTTGCATCAACTAATGGAATATCAATAACATCACCATTTTGATTCCCATTTATATTAATAGAAAGATTTACGTAGCCAAGCTTTCGCATCTTTAATAAATTGAATTAATAAATTAATTAAAACTTTAAACTTAACAATTTTCTCAGTATATAGATGTGTCTGAACACCATTTACACCACCAGTGCGCAATCTAAACTTTCGAACAGTGCTTGATCCAGCAGTTGATGTTGAAGAGCTTTTTTTGACGACCTTTTTTGATTCCATCTGACTGTTGAGAGCACTTGTTGGTTAAAAAGAAGAGTTGACAATTTGAGTGTGGAATGAACTTGAGTGATTAAATTTGAGAAAATAATGGGGCTTTTTATATTATTTAAAATAAGTTTTGCTAGAGTTAAAGTTTGCCGGACCCACAATACTAATAAAATGGAGTATGAGAGAGCGTTACACACCGCTCGGGAAGCTGCTTCTGAACTTTCTTTTGAAACAACAATCTAAACTTTGGCTTTGCGCTCGCTACCATAATATTTATAATAATGTTTCTATTTTATTAATATATTATCTGTATTTTTGACAATAATAAATTGAATGATTGAAATAAATTTGAATTTTACATTAATAGAAAAAATAAATAAAAATTTAAGAGTCAATAGTAATCTTATAATTTGCTAAAATATTTACCCTCCCCTCCCCATCTAGTACTTAGACTCAAATCTTCCTTCCTTCAAAAAGCGAGAGTGTATGTAGGATTGCATTAAGTGCTTCAGTAATCTAAAGAAATACTGTAAAAGTTTGTTTGTTTGAACGTAGAACTTTCTAATTAAATTAAAACTTCCGGAAATAATTGTTTTTCATAAAGAATATTAGTTTTCCGGAAAATAAATAACATTCCGGAAATAGTTGTTTTTCATAGATAATGTTAGTTTTCCGGAAAATAAATAAACATTCCGGAAATAGTTATTTTTCATAGAGACTGTTAGTTTTCCGGAAAATAAATAAACATTCCGGAAATAGTTGTTTTTCATATAAAATATTAATTTTTCGGAAAATAAATAAAATAGGTAGTTGTTTTCCGGAAAAGTTTATAATTATTTTCAATTTGGAAGAAAAGTAGATAAAAACAAACCAGCACAACAAGAATTCTGTTTCGCCAGCCATCCCTTAAAAATAGGTGAAAATTAAACAATTAAAGTTTAACCAACTTTCCAATATTTGGAGGAGGCAAATATTTATGGAAATTGTAATTGCCAGAAAGCATTTTTACATAATCAATGGTTAAAATTGCAAAAAACAGGAGGCAGAAAAGCTTTTTTTAAATAAAAATTTTTTAATATTATTATTTAACTTTTAACACCTACTATAGCTATTCCATTAAAAGCAATTTCCTTAAAAAACAATTTAAAAAAATATTATTTTCATACAAGTTTGGGAAGTGCCATATTATTTCGATTTCTAGATTGAAGAACAAAATAATGTACAAGTAATGTTGCCAGACACAAAATGCCGAAAATTATTGCACAAATAAATATCTTTAACAATTTTTTCATTTTTAATTTATTAAAATCTACCAATGTGTAAGGCGCCCATTGTCTTCTTCCATCAATTAAAAAAAATATTATAATAATATAACCAAGCATTTGAAGCCATTTTAATATTGCAAATTTTGTGGTGCACAAATTGGTTATTAAAGCATTATTATTTGTTGCCATTTTTAAACTGATTTTTAATTTTTTTTATTTGTTTTAACCTTAATAAAAAAACCTTGAAAATTAACAAAAAACAAAAAGGTGGAAAATGAAAAAAAAAGGAAAAAATTTTGTTTTTTCTAAGTGTTGATTGAAGTAATCACAAAATGAAATAAAAAAATTTTTTGATGGATCAAATGTTTATTTTTTATTGGAAAGTGGCCAGTATAAAATAAGCCACATAAAAATAAACAATGCAATATTGACTGACGATGAAATCAAACTTTTTTTTATTAAACTCAATTGATCTTGAAAATTGGATAAATCTATTATAAAGGGACAGGCGTGGTTTTTATTTTATTAGAGAGAAATTAAACAGAATTGGAATAGCTAAAACAACTGTTTTTATTTCTTTAGAGATCAGACAAAACTAGCACTTAATAAAATTTAGTATAATAAAGAAGAAATTCATTAAATTACATTATTATTGAAAATTCGATTGATACAGGGTTTTATAGGGTTGGTCCCTTGAGAAAATCAACTTATAATTAAACCAAGACCTATTTTAAAAACAAATAAACCTCAAAATCATTCATAACTTTGTTTATTAAATGTCAATGAAATATAAAATTGATGAGAAACAAAAAATATGAACTCTCAAACGTTTATTGAGTTGTATTTGCTTCATTTTCGACATTGCTTCTGTTACAATTCTTCGGTCTCTCGAACACATCTAGCAACCTATATAAAAAAGATGACTAAAAAATATTTAAAAAATATAACCTGTCGCCTGTATTCTGTCGGATTTTCTCGATAAAGTTTCTTGAATTTAAAATTAAGTGAGTGAAACAGTTAAAAATTTATACCGATGCATCAACATTAGCAGGACTGTCAAAATTTGGGTCAGAAAGCATTGAAATGACTAAAATTTAAAAAAATGATGAAACAAATTTTAAAAAATAACCAGAAATTAATATAGTCTCGACAGTGTGGACAGGCAACCAACGCTCACTGGCCTTTTCATATCCAAAACTATCGTCCCCAGGCGCATGGAGAATTGAAATGCAAACATTCCCTCCAATATCTACTAAAAAACAAGATGGAAATATTAAAAAATTGAATTTGAACTTTAAAAATAAAATAATTAAAAAACAAACTATTTGGATGAAGAATTCTAGAAATAAAACGCATTGTCGGTGGACACAAAGGATATTCTTTTGGAAAGATAAGCTCTGCGCGAAAATTTCCGCCTTCACTAAAATTTAAATAGAAAAAAGAAAATCAAAGTTAAATATACTATGGCGAGCCAGGAGGTCCCATTATGAATACTTGCCATTTATAAATCTAAAAATAAAAATTTTAAACAAAAAATGAAATTTAAAGTTTAAAAAAATACATTGCTTTCATCGACAAGACCGGCACTAAAACCATCAACTGGATTTTTTGTAAGGTCATTTAACTGTTTTGATAGTAAAAGTCGTGATTGATCAAAAGACATACTTTGAAAATAAAGTTTTTATTGCTAAAATTAAATTAAGGATTTCATGAGGAATTGATTAAATTGAAGAAAAAAAATTTGGTATTTTCACTCAAAATGTTAATTTTTAGAAAAATAGTTAAAGACTGAGAAAGTAAGAAAAGTTTGTTTTTCAAAATGGTAAAATTAATAAAATAAAAAATATCAATACTTTAAAAAGGTAAAAAGTGGAAAATTGTACAATTGCTAGTATGGGGAAATTAAATTTTTTATTTATGAATAATTGTAGTTTATCACTTTTAAGGAGCTTTTCTATTAGTTCATGATACCAGATGATTGGGTAGATGAATCAACATTAGAACTTTTTAATAGTGCTGATACGTAAGGAATTTTAATAAATTTAATCATAAGTATTAAAATATGTTTTTTAGTTATTATGTTCTTCTCTTGCCTTGTTTACTGCCTGTAAATTTATTTAAAAATTATTTTTTTTATCAAAATTTATTAGATAATTGTTATTCATTTCATTCTCATTGAAATTGGCATGGAATTTTTTATAAACAATTAAAGAAGATTTTTTACATTTTTCTACATTATTTTGAGAAATTTAAGAATTAACTAATGTAGGTATTTTTAAAAGAAGTTAGCAAAACATGACGCTCAACAGTTATCAAATTTTTAATATTTTTATTTTGTATGAATTTTAAAAGTTTATTTTTGTATGCATAATTTTTTTATTATAAATGAAATTATTTGATATGTTTTTGCAACATTTTAATTGTTTAATAATGGTTTAACAACCTATTTTATTTTTCTAGTTGGTACTCTAGTTATCTTTATATTTACATTTCTCTTTCAAACTTTTCTACGTCATTTCATTTGAGTCTTACAACAAAATTCTCATACTTCAAAAACCAAAATTCTATTTTTACAAAAATCCTAAGGCTTTGAGATTTATTCGAGATTTAAAAAAGCGTCCTCTCATCAAAATAAAAACCAAAATAAATCTATTGTCTTTTTTTCTTTTCAATGCTTGACCCGCTTTATGGGTCGTTGGTTTGCGCGCGCAAATGGATAAAACTGCTTTTTGGCTCTCTCAAGTGGTTGTGTGCCTTTATTTTCTATTTTTGGTGCTCACACACATTTTATGCGTTTAACGAGTTGTTGAGAGAATTGATTCATTTATTTATTCTATTGTTTTTTTTTCTCATAAATCTGTTGATAGAAATTTGAAATTATTATGATCCCGCTGAAAATTTAAACAAATTTATGATTAAAAGACTCTAATAGACTTACGTTAGTTTTAATGAATTTAATCTCTACTTTCTAATCTTCATTTCAAATTAATTTTTAAATATTTTTAGTTTTAATGGCTCCAGCAAAATTAAAGCCAGGAAATTTAAAAGATCCTGAAGTCGCTGAATTATTTTCTACAAAAGATCCAGAAGGTCGATATGAAGATTTACGCGAAATTGGTCATGGAGCATTTGGAGCTGTCTTTTACGTATGTTTTACATTTTGAAACCAGAAAATTCTGGTTTGAAAAATCAGAAAAACTAAAAATTTCTCACAGGCACTTGATAAGGAAACTAAAGAACCTGTAGCAATAAAGAAAATGAATTTTTCTGGAAAACAATCACTAGATAAATGGAATGATATTATTAGAGAAGTTCGCTTTCTCCGTTCTATTCAACATCCACAAATTGTTCGCTATAAAGCTTCTTTTTTGAAAGAACAAACATGCTGGTTTTTTTTTAATTTTTTTAGATTTTTTAATTAATTTTTGAAAAAGGTTGGTTATGGAATATTGTGTTGGTTCAGCTGCAGATATTTTAAAAGTTTGCATTTTCTTTTATTTTTGTTGAGATTAATATCACACATTTTTAAAGGTTTACAAAAAACCTTTTATGCAAGTTGAAATTGCTGCCATCTGTCAACAAACATTACAGGGCATTGCTTATTTACATGGAATTAAACGTATACACAGAGATGTAAAAGCTGGAAATATTTTAATGACTGATTCTGGACTTGTTAAACTTGCCGATTTGGGAAGTGCTTCTCTATCTTCTCCAGCACAAACTTTTGTTGGAAGTCCTTATTGGTAAGTTCGTTAATGGTTAAATTGGAAATGTTATAGTTTTATATTTAAGAATTATTGGGTTCGAACCCGTCCATGGGTATTATTTAAATTTAGAAAAATCTTTATTTTAAGATAATTAAAAACAATTTTTAGGATGGCACCAGAGGTAATACTTGCACAAGATTCTGGAATTTACGATGAACGTGCAGATATCTGGTCTTTTGGTATAACCTGTATTGAACTTGGTTTGTAATTCTTTTAAATTTATATATATTTTTTTTAATTTTTTAGCGGAACTAAAGCCTCCATTTTTGGACATGAATGTTGGTGGTGACTATTCTATTTTAAATTAATTATATTTTCCTTTATAAAATTTTTTGAACTATTTAATAAAATAAACAAAAAAAATTTTAAGGCATATTCTGCCATGTATCACATTGCTCAAAATGATCCTCCTTTTTTACAACCAATTGATGATTCAGAAATTCCTCCATGGTCTGAAGATTTTCATTCTTTTGTTGAACAGTGCCTTCGCAAAGATCCTCAACAAAGACTTTCTACTAATGCTTGTTTAGCTGTAAAAGACGATTTTAAATTTAAATTAAATTTTTATTTTTTTAGCATCCATTTATAACTTGTGAAAAGCCTCTAAATGTAATTATGAGTTTAATTAATCGAATTAAAAATGCTGTAAAAGAGCAAGATCACTCACAATATGGAAGATTACGGCGTCTTGTGTGTATGGAAATTAATGGAAATTTAAATGAAGAAAATGTTGAAGGTGTTGAGGTTCAAAATGAGGTTTTTTAATTTTAAAATAGATTTTCTAAAAAACTTAATTAAAAAAGGATATTTCAATCAATTCTGAGGACGATATCCACCAACAACAAAAACATCAACAATCAAATCAATCAAAAGAAAATAATCAAGAGGATAACAAAACTATTGAAAATCAACAAATAATTCAACAAAATAATCAATTAAGTGTTAATAATAGAACAATAATTAGTTTAAATGGAACAGATTCGTTTCCATCTTCTGAGACTGAACAGCAACAACAACCTCAAATTTTAACTCCCTCAGGGATTTTAAGCATGCATTCCGCTACTTTTGATCAACAACAAGTCAAGGTTTTTGTGTTATTTTTATTTACATGAGGGTTTTTGTGATCTTTTGTTTGAGTTTTTATACTTTTCGGGAGTAAAATGTTTTATTTATTAAAGTTTAGTGGATGTTTTCCCTAACCTTTGAACATGTATCTTTATTTTCTGTTTTTATTCAAATTATTTTTTAATTTTTTTTTACCTTAATTTTATATATAGGATGATATCAATACTCTTCGTCGTTCCAAATTCTCCACACTTAGAACTACAAAAATTATTGCCCGAGAACTTCAAGAATACCAAGCAGATAATTTATATGAACAAATGTGTGGATATAAACGTTTAAGACAACAACATCATAAAGAATTAAAACAATTAGAAGAACGTTGTCAACTTGATGCTGATAATCAAAGATTAAAACTTGATAGAGAACGTGAACAAATGGAAGGAAATTGTCAAAGAGAAAATGAAAAAGTTCGTACCCAGGTTAATTTAGAATTGGAAAGGCGAAGAAAAGAAAATGAAGAAGAATTGAAAAAAGTTAATAAGACTAGAGAAGCTTCATTAAAACATGATTTAAAGAGTTATGTTTCTGCTCAAAAGAAAGAATATAAATTTAATAAAGAACGTTGTAAAATGGTAAGAGTGTAAATTGGTCAGAAATAATTTTTTATTTTTAGGAACTTAAAGCTCAAAGTCTTCCAAAAAGTGCATTTGAAGTATCTCTAAAGGCAGCAAAGGCACGTCTTAATGAACTTAGGCAACATGCTGAACGTAAATTTGGTGATGAACAAAGTTTAACTTTACGAACAGAGCTTAAAGAACTTAACAAACAGCAATTATTGCGCTTTCATAATCTTGAAACACAACTTACAAATAATGTTTGTTTTCTTTTTTTATTAAAATATGTATGTCCGTTTTTTATACTCGAACTTGAAACATGGGTAGTAGTGAAGAACAGAAATTTTTTATTTTATTCTAAATGATATTTTATTTAATTTTGCATATTAACACTTTATTTAGATTAATTCTAATTTTTTTTCTAGGAATTAAATATTCGTGCACGTCAATTAGATACTTTACACGCTCTTTTAAATAAACATCATGAAATTATTAAATCTCTAGAATTTTCGCATTTTAACTCAATTGAACAAATGAAACGTCGTCATTTAGAAGCACAACACGAAACAGAATTATCTAGTCAAAGAGATTATAATCGAAGAGCTCTTGAAGAAAAAACTAAGGAACACGCTATGCAATCAAAACAACAGCCGAGGGAATTAAAGGTTTTTAAAGATTTAAATCTCTTGGTACTTTCATATTAACTGCATAATTTTCATTTCCTCATTCACCTATATAAATGGTCAATGGGACATAATGGTCAGACATTGATTTTTTTTACGAGACCACCACCCTTCCTCATTATAATCCTTATTGATGACTATTTGATCATTATGTTCCATTGACCATTTAGGTGAAAGAGAAAAATAAAAGATGAATTAACCGGAGAGTACTTAAAATTTTTTTAGCCTTTTTTAAATATTTTTTTTAGGCTAAAGAAGCAATAATAAGAAAGCAGTTCCGTTTAGCAGTTAAAATACAAACAAGACAATTTAAAGCATATCAGGCTCATATGCTTCAATTAGTACCCAAAGAAGAACATAAAGAATTGCATATTCGTTTAAAAGAAGAACAAAATCGAAAAATTGCTGCACTTGCTGATCAATATGAATTGACCATTGAAAAAATGGTTACTGAACAAACGGTTTTTTTAATTTTCAAGAATTTTTTCAAAAAAATTTTTTTAAAGGTTAAATTAGATTCTCAGCAAGAAGAAAATCTTCGTCGTTTAACAGAAAAACTTAATAAAGAATTAAGTTTACTTACAGACTATCAAGAAAGACAAAAATCTTCATTATATGCTCAAATTGAACGTGAAAAAGTTCAATTACAAGATAGGCTTAATTTACGTTTGGCAGTTGTACAGCAAAAGGTTTATTATTTATAATTATTTTTTAAATTAATTTTAAACTCTTAGATTAATGATGATAAAACATTGTTTGATCGAACATGTGAAAAACGACTTTCACAATTACAAAAGAAGCAAATTGCCGAATTGGAACTTTTTTGTGCTGCTAATGGCACAGATGGGGAAGCTTCTACTCCAATAACAAAAATTCCATCGATTGAGCATAGTTTAAGAAGTAATATCAATAAAGAAAATTCTTCATCTTCTTGCAGTACTTCACGACCTGGAACACCTAAAAAGAGTCCTAGTAGCGAAGAAAAAAATTTTATGGGACCAAACGTCGTTGTCAATTTAAATGGCGGTGGTGGTAATATTATTAATAATGAGCTTTTATGCTCCAATAATAATAATAAAAATGATATTCCAAGCGAGAATAATGCTAATGTTGCATTACGCAAGTGTACTTTTACTAATCTTTGATATGGAATTTTAAAATTTTATTTATAAAAATAAATATAGAGCTATATCGAAATGGTGATTTTTTTAAAGAATATTTTAACTTTTGATTTATTTTTTTAATTCTGAAAAAATTTTGTGACAAAATGTCTTTCTCAGTTTCGGTGTTGCTCTAACTATACCACACACATTTATTAAAATATTAATGTTGGAATCAAACTTTTAAAAAAAGTTTCAATTATTTTCCAAAATTATTGTTTGATTCCTTCTTGTATTACTTATTATTTATTTATTTTCCCTTATACTACACACTTTTTTATCAATCGAAAACTATAATTTAAATATAATAAAAATACAACGATTCGAATTTTTAAATAAAATATTTACTTGATGACAATCCTAAAAAAATTTTTTTGCCAAATTCTTTAATTTACTATTTTGAATTTTGTATAAATAACAATACTTTGAATCTTTTATGTATCTGTTACATTTCTATTTATTTTTTTAACTTATTTTCGTCGCGATGAAAATAAGCGATGAAGTGCAATTTTCGACGCGATCAAATTAAGCGATGAAGTGCACTTTTTCGACGCGATGAAAATAAGCGATGAAGTGTAATTTTCCGATGAAAATATTCGTCAAAAGTGCTTTTTTTTCTCTAGTTTGCTAAAAATTATTTTTTTTTTTAATTTTTATTTTTTATCTTCTATTAAAGGATTAAAGAATGTCACTTCGTTTTATTGGACAAAATGATTTTACGAGCAAAGGCAAATTTATGTGGGAAATTCTTTCGCAGTTGAGAAATATGGGCGAAGGACGATATGTCACTGTATAATTTTTAATAAATATTTTTTTAAGTTCAATTATTTTTAGAATCATTGGTGGGTTACAAAATGGCCTCGAGAATCTTCATATATCAAAATTATTGCGGTTTGAATTTTTAAAATTTTTATAAAAATTTATTTCTCTTTAATGTGACCTAGCTAATTTTTTTGTTTATTTTAAATTATTGAAATTTGTTCAGGCTCGCCCAGAAATGGATCGTTGGCTTCAACGGGGCATGCTTTGGGGAGAGTGGACATTTCGAGGTATTCCATTGGGTGTCTACAAGTTTCAAAAAGAATTAAATCGTTCACAATGGATTCTTGTGCATAAACATGAAGAGAAGAAATTGCTTGAAAATAAACTGACAATGCCAAAAATTCGATTTCCTTCTTCTTTTCCTGTTCCTCCTTTACAGGTTTTTTTATTTAAAATATTATATATTTTTAAATGTCAGCAACTTATGGCTAATAAATTGGCCAAAAAGGGAAGTTTTTCTGATGTTTCTCCAATTCAACAAAAACGTGCATCTCTTGATCTTTGTATTGATCCAGAATTTAAACATTTATCATCATTATTTGAAAGGTTTGAACCGATGGATGAATTTAGGTTTGTGTTTTGATTTGCCTTTTTTTAATTTATTTTTTAAAGTAAAACTTCAAAGAAAAACAATTCTTCAATTTATAACGAAGTTGACCCATCAAATATTTTGGAATTACTTGGACAAATGTTTCCTGTAAAAATTGATGCTTTATCTTCAGATCCAGCTAGATATGTATTGCCTTTAAATAAAGAAAAGGAAGAAAAGATTGTTTAAGTTTTTTTGAAATTTTTGTTTTTTAATAAAATTAAAAAATTTTTTTTGAACTTTTTTACTTAAACATTATAATTTGTTTATTTAATATTTTTGACATTTCTCTTTGCGAATATAAAAAATTTGTTCTTGTAGTCTTGCAATTAATGATGGAACAGTATTCTGATTCCGATAATTCAGTCAAATTAATTCTAGTCACTGGTGGTGTGATGAGTGGAGTTGGAAAAGGTTTTTGAAATCAAATAATTTTTATTTTATTTTTTTAGGAATAATTTCTTCTTCACTTGGCATCCTTCTTCAAGCCAAAGGTTATCGTGTTTCAGCAATCAAAATTGATCCTTATATTAATGTTGATGCTGGGACATTTTCTCCATTTGAACACGGTTATAAAAAATATTTTATAAAATTAAAAATAAAATTTTTAGGCGAAGTTTTTGTACTTGATGACGGTGGTGAAGTTGATTTAGATTTGGGCAATTATGAAAGATTTTTGAAGCTTAGATTGAGTCGAGATAACAATATTACGACTGGCAAAATTTATCAGCAAGTAATTGAACGTGAAAGGCGTGGAGATTATTTGGGAAAGGTTAGATTATTTTAGATTATAAACGATTTTATTTTTCAGACAGTTAAGACGGTACCTCACATTACCGAAGCGATAATTGAATGGGTAGAGCGCGTGTCAAAAATTCCTCTGGACGGAACTGATAAAACTCCCCATGTCTGCATTATTGAGGTTTTACTAATTTTCCAGAACCAAATAAGAATAATTTCAATTTATAGCTTGGAGGAACAATTGGAGATATAGAAGGAATGCCATATACCAATGCATTCAGTCAGGTATTTGGAAGAAAAGCTGAGCGAAATCGTTTTATGACTGTTCACGTAACAAAACTTTTGCATGAGGTTTTTCAAATGAGTTTTTATTTTTCTTAATTTTATTTAGGATACCGGTGAGGTAAAGACTAAACCAGCTCAAAATGGTCTTAAAAGTCTTCGAGAGACAGGACTTATCCCTGATTTACTTTTTTGCCGTTCAAAAAAGCCATTAAATGATGCATTAAGAACAAAGATTTCTGCATTTTCACAATTAGAATCAGACGAGATTATTGATGTTTTTGATTGTTCAAATATTTATCAGGTTTTTTATAAATACTACCTCGTAGAATCACCTATTTAATAATTAAAAATAATTAAATAGGTGCCTTTACTGTTGTATAAGCAAAAAGTACTCAATCGTTTATGTGAACACTTTCAACTTCCAGAAATTTTTTCAGAAGCTGAAACTGATTTAAATATTTCTAGATGGCGTATATTAAGTAATTAGTATGTTTATTTTTCAATAAAATAATTTTTTCCTTTTTTAAGTGTTGAAAAACCTAGAGAAGAGACATCTATAGCTTTTGTAGCAAAATATATAAGTTCTGATAGTGAGGATGTTTTTTATGATGCTTATGCTTCTGTTATCAAGGCATTGAAACATGCAGCAATCTACTCATCTAGAAAGCTTAAAATTATTTTTATTAATGCAGAAGATCTTGAACCAGTTAAAAATGGATTGGTAAAAAATAATAATTTACATGAAAAGGCTTGGAATGATCTTAAAAGATGCGAGTATGTTTTATTAAAAGCTATTATAAAATTATTATTTAATTTTAGTGGTATTATTGTTCCTGGAGGATTTGGTGATCGAGGAGTGGAAGGAAAAATTGCAGCGTGTCAATATGCTAGAGAAAATTGTATTCCATTTCTTGGTAATTTTTGTTTAAATTTTTAAAATTATTTTTCCGTTCAAAGGAATATGCCTTGGCCTTCAATGTGCTGCTATTGAAATTGCAAGAAATGTCTGCAAAATTCCTGGTGCAAATTCAATAGAGTTTACTAGCAAATTAACACATGAACAAAAGGTTGTTATTAATATGCCTGAACATGCTGCAGAAAAATACGGAATGGGTGCAACTATGCGTTTAGGAAGTATTAAAAATTATTTTATTTGAAAGTTAACATTTTGACATTTCAGGTCGTACAACTGTGTTTTTAACAAAGAATTCGCTCTTAAGTTTGTGCTTTATTACTAGAGATGTGTGCACTTAAAACTTAAGTTTTTAATTTTTTTAAGTTTACAAGTTATAGGTTTGCGATTTTTTTGTTTATTTTTAAGTTTATTATTGCACACATTTCTAAATTAATTTGTGAATTTATTTTATATTTTTTAAATTTTTAGGAAATTTATACAACAATGAACCTTCAGTTGATGAGAGGCATCGTCATAGATATGAGGTTTTCTTTACTTACTCAATTTTTTAAATTTAAATTTTAGATAAATCCTTCTATCGTTCCAAAGTTATGTCGTGCTGGCCTTGTTTTTGTAGGTATTTTTTAATAGTTAAAAACAATTTATTTTTTTAATTTTAGGAATGGGAGTAGATGAAGTTTGGGATCCTGAAAGAAGTGTTCAATTACGTACAGAATCGGCTGCGTCTTTACTTACTATGGCAGCAAATGATTTGGCTGAAGATTTTGTATTTTAATGATTTTAAAATTTTATTAAAAATTATGTTTAGGATCAATTAATCGATAAAGTCGATGAATTATGCAAAAGAGGGGGTGATGGCACTAATGCAACTGCAATTCGTATGGAAATGGCAGAAATTTCTAGAGAGGGTAAAATAAATTAATTAAAATTTATTTTTGTATTTTTCAGTTCATCCGTATTTTGTTGGTGTGCAATACCATCCGGAATTTCTCTCTTCTCCGCATAAGCCAAGCCCTCCGTTTTTGGGATTTTTATTGGCAGCTAGTAAACAATTGGATAATTATATTGAAAAAGAGGGAACACCAAGTCCGCTTGAGAAGCTTGAAACTTTTTCTTTTAATAATGAAAAGGATGAATGAAGGTCAGTTACAAGAAAAGTTTGTTTTTTTAAGAAAATTTTGCATTTTTTATTTTAATGTTAAGTTTGTTATTGCTTTAACTTAATAAAAAAATATTACAAACCTAAAACTTATAAAAATAAAACTTTATTTTTACAAACTTGAAATAAATAAAACTATTTTTACAAACATAAAAATACAACTTTAATATTTACAAACTTGATTGGAATATTTTTATTGCTTTTCTACTTCCTTTTCATCATTTTTAGTCAAAACATTTAGGTTGAATTAAAAAAATCTTCGATTGATTGTAGTATTTATAGCCAAATACTAAACATACTTATTCACATTTTTACACATCACTAAGAGGGATGAAAAGCATTAAAAAAGACCGGCAAATCGACCCCAATCGCTGTTTGTTGTCCATTTTTCTTTTTTTTTTCTTAGCTGTCCATTCTTTTATATTTTTGAAGAAGAATTTAAATCTTGAATGACCACAGATGTTAATATTTATAGTAAAATATTTTTATTATATTTTTTAATAAAAATATTATTTTTCCACAGATTTAAAATAATTTTGTTGTTTGATTTTTTCCTTTATGATCGGACAGTGTCAACAATAATATTTTTATCTATACTTAAACTATTTATTTAAAATATGTTTGTCGGTATTGGCCGTTAAAATAATTTTAAATTAATAAATATATCATTTTTACAAAAAATGTATTTTTAAAGTGATCAAATAAGTTTTGACCTTTTGGATTTAATTTCTGAACATTTTTGCTCTGTTACACAAATCTCATTTTTTTATATTTGCCTTTCTCTTAAAAATAACCTAGAAATTTCGCCAGAAGTGCCAATGTCGCAATACAACAAAAAGTATTCTGCTAATATAAACAAAACATCAAGTCAAGAATAAAAAATAGAAAGACTTTTTGGCTTCTTATTTAAATAAAAAAAAATCCCCAAAAATGAAGGAGTAATTTTTTTATTTATTTTTTGCCTTTTTTCAACATTTATGTGTCCCATTTTTCTTATCTTGTTCTTTTTTCAATCGTCTTATTTTTTATAAACAGGCCATCAACAGACTAACTAACCTAGTATATACTCATCATCAATTTATTGCCCAAAATTTTTTTACTAATTTTCTCTTAAAATATTACTTCCCAAAATCATTTGTACTAAAAGATCAACAACTAAAATTTTTATTTTTATTTAATTTTTAATATTTGAGGTTATTCGATAATTGAAACCTTTATTAAATTTTAATTTTTTCATTTTAACTAGAAAAATCAAAAAAAATTTCACGCTTTTTGCATATAATTCACAACAATATATCCACTGCGGGATGCCGCACTTTTATCTTTTTTTTTAATTTTTTTTATTGAAAAAAAATATGTCCAGAGTTTTGGTTTTTTGACTGCCATTGTCCACAATAATAAAAAATTCGTCAAAAAGTCCTTTTCTATTTTTCTCCCATATTTTTTGCATAATTCACTTCCGCCAAACCTTTTCTCAAATTCTATATAACAATATTTTTTATTTTCCATTGACTGGTAGGAAGAAGAATACCTAATTGAAAAAAGGTTGTCCCTTTATTTTTCCGGTTAGGTCAGTATAACTTTATTTATAAAAAAACTTGAAAATAAACTTTAAACTTAAATCTTAACTAAAATAACTTAAAACTTACAACATTGCAATAAAAAAATACAAACTTAAAAATAAACTTGAAATTAACTAAACTTAAAACTTGCCTTAACTAATTTACAAACTTGACATTATAATTAATTTACAAACTTGCTTTCAAATCCGGAAAACTTTTCTTAAAACTTGTTTTTCTTTTCTCCATTAAAAAATTAACCAACCATCTCATTTAAACCGATTTTTGTTGATACAAAAATATTGTACAAGGAAAAAATTTAGATATTAAGAAGGGGCATGTTGAGGTAAATATATTTAAGAGAAGAGCAACAGCACCACCCACCTGCAATTGCTTTAAGTGCTTTTATTCGCGCTTCTTCATCTCAATCTTTTTTATTTATTTATGAGGGAATACCAATAAAAAACAAATTTATAAATTTCACATTTAGCCCATCACCTTTTTTTGTTTATTTTTTATTTTAATAATTTAAATATTTTTTAGAACAAAAAAAGTCAAGTACCCAAACAAAGATGGAGGACCATGCCCCAGTTTCAGACAGTAATGATTATGAAGAGCCAATTCCCTGTACATCTACAGGTTTATCTAAAATTTAAAAATATTATTTATTTTTTAATAAAATATTCTCTCTTCTAATTAGGCATTTTGACCATTTTAATAATATTTCTAAAAAAAGTAAAGGTGGGAAATATATATTTTTATTTTATTATTATTATTTGTTTTAAATACTTTTAACGGGTAAAGTAAATAAACAAATAAATATTTATTCTAAAACAAATATAAACACATTTATATTTTAAGAAAGCAAAGTAATGTGTGTGTGTTTAATGTCCACTATAACCACTTGGCACAATTCTTTAGTCCCCTCTTTTTCTTTAGTTTATTTAAATTTCTTTTTTCTCCAAAATTTATTTTCGATCGGAAATGAGTAACAAGTAGAAAAGAGTTAGATGTAGAGAGATTTGTGTTATAAGGAGACTCTAATGGACTGGTTTTCTATTAGAGTCTAACGTAAATTTAAAAAGCATATTATTTTTCAAAAAAATATCCAAAAATTTTAAAAATTAATTCTAGGACCTTCTTCTATTTTTTTTAATTAAAAGTATCTCAAAGTGATTTTTTTAAGGTGATATTATTATTGAAAATTTAATTATATTATTATTTGCACCTGTCTTTTATTTTTTTGACCATTTTTTTTTTATTTTCTTGTGAACGGTGAGAAAACACTAAATAAATATTATATATACATAGTAGAGTCAATTTTCTAAAATTATTTTTATTAAATTTTGCTTCTAGGTATTACAGTAAGCATTGACTCAATTTAACCTTAAATATATCAACTCATCAATACAAACTAAATTAAATGTTTTTGGTATCATTTTATAAAGAATTAAATTTATTATAAAATACAAAAAAAAACATAAATTTAGAAAAGGATTGATAAAAATTATGGGGAAAAAACTCACAAAGTTGCCCCTTATTTCATGTTATATGTTCGTTTTTCTATCATAACTTTTTTGTTTATTAATTTAAAATTTTAAATTTAATTTTATTTTGTAGAAAATTTTCTGCTCTATCAAATGATACCAAAATTAGCCAAAACGGTTAATCCATTAATGAGTTTTAAGCTCTGAACCTAACTTAATCTTAACCAACAGTTGTTCTGTTCTATCTCTCTTTTTTAAATTTTATAACGTTCAAAAAGCAAAATAAGACATCAAATAATGTATTTTTTTATTAAAGTGTTTTTGTTGTATTTATATTCCCAACAATTATAATTAAATATAACGGGGAATGTTTTTTCTTCTTTTTATGCAAAAATTATTTTTTTTTGTGTTTTCTGTATGTTTTCACGCCCCAAATGGCCCCGAGATTATTATTTTGATTGACTATTCAAACCACTATATACTTATATTTTATTTTTAAAAAAAAACCTTCTCATTTTCTTTTTTTAGAAGGGTGGGTTAGAAGTCTTTTGTCGGCATATTTACTCTCTTTATTTAATTTTTTTATTTTATACCTTCTAATAATTTTAAAAAATATCTAAAAAATAAAAAAAACTACAAAAAAATTTTTTAGATTGTACCAGTGTGTTAAGAAATTGTTCAGCAATAGTTTCAGTTGTTGATGGTCGCTTACATACAACTTATATACCTTCTGAACCATTAATTTCAAGGTAAATTATTTTTTAATAAATAAACTTTAAAAAAAATTTTTTTTTTAATAAAACTAATGATGAATAAGATTTATTTTTTTTTTAATTGGCAATATTATTTAATGTTTTATATGACTCAATTTATGGCCTTTTTAAAGGCAAATGTTTAATAAACATTTAATTTTTTAACTAAAAATTGATTTAAATTTTTTACCAATTAATAATAATTTTTTTTTTTAGTCTAATCCTTTAAATTTACATATATTTTATTTATTTTCTTTCCGTTTTATTAAAATTTAAACGCGCAACAAAATTAGAAAGGGAATTGTTGGGGGTAGTTATTTCTCTCTCTTTTTTATTGTGCCACCAAAGAGAAAAAGAATAAGGGTCTGTCATCATCAGTTTGTCATTTTTCTTCATTCTTGAGCTTTCTATTAATTCTTTACTAAATTCATAAAATAAATTTTTGAAAATTTGTGTCCTCTTCTTCTACTTCTTCTTTCCACTACTCCTTCTCAACCCAATCTGTTGCCTAACACTTTTTTCTATTTATATATTTTTTAAATTATGCTAATTTATATTAAAACTAAATAAAAATATTTTATAATTTTTATAAAAAATGTATCGATGAAAATTAAAACTCTTAAAATGGCAGATTATTTAAAACTTTACTTTTGACTTTTTTGCTAATCCTGAAATATAATATCTTAACTTAAAAGTTCTGATCTAGACTAGATTATAATCCCTCTCAACTTCAACTATTTAGTCAATTATTTTATCAACTACAGTTTTTTACTTTCGTTATAAGGGCACTTGCCCTTATATCCCTTTTCCTAATTCCCTTATAATCTAATTTTTTTTTTGTGCCAAAATTTTTTGTTTATTTATTTAACAAATATATATTTATTTTAATGATAATAATCTAAATAAAAAAATTCAAGAAATAATAACTTGAAGGTTAAATTAAAGCCTCATGCTTCATTTATATTATTAATTTTCTCTCGATTTGTCATCTATTTATTTTACCTCACATTTATGTATAACTTGATTACGTAATAATATTGAAGATTAATGATACTTTTTATTTTTTATTATTTTTATGAATGCCAAGATTAATGAGGGGAGTGACTTAAAAAGTGCCAAAAATTATAAAAAAAATTGAATATTTTTTTAAATTATATTTATTAATAATTAAAAATATTTAATTTTATTATTTATTATCTCCATTAATCAGAAAAATAACCGCCACATATGTTATTATATTATTATTTTTTGGTTTAGGCTCGAACAATAGGAAGAGAAAAAAGAGTAAAAATACAACTTTATTGTATATTTACACATAAATAATTGGTCTATAAAGGCAAAACATTTATTATATTCACACACAATACATTTATTTTTGACTTTTCTTTTGTGTTTGACCGTCATTTGCCAGATTTTTAATAAATACACACAAACACAAGTATTTTCCCTTCTTTTCAAGTTTATTTTTATTTCCAAGTTTATTTTACAATTGTATTTTTTATGTAGTTCATTATCCTCTAGTTTATTATTTATTTTTAGCCAGATAGTTCACTTTTTTCCAAGTTTATTAAATTCTTTTTTATTTTATACAATAATTCTTTTAAATTATTATCTTTTTATTAATGCCATCCAATATTCATTTTCTTAATTTTTTTCATCCTTACTTTTTTTTTAATTCCAAGTAGTCTACTCTACTACCAAAATAAGATCGTTTCTTTGTTAGTTAATATATAGTTACTACCTGATTTTCGCGGCCGGCCAATTAACTCTCACCTTGGTGGCCACCACCACCATTACCAGCCATGCGGAAATCTGTGAAGATTGTTTTTATACAATGAATGTGACCACTCTATTAAATATTCAGAAGCTTCTTTTTAAATGCTCTTATAATATGTAAGAATGAATTATTAGGTAGTTGAATGAGAATGCATAATGACCAATTCTTCCAAAAATTGTTTCTTTTGAAAAGGCACCAGATTTAATAAACTTGAGTAAAATTGAGTTTTACCTTGACTGTATTTTTTAATTAAAAAATATTTAATATATGTATATGTAGTACATAAATAATTTAATAATTTCAAGCTTGAATTGTATTTACTTATAATTAAACTTAAATAATTTTGTTTTGTAAACTTGAATTGTATTTAATTAAACTTGAATAATAAATACACTTTATTTGTTAAAATGTATTTTCTAGTTATATTATTTTTTAATTTTTAGAAAATATGATGATATGTCTACACTTTTTAACAATACTAACAATAATGATGCAACTATTCGTCATTACCGGCATTCCTCTCTCTTTGATTTTGCCACAATAGGTATGAGAACTGCATCATCAACGACAAATCGTCCCTCAGTAAATAATTCACCTTGTTCACCTTTACTTATTGGGGGAGGTTCTTCAAGTTCTGGAGGAGCATCCTATGCTTGTGGCTCTCTTGTGCCTTTGCGTGGTCCTCCTCCTATTCATGCTCCCCCACAACCACCAAACTGTCCGCCGCCTAAAAGGTTAATTAATATATTGATTATTTTAATTTTACTATTTTTATATTCCGAGACAAGTTTATTTTTATATTCCAAGTTTATTTTTGTATTTTCTAATAGAAGACCTCAACACAATACCCATCGTCATAGAAGACACAAAAAATGTATAAATTGTTGTCTTCGAGTTGGACGTTGGCCTGCCATTTTATTCCTATTAGTTCCAGCAATGCTTTTATTACTCTCACTTTGTTTATTACTTGTTTGGTTAACTTGTAAGTTTTTGTTTTATTTTTTTCAGAATTTATTTTAATTTTAGTATTACGGGAAAATTCTTCTTTTACTTCATTTTCTTCACAAAAATTTGTAAATGACCAATATAGTAGTAGTAATAAGATCTCATTTTTGTCAAATGCTCAACAACAACAATATTCAGGTTCTTGATTAAAATTTAAAAAAAAATTTACTTTCTCTACTCTTTAGCCCATCAATTGCCAGTTCTTCCTACTCATCTTCCTTTTAATCAACCATTTATTATTCAACTTCCTCCTTATCATTTATTATTTACTCAATTTTATATTTCTCAAAATTCTTTATTTCAACTTAATTTAACTATTGGATCATCATCTCGAATTATTATTTTTGCAAAGCAAACAATTCGTCCAACTATTGGTTTATATGATTGGCAAAAAATTATTTCTGGCGAAAATTTACATTTGGAAAAGGAAATTAATTTAATAATTAATAATGATGAAAATAAAAAAGTTGAAAAAAAGAAGAAAAGATTGGGATTAATTAGAAAATTTTTACAAGCAGGAATATGGCATTTAGGATTTTTAAATGATAAAATAGAGGTAAATAAATTATTTAAAAATAATTTTTAAAAATAATATTAAGACTGAATATATTGAATTAATTGCTCAATTGGAAGAACCTTTACCTATTGAACAAAAAAATAATCAAATTATTTCTCAATGTCATTCTGATTGTTTTGGAAAGGGAGAATGTAGAGAAGGACGTTGTGTTTGCCATCCTGGTTACGGAGGTTTATTTTGTGAAGGTAATTCAATAATAAATGGGTAGAGTAGTCTGAAAGGGACAAGGAGTAATGTGAAAAGAACAAGGGTAGGCTGGAAGGAACAGGGGAAGTGTGAAAGGAACATGGGTAGTGTAAAAGGAACAGAAGTAGGATGGAAGGAACATGAGTAGGCTGGAAGGAACAAGGGTAGGCTGGAAGGAACAGTGAAAGTGTGAAAGGAACAAAATTTAATAAAAAAAATTCAGAAACTTCCTGTCCTGTTCTTTGTTCTGGACAAGGTGTATTCAACAAAGGACGTTGTTTATGCCACCAAGGATTTCGAGGCGTTGAATGTGAAGAAACAATTGAATGGTTTATTTATAAATTAATTTTTAAAACTATTTTTTAGGTGTAATAATAAAAATTGTGGTATTGGAGGTCAATGCCAAGAAGAAAATGGAATTTGTAAATGTTTACCTGGTTGGAGTGGTATTAGTTGTGAAAATAATATTAATGAAATTCAAAAAAATGAAGAAAAAGAAAATATAAAAAAAGAAGAAGCTAAATGTTCTCTTAATTGTTCTAATAATGGAAATTGTATATTTATTACTCAAAATGAAAATAATGGAGAAATAATTAGAAATTTTGAGCACTGTAAATGTTTATCTGGATGGACTGGGATTAATTGTCAATTAGAACTTTGCCCAAAAAATTGTTCATCAAATGGTCAATGTATGCTTGGAGCAAGAAGGGAAGGAGTGGGAGGAGAAGATTGGTGGCATTGCGAATGTAATTTTGGTTATTTTGGTGAATATTGCCAATTTCGTGCAGAAAGTGACTGTGAAGATGGGAAAGACAATGATGAAGGTAGTAATAAAAAATAATTTTTAAAAAATTATTTAAAAATAAAAAAGATGGTTTAACTGATTGTGAGGATTCTACTGAATGTTGTTCTCATAATTCTTGTTCTTCAAATTCTCTATGTTTGGGTTCACATGTTTCGCCTGAATTACTTTTAAAACTTGCAACAAATAATAATAGTGAACAAAAAGAAAATAATACAACATTACAACAAACACCTTTCTTTGATCGTGTTCGTTTTCTATTTGATGGTGGTGATTTGTCTGTGCAGCGTTATACTGATACTAAATTACTTGACCCAAAGTAAGTAGTGTTATGTTTTATTATAGGGAAAAATATATAGAAATATATTTTCCGGAAAGTTTAATCAGGAAAATCCGGAAAGTTTAAAAAATATAATTTCGTAATATTTAATATTATATTATCAGGAAAATCCGTAAATTTTAAATATAATAGTTTCCGGAATGATTTAATATAACAAATAAAAGAGTTTTTCCTTCCAGAAAGTTTTTATTATTAGATTATATGTATGTATACATATTCTTAACATCTTTTATAGGCTCCTTTCTGTACTTAGAGGACGTATTCTCTCTATACGAGGAGGTCCTCTAGCTGGAGTACGCGTTTCTGTAGCAGATCATCCACAACAGGGTTTTTCACTTTCTCGTTCATTTTCACACCCACCAGAGGCATCAGAAAGCCAAAATTATATAGATACAAGTATTGGTGAATTTGAATTGGCTGTAAATGGAGGAGCAGAAGTTATTTTACAATTTGTTCGCCAACCATTTGGCCGAATTCTTCGTACATTCTTTGTGCCTTCTAATCAAATTGTGGATGTTGGAAATGTTTGGATGGATTCGTTAGAAATAAGTAGTAATGAGAAGGAAGCTTCTTCAATTAATTAGGAATCTTTTTGGATTTTAAGTGATTAGAAAAAAATATAAATATTTATTTTTTGATTTTTACTACAAAAATATACTTTAAATATTATAAAAAAATAAAATTTTATTTATGTAGATTTTTTATAGAAGTGTTACCATTAGATTATTTAAGAGAAGAGAAACTATTTAAGAATAGTACAGATTTGCAACTTGAAAATAATTTTGACTACAAATGTCACTAAACAATTCTTCAATTGCCATTTCATCATCTTTGCTTAACTTTATTATTTGATTATTAGGCGATTGATTGCTTTAAAGAAATTTATTTTAATTAATTAACAAGGTAAATTAACTTTTCTTTTTCAGTCATTTTGTAATAACGATTCATAACAGAATTACGAAAAGTAGAATGACGTAAACCCAATGCATGTCCAATTTCATGCACTGCAACATAACCTTTAATTTATTTTCAAAACAATCAAAAAAATGTGTTTAAACCAACGCAAATTCAAAACAGCTTGTTTTTCTGAGTTTTTATTCCCTTCTGTTGTATCAACAGAACGTTGTTCTCTTTTATTTATTTTCCACTTTCTTCTTGGGTTCCAATGCCTTTCTGTGGTGGCATTTGAACCTCCCAAATCCCAAAACTCACTAGCATCAAAATGAACAATTCCTAACGGTGGATAGGCCGAATGGGCTACAAGCCCTCCACGTCCATCAAAACTTTCGGCGTCGCCATGCGAAAAACCGGCAAAGAAAATGTCAATGTCAGCAATACGGCGAACATTCATTAAAGAAGAACGAGTAATTGGTGAAAGATCTGTGAGATGAAGAAATACTCTTCTTCCTTCTTTCCCATTGCCTGCTGTCGACCACAGACGAATTGCGTCGGCAATTACACGCCTAATGAAAAAGAAAGTTTTAAATTTAATTTATAAGCCAACGTGTGTTGACTTTATGTTTTGTGGCGAAATGTATTTTAAGAAATAATTGACAAACTTTGTTTGCGCGAAATGTTCGTCCGATGGGAACAGACCGAAGGGATCACGGAAAGCCCAACTTAACCGACAAGTGTTCCACCTTTGGCTGTGCAGAACTATTAAGAAAATAAAGACATTATTTAAGTTGATTGTTAGTAGACTCTAATATATAGAAAATTGGACAATTGAGTCTAGACGTAAACAGATAGATTAAAAAATGTTACAAACCAAATCGCTTATTTATTCTGTGCTGTTTAAATTTTTGTGAATTTTTCAAAGTATTTTTTAGAGAAGAAAAGTTAAATAAAGGTGGAAATGATTGAGATGATAATAAAAAATTAAAAAATAATAATATCCTCAATAATCGACAAAACCACCACCTTTTCATTTTTAAAGAAAAGAAAATAATTTTAAAAAGAGTTAAGTTTCCGGAATGTTTTTAATTCATGGTTTATAATGAATAAAAATAATTAAAAATAAAAAATATTTTTAATAAGATTTAAAAAAGAGATTATAAGCATAGGTCAACAAAACATGTTTTTTTAATTAAAAGGAAAAACCGGAAGTTTTGCACAATTTTTTGGATATAAAGTTTTTATTATTTTAGCCTCTAGAATTTGCTATCAACAGACAAAATAATGTTGTAAAATTTATGGAAAATCAAGTACTTGCATTTTGTCTTGTATGCTTTAGTGACATTTTGTCTTATATTGCCTTAGTGACATTTTTTCCAACCAATAAAACATATTTATACCTACATTATATTTTTTTATTTATTTTTAAAACACTCATCTGCCAATTGTCCTTTTTTATTTAAAAAATCAAAGAATAAATAAAATAATTAATTGAGAAAAAAACATTTTATCCCAAAATTAATGTTTTAATCATTTTCTTTTATTTTTTTAAACATTTTTTCTTCATTATTTATCAATTTATTGATAACTAAAAATACTTTTTGATAACAAATATTTGCACATTTATATAAATCTATTAATTTAAAGTATCTTGAAATTTTTTATTTTTTCTTTCTTTAATAAATAAATTTATTTAAGACTTGAAGTCTCTTCTATTAATTTTTTAAATTTATTTATTAAATCTCAAGAATCACTTATAAAATAATTAAAATGATCAAAACACGTGTTTTTTCCTTTCTAATATTTTTAAAATTAAGTCGAATAGAGTCAGAAATTAAAAGAAAATAAATAATTTATGCCTAGACTCTAATTGACCTTTTACTCTAAATTTAATTTTTAAAGGATATTTGAGTCTCAAAAATAATTATTAAAATGTCACTACCATCATTACAACTTAATTTAAACACTCCACAATCATTATTAACATCTTCGTCTACTGGAAATTTAAAATCTCGAATATCTACTCATGATACTCTTGTCCAAATGTTTAGACGAATATGGTATAAATTTTATTTTTGCATTAAAATGCTATTAGAGTCCCAGAATATAATATTATGCCATTAGAGTCTGAGTGATTGTTTACCTTTTGAGTATAGGACAATTGAGTATGGAATATACTATTTGAGTCTATTAGATATTTTTCGATATTAGAGTCTGAGTAATGAAAATTTGGAAATTAATGAGTTTAGGTAAACACCCATTTATTCGCAAAATATATTTTACACGCAAAAATTACAGTTATTTTCTTGCGAATAAATGGGATGTTTACCTAAACTATTTCTTTAAGTTCTGACGAGAAAAAACGTGAACGAGTTGTTCTGAGGCATAATGACAGACAATGGACATTATCACAATTAGATGAAATAACTGGTAAATTAATTAAATAAATTTAAAAAAAAAATAAATTTATTTTTTAGATAAATTAGCGAATTTATTTATTGAAAAATTCTCCTGTAAAATAGGCGATTGTGTTGCTATTTATATGAGTAAATGTGCTGAGTATGTCTTTGCTTATATTGCTGCTTTAAAAGCTGGTAAATTAATTGGAAATTATTCTTTAAAAAAGTTTTTTGGATTTTTTACTTTATGTCATTTTGGAAAAATTTTTTTTTAATTTCAAAAATCATTTTTGTAACTTAATTAGGTACACACCCCATTTATTCGCAAAAAATAATGGTCATTTTATGTTAAATATTTTCTTGCGAATACATGGGGTTGTGTGCCTAAACTAAATAACTTATTTTGGTCTAACATTTAATTTAATAAAAGGTGCCGCTTATCTACCACTTGACATTACCTACCCAGATTCATTACTAAAATCAGTACTTGATGAGGTTAAACCTTCAGGTTTTCTTTTAATTTCTAAAATTTATTTTGTCTTTTTTTTTAAAGTTGTTTGTATAACAAATAATTCTTCTTTAAATAATTTTCCTGAAAAAACTCCTTTATTTGAACTTGATAAAGAAGGAAAATGGTTAAAAGATTTGATAGGAATAGAAGAATTGACAAAAAATCAAAATTTATGTTCTGATGATTTGGCTTATATTGTTTATTCTTCTGGGACTACTGGACAACCTAAAGGTTTAAATTTAAAAATTTGATCCACCCCATTTATTCGCAAGAAAATATTTTATCTTTAAATAGTTTTTGGTTATAAAATATTTTCTTGCGAATAAATGGGGTGGATTTACAAAAAAATTTTTTTTAATTAAAAAGGGATAAAATGTCCACACAGAGGCGCTGTAATTTCGTATGTTTTTAAACTTTAATTTTTATTTTATTTTTTATTTTTAAAGTTATAAATCGCGTTTTATTAATTATCCTTATAATGACGATGATGTTGAAGGTTAATTAATTAATTTAATTTTTTTATTAAATTTATTTTTTAGCCTGCAATGTATTTTTTGTATGGGAAATGTTTAGGCCAATATTACAAGCTATTCCTTTAGTTTGTTTATTTTTTAATTAATTAAATATCAAAATGTAAAATATTTCAAAATATCTAACAATTGGAAATTTATAGAAATTTTGTTTTTTTCTACTAGAGGCCCCTCTCTAATAGTCGCTCACTCCTCTATCTGAAAGGAAATTTGGACTAAATTTCCACTTTTAGATGTTTTAAAAGATTTTACAAAATGGAAAAAAATAAAAATATGTACATTTAGGTAATAATTCCTGATTGTGTTATTTATGATCCTTCTGCTTTGTGCAATTTTTTAACAAAAAATAAAATTACAAGAATGCTTTTTACACCTTCACTTTTGGAAATGTTATTGGATACTCAAGATGAAGTTTATTTTTTTTAATAATTAATTATTTCTTAATATTTAGGAAACACTTTCAAAGGCATTTAAATGCATGAGGTAAATGTCAAAAAAAAATTTTTTGGTGAACACCCCATCTATTCGCAAGAAAAAATTTTTTAATTTTGTTTCTAAAAAATATTTTCTTGCGATTAAATGGGATGTTCACCTAAATTTTATAAATTCCAAATTTTTTTTTAATTAAAGGCTTGTTCATTTATGCGGTGAAGTTGTAACCTGTGCATTGTTAGAAAGGTTTATTCGCCATTTCCCTCATGTTCGTTGTGTTAATCTTTACAGTATTTCAGGTTATTTTTATATAAAATTTTTTTTTTAATTTTTTAAAGAATGTCATGATGTAGCAGTAGCCGATTTAAATGAATTTTATAATAAAAGGAACGAAAGAAGACAATTTGCCCCAGTTGGAAAGGTAATAAATTTAAGTCCTTTTGCACTGAGAAAATTGAAAAAATATTTTAGGTACTTGATGGAGTAAAAATTTTAATTTTGGATGAAAAAACAATGAAAAGAGCTCCGATTGGTGTTCCTGGAGAGGTTTTTTTTATTAAAAAAATTTTTTGAAATTTTTAAAAAAGATTTATGTGGCTGGCCCAACATTAGCAATTGGTTACATTAACAGACCTGAATTAAATTCTCAACGATTTGTACCGCTCCCAGAAGAATACCAAAAAGAAATGGGAGCTCAACGAATGTATAGGTATAATTAATTTAATTTTTCTTAAGAAAAAAAATTTTATTTTAATTTTTGTAAGAGGCATAGCCTAATATAGGCGGGAGAGAGTAACTTAGCGCCAACATTTATAACTCTTCAATTTTGATTTAATTTAATATTTTGTTTGCATCATTCGATAGAGCAGAGAATAAGCTACAAAATGAAACTTGAATAAAAATTTAATTAAAATCGAACAAAATTTATGGTTAAAAAACTTGGTAAAGATCGTCTTTTTCCCTTAAAAACGTCACTCTTTTTACCTTAACTTTTTCTTTAATTATAAGTAAAAAAAATTTTTTCATTAGGTAGCTGATTTTCTGCTATATCGAATAGTATTAAATAAAATTTAAAAAGTTTAATCCAATCCAGAGTTATACCGATTGGCGTTATGTTACTTTTCTACTTTATTTACCCTTTATAAATTCTTTTTTAATTTTAGAACAGGTGATTGGGGTTATTTATTGCCCAATTTGGTACTTGAGATTTGTGGAAGATGTGATACTACTGTTAGAATAAGAGGTTATAGTGTTGAACTTCAAGCTATTGAAGCAGCACTTTTAAATTTAAATTATGTTCGCTCTTGTACTGTTATTTCTATTGGAAAAGAAGGAGAAGATAAACAGGTTTTACTTTAAATATATTTTTTTATTTTATTCAAATATATTTGACATCATTTTTGGATATTTAATTAAACAAAAATTAGTCGCAAGGCTCAAATATACTATGAGGTCATTTGAGTTTTAACTTAGCTTGGAAGGTGTTATTTGAGTCCTGAACTATTTTATAATTTCTAGAAAGTACACTTGAGAAGTAACTACAGTTTTACTTTTTGTATATACCATTTGAGTATGAGAGTTTGTATACAAATTTTAAGACTCTAATGTCCAAAAATTGGAAAAATAATTAAACTAATTATTAAATTTAGTTAGTCGCTTATATTGTTCTTCGTGACAAACAAATAACCCGTAAGCAGTTGAGAGCTCAATTAAAGCGAGTTCTTCCTTTTTATATGATGCCTCAATTTTTTATTTTTATGGAAAAGTAAAAAAAATTTTTTTTACTTTTTTTTTTAATTTTATATAAAAAAAGACTCCCATTATTGGCTGCATCATCCAAAATTGATAAAAAAGCACTTCCTCCAGTTGACTTTGCTCTTGATGTTGTTGAACTCGAAGCTTTACCTCAAACTGAAAATGAAAAAGAATTGGCCAAAATTTGGACTCAAGTGTTACATTTGGGTAGTGGACATTTAGATATTCAAGAAAGTTTTTTTGATATGGGAGGGTATCTTTTTTTTTTATTATTAAATTTGGAACTTATTTTTAGGGTAAACAACTCATTTATTCGCAAGAAAATAATTTATTTTTGAGTAATTTCTGCGTGTAAAATATTTTCTTGCGAATAAGTGGGGTGTGTAACCTAAAAATAGGTTACTAACTTTTATTAAAATAAGGCTCTAATGTTCCTTTATTTTTAAAATTTTTGAGACTCAAGTATAAAATTTCTAAGGTATCTGAATTATTAGGAAACCAGTAAATTAGAGTATATATTTAAAAACGCCCAATCTCATATTTTTTTTAAAAGGGTCAGTCGGAATTGGTCAACACCCAAAAATGGTCAACCTTTTAAAAACGTGTGTAATTCTTTTGAAACTAAATTGAAGCAAAAAATATTCTGGTATTTTTCATTTCTGCCTCCCCAACCCATTAGAGTCTCAGAAATTAAGATGCATTTTCTTTCATTTTTTCAAGTCATTCTCTTTTGGCTGCTCGTCTTTTAAATGGAATAAATTCAAAATTTGGTTTAAAATTAGGAATACGTGAATTATTTAAAGCACCAACAGTTTATGCAATGGCAAAATTATTAGATGTAAATCAAACATCTTCTTTAGAAAGAGAATCACCTGAACAAAATATTGATTTGGAACAACAAGTAGAAGCACATGATTTAAAAGGGGGAATGTAAGAAAAAGATTATTTAGGGAAATAAATAAAAGAAATTTAATTTTTATAGTATGGATCTTCATCTTAGAGCATTTTGGAGAGCTACAACAGAGTGGAAGAAACGTTTTCATGCCGCTAATGTTTTTTTAACTGGTTTAAAAATATTTCAGAATTTATTTAGAATATTTTCAGAATATTTTTCAGAATATTTCAGAATTTTTAAAAAATAAAATTTAAGGTGTGACAGGATTTCTAGGCTCTCATTTACTAGCAGAATTACTTTCTTCCTCTAAAACTAAAATAATTTGCCTTGTTAGAGAATCCTCAGACAATAATGATGAAACTGTTGAACAAAGACTTTTAACAACAATGAGAAAAAATGGCTTATTTAATGAAAAAATTGATGAAGAAAAATTTAGGTAAATAAATTCTGATTTTTTAATTAATTAAAAATCAGAATTTTTATTTAAAATCAGAAAAAGAATCAGAATTCTGGTTAAATCAGAATTCTGATTAAAATCAGAATTTAAGCATAATATTTATTTAAGAGAACAAGTTAGAGTCGTATCAGGCGATATTGCTCTTGTACAATTTGGGTTATCTGATGAGGTTAATTTTTAAAATTAAAATTTAAAAATTATTTTTAAGGATTATCATTTTCTTTCTTATGATATAGACGTTGTTTTACATGCTGTAAATTTTATTTTATTTTTAATTATTTATTTTTTTAATTTTTTAAGGCAGCTTATGTAAATTTGATTTATCCATATCAGGTAATTTTAATATTTTTTTAATTATTTAAATTTTAGGCACTTCATGGATGTAATGTCATTGGAACTAGAAATATTATTGAATTTTGTTTCAAAAATAAAATTAAGCCATTACACTATATTAGGTTAAAAATTATATACTTTTTTTTAATTTTTAACGGAAAAATGGGTAAATGTGTAGTTGGCGGTCCACCTATGCGCCTTCTTTTTTCTGCGCCGAAAAATACTCTAGATTTACTTGATTGATATTGCCCCAAGAAAACTTTGATGTGTAAAGGCGAGTTAAATTTGATTTTTAATTTTGTCTACGTTTCAATCTCTATTAGAATTGTTTTATTACTTCTTCATTTTTGGGCCCATGGCTGGTTGGTTTTGGCACAAAAATGGATCTATTCATTGAAATTTACTCTCTAATGTATGATTTCTATTGATCGACAAAACACCACCAGACAAAATAGCTTCCACACTTTAGAGTAAATTTTAATGAATAGATCCAAGTTTGAAGACCAACCAGCCATGGGCCCAAAAATGAAGAAGTAATAAAAACACTTCCAATAGATACAAGTTTGACGTGTTTCCAGCAAACTTCGATCTTTACTATCTTTTCTTAACATAAAAGTTTTTCTTGTGCAATATCAATCAAGTCAGTCTAGAGTATTTTTTTCGGCGCAGAAAAAAGAAGGCGCATAGGTGGACCGCCAACTACACATTTACCGAAAAATGGGCAGTGGCTGGTAAAATTAAAAATATAGAGATTGGTTTTTGGGTGTTTTAAAAAATATTTTTCAAAAAATCTCAACTTATTCCTACCTTTTTTTCACTGCAAATATCTTCCAATATTCTCAGACTCAATTGTCGAAAATTTAGAAAATTCTTTTAATTTTAAAATTTATTTTGTTAATATAAATTAATTTTATTTTAACAGTACTGATGCAGTTTTTCCTTCTGGATTAATTAATGTTGATGAGGACACACCTCCATTTGATACATATGAAAAACTAACTGATGGATATGGACAAAGTAAATATGTTTCAGAACAATTAGTATTAAGGTTAATTTAATTAAAATATAAATTGAATTTAAATTTAAATTTATTTAAGCTTTCCAATGTTTTGGAAGCAAATCCAAAATTTATTTTAAAAATCCTACAAAAATGTAAGACTCTAAAGACACCCTTTTTACCTTTTTTGGTTTGGGTATTTACCAATGAATTGGGCAAATTCAATGAAAATGGAAAAATTTATTTTATAAATTTTAGATGAGAAGGAAAATTAATATAATTTTATTTTTGTGAGAGAAGAAGGATTTTTATTCACTTTATTTCTTTTTCTCTCTTTTACATATAGTCTTTTATTATTCTCTAACCGAATAAATATTCTCAATTTTTCCTTCTCATATAAAATTTAAATAATTTATTTTTTGATATTCATTGCTTTTGATATACTCAACGGTTAATACCCAAGCTATTAAGGTAAAAAGGGTGATTAGAGTCTTAATGGCTTTCTAAATTTTGGAATTGTTTCGATTTTTCGAAGCTTAAATTTTATTTTATTTTGTAGAGCTCATTACCGTGGTCTTCCTACAATAATTTATAGATTAGGCAATCAGTCAGCGTCGAGGAATGGATCAAACTGGAACCCACAAGATTTTACTTATTTAATGTTGCTGTCAACTTTAAAATTAAATATAGCACCAAATTTGGATGAATTTGATGTAAGTTAACAAGAGGTTAAATAGTTAGAGACCGAAATTTTAAGAAGAAAAAACATGGACCGGGAAACGGGTAATTTGAAAATAGAATGACGGGAGAGAATCGAAACGGGAAAATAGTAAACTCCCGCTCCCAGTTTCATCCCGTTATCTTCAACAAAATCGGTAAACAAGATCGGGACCTGATCCCGTTTAATGTGATAATTTGAAAATTTTGTTAGTGTGGGACGAATTGTCCAAAAATTTTATTTATTTTTTTCAGGTTGAATTAACTCCCGTTGACTTTTCTGCTCAATTCATTGTACGCATTTTAAGTGAAATGTTTTGTGAAAATACGGGGAAAATATTTCATTTAATAAATTCTGGAAAAGGAGTGGCAAAATGGACACAAGTTATTGAATGCTTAAAGAATATGGGTTTTGAAGAAATTCGGATGATTCCAATTTCTGATTGGGTTAAAATGTATTTTATTTTTCAATAATTTTTAAGTAATATTTTGACAACAAATGAGTTGAAAATCACTCATTTCGTCATTTGAATGAAAATTGCACATTTAGTTGACTGACTGAAGAAGTATTTATTTTATTTTTCAGGATAGAAAAATCTTCATCAGAAGAACTTTGTATACAACAACTTCAAAAGCTGGTTCAAGGCGGTCTCTTCAGGTACACATTTTTCAAAAAAAAATTTTTCTTGTAAATTTAAGTAATGAAGGAATTATAAATTTCACTCAAAGCAGTATTCTACGTACAAAAACAGACAAATTAATTACTGACTTTGGTTGGGTTTACCCAAAACTTGATAAAACATTGCTTGTTGAATGGATTGAAAAATTAATTAAATCTAATGTTATAAAACGACCGACAACAAAAACAACAATTTGTATGAAAATTAGTTTAAAGTTTTTATTTATAATTCAGAAAAAACCACTGCTTAATTTTATAATTCAAAAAAATAAACTTGATTTACCCCTAATTTCCTCTAGTGGCAATAATACGAGTAACATTTTAAATTTTTGACATTTTGTATTATACAATTTGAAATTTTACATTTTTATTTTGTGTACTTCTCTTATTTAATAATCTTTCTTTCTCTAATCGTCTAATTTTTCTTTTAATAAACTCTCTCTCTTATCTTTTCGCCACATAGTCGCTCTAACTATTTTCCAGTTATTCGCGTCTCTTTTTATAAAGGGTTGGACAAAAATCATTCGATAAATTTCCCCGAGTATTCTAAGCAGTTGTAGCCATTCTTTCATTTTTATCTTCAAAAATGTCACAAATACGTTCTCAAAAAAATTTTGAAAAATATTCTTATGATGGATTTATTTATGTAAAAGATAGAATAAGCAGTAATGGCGATAAAATATTTTGGCGCTGTGATTTATTAAATCATGGATGTAAAGGTATGCATTTTTTAAAAATTTTTAAAGGTTTTTTCCTCTATTTTCAAGGAAGGATTCACACAGCATCTGACAATGACCGAACATTTTTAAAAATAGTTACACAACATACTTGTTCAATGGCTGGTAATGCTGCTAGAGTTGGTGTTCAAAAAGCTATTAGTGCTGTTAAAATTAAAGCAAGAGAATCTTTTGATGTTCCTAGCCAAATACGTGCATCTGTTGTTGAACAACTTCCTGAAGCTATTTTAGGTTTGTGTAATTTTAAAAATTAATAGTAGGAACCCAAAAATATCTCTTCTAGTTGGACTGATTTTTTATTTTTTGAGCAAGTTAAGCTACAATTCTTTTTTTAAATCAAGGAAGAATGCCGAATCCAAGTGCTATAAGAAAAGTCGTCCAAAGAGCTCGTCTTGTTGACCGAAAACCTCAATTAAAATTTGAGGTTGCTGAAATGGAGTATGATGAATACCAAGCAGAACATGTCGATTTTGTTTTGACTGATTTAAATGTTGGAGCAGAAGAGCAAGTCTTTGGTCGTAAGTTTTGAGGAATCCTTGTTTTATTTTATGGGTGCTAGAATATTTTTAAAGTTGCGCGATTATTTGGCTTGTTAATAAATTTGGCGAATATTTGCGAATACTCACTCTAACATTTCCTTCTCTAATTTATTCTGATGTTATTCTTTTTTTGATAATTCTCTTTTAAATTCTAAAAATTTAAGCAGTGGTTTTCAAACATTTAATTTAATTTAAAAATATTTTCATTTTTAAAATGATTGATATAGATCCAAAACTGCTAGCTGGATGTGTTTGCATTATAACCGGAGCTAGTGAAGGCATTGGTGCATCTATAACACAAGCATTAGCTCAAGAAACTGGTGTTTTTGCTGTTTTGGCTTCTAGGCAATTAAGCCTTTTAGAAAATATAATTAAAATGCTTCCTACTGAACGGTAAAAAGTATTTAAAATTTTAAAGATATTTTTAGGTACATTTGAGTCTTAACAAATTTGACTAGTTTCTTTTCTGAAGACTCAAATGTTCCTTAATTCATCACTAACTTTTTCTTAATTTACCTCTCGATTTAATAGGTTTATCGCCACTAAATGCGATATAACATCAAAGACAGATGTTCAAGAACTTGTTCGACAGACAATACATAGATTTGGTAGGATTGACATTTTAATAAATTGTGCTGGTGCAATGTACTATACAATGGCATATAAAGGATATACTGAGGTTTATTTATTTAAATATTACATTTTTTGGTGAAATTAAAAATTAATAATTTTAAAGGAATGGCATCGTCAAATTGAAGTAAATGTTCATGGAACAACAAATATTATTGGGGCATTAATTCCCCATATGGTTGAACATCGTTCTGGACATATTCTTACAATTACTTCAGATGCTGGAAAAAGGGTATTAAGGGGAGAATTAAAGGAAAATAACAAATTATTATTTTTAGGCATTCCCTGGTCTAGCAGTTTATTCCGGAACAAAATTCTATTTGGAAGGTTTTATTTCTGCATTGAGACAGGAACTTGTTGATTATGGAATAAGATTTACAAATATACAACCTGGGGATGTCTCTACAAAATTAGCTAGTCGATCAACTGATATTGAGGTTTTTAAAGATTAAAAGAATTTTTAAAATATTTTTTAAAAATTAGGCTCGTCAAAAATATGACGGATCCGAAGCTGGACACAAAATTCTTACTAGTGATGATGTAGCAAGAGTCAGTCTTTTTTTTTAATTTAGATACAATTAGAATCTCACTTTCCTTTATTTTGAGGTACATTAGAGGTTTAGTATAAAATTCTAAATTTTGACTCAAAAGTGACATTAGAGTCTCAACCTAATTTAATCTAATTTTTAAACTTTCAGTCTGTCATTTTTGCTCTTACACAACCACAACATGCTGCAATTAATGAATTATTAATAGAACCTCAGTCAGCGCCAATTTGATTCTTTAAAAAAGATATAAATATTTATTCAATATTATTTTTTAACTTTTTATCATGATAAATAAATATACGTATTTTTTATGCTTATAGAATTAATGCTGAGGGACTAACTAATTTCAAACAAAAATAAATTTGAGTCTAGGCAAAAATTTATAAAACCTTTGGAACAATAAATTTTTGTCCAAACATTTAACTAGAGTAGGCCGAGACCGAGAGTCTCGCCCATTTTCCAATCTCGGTATCGGTCTCGAGCCAAAATTTGGGTATCGGTCTCGATCTCGGTTTTGTCAGTCTCGGTCAATCTCGGTATCGGTTTTTCCCAAAAGTCTCGGTCTTGTCCTACTCTACATTTAACAATTATTAAAAATTTTTTGACAAAAATTTTAACGCAAAATTTTAACAAAAAAATTAATAGGCACAAAATTCATTATAACATAAAGCCAAAAAATTATTAAATTTAAAAAATTTATTCACCCTCAATATATTTCAATGTTCATGAATATGGTTTTTCTCAAAAACTGACCAATGAATTTCATAGCTCATTCGATTCAGCTCTTTAAGCTCTTTCGAATGATATTAAATTTTCAGCTAATTTCCAACGATGAAATATTTTTCCAAAATTTTCTTTCAAAAAATCATATCTCCAAAAGCCTCCTTTTTTAGAAGGTCTATCATAGCTCATTCGATTCAGTTTTTCAAGCTCTACAAATGATACCAAATTTATTATACTTTAACGTTGGGACAAAAAGTCCCTTCATTTTAAAAATTTATTAACCATTTTTGATTTCTCCTCATCTCTAATCTTATTTTATAATAATCAATCATTTGAACAATATAAAAAAAAAATAATTTTACAATTTATTTATACAATTCAAGGTATAAAATAAACAAAAGAAAATAAAAAACTACGCGAGAATAATACGATTATAATTGATTTAAAATAAAATAAATGTACAGAGCGCAACCATTTTCTTGAAAAAAAAATAAATTGAAAAAAAGGTTGCTTAAATATTTTGAGGTGATTGTGTGAGAACATTATTTTTTGATTTTGTTTGATTTTGAGAGAAGAAAAACATTTTTTAAAAATAAATGTATATATTGATTGATTGGGAGTTATGTAGAATCATATAAAAGTAGAGAGGAGTGGTAGCATTTTTTATTTTTTTAAAAAGTATAGTGACAAGGCATTTATACATACACACATGTGCAGATCAATTTTTAAAAATTACAGTATGCAGAAAAATTTTTTGTTAAAGAGCGCCAAAAAAGCCATTTGATGCTCTAACGAGAAAAATTTTTTTCACATACCCAAATTGAATTTTACAATTCTTTACTCAAAAAAATCAAAATGTTCGTCAACTACAACTGCACATGCGTGTCTAAAAATTGCGTGAAAACAATACGTAATATTGTACTACACAATTTTTAAAGCCACAAGTAAAAAACATATCAAAGCAAAAATGGTTTTGGACACAAATCATTGTTGGTTAAGTGCATTTGTTCTGGTTTTGTAATGGCAGTGGTAGAGGGTTCGAATATTATCAGCTCTAATAATTTTTCTACGATTGTTTTTAACTTTTTTTAGAAAGAAAAGACCATTTTTGTCTTAAAAAATGTTTTTGGCCGAGATTTATTTTTTAAAATCATCATTTCCCCTTATTATTAATTTACAAAACTTTTTTTATTTATTGAATATTGAAAGCAAGTCCATCCCTGAACAATTTCTTCACAAAACTTGTGCCGGCAGATAAATTTTCTTGAGAACGAAGACCTTAAAATAAAAAGAAAATATTTTTAATTTTAATGAAATGGAATTATATTTTGGAAAAGAAATTTCAAATTCATCAATTTATTTATTATTTTTTTCATTTTCTCAAAAATTCCCATGTCAATCAGCTTATCTTTTTTTTCCCCTTTGTGAATTTAAATTAATAAACGCTAAAATTATATCAATCAAATATCTAATAATATCAAAAAAATAATCCTTTTACTTTATTAATTCTTTTCGAAAAAATCGGAGAAAATTTTATAAAATTAATAAAAAATAAAAACCAAATTCTGAATCCAATCGCCATAAATAAGGATCACAAGTTGGAAAACGAATATCAAAGACTGAAGTAATCTCCAAACGTGTTGGAATTTTTGGTAAATATTGCGGTTTATTCATAAGCTCACAGATTGTTAAAACTTTATCAGAGAGCTGTTCAGCTACATATTCACGCATACGAAAAAAATCTTCTAAAAAAAAAGAATTTTTTAAATTAAAAATGTTAAAATTAAGTAAACCATTGTTTAGCGTACGAACAAGATTAAGGCGCAGTTCCCAAACTTTAAAAAAAAATAAAATTAAAAAATAAGAATATAATTTAAGTTTTATGATGCTGTGAAATGGAATGGGCAAAATAATTTTTAATGAAGGCCGAAAGGAACAGGGAAGAGAAGGCTGGAAGGAACAGAGGAGTGAGGGCAGAAGAAATTAAGAAACTCAATTTTAAAAAATTTAAACCTTCCCAAGGAGCAGTGTCTTCCGGAATTGGCCATTGTCGTTTTCGACGTTGGTAAAATTCAAGTTTAATTTGAGTAGATATCAAATCTTCCCAACAATCTAAAAATACAAATTTTATAAAAAAGAATAAAAAAAAACCAATTCCATAATTGCGTCCTCCTTCTCTTGCCGAAGAAGGCGATATTAAATGATTTCTTCCTCCACTTCCACTTAAAAAATACCCGTCCTTTAAAGATTTAGTGACAGCCTCCACAAACGAGTCCACCTAAATTTTTAAATTTTATATTTAAAAATAAAGCAAAAAAAGGAAACCTTTTCATTAAAATCTTCAATAAACTCTCTACTATTGACTCGTATCTTTAAAAAAAAAGTAAAAATTAAATTAGCAATATTTTTTGTATTTTATGGTAAAATTTCCTCTAAAAGTGTAGAGTGTAAAAATCTTGGGAGGCGACTAACTTTAATTTTTTGTTAAATTTAGGAGATTGGTCAATGCTTAATTTACTTTGACAGAGTCTAAGTAATCCTGAAACCTCAAAAACCATTTTTCAGTTCAAAAGAAATTTTGGGAACCCAAATCTTTGGCATTTAAGTCTCTACCTATTCCATCCCGAAAAAATAATTTAAAAAATATTCCAACATACATAAGTGAGATCAACATGATTGCAAGGTACTTCTTCATGACCCAAAGAGCCAAGGCTGTAATCACTATCAGACGAAAATTTAAACTAAAAAATAACATGTAATAAAATAGAAATTTAATTTAAAAAAATACTTTGCCGAGTACCCTATGTACCATAATTGAATGAAATGCCACTGAAACGGCATCTTTTATTTGCCGATATTCTGTGGTCTTTAAAATTGAAAAAATTTAGTTTAAAATTTTTTTTAATTTTAAATACCAATTGGAGTTGATTTGTTCTAGCATTCATAAATTGACCTGAAAAAACATGATTTACAGTAAAAAAAGAATTAAATAAAATGGAAATAAACAAAAATAAGAAATAAATCTCTTAAAATAACATTAAAAAAATAAATATTTTTGTTTAAGAGTTATTGATCTTTTTGGACAAAATGTCATTTTCTTTTGGATAATTGAGTCAAACTGTCAATTATGAACATTTAAAACAAAAAATGTATTTTAAAAAATCAAAAAATTAATTTAAATAATCTAAGGAAAAATTCAAATCATCCCGAAAAGATCAATTTAATTTATAAATAAAAAGGTTATTAGAGTCTGAGATTTAAGGGTGAAATTTTTTAACTTTTTTGTCGCTGCTTACAAATAATAAAAATTAATTTAAAAAATAATCTTTTTAAAAATCCTTAAAAATTGAATACTTCCTTATATTGATAACAGGGCAAAGTCCCCCTTACAAAAAAAATATGTATAATAATTATTGGTATAAGAAAATAAATTCGATTAAAAATAAAAAAGGAGGAAGAGAGGAGAAGATAGTTAGACGCAATACCAACCAACCCCTTCTTTTATTTTCTTTTTTACCTTTTTTTCTTTAAATTTTTTTTTTCATCATCCTTGTGTCTCCTGACTGCAATGGAACTCCTCTTTTTTCCAAAATGTTTAATTCTCAAAACTCACGTTTTTAACATGTGAATCATATGATAATGACATGAGAGACTAAAAAAGGTTTTTTATAGAAAAGAGAAGAGAAAATTGGCCTAAAAGATTATTAAAAAAGACTATTAAAGAAACACAAGTTTTGCCAACATTAATCGACCAAAACACAACTAAATATTCTTTTTTTTTTGCAAATTTCATGTGATACGTTTTATGTTGTACTTGAATCAAATTTGGTTCATTATATCTTTCTAATAAAAAATAAAAAGTACAAAAACATAACTATTAGAGTCTTGCAAAAATTAAAAGTTAAAAAACCTCTGACTCTAATTGTAATATTTTTTGACTCTACAATTAGTTTGTGCTGTCTATTTTAAGTGAGTGGGATAAGATAGAGGACTTTATTGTACACAGATATTAGAGTCTGAAAAAGAAAAAGTTCCTTGAAAAAATAGACTCTAATGGAAATAGTGTTTTTAGGTATTTGCTTTGTGGATTGATGAAGAGCAATTAAATATTTTCACCTCTCTACATGGAAAATTAAAGAAATGAAAGTGAGTCAGACTCTAATGGTAAATATAATAAAAGTTGATCTTTTAAGAAAAGTTCTTTTAAGTTTACCCTAACATTTAAATAAAATGGAAGGTAAAAAGGCAAACTGTGAATGACCTCTTCATAGTACTTTTTTTATGAAAAAAACCAAAGTCTCTCCAACGTCAATTCCACTTTTTTTTTTATTTTATTTGTTTTTCTAAAAAATCAATAATATTTGTATAAAGTAAAAATAAATAAATAAATATGTCTGGGATTGCACTTTACTACCAGAAAATATGCACATAAACTTATAAATACACAAACAAACGCAACTTTAAATTACCTAAAAAACAACCTTTTTTTCTTACAAACGTACGAGACGACCCAAAAGACCACCCAAATAAAAAATTAAAATAAACCTATTTGAGTTTGAGAAATAAAAACAATTTGCTTGTCAGACTCTAGTGGCAATAAATTTTAAAAATTTCACTCTTGTTGTTGACAATTAGAGTCGAATTTTATATTTTTATTTCGGGGCAAGCTTGGATGATTGTGAGCGCCATAAATTAATATAAAAATACAGACATTTTAAAATTGATATTTATGCAGATAAGAAGATTAAATCTAAAATGTTTCCTTTTTACGCACTTTACCTGTACTTGTTGTTGTCAATAACATTTAATTTTATCAATAAAAATGATAAATCATTATGAAAATGTGTCTGTCGTAAATGCTAAAAACAAACAACGAAGAGGCTATTAGAGTCAGAGTTTATTAAAAATTACCAATACAATAGTTTGACGATTACTTTATTTTTAATAGTAAAAGGGTGTATTAGAGTCTGAGTTGACAGTCGAATGTGAAGTTATACTCGAATGACACTTATCAAGTAAATGATATAGTAAACAAGAACTATAGAGTATCCAAAATTAAATTCTTATTTCTCTTCATTTTTAGTAAATTATCTACCTAATTATTGATTTTATTGCAGAGTGAAAAATATGTGTTTGATCAATTCTTTTTAATTCCAAAGAATGGCTACAATACAAAAACCATTATTGAAATTATATTATGACATTTGTTCTCCATATTCTTGGGTTGCTTTTGAGGTTTTAAATTTATAAAAAAATTTAATTTAATTAAAAGTCTTAGAGTCTGATCAGATATGAAAAAATACTTGATGTTAAACTTGAAATGTTGCCAGTTTCGATTGGACATATTTTTAAAGCTACAAGTAAGTTTTAAATGTAAATAGATACCTTGGTGTAGTGGGAAAGTGTTTGGTTATAATAGAAATTTACTTAAAAGGTCTAAGGTTCGAATCCCACTAATTCAAAATATTTTTATATTATTTCTAAAATTATAAAATATTTTTTTCTATAAAATTTGAATTAAAATTAATTAGAAAATACGCCAAATGCTATGCAAATGCTTCAAAAATCTGTTTATTTTCCAAAGGATTTAAAAGTTATTTTTTAATTTAAATTGAGAGATAATATATATTTTTTCAATTTTCAGTTAGTTGGTTCTTACTGGGGGATTCCTCTCAGCCCTCCAAAGGTTTTTATTATTAAAAAAAAAATATTTTAAATTTTTTTTTGCAATAATAGGATTTTAAGCAAGAATTTATTGATAATTCGACACTCAATCCACAACGATTTTTAACATCAATAGCTTTATATGCTCCCCAATATTTAATTGATGTGTCACGTGAGTATTGGCTAAAGGCTTGGTGTCGGCATGAACCCTTTTTCGGGATTGATACAATTGAAGAGGTTAATTAAATATAAACTAGTTGAGTCTGGACTCAAATAAGAAAGGTTAATTGAGTCTGAATCATAGATTCTGCTTTAGACTCAAATAGACCTTTTATAGATCTGTAAAAATCTAAACATACCTGAAGAAAAAAGTTTATTGGAAGCAACCCAATCATCAAATATTAGTGGTTTACTTAAAGAAAGAACCAATGAAGTGTTAGAATTAGGTGCTTTTGGACTTCCGTGGATAACACTTAAACGCTATAATTCTGAAAATAAAGAGGTTAGTTAAATATTTTAAAATTTTTTATAAATTTGGGGGGTTAGGCTTCTGAAATTAAAAAAAAATTTCAGACTCAAACTTCTCCCTCTAATAATAAAAATCTGTCCAAAAAACATAATTTTCTATTTTTTAGATTATTTCATTTTGGGGCAGTGATCGACTGCCTATTATATGTGATTTATTAGGAAAAGAATATTGTGGGCCTTTAAGAGAAAAAAATTGGAAAAATAAAATGTGACATTTTATAAAGAAAAAACAAGGGTTTAAAAATAAAAAAAATAAAATTTCAAAATGAAAACAAAAATATTTTACTGCCTTATTTTTAAATGACCAACCTTTAAAAATATGCTTTTTCTAAAGCTAAAAAAACTATAAAAAATTGAGAAAAAAATCAAAAATGACCACCATCATCTTCATGATTTTCTAATAAATAACGTTCATTAAATTGTATTACAATAACCTATTTTAAAAATTAAACAAAAAATTTTAATAAAAAAAATTTTTTAACCGTCATGTCATCTCTGTAGTGCCTAGCCATTCCTGGTGGTAACATTAACATTTCCTTTAATATAAAAATTTATAAAATTAATTTAAAAAATTCTAAAGGCTGTAGGGAATATTAAAAACCAGAAAAAATGATTTTTCAAAAATACTTTTGTAGTGTAGTGGGTAACACTCCCAACTTTAATTTAATGGGTGACCCAGGTTCGATGCCTGGCGATAGTTAGTGGATCCTTTTTGGCGTTTTTATTCTCTAACCTATACTGAGGAACACAAAAAATCCCAATATTTTTTTAAAAATTATATAAACCTCTAATCTAGCGTATTGTAATTCAACATCACCAGAAACACCGCCTAACGCATTTCTAATTAAATGAGTAGCACAATTTTCATCTAAAGGCTTTTTAATGTCAGAGGATTGTCTTCTTTCCAAATTATTGAGAATCTAAAAAAAATTCTTATTAAGTCGAAATTTCGTAAAAATCAGAAATTTTAAGAATTTTCTGATTTTAAAAAAAAAATTATTTAAATTTTTATACATCTCCAAGAGGCTGTTTATGCTCTGGCCTGAATATATTAAGTGTTGAATGGCCTGTCATATGATCTTCTACTAATTTAACAACTGCATCTGTATCTAAGAATTCCCAGAGACCTAAAAAATTTTTAAAAGAATTTTTTAGTTTTTTTTCTAATAAAATTTGTTCTGATGTATTAAAATGTTTAACCATAATTGCTCACCATCTGTTGCTAGCACCTAAAAAATTAACATATATTTATTTTATAATAATTTTAATTAAACCAAGAAACGATCATTAGAGGTAAGTTGATGATAAAAAACTTCTGGGCTTAAAAATAAAATTTATTAAAAAATTTAAAATAAAAAACAAACAAACATGCAAGTCAAATAAGGAGGAGTTAATAAATGTTGAGGAGGAGGCATTCCAAGAGGGTCTAAAACAACTTCTAAAAAATAATTTTTAAAAAATTATAAAAAAAATAAAAAAAGAAACTTTGTAATTCTTTTGGCCATTTAAAACGAACATCTCCAAATGCTCTAAGAGGATAAAGTTCGCCAAGTAAACGATTTGCTTAAAAATTAATTATTAATTAATTTTTAAAAAATGTTTTGATCAACAACATTTAAGTATTGTCCGATTTTCTGAAGGAGGATGTCCAGAGCGAATTCTTAAAAAAATAAATATTATTGCAACTGTGCTGTGATTTTATAAAATTTTTATTTTTCTATTTTTTAGAGTTTTTCCTATTAATGCATTTGAGACTCTTTTCTACAAATTGAGTCTTAAAAATTAATTTCAAATTTTATTACTTTTCAATGAACATAATTTTCAAGATAATTGGACACTAGAAAATAAAAGTGATTTCAAAAAAATATTTTAATTCACAAAAAATTTCTGAGATTCAAATGGGACGCAAAATACCCACTCTTTGAGAAAATAAAAAAAAATTTTTTATAAAATAAACCTAGCAATTTCGTCCAAATTCTCAACAGTATGTGGTCTTGTCAATTGTCTAGCAATTACATCATTTGCTAGGTGAACACCTAGAACTGCTGCAGAATCTCCACATGATGCTACATGTCTTAAAAAAAAGTAAAAAAAACAAAAAAAAATTTACAAATTATTTTTGCGAATATGTGAAATAAGAGCACCTTAAAAATTAATTTAAAAAAATTAAGAAAAAATTAATACAAGATCCGCTAGCAGCTGCATTTACAGACATTCTAAAAATAAATAAATAATTTTTTTATTTAATTAATAAACCTGCAAACTAATCCATTTTGGTCAGGCATTGCACTTTTTGCAAGGTCTTCATCTAATGCTGAAAAAGAAGATTGAAGAGTATCACGCACAGTGGTAAGAGGACAATTACTTTTCTTTTTAATTCTAAAAATGTTTAAAAAAAATTTTTTAATTTAAATATTTTTTAGTTATGCGCACAAATGTCCGCAAATTTTATCCGCAAGTCGTAATATTTATTTTCTCGAAAATATAAAGAGAGAAATGAAAGGTTTATGCTTTGTTGAAATTTTGGCAAAGAAATAATCCTTTCATTTCTCTTTTATTTTTGAGAAAATTAATATTGCGACTTGCTGATAAAATTTGCGGACATTTCTGCACATTACTAAAAAATACCAAAATTTTTTAAATTTCCAATTTCTCCCTTAAAAACAATAAAGAAACCTTTTATAATATTCTCGTATATTTTTTTGATGAATTAGATCAATATCTGAGGGAAGGGAAGGAGTAGCACTGCCAAATAGCCATTGAAGTTGGTCTCCTATAGGCATGTGAATAACACTAACATAAAATTTTTTTTAATATAAAAAAATTAATTTAACCGATGCTTATCCAACACAGAAGAGCAAATATAGTCATAAAGTCGTGTACAGACATGCCTAGCACAGGTCTGAAAATAAAAAAGAATTTTTCTTTTTTTAATTCAAACCGCTCCTCCATGTCCATCGAACACTCCAAGAAGAAATGCATTTGAATTTAAACATTTTGAGGCAGAATAAAAATCCTTAAAATTTTCAAGGTCACAAAAAGATTTTTAAACTCCTTCCTCCGAAAGTTGGGAACCAATCAATTTATAAAAATAAATTTGGACTTTTTTCGGTTTGTGACCACAAGACAGCTCAAAAAGTCAAATTCTCGAAAACAAATATTATTTTTTTATGAAAAAAAACTTTTACACAAGAATTAAAAAGAAACTTGTGGTCGCAAAACCATAAAATTTTTTAAAATAAATTAAAAAAAATTAAAAACCTCAATCGGTTTGTTGGCAGAAACTTGTCCAACATCAACGCGAGCTAAATAAGTTATATTTAAAAAATTAAAAAAAAAAAGAAAACCGATAGCTTGATGTTCATCAGCAGAAAAACTAATTGTCCTTTCATTAGCTCTAAGTATTTGATCAACTGTTGACTTTGCAGTTGCCAAATTTCTTCTTTGCTGAGATGCTCTAGAATGAAGAAAGTGAGTATTGGCAACACTTTTTTGCATAAAATATTAAAAAAATCTATATAAAAATTTTAAAAATTAAATAAATTAATTTTAATAATATTCTTGTTAATTAAGAAATTAAAAAAAAATAAAAAATAAAAATTTCAGCATTTTTATCATTAACTAATAACAACAAAATTATATATATTATTTTTTTGCATTTTAAAAATTATAAAAAAAATAAAATTAAACACACACACATAATATATTTAGAAAAAAAAAGAAAACTTTTTTTTTTAAATTAAATTGGAATTTTTGTTCCTCTTCGAATATTCCCCCATCCGATTAAACGCCAATGTTTATCTATACGTCTACTTAAAGCAACGTTTTGATTTATTTCTGTACAAATTGGATCTGTTAAAGATATTTTTGCTGCTTCTCCTATAAAAAAAATTTTTTTTAGAATACTTAGACGAGTAGAAAAACTAATAAATTTAACCCCTAATTAATTTTTAAATAATTAAGTCAAATTTTTCGAAAAGAATCTCAGGCTAAAAAGTGTCTGGAAGATTTTAAAAGTATCAAGAGTAAAGAAATTCGAAAAGTTTCAAAAATATTAAAATTGAATAATATCTCCTTTGACAAATTGTGAGAGAACATTAAAAAAAAACCTCCGTTATTTTATATCAAATTATTAAAAATAAAAAACCTTTAACTGCAGTTACACGTCCACCTGTCGAAAGTGAACCAATATTGACCATAAGTACTTCACCTTTTGTTAATTTTGCTACTTTTGCTGCCTTTTTACCCACTTCTGTGCGAACACCAAGTAGACGACGCAATAAATGGTAGGAAATCTTAAAAAATAAAAAACAATTTTTGATGATTTTTGCAATAAAAAAACACATTTTCTTCTTAATTTTTCTTATTTAATATTTAAAAAACCTCAATATCCGTATAAATATCAGGCAATGTTCCGACAGCTCCCAATACATGTCCAACTAAACGATCACCTCGACAAAGTGTTGGGTCAATTTGTGTTCCAACACCAATTAAACCACCTGGAACTGCATATTGAAGCAAATTTTGTTCAGCAAAAAGCGAAACAATTTTTGAATAAATTGGACGACATTGAACACGTCCATCAGAAGATGTTTTACTAACAATTCCAGGGCGAACTTCAATTTCTTGTCCAATACGGAGAATACCTAAAATTTGAAAAAAAAAGTATTCTCAAAATATTTCAAAAACCTTTAAGTATAGAACCACCCGCCACACCTCCCTTTAGTTGTTCAACTTCAGCTCCAGGTTTATTTACATCAAAAGAACGTACAACAATAAGTCTAGCTTCTGAAGTAAAATCACGAAGAGGAACTGGAACTTTCTTACAAATATATTCACACAAAACCTTGTAAAAGTATTTTAAAAAATTAAAAAAAGTCAAATCCCCCGTTTAATCAAAAAACGATATTTTCAGGACAAAATTATTGGGCACATTAATTAACCAATTTTCCAAATAAAAATCATCGGATAACGAAAAAAGACCCTTAACTATTCTCTCATTTAATTAAAAAAAGTTACATCAATGTTGTATTTAAGCTGTGCAGATATTGGAATAATTGGAGCCTGTTCAGCACATGTTCCATTAACAAAAGATTTAATTTGTTCATGTTGATCATTTGCTTGATTTTCATTAATCAAATCAATTTTATTTTGTAAAATTATCAAATTTTTTAATTGCATAATTTCAACAGCAGCTAAATGCTCACAACTTTGAGGTTGTGGACAAGTTTCATTTCCCGCGATTAGGAGGAGAGCAGCATCCTTTAAAAAATAAATTTAAAATTAACCGAAATAAATTAAAAAAATTAAACCATAACAGCAGCTCCATTCAACATTGTAGCCATTAAGATATCGTGCCCAGGACAATCAACAAAAGAAACATGACGAACACAGACATACTCACCTGTGCAGTTTGGTCGTTCACATTTAAAACGGTCAGGGGTGCTTGAGCCTGCCGACCTAAAATTAAAAGAAATGAAATAAACTAGACTTGTGATTAAGGACCTAAATAGGAAAAAAAAGTTTTTAGTCAACAAAAAATATTTTTTCAAAACATTCTAATTGTAGGATGTGGCCTCTCTATATGTAGTAAATTTTATTCTATTAAACCTGTAACAATGCGGTCGAGGACATTCAGGGTTAGAACATCTATATATTTTAGCGTTTGCATAGCCAAGTTTAATTGTAATGTTTCTTTCCAATTCATTTTTAAATTTAACTGTGTGAACACCAGAAATTGCTTTTACAAGAGTTGACTTGCCATGAGCTACATGTCCAATTGTTCCTTTAAAATTAATTTTTTTTTAATTTTTATATAGTAGCTGAGCGTACTGAAACACAAAATTATTGAAACTTGAAATTTCGATTTTCAGTTACGATCGAAAAATAAGTCGAAAAATAGAAAGGTTAAATAACACAAAAAACATGTTACATTTTCACTATTTTATCGATTAAAAACCTTCAAAATTTAATCCTTTCATATTTAAAATAAAGTTATACCAATATTAATTGTCGCTTGACGACTTATCACCTTAAAATTTAATAAAAATAAAAAAACTTTAAAAGATAAAATTTAATAACCTCTTCAGTTAAAGGTGTCAACTTTGCAGGGTTTAAAGCTGAAAGGTCTTGTTTTAAAAGCCAGTCTTGCTGAATAACTTCCTCAGCTTTGTTATTCTCTTAAAATTATAAAATTAAAAAAAATTAACATTTATTGAATTTTACCATCATTATTTTTATCAATCGTCATTTTTTTAACAAGGCAAATAAGGAAATAGTGTGCTAGAATACTAAAATTAGTAAAATAATCAAAAATAAACTAAAACAAACATAAAAATGAATAAAAGAAATATTGTAGTAAAATTTTTTTTAAACAAATTAAAAAAACAGAATGCCAAAATTTTTTTCATAAAAAGGACGATTCAATGCCGACCGATTCGTAACTGATATATTCAATTTTAATGGATTATTACTGACATTTTTTCTTTTAATTGAATTAATTAATTAAAAATTAAAATGATTCATTTTTTGTTTTATTAATAAAATCCAGTTAAATATTTATTTAAATTAGGAAAAATTAAAATATAAAATGTGTCATCCAATAAAATTAAAAATTTTTAACAATTATTTTTGCATTTAAAAATTAAATTATTAATAAAATTAAATATATTATTTTAAAATTCAGAAAAATGTTTATTTTAAATATTTTTATTATTTTAACTTTAATTTCAATAATTAAACAATCAACAGAAGATAATAAATTTATTACTTGTCCAATTGAAAAAATTTCAAAAATTGCTGCATTTATTACAGAATGCAAAGGGTAAATACGAAAATATTATTTGGACATTTTTACCCATAACTTTTGAACTAATTGACCTAAAATTTTGAAATTTTGTATTTTGATAGATATCACATTTACAAAGATAACTGCAAAATTTTACATTTCCAAGTCAAAATTTGAAAATTTTATGAGCTCAGCACCAAAACGTCCAAATTTAACTAAAACAATTATCTACTTTTAAAATTCACAGATTGCTTATTTGCTATCAAAGCCAACTCGAAAGTAATTCAGAAAAAAATTACAAATTTAATAAACGTTTTGAAGTGACAAAAAAGTCTGAAGGAAAAGGAGTTTGTCAACAATGTGTAGAAGATAATAATTGTGCTGAAGGTATAGAATGGAGAGGTGTTAGAATTTTTTACAAAGGAAAGAAAGAAAAGAGCGTTTCTATACAAGCTGATATTTTTAAAAATGGGTTAGAAAATTTTTAAGCTTAAATTTAAAAAAGGACATTAGAGTCTCAGTGATTTTTAAAATATTTTTGAAGCTTTAAGGTTAATAGAGATAAGTCTTACCTACTAAAATTAGACACAAATTTGATTTTTTGGGTATTTTTATGGTTTTTTTTAATTCGGAATCTGCCGCAGCCCGGTTCAAGGCGAAAAAATCGCCCAGAGGAACTAATTTTTTTTTAAATTTTTAAATGGAATTTTGAGACCTTAGAAAAGACAAAGAGGGATAAAAAAGGATAATTTTACTAAATTTAAATAAATTAAAAAATAAATATTAATTTTTCAGTGAAAAACAACAACTAAAGGGTATTAGACGTGAAGAATTTATAACATTTTTATTAGGTGATAACGAGAAAATTAACAGTTAATTTAAAAAATTTTTTTAATAATTAATTAAAATTCTCTTTTTTATTCCAGTTAAAGTAATAAATTCAAATTCTGTTGATAAAGCATTTTATACACAAACAAAAGAATTTAAATCTCAAGCACCTCCTTTGCTTGATGACTATGCCGGTGTTATTGCTTTAAAGTTGGATATTACTTTTAAAAATGATTTTACTCCAATTAAATATACTTTGGCTAAAATTATTGACAAAAATTGTAAATTAAATAATACTAAGACGACTTAGAGAATTTTTTATGCCTAGTTGAGAGCCGGAAATTTCAGTGCGGGAATTTGAGTGTGGCGATGAAACGTCCAGACTTCTCTTTATTTTCTCGTTTACAAATAGTGATGCCGGACAGTTCAGTGCCACATTCAGGTTCGTGATGAAACATCCGGGCAATTATTGATTTCCTCCTAATTTTTTATTTAAATTTTCCCTGGAATAAAAAAAATAAAATTTATTTTTTAAATAATTTTTTCCTTTTTTGAACAATATTTATATTTATTTATTTATTATTTATTTCCCACGTATATGTAGATAACTTTATTTTTTTTGTAGCATAAAAATGTACTAGAAAAAAATAAATAAAATAAATATGTCAGTCAAAGCAAATAAATAAAATTTAATTTTTTTCTTGAATGGACACATTTTTTATTTTTTCTTACTTTTTTTTATTATTTCCGGAAAAGACGAGTTTTTTTTAAGAAATAAGTTTTTTAGGAGAATCTAATTTAATTTGTAGCTTTATTAAAATTATTAGAGTCTAAGATCATTAGAGTCATAATATTGGACATTTGAGTTTGACTATCCCACTAGAGTCTGACCTCTAATTATTCCACTAGAGTCTCATTGGGTATGCTAAAATTTCAGCTCAAATTTGGTATTCCATTAGAGTCTTATTTAGACTTATTTTGTGTTGATCTTTTGGACATTCAATTTTTAAGTCTAATTTTCTCAAAAAAGTTGAAATCTAATTTACCCATTTTTTCTACATATTTTTATTCCCAAAATATTAAATTTTCCTCTAATTTTCTTGTCAAATGCCATTTTTTATTGTGTTCCGGAAATGCATAGAAAACACTTTTTTACGTCTTTTTCAGTTTGTAAAAATATATTTTCTCCTTTTTCATTCTAATTGGTGTTAAAACTTGGCTTGAATAATTTAAAAAATTATTTCATATTTATTTTGCACAAAATTCTGAATTAGGTTCATTTGAGTCTCAAAAATGTAATCAACTTGAGACAATAATAGATTACTTTTTATTTTAATCTTTCTTTTAGTTCGGACTCTAGTGAATATTATAATTATTTTCACCAAAGTGCCATTAGAGTCTTAAACTTTTATGTTACTAAATTGGTCCATTTGAGTATGATTTTTATACTTTAATGACAATTATGGTAGAAATATTTAAATACTCTAATTACCTTCCCAGACTCTAATAGTAAAATGTCAAAAAAATTGTTTTTCTGAGTAGACTCAAATTTTCAAAGTAAAAAAGGCTGGGATTTAAGGGAGGGAATATAAAAGGCAAATTGATGTGTTTAGCTTTAAGTATATAAAAAATAAAAAGAAGAAAAAAATAAAAGCATTAATAAAAGAAAAAAGAGAAAAAAAAATTTTCCAGAAAAATGTGCCTTAAGGATTTTTTTTCTCTGACGCAAGGATTGCCTTTATTTTCGTCTCAACTTTTATATAAAGCTTTTCTTCTCTTTTTTTTTAAAAAAAAGCTTAAAAGAGAAAATTATGTGCCAAGACGGAGAAAATAAAAAAATTTATTTTTTTATTTTTTCATTGATCGATTAAATTAAATTTTTTAAATTTATTTGACTTTTATTTTTTTAACTCAAGTCCATTAGAGTCTGAAATTTATTTTTTTAATTTTATAAAAATAATTTTTTTAAATAACCATCTTATAGCTTTTTAAATTAGGCTGTGACTAAACATTGTTTTTTAAAAGCTACTAGTTGGAGTAATTATTTAAAATTTTTTATTTCAATTCTTAGATCAAATAAAATCTTTTATTAATTTTAAAATTAAATTTTAAATTAATTAAATTAAAAAAAAATTATTTTCTTTAAATATTATCACTGACTAAGGTGAGTTATCAACTCTTGTCCCAACGCTGCCATCCCCCAAAAACTGGTTTTTATAAAAAATATACTTTTAATTTAATATTTATTTTTAAATTGTTCTAATTTACCTAAAAGTTGCCTAAAATTTATTTAAAAATTTCAGACTCTAATGGGTACTGAAAATTCAACAAAAAATTCAAAAAGTATTGAACCTGAAAATTGTTTAAAATTACAACAAAATGAAAATTTAAAAGAAAAAACAATTATTATTCCTCCAACAATTATACAAGAGGTTGATGATGATTTTAAACAAATTTTGCTTCCTTCATTAAAATCTACTCATGAACAAATGGTAAAAAATGAAATAAAATTTTTAATAAGACTCTAATGTCCTTTTTGGTATTTTTATTTTTTAGCGTAACTGTATAACCTTGGATTTATTAACTGCATGTCAAAGAGAGGTAAAAAATATTTATTTTAAAAATCCCGTTATAAGGACACTCCTATTGTTCTCTGCCATTGTTGTCTTTATAACTGTTATTTGCTTGTTTCTCTGTCTCTCCTTTAATTAACTCTTCTTTAATTTTTTAATTTTAACCCAAAAGATCAACACATAAAATTAGTGCTGATCTTTTGGGTTAATTAATTAATTTAAAAGGTAAATTTCCTCAGAATGATAGACAGAAAAGCCTCAGTACTTTATGATAGAATTGTTGTGTCTAATGCAATTAGAAGATATGAATGTTATTGGTTACCTGCTCAGGTAGAATGATTAAAAATTGATCTTTTGCATTTTATTAATTTTTTTTAATTTTTTTAAAAAAGGCATCAAAGCCAGATTTACTTAATATTCCCCCTTTGGATGTTCATTGGGTTTGGCATGTTCATATGCTCTGTCCTGTTTCTTACCGTGAAGATTGTTTATCAATTTGTGGTACTGTAATAGATCATAAATTGTTAAGTGCTGATGAGGTAAGAACTTATTAAAAATGGTCAAAAGTAAAAATGGTCAAAAAAATTTTTTCTTTATGTTTCCCTAATTTAATTGAAAAATATCTTTAAAATTATTAAAAAAAAATTTTTTAGATTCAGCAAAGATATGAACAGGTAAAAATAAAATAATAAAAAAATTTTTTAATTAAAATATTTATAAATAGTCAGTTTCAACTTGGAATGAATTTTGTCCTGAAGAGCCTTATGAATTTTTATCAAGTAGTTCAAAGCCATACCAACAAAAGAGTAAATATGATATTAATGAAGCTGTACAAAGACAACGAAATTTTAATTATCAAGTATAATTTAATTGACACTCCCGTTATAAGGACACCCTAAGAAATCGACCAATGGATGTCCTCATAATTTTTGTTTTCAATATACCGAAGTGTCCCTATAACGAGAGTTAAAATTTAAATTATTTTTAAAGGTATCTCTGCCACACTACACTGCTCCACGTTTTTTAAATGAAGCAATTGATCGTTATATTAATTTTCTTCAATTAAAGCAAACTTATTCTGACCAATTTTTAACTCCTTGTTATGATTTTGATCTTGTTTGGCATACACATCAAGTTCACCCAGAAGAATATTTTAGAGTAATTTTCACTTATTCTCTAAAAACCTCTTTGTTATCCCAACCCTTCGAGAAATGGTGATGAGTGATAACTTGGAGCTTTGGGATAAAATAGAGATTTCGGACATTTCAGCGCATTATAAAGTTTAGGACTTTCGGTGCGCACTCAAAAATTTCGCACTGAAACGTCCAACTACAAATTTTAAAAATTTATTTTTAAAGAATTGTACTGCAATATTTGGTTCTCTACTTAAGCATGATGATTCTGTTAATGATCGCAACAAGGGAAGCAAATTATTGCGTGGGGAGGCTTTTACAAAAAAAGCTTGGACTTCACACTTCAAAAATAATTTTTGGCGAAGAGGCTGTATGTTTAGGTTAGTCTTTTTATTTTTACAAAAATATTACTGTTAAATTTTATGGAACAAAAAAAATTTGGCACTGAAGCGGCCAAAAATTTTTGCACCGAAGTGACCAAAAAAATTTTTTTAATTTTTTAGAGGACATAATGCCCCAGCCTTTCTTTGCCTTGAATCTGATGAAGAAAGCAGTAATTCTTCGAATCTTGCTTATGGACATATTCACATTCCTTCCATTGTCTTAAAAGAATTACCTGTTCAAAGAGAACAGCTAAGATTAAAACTTCGTTATGGAAGAAAAAAGATTAGCACATTTAGTGCTCAATTGTGGGATAAACAAGTAAAAATTTTAAATTAAAAAATTTTAATTTTCGTGGACATTTTGGTGCGGCACTAAAGAACTCGCACCGAAACGTCCAATCCATTTTATGATAAGGTGGGCGGATCTTGATCCTTTACCGAAAATTTTCATATATTCTATCGTTTTTTCGAACCTTATATTCAACGGGTTTTCTTTTGATAATTTAAATTTAAAAAGGTGACAAGGCCTTCTTTTTCACTTATTTGGCAACCAAATCCAAATGGACTTGAATGTCTACAACACACAAACAATAACAATATAAAAAATAATAAAAAACATCAAAAACAAACAAATGGATGTTCAAAAGATTCAACAGGTCAGTTGGAAGCGAAATTCCATTTTTCCACAAACTGACAATAGAGTCTCAATATTATTTATTTTTTCAACAGGTTCAGCCTCTTCATCATCTTCTTCTTCAACAAATTCTACTACAAACAATACAGCAAGATCAACATCAAATAATTTATCTTCTTTTATTTCTTCTACCCAACAACTTCCCTCTATTGTTAAATTCCCTTTTGAGAGAAAAAATGCAAAAGAATTAATTGTTGATTTACAACTTTTTGATAAAGTTTTTTTACACAAGAGAGATTTGGTTAAATTAAAAGTAAAATAAATGATTTTATCGAAGAATTATTTTAATTTTCAGGTTCGTTTGCCGTTGGATAAGGTTAATTAATTTAAAAAATAAAAAGAAAAAATTAAAAGAAAAAATTAAAAAAAAAAATTTTAAAGTTATTACCTCTACAAATATCTTCTAATACTAATATTAACACAAAAGCTTCACAAAATATAGTTCAACTTTTATTGGAAAATTTAAATGGAGAACATGCTAAAATGAATATTACAACAAGGTAAAAATATAAATTTGAAAAAATTTTTTTTCTAGTGTTTCACTAAATCGAGAATTGGAGTTAAAAGCGGGGGAATATAAGGAACAACAGCTTTCGTCCGAAGACACTCGTTTTTGGACTCTTTGTCACGCAGCAGCCTTAAATCGTTGTCAATTACAGTCTGGGGCGAAAATATATGTTGCAGTACACAAGTAAAATATTTTCCTATTTTCAATGTTTTGGTTTTTAAATCCACAAAAATCGACATTTTTGCTAAATTAATTGTTTTATTTTTTTAAGTCTAGTCGATGTTCGGGATGGTACCAAATATTTTGTACAAGTGGTTCATAGTGCTCCTTTACTCCTTTGTATGTTTATTAAATTTTATTTTTAAAAAAGATTTCTTTAAAGCAATGATTTTGGTATTTGGAACAGAACAACGTCTTCTCTGCATGGCTCACCTGATTGGGGCGGATTCATTGCCATCAAAACAACAATTAGATGCTAATTTGGTTAAAAAAATTTATTTTTTAACTTTTTATTTTTTAGCAATTTTTGCCAAACATTTCTCATCCAGCGACTGATGAACGTGCATTTATTGTACTTAATCGTGATGGAGATTTTGCTATTCTAAAAGGACGTTGGCAGGGTTTTGTAAGAAAGCAAGCCGGAGATAGATATCATAAGGTAAAAAATAAGGTTTTGCAGTGTTAGAGTAGAAAATTTTCTACAAAAATTCAAAATTTTTGCAGCAAAATAACCAACAAACTGATCTAGTTTTAAATTTTTAAGTCCAGCAGATGCAAGACATTTCCAAAATTTATTTAAGCCACTAATTGAGAGCTTGAAACACCCATACCTTATGTACTGGGTTTTTAACCGAAGACGGTGGCAAAAGAAATATTTATTTAAATATTTTTACCTTAACCTTTAAGCGCGAACTAAAACTATAGAGTAATTTTGTATTCATGCAAGCAGAGAAAATCTCTAAGTTACACACTCTCTCTTTGCTTTTCACTCTCTTTCTTTTGCATAAAAATGGGAAATTAAAATGATTTATTTAATTAACATATTTTATAAATTGCCAATTGGACAAAATGGGAAATTTAAATTTTAGAGTGTTTTAAACATTTTAGGGTTTAAGCGGTGCTCCTGGTGCATTAAACGTTGAGCTTTTCAATTTGTTGAGAAATACAGTTCAGAAGTTTCAACTTCCTGGAACTAATGGTTCTACTGTTTTCAGTATTGGAGGTTTAAAATTGTTTAAAAAACTTTTATTTTTTCTTAAGATGCTCAAGCACAATTAAATGGTCGCAGAATGCATTGTCGGTCGACCCAAATAGCTGAACATTTAGCTTGTATTTTTGGAATTGGAACACTTTTTATTTTATGCAATCCAGGTTATTAATTTTAATCCAACCAGGAGCTTTTTTACATTTTGGGTATCTTCTGGTGACGCTTAAAAGCTGTGAAAAATTTTTTTTTCAGATAAAGTAAGAAATGCTAAAGACGCACCTAAGGTTGGACATCAGGTAAATACTATTCATAAAATTGATTATAAAATTATTTTTTTTTATTTTAGTGTCAACGTTGGCCGATGACCGTTGCTTGCGGCTATGGTAGAGAAAATTAAAAAAAATTTTTTTATTTTTTCAGGGCGTCCCCTACCCTCAAATCGTTTGCTTAGCGCAGCCCAAAGACATCAACAAAATGATTATAGCGGAACTGAATTTTTGCCAATTTTATATATGAATATGTGCAGTGTTGCTGAGAGTGGCGGTGGTGAATGTGATGCAGGGGGAGATGGAGGAGCTTGTGGTACTTTTTATTTAAAAGCGATTTTAATCAATTTTATTAAACTGAAGAAAAAACCCTTTTTGTAACACTAAAAATAAAAAAAAAATTTTTAAAGGTGCATGCGGTGCTTGTGGAGCCTGTGGTGCTTGTGGCGGTTGTGGTAATTTAATATTTTTTGAAGTTTCAAAATAATTCCAACACATTTTTAGGTGGTTGTGGAGGATGCGGTGGATGTGGTTAGTTTATCCTTTTTATTATTGAAAATTAAAAAAAATTTTTTAATATTTTAGGTGGTTGTGGCTGACATAAGTGCGCGCTTTTGCTTGCAAAAAGAGCTGAAAAAATATTTGTTTTTTTAACAATTTTTATGCCTGCCATAATTTTGTAATATTTTTAATGATATATTTTGTTAGAAAAAAGTATAAAGAATATTTTATTTTTTCAATTAAAAAAATTATCCTCAAAATTCTTTTAAATAATTTCCTAGAAACCCTCCTGCTACATATAATTTCAATTTTTTTTGCTTGCATAAAGAAGAGATGAATTTCTTTTATTTTACCAACCGCTAGTTTCTAAAATTTATTTATTTACAGATATTTCCCTCTTCTTCCATTATCCACATTTTGTTGGTGTGCTTTTTTTTCTTCTGTTTTTGTTTTATAAAGCTGAGATTTTTGTCTTTGTGTAAAGGCAACCAATAGACACAGAACACAATGGAAAAGATTGGAAGAGGGATATATGTAGAAGAGTTAAAGGAATGCGGGAACAAACAAATCTTTTTAGCTTTAATCCAGAAGATCAACAACCTGTGGATCACTAGAGTCTGATTGATTTTGAGTATTGACATACTTATGTGTTTCTTGAGACTCTAATGGCCCCAAGATATGGAATTTATAATAAAGATCTAGACTCTTGAGACTCTAGTGACCCAAAAATATATCACAATCTCTTTTCTGACTCTAATATGAAAATTGAAACTTTTACCAATAGAGTCTGACTATATCAACTCAGTTGTTCTCGTAAGACTCAAATGTCCTTTTGATCAATTAGGTCTTGATTTACTGGATTTTCTTTACCTCTTTATCTTCTATTTAGCCCTCATTTTTCTTCTTTTTTAAAGTTCTTTAGACAACTTTGTGAGGGTGGGAAGTAGTAGCAGAAGAAAAGGAAGAGCAAACCGCCTCTGATCCGGCTGCTTTAAAATCATTTTGTGTGGGATATAAGCTTAATGGTGAAAATCGATTGCTCTCATATATCTACCTTTTTACTTATTACATCAGAAAAATAATTTATAAAGCTTGAATTTTTAACCAATCTGAATTTTTTAAATACCTTTGGTTTTATAGAATTTTGGGTGATTAAATTTGGAGAAATTTTTTTTAATTAAAATATTTCTGTTCCCTTAAGAATTTTTTAAATATTTTTTTCTCTTATATAAATAAAAGGATATTTTAAGCGAAAGTAATGAATAAACTTTTAAGTAAAAAAGGCTGCTCTTGGTCAACTTTTTCCCGTCTTTTTTTTTTAATTTTACTTTTTTTATGCGACAATGCCCACTTAAGTTTTATTTATGTATCCAAGTGTCCTCAGAAAAAAAAATTTTCAAAATGTTTTTGTTTCTAAACTTTTTCTTTAACGCGCGAGAACCAGTGATGGGAAAGTTCCAAAATTTCCACGGAACTAATTCCAGTTCCGGAACTGCATTTTTAATTTTCATAGTTCCAGTTCTGGAACTATTGTGGGGTGAGGAACTAGTTCCGGACCAGTTCTAGTTCCGGAACTAGTTCTGGAACAAGTTCCAGTTCCAATAATCAACCAGTTCCATAGTTCCAGTTCCAAATCAGTTCCAGAAATTTGGTAGTTCCATAGTTCCGGAACTGGAACTGGAACTTTCCCATCACTGGCGAAACTCTTTTATTTTCCTCTTGTGACATTTTTTAATTTTACTTGATGACATTTTGTCTTGTCTTATTTAAATATTCTTGCCTTTCTATTCTTCTCAATTCTTTTCTTACAAAATCTCATTTGGCAGCAAAACAAAGGATATATTTCTCTTCATCTTTAAAGCTTCACCCTATGGCCAAAAATTTTATTTTTCAGAACATTTGGAGGTTAAATTTTTTTGAATATAATTTTTTTTCAAATTTTACCATTTTGAAACATTTTTATCCTTTTTACACTATTACTCGAAATTGTCTAAAAAGGGTTAGACTCTAACGACCTCTTTTTCTTTATCTCTTATCCGCTTTTTCTTTTTTTTTCTAACTCTCCCTTTATTGCCCAATGAAAAAAAGCTTTTTTCGCCACAAATGAATTGTTTGTTGTCTGTCAGCAGTTCTCTCCTACATTCCATTTCCTTCCCTTTCTCTTCTCTTTTCCCATAGCCTAGCCATCCATGACGGATCGAGAGAGAAAACAAGAAAAAAACTTGAAAAATATCAAACCGTTGTTGGGGGCAATGTCATCGGCACTCTTTTTTGGTTTTCTTCAACAGGCAAACAAACAAAAAAAATTTTTTGGTGTGAATTCCTTTTCTTTCCTTTCTTTTATTTTCTCTGCTTCTTTTCCTTCGCTATTTTTATTTGCTTTTCCCTCATTTTTCAAGCTAACGGGAAAGAGAAGTAGCAAAAACAGAGCCCTTTTGCCGCTTTTATAATAAAGCTTTTTTAGAGTATAATATATCTATTGCTTATATACTAAAGTCAGCAATGAATTTGACTTGGCCGTTTTTATGTGATGAATGCGTAAAAGCCAATGAGTAAAAAAAATTTTTTTTGGAGGATATATATTGTACTTATTATACTTTTCTTCCTTTTTTTCTCGCGCACGCACCGCTTTTCCCTTTTTTCTTTTATTTTTTCCTCCTACGCTTTCAAAAACTTTGGGTTTTTGTTTCTCTTTTTATGCCATTTTTGCTTCTTTAAAGTCGCGCATTTTCTTTTTTTTTAGTTTTTTCAAAATTTTCTCATTTTTCAATGTTTTTGTGTTGTTAGTTTTGTTATTTTTGCTTATTATTTTGTTTTGCGCTTTTCACTTTTGTTAAAGAAATTTGTCTCTTTTTCCTATCATATTTCGCGTTCACTGAGACTGTTTTACTAAATCAAATACTTTTATTTTTTACCAACTTTTTTGTGTTAATGATCTTTTCGATTTTTTTTAATTGAGGACAGTTCGGTATAATTAATTTATAGGGGACAGTTCATTGCCTCTAATTCAGTGTCAGAGGCTATTTTCTGGACCTCAACATTTTAAATTTTAGATTCTTATTCCCCGTTCTCTAATCTTATTTTACCCTTTTTTCATTTAAATACCAACCGCTGCATTTCCTTTTTTCCTTTTCCCTAAGAAAACTTCTTCAGCACGCAACTAAATAAACCTAAATAAGAAAATACATACAGCCCCTAGAGTTCTTTTTCCAGTAGAGACATTTATAAAATAAATATTAAATTTTCCGTCTAATTTTTTGTATTTTTATTTTTTTATAATTTTTAAAAATTCTGATTTTCTAACATTCTGATTCGGAATATTAGAAAATCAGAATTAAAAAATCAGAATTTAACGAATCAGAATTTCTGATTTTTCGTCTTTTTTTAAAAATTCTGACAATTTTTTATTTTTTCAGTTTTTCTTAATTAAATTGTTTTTGTTAAAAATAATTATTTTGCAGCAGCAAAAAACAACTAAAAACAATAAATTTACTAAAAGCCGTAGGCCATTTATAGTTATATAGAAGAGTGGTTGTGGGCGGCCAAAGGCCAGCCAAAAATCACAACCAGCAGCATATGAACGGAGGCCGATTTGATTTTGATGATGGAGGGACATACTGTGGTGGTTGGGAAGAAGGGTAAAATTAAAATTTTTCAAATTTTTTTTATTATTTACTAATTTATAATAAATAAAATAAAAATATGTTTTTCAGAAAAGCTCATGGACATGGTGTTTGTACTGGACCCGATGGACAGGGAGAATACACGGGAGCCTGGCATTATGGATTTGAGGTTTTTCTTTTTCATTTATTTTCCATTTACTGAATCTTAGGTATCCGGTGTTTACACCTGGCCCTCTGGCAGTACTTATTCCGGCCAATGGCAAAACGGTAAAAGACATGGTCTTGGTGTTGAACAGCGTGGTCGTTGGTCATATAAAGGTGAATGGACTCAAGGCTATAAAGGTCGCTATGGGAGGCGGGAGGCGCTAAATTCTGGTGCTCATTATCTTGGTACGTGGTCAAGCGGACTTCACGATGGGTTAGAATTTTTTATTTTATATTTTTTAAAAGTTAATTTCCAGTTATGGAACAGAAATTTACTCTGACGGAGGTTAAATTTTTTTATTTTTGTCACTTAATAAAATTTTTTAAAGGTTCCTATAAGGGTCAATGGCTGCGAGGCATGCGCCATGGTTATGGAATTCGCACAAGTGCTCCTTGGAGTGCAGCAACACCAAATAATCATCAACACCATATAGATCAAAAACATAAAGGAGGGCACACATCTCTAAGCTCTTTACGTTCAAATTATGGAAGTGCTGTTTTATTAGATGATGAAAGGGCAGCAACTGCGATGGATACACCTCCAAATCATCACGGAAGATCACATTCTAGAGAAAGACGGGGTGAACAAACAGCTCAATTGGGTAAAACTTTTTTTTTGGGTTTTAAGGAATTTATTTTGAAAATTATTAAAAGAATTTATTGAGAGAAATTATTAGGAAAATTGTTACATTTATCTCCATTTTTAGATGAAAGTAGAGGAGGATTTGTTCTCAAAGCTTATTCGGGTACTAATAAACGACGGCGCTCACTTTCTGAACGATCACTGGCTGTAAAGAGAAGTGAGAAGAAGAAAAAAATTTTTATTTTTTGTATTTTTAGGTATTCTTCAACGCATTCGAAAACAAAATTCTACTGGGGATATAATTCACCAGCAAAGGATATTTTCCGCCGGTGGCGCTTCTTCACTAAGGTCTAGTGGGAGTACTATGAGTTGTACCTCTGACGAAGAAGATGGAGATTTTAGGCATCCTCCAAATTCTCAACGTTCTAAGATTGCTGTTGAGGTTTTTTTTTAATTTCTTTTTTTCAAATTTAATTTTATTATTTAAAAAAAAATTAGCCAGCAGCCTTAGAAGAACCACTAATCGACGCAAACGCCGTCGAGATTTACCGAGGCGAATGGAAAAATGATATGCGTTCAGGTTATGGTGTTTGTGAACGTTCAGATGGACTTCGTTATGCTGGGGAATGGCTAGATAATAGAAAACATGGATATGGGGTAAATTTTGAATTTTTTGGGAAAACTTTCTGGAAAAATTTTGAAAAAAAATTTTTATTTTTCAGGTAACCTTCTTCAGGGACGGAACGTCAGTTTTTTTTTAATATTTTTAAAAAATTTTAAATTTATTTTTTTTAGCAAAGAAGAAGGTAGATACAAACACAACGTTCTTGTTAGTTCAGCAAGGCGAAAAGGAATACTTTTTGTTCGTTCCACAAAATTAAGGCATAGAGTAGAAATTTATGCTGAACATGCTCGACAGGCTGCAGATATTGGTTTATTTTTTATTTAATTTAAAATTAATTTTTATAATTATTTTAGCTGCGCAACGTGTTGAAATAGCATTGTCGAGGACTATGACAGCACAAGTTTATTTTTAACTTTAAATAAACTTTGTATTTAATAAATATCAGAATGTTGAAGGAAAATTCTGATTTTTTATTTTTATTAAATCAGAATATAAAAATCAGATCAGAATATAAAAGCATTAAAATCAGAAAAAAATCAGAATATAAAAATCAAAACAAAAATCAGAATATTAAATTTAAAATATTTATTTAAGGAACGTTCTGATGCAAGCGTTGAGTCCGCTGAAAGAGCTAAAGATGATGCTGATACTGCTCGTATTTACGCTGCACAATTTGATCCAAGCTTTAAGCAACCTGGCGTAGAATTGTTACGAGCTAGGGCAGCAATGCAGAGGGCTACAACTCCTGGACTGTAATTTTATTTTTAATAATTTTTGTAATTAAATTATCAGAACAAAAAAATCAGAAAATCAGAAAAAAAATCAGAACAAAAAATCAGAACGTAAAATCAAATTAATTTATTCTCAGATCTTCTAATATTCCAATGCTAACACCAAACCATGTAATGTCCAACCATGTTCAATTTAATCATCAACAACAACATTCTCATACTAATTTTTCTAGTCCTTCACAACATCAATATAGTACAGATTATTCAAATGCATTTGCTGTTGGGCCAATTTCGTTAATTTTTTTTTTAATTATGAAATAAAAATCAGAAATAAAATTAAAAATCAGAATTAAATATCAGAACAAATATATGTTTTAAAATTATATTATTATTTTCAGTCAACAAAATATTAATCAAATGCCTCCTCTTCCACCTTTTGCTCAACAACAAAAAAGACAACAACAAACTTCAAATATTTCTGAATGGAATGGTGGTAGTGGGGGACAACAACAACAACAACCACATTCTCCTCCACAATATTCTGCAGATAGTGGTATTGCTGTTGGAGGAGGAGGAAATATTAATAATTTTATTAATCAACAACAAAGGCATTTAATACATCAACAATCGAGTGAATCTGGCCATGTAAAATTTTCAAAAATAAAATTTGAAAAAATAAAATTAATACTCCACAACTGTCATTTCTTTTGGAAAGAACTTTTTATTTAAGATAAAAATTATTAAATATTTTATTTAATTTGAAAAAAATATCTCAGAGTTCTCAACAGCAACAACAACACCAAGATTATATCACTCACCCCCAATTAGTTAATGAAGAAGGAGGATCTGACGCGGAGGGTGGTGGAGGATTGTTGGTTGCTGCCTCAACTGTAATTTAAAAAAATTTTTAAATTTTTTTAAATTTGAATTTAAGAGTCTGGGTGGTCAAAACAGTGCCCAACACAGTAATATTGTTGGATATTCAGCTGCTATTCCTCCACTTCCACATCTTCGTCAACAATCTTCTGAAATGGCTACTCTTCAAAAACCACACCAACACCCTCATCATTTGAGGGGAATGGCTAATAATATGCGTGGACGTTCTAGTCCTTCAACTATGTCCCTTAGTGATGATCACTGGGATCAATACTTGTTGAAATCTTCGAGAAGAGAAGCTTCTAAACATCAGCTTCTACCTGGTGAGGAAAATTTAACATTTGACCATTTTGTCAATTGACATTTTTAAATTGACCATTTTGTTATTTTATTTTTTTAATTTTAGGTACCAGTTGTGGATTAGAAACTCCTCACCATTTTAGACGTAACAGGCCTTCACTGATTAGACAATGTGAGGTTCTTGGCGCTAGTGGTACACTTGGTGGAAGCAGTGGTGGTGAATCTCCGAGTGGTTCAATGGTATTTTTGTTTTTTTTTTGAATAAATAAAAAAATATAATTTTTAAAGTTGCTTAATCGAAGAAGCACCTTAGTAACTACAAGAGAAAGCAGCCGTCAACGTGTTCCTCCCATTCATTCTGTCTATGGAGCAGATGATTCATCATCATTTCGTCATCCAAATAATCAACAACAACAACCATCCTCCTCTTCTGCTCATCATCACCACAACCAAATTAATGGAAGAGAAGAAAGAGGATCTCTTCCAAATTTGGAAGATTTGGCTGGACAAGCTTTACAATTAGGTAGAGAAGAAGCTGCCAAATTAGCTTCTCAACGTCGGCAAGATGTACATAAACAAATGGAAGAAGAAGAACGTTTGAGACAAAATCCGCTCAGATATTTGGCTCATCCAAGTTTTAGAGTAAGAAAAAAATATTTTTTTAATTATTTTTTTCTCTAAGAATTGGCTAATTCAATGGCGAATTCCTTTAATTTTGGTACTCGGCAACATTCTTCTTTTTTATTGTTTTTTGCATCTACTTTCTGGTAGTAAAGGTGATCGAAAAGTTGGTGGTGGTGGAAGAGGAGGAGAAAATGCTCACCATTCCGAATAATTATGTACTGTTTAGATTTAAATAGAAGAATGATATTATTAAAAGTCTTAACTTAGAGTCTGGATTTTTTGTTCTTATTTTGAGTTAGAATGAACATTTTTCCATTTGAGTATCAAAATATCACCAACTGAGTCTTAAAAATTAAGTTGTCATATCCTTGAGACTCAAATAGTTGTTTTGCCATTTGAGTCTTAAACTGTTGGTGAGACAATTTTTTTGCGTTTGTCCCCAATGAGTCCTAAAACAAAAATAAAGACTCAAATGTCAAGACTCGAATGTCTAGTCAACATAAAAATTAAAAATCTAGTTACTTTTTAAACACATTTCACTTTTTTATTGTTAAAAACTTGAAAAACGTTTATATTCTGACAAAAAATCAAGTCATTAAACTTAAAAAATTTTATTATCACATCCCCAAATATATTTGTGGCCTTTTTAGCGAATTTGTATATTTTTTTGTTTTTTTGCTTCCTTTTTTTTTGTTTTTATTTTCAATGATGATCTTTTTTTAAACTATAATAATAGATTATAAGTATGTTAAAAGATTCGAATTTTATACAAAAAAGTGTTTTTGGAGTTTTTAGGCTCATTTCTCTTCAGACTCTAATCTTCTTCAACGTAGAACTGAATATATGAAAAGAGAACATTAGAGTCACAAAATATATTTTTCACACCTTTTCCAATACTTACTATCCTGGATATTTTTACGATTCTTTTTTCTATTTTTTATGTGTGTGTGGCTATAGTTGCCATTATAATATTTTTGTTGTTGGCGCCTGCTTGTCCGCGCCTATATCGATTTTTTGCAATACATAGGGAGAGAGAGGGACTATAAATTATTTTTTTCATGGCCATAACTTCTACCTTTCTCTTTTAAAATAAAAAGAACTCATTGCTAATACCAAATCCTTTTTTTCTTCAAGCTTTTTGTAGAGGCTTAAAGCTGAAGGAGAGGGTCAAGTTTTGAGAAGACACCCAACTCATCTACACTTGAAAAACTTCAAAATTTGCGCCAATTATGCGTGGGTCTCTTATTTTTATTTTTTAAATAAAGAATTAATTTTACTACAAAATACTTTTTAAATCAAAATTTTCTGTTTATTTAAAACAAATGTTGAAGGGAAAAAGCCAACTTTTTTCAATGAAAAATTGAATTTTAGGAGGTTTTAAATCATAACCCCTCTTTTCTAATTACCTAAATTTTTATTTATTATTTTATTTTGTAGTTAATTTAATTATCTATCGATCGATATCAAAATTATTTAAATTGATTGATCCTTCATCGAGTTATAATGATTGGCGCTCACACTACTTTTTGGTGATGAGTTGGGTATCCGGTGTTGATGAGTTGGGTTGTATCAACTATTTTGCCTGGAAAAATTTAGTTGGTAGCCTTTATGAATTATAGGTTTGTAAGGGACCCAAAATAAAAAAGCAGCATGCATATTGAATGCTTTTTACACAATTGAATGTTGATGGTTGGTAGCTGTGCTCTAGCTTTATTATTATAAATTCTTTGGGAGCCTTTTCCTCTCTCTTTTTAGTAGTGGAGATTAAGGAGTTGTAGAAAAGGGAAGGGCAAAAAAGGGTGAAAAGAAAAAAACTAAGAGTAAGGCTAATAAAAGAGCAAAAAGGAAGGAATTGGTGGCCAAGACATCCCCTAACATTATATTTTCTATAAAGGGACAGACCACAAGCTGACAGACAAAATCGGCGGATTTTGGTTGAAAGGAAAAAATGACTATAAAACAGGCGGCATTAAATTTGAAAAAGTTGGTAAAATTGGTCAACTTATTATAGTGGACATTTGATCCCATTTTAATTAAGTTGCGGCCATCTAATCGCTACCGAGTTTACGTGACATTTCATTCCAATCATTTTTCCCTTAATTTGGGGCAAAAAATGCGCGGTCAAGCAATCCCTAATCTTCAACAAATTTCCCATTACCCCTTTTCAACCTTTTGATACATTTTTTTCTTTCTCGCACTTCTTTCCTCTCACTTATCCCTTTAAAGGGCATCTAATTAGCACGAGATTGTCTGCCACTGCTTTTCACACAACTTTTTTGCTGTGCGCAAGTACTTATGGCGTTTTAAAATTTTACATGTAAAAATGCCTTTATAATTTTCGATTGCCCTATTGTCTAGATGCTACCTTCACTTTCTCTAATTTCCCCATCTTTTTTAAATTTTTCAATAATTTTTTTTAATTTTCTTAATCCTTTACTCTTATTAATCAATGTCAATCATTTAATTTTTTTTAATTATTTAAATAATAAATTTATTTATTTGGTGCGAGAGGTACGTTTCGGGGCATTAAAAACTTTGATTTTTAGTTGAAAATTATGTTTTTTATTTTTGGTCATTAAAGTCTGAGTATTTTTTCTTTTATTTTTCCCTATAAGTTGATCTTTTGGAATTATTATTATTATTATTATTCTCTTATAAAAAACATTTTTTTTACATATGCTGGCTGAATAAACTAACAACCTAAAACAAAATCCACCTAGCAAATACATATCCATCCACATTACTCCGCGAATTTATTAATATAAATTTATTTGACTAATAATATTTTTATTAATAAAAAGTTGTAAAAAAATAAGCACTAAAATAATTAAAAATATTCGAAAATCTTGAGAGACGTTTCGGTGCGAACTTTTGAGTGCCCGAACTTGAGATCACTCCAATACTCTAATTGTTAAAATCGCTAAAACATTTAAAAATAATTTTTGACAAATTTTTACTGGGGTATTGCCCTCACATCCAAATGCCCCTTCAATCCTAATTTTTAAACTTTAAAAAATATTTTAAATTTCTTTCTTATCCTCCCAGTACTATTTTCCCCTCAATTTCTCCTATTATTTTAAATAAAATAAAAATTCTCCCTCTACATTTTTAAATTTAAAAATCAATAGAGGGGGAATTATGAAAGTGGTGAATGATCGTTTATTCAAAAAAGTCTATTTTAACCAATCCATCCATAATTTTAAAAAGCGAGAATAAGGGAGAGATTTAGAGAGGTGAGAGGCTAATAAAATAATTTCATAATAATAAAGCCTTTTTTACGCTTTTCTCCCATTTTACATATTTAATTAAATAAAAAGTTGTTTAAACAAATTAAAAAAAAATTTGTTTAATTAAAACACACATTGAATTTTAAATAAATTTTGGCATTTTCTCTATTTTATTTGGTATTATGAAATTATCATTATTATTTGACACTTTGAAAGTTCTCCCTTCTAAAATTAATTTCTCTTCCAGTAACTCCGTTATCTTTTTTTCTTTTTCATTCACTCTTACCCTAATATTTCTATTTCACCTTAGCCTGTTTTGTCGCAGTGAGTATATTTTGCTGATATTCGTTTTTCATGATTAATTTTTATTTCACATATTTTTTTACTTTTTTTATATTTTTCAGAGAATACTAACCCTTGCCGTAACGCTAAATTATAAATATATTAAACTAAATATGCCTTCATTATTTTGTTAAAAATTTAATATTAGAAATCAACTTTCGAGCTTTCTTCAACTTTTTATAAATACGCTTTGACTTGTTCAATCCACTTTTATAATAAATATGAAGGATCGACTTGGAGCATTGAAAGCGGTAATTTTTAATAATGAAATATACCATTAATTGGGTATAAATATAACGGGAGAGTTTTAAATAGCCATGAATTTTTTGGATATTTTTGCCCTAAATTCGGTTTTTTTTAATTCTCAAATTTTTTAAAGGTGCAATCAGAAGAAGAACATGAAGATGTTGCTGCTGCAATGGAGGCTTCACAAAGCCAATTTATGGAAGAATTTTTTGAACAAGTCGAAGAAATTCGTGGAAGTATTGATTTGATAGCATCAAATGTTGAAGAAGTAAAAAAGAAACATTCTGCAATTCTTTCAAATCCTGTAAATGATCCAAGTTTGTTTTTCTTTTTAGATTTTTTAAATTAATTTTTTAATTTAGAAACTAAGGAGGAGCTTGACGAATTAATGGCAGAAATTAAAAAGACTGCAAATAAGGTGCGAGGAAAGCTTAAATGTTTGTTTTTTATTTTTATTGTTCAAAATTAATTTTTATTTCTGATAATTTTGGTTTGTGAATCCTTAGAATTGAATGGCTGACTTTTGCGGCTGAGACATTTGCGGCCCAGACACTTGCGGTCCCGACATTTGCGGCTCACCCCTATTTTGACATTTGCGGTCCCGACATTTGCGATTCAAGAATTTTAAAATTTTTTTGGAACAGTTGTACTTGAAGACCCAGATCCGATCTTGACAATATATATATCTTTCGAAAGAGCTCATCGAGCTGAGTCGAATGATACAAAAATCAACTTCCGGTCTCAATCGAACAAGGAGTGAGCCGCAAATGTCGGGGCCGCAAATGTCTCAGCCGAAATTGTCGCACCACCTTAGAATTCACTAGAAAAATAAATAATATAGTTTTCCGCTTATGGGATTCGAACCACGGTCTTTTCATAGTGAAAACTTAGCATTTTCCGACTACACCACCAAAGTCATACATTGTCATTGTATTCTTTTAATCACTTTTTGCCTCATTTTAATTGTTTTTTCAGTAATAGAAAACAGCATAGAGCACGACGAAAGCGGAGGTATGACAAACGCAGATTTGCGCATTCGAAAAACACAACAAGCTACGCTTTCTCGCAAATTTGTAGAAGTAATGACAGATTATAATAAAACACAAACAGACTACAGAGAACGTTGTAAAGGAAGAATTCAAAGACAATTGGATATTGGTTTTTTTTAATTTTTTAAATAATTTTTGAAAAAAAATATATTTTTAGCGGGTAAAAAAGTGGGCGATGAGGATCTTGAAGAAATGATTGAATCGGGAAATCCTGGTGTTTTCACTCAAGGGATAATTACTGACACACAACAGGCTAAACAAACATTGGCTGATATCGAGGCTCGTCATAATGATATTATGCGGCTAGAAAGTAGTATAAGAGAATTACATGACATGTTAGTTTATTTATTTTTTTTAAAATTATTTTTGCACTTTTAAAATTTAAACATTTATGTTAAAATTAAATAGAAGCCCTACTTCATCCATAGAGAAATTCCCCGGGTATGAGGACTTCTTTATTCAGTAAAAAATTGTGTAGAGGTTGATGGCCAAATAAGGAATCCTTTAGTCATCGGGGAATCCCTGTTTCTGTTGCGTAAGCTAAATATGCCATTTTTTACATTTGGTAAGTTTCTTGACAACTTTAATTTATATTTTGTTTTATTAAAATTAATTATATTTTTTAAATTCACAGGTTTATGGACATGGCAATGCTTGTTGAATCTCAGGTTTATTTTTTTTTAAATAAAATTAATTTTAATTTAATCCTTTTTTAGGGTGAAATGGTCGATCGGATAGAATATAATGTAGAACACGCAAAAGAATTTGTAGATAGAGCAGTGGCTGACACAAAAAAAGCTGTTCAATATCAAAGCAAAGCTAGAAGAGTAGGTTCTTTTTTAAAATTATTTTGATTTTTTTAAATATGCTTTTAACAAAAAAATATTTTTTTGTTTGTGCTGTGTTTTTTTCGTGTTTTTTAGTTAAAAAATTATAAAAAAATTTTTGAATACCCAAATATTTTTTAGTGCTATTTTCCTTATTTTTTGCTTTAAAAAATTTTTTTAATTTTTGTTATAGAAGAAAATTTTTTGTCTAATTGTGGCAATCGTTTTGTTGGTTTTACTTATTGTTGGAATTATTTTATATTTTGTAATGAATTTTGCTGTGATGCCACATGGTGGCCTTCCTCAAATTAATGAAGGAAATGAAATAAATGATTCTAAAAATAATGAAACAATTATTAATACAAGTCGTTATCAGTCTTCTATTAATAAGACTCTAAACAAAACGCCAAAGAAATGAGAAAAATGAAGAAAATTTTATTTTATTTTTAAGTCCAAAAAAAGTTTTATTTTTTTAGGTTATGTTTTTTTAGTCTGTTCCTTTTTTGTCACTTGGTTAGATTTTTGGAAAAAAATATTCGATTCTAAAGTGTGTTTATAATCCTTTAACAAAATGATAATTGAGTCATTTTGTAAAATTTAAGGTTTGACTATTTTGAAAATTTGACAATTTGAAATTTGACCTTTTTGAATTAATTAAAAATTAAACATAACCAAAAGAAAAATAAATTTTTTTTCAAGTTTTTGAGTATATTACTCTCTCAATTACCCCAATTATCAACGAAGAAAAAAGCTTTAAAATTTATTATTTTTCCAAAAATGTGTGCTTCTTTCTGCTTTTTATCTTGTGTTCTTTTATTTTTCTTTTAATTAATTTTTTAAAATTCAAAAAAAAATTTATTTAATTTATTTATAATTTAAAGTCGATTTTTTTGACCTAAAAAACATTTTTTTAATATCTCCATTTTAATACTAGTAAAATGTGTCATTTTACCCCCTTTTTCCTCTGTGACTTTCTCTCTCTTTTTTCATTTCTATCGTGCATTTTTTAAATTTAATTTTTAGTAAAATGTAAATTTTAAAATATTTTTTTGTCCTTTTTTATATTTAAAAATATACCTAGTGGTTAGTATTTTTATTGTCTTCACTTCGTTTTATTTTTTTATTCTAATAGTCGCCCATTTTAATTACTTTAGAGTGCTATTAGAGTCTGGGCACCTTTTTAGAGATTGGGGATCATTAGAGTCTGAGTACTATTTTTTGTATTTTGAGACTAAAGGCACTTTTTAAAAATGTCTTTTCTATTAGAGAGGGGCGACTATTAGAATAAATGTTTTTTTTTATCGTTTTTCGTGTCGTCATTGTTCTTGTGGTGCCTTAAAAATTAAAAAATTAATTTTTTAAATTTTTAGAAAAAAATAATTGTAATCATCTGTGTGCTCATTTTGCTAGCTATTGCATCTCTCTTCATACTTTCATTTGTGCCGAATCCATTTTAATGAGGAGAAATGGAAAAAAATTAAAAAAAAATCAGGGCATTTTGAATTTATTATTTTTGCAATAAATTAATAAAAGAAAAATTTTAACTTTTTTGCCCAGAATAATTTTAATGGTAAAAAATGAGTGTAATATTTATAAGCTTTGGGTAAATTTTTGGCCCATTTATTCGCAAAATTTTTTTTAGTTTTTATCATTTTCCAATTTTTTATATTTTGCGAATAAATGGGGTGTTCATCTAAAATAGACAGTTCACAATTTTTAATTTTTTCCGAGACTAAAAAACGAGATTTCGAGACTTTTTAAATTAAATCTCAAAGCTTTTTTTTAGTAAAAAATATGTAATTTCCTCCCCCATTCTCTATACCTTTTCATAGTATAATTATTTTTTTATATTTTTCTTTTTCCTCTGATTTTTCATTTTTTTTCTTTTGCATTTTAAAAATATATTTCTAACAATTTTATTTTTTATAACAGAATAAAAAGCTTATATTGCAAAAATTCAGTTTTATTTTAATGCTTTTGCAGAATTTTAATATCAAAACGGTCAAATACGAAAAACGGGCTGAATTCTCAAGTATTTTTGTTTTAAAAAATAAGAACTCTAATGTCCAAATTTTCCTGAATTTTAATCTTACTTTGTGGTTATAGCCCAACTAGACGCGGAATAGTATGTTAAACGAAGAGAATTAGAGATAAAGAGGAATTTAGAGACTAATTGCGCGCGTATTCACTATATTGCAGTTAGAGAAAAGCAGAATTAATGTAAATTACGAGAAAAAGAGTATAATTTTTATTTTTTAATTATTAAATTTTCTTTTTTCAGAAACAAGTGTGCATTTTGATCATTGCTTTGTCAGTATTAACCGCAATTGTACTCTATCTTGTTTTAAAATTTGGAACTAGCAGCAGTTCAACACATTAATAAAAGGATTAATTTTGTTAAAACATCGAAAACTCAAGGTTTTATTTCTTTTAATTGGCTCTCGTTATAAGGGCTTTCTAAAGGGAACAGCCCAGGGGTGTCCTTATGTCCAAATCCTTTTACTATCAAGGTATTTTTTGATGAGGAAAACTTTGGGGTTAAGACTGGCTAATGGGTTTCTCTTATAACCAATGTGTTCTCTATAAAAGTGTCCTTATAGCGAAAGTTAAATAAAATTTAAAAAATGAAAAATACAAAGAATGAGTAAAATTTAAAAAAACTGAGAATCTTTTAAAAATTTAATATCTTTTTATGCCTTTCAATAATCCTGACAAATATCTTTGCTACATCTTCAGGATTGTCTTCGTGAACTGCATGACCAGATTTATGCATTACTTCTAATTGAAATTGACCTTTCATTTGTCCAATCTTTAAAAAATATTTTTTTCAAATTAATTTAAAAGAAAAAATTTTTTATAAAAGTTGAGGAGGATTTTAAGGATTTAAAAAAATTTTCCCGCGTCCAGTTTCCCGGGAAAATTTAAAAGAAAAAAATTTATACCAGCAATTCTTTATCCAGTCTATCAATATTTGCAAGTATTAACACCTTTACAGATTCACAGCTGAGAAATAATTTTGAAAGTCCTTTAAACCATCCTTTCCAAAAAGATTCTGTTTTAGTTAAATTAGTCTTCCATCGTAGCATTTTCTAGTTAGAGAAAAAATGTAAAAATAAAAATTTAATTTAAATTTTTTAAACTTTTTCATTGCTGTTTTCAAAGGAAACAAGTCGTGAGGGCATTGAAACTAAATTTTGAAAAAAATTTTTTTTAATTAATAACCTTTAGCAGCTCTCAAATTTGAAGTAACCCTATTTTTTACACACCATTCAATTGCTTTTTCCAATGAAACAAACGTTTGTGGCCTTTCTCTTAAAAATTGATGCATAATATTTAAAGAAGCCATTGCTGATCCTTCAACTACATCTATTGCAGAGACTACCAAAATATTTGGAATTAAAGCAGAACTTGCGACATGAATGGCTATAGCTCCTCCCATGCTGAGAATAAATATGTTAAAAATTAAATTTTTTTTATAAAAATTAAACCTGTGTCCAATAAGAATCAATGAAGGAGGTGTTTCTCTTTTGCCGAATAAATGAAAGTAAATTGAACAAACGTCTCTTAAAAACAATTTAAAAAATGTAAAATTATTAAATCTTCATGATTCATGCGTTTGAGTGCATAAACCTTTAGTTCTGTTAGAATAAAAATAGTTTTCCCTCAGTAGGATTCGAACCTTCAACTCATCAGTGGAGAAGCCCAAAGCTTTCCCACTACACCAAAAATAATAAAGTTTGCTTTTACTTTGCCATCCTTTCAGCAGACATGTCGCTATTATCTGCTACTTGAGTATCGCCATGATCGCATAAATCTGGTGCCATTATTTGACATTCAATTTGTGAAGAGATGTGTTCCTTAATTTTGATAGATTGATAAAAAATTAAATTAAAAAAAACTGCAAAACACGCCCATGTAAGGCCTGTATATCCCCCTCCATGAAGTAAATAAAATAGTGGGCCTTTAGTTCCTTTAATGTAAATATTGAATTTGTCTTCTCCTATTGACAAAATCTCTTTTCGCTCAAAAAATTCATTCCAATTTAAGGATGTGAAATCCAACATTTTTGCCTAAAATTACAAGAAAATGTGAAAAATATCAAATAGAAAGTTAAGAATATTAATATTTTTCAATTAATTTTATCAAAAACAAAAAAACTTCAAAAATGCCTTGGATATTCAAAATCCTAGTGGCACTAAATCTCCGCACTGAAGTAACCTACCCAAAAACAAAATCCGGCCAGTTGATAGCCATGAATTGAATGCGAGTGCATTCACAAACTTTTTGTCTAAAATTTTAATTTTTCGAGTTTCTTTAATCACATATAATAGTATAAAAGCAACATTATGTTTCATATTCACTTAATGTCTCATCAAGTGCCTGAACAACAAAATGCAACAACTACAAAATGTCAATAACGACTTCTCAACAACATCGCCAATATCAACACTGTTCTTCTTGCCTTTTGCGATTGTATTCATCTGCTCATTGATTATGGCGTCAGATTGTGTCAAAAAGAAGAAGCCAAAGCCGCCTTCTCGTCAAGTAAGTTTTTTATATAAAAATTAAATTAAAATTTTTTTTAATTTTTTTAAGAGTCGTAGGCCACCAACGAACAATAAAACCAAAACCAACAATAATGGTCGGATGATAAGCGAAGCTAAATCGAAAAACTTCTTTCAACGACTAGTTAGTAATGATAAAAATAATAATAAAAAAACTAAAGAAGTCGAGACAGACCTTGGCAGCCTTAATGATATTGTATATTTATTTTATTTTAAAGATTTGATAATCTTTTTTTTTAGAATTTGAATGAAAAACCTTCCCGGCCTAAAAGCATTAAACTCGACTCAAAATCGGTAAAAAAAATTTTTGACTTTAAAAGGCCATTTTAGTGCCATATTTTGAATTAACGAAAATCTTTTTTATTCAGAAGCTAATCAAGGCAGAGAACCAACATTTAGATATGTCTTTGCCAACAATTTCGCGTCATAATAATACGACGGTCACTAATCGGCGCTAATATATAAGAATGTGGCTAATAATAAGAATGTGATTGTAGACTATACAAGTTGGTGTATATATAAAATAATTTGATTAATATATTGCTTGTTTTTTGTTTTGTTTGTTTAAAGTAAAAGTAATTTGTTAAACATTTTTTGTTTGATTTTGTTTGAGACTCCAATTACCTCAAAGTTGAGTTTTTCAATTTTTTATTTTTTTAGGACAAAATGTCACTGAAGAAATTTGCGTAACTGAACGTTTAATAGGGATGAAGTGGTTAGTCGCAGACATTTGCAAAATAGTATTACAAATAAAGAGAATTAGAGATAAAAAGAATGTTAAAGACTTTTGAAAAAATGACTTCGATTAACCCTCGAAAATGACTTTCCAAATATTTTTTTTTTGCAGAAAAATTTTAGAAAAAACTTTGTAAATAAAAAAATGAATTAACCAATTTTCTCTATTTTTAGTTTCACTATTTCTTTTTAAAAGCAAAAAATTGATTTTTTCATTTCGGGATCAGCTTAGAAATATTTATTTTCAAACAGTCCATTTTTCTCTTTGTAATTCTTTTTAAACCTAAAGAGTGTTAACCCAAAAGATCGCAAACCTTAAAAGTAAAAATTAGAGATATCTTGACTTTTTTGTCCTTTCTTTTTTTATTTAATATCTTTTCACTGATTTTGTGAATTAATAAAAAATTTATTTATTTTTTGCACGGCTTAAATTCTATATTTTTAATTTTATACTTTTACTACATTTATTTTAGATTTTATCTATTCAACTGCTTTAAAATAAATTTATTTATTTATTTAAACCAAAATATTTAATGGAACAATTTCCATTTAATGATGCTGATTTGACTGAAGAGATTAAAAACCTTATAAATGAAAAAGGTTTAGATGCTATTACAAGTAAAATTATTCGAAATCAGCTTGAGGTTTTATTTATTTTATTTTTCATTTTTTAATATATTTAAAATTAATTTTTAATATTTTTTAGACCAAATTTAAATGTGACTTTGAAAAACAAAAATCTCATTTGGATGAATTAACTGAACAATGCATTCGTGATTTTCTCGAAAAAGAAGTAAAAAATAATTTAAAGGAAGAAGAAATTTCAAATTCTGAATTATCTGGTGTTGACAACCACACTAAAATGTTAGAGGCTTGTAAATTTTTTTAAAGTTTTTTTTTTAATTTTTTTGTACTTTTCTCTGTCAGTGTTTTTATCCTTTACCCTAAAATTTCGCCTCAAATTAATTTTTAATTTTTTTTTAGATTTTCAATAGATAATCAGTCTTCTTCTTCTATTAATTCCAAAAATACATCTAAAACAACTAAACGTAAAAATGTTGTTGATAATGAACCAACAACTTCTTCAACTTGTTCATTTGTGGAAAATGAAGAAGAAGATATGCTTTCTTGTATTAAACGGCGTCGTTCAGCTGCTCCTTTGCCTTCTAAGAAAAGATTGGCTAAACCAAAAGAAAAGAAGGAAGGTTCTCAAAAGAGAGAAACACAATTTACAAAGTATATATTTTAAATATTTTTTATTTTTTTTTTTTAATTATAAATAGACCCCCGGTCAGGTTTTGCTAAAAAAAACATTCCTCTGCTAACATTTTTTGATTAAAAAAAAAGAAAGAATTTTTAAAAAATTTTGTTTTTTTCAGAATTTGTGCTTTATCTCCAGAACTTTCAAATTTACTTGGTAAAAGTTATATGCGTCGTTCTGATGTCGTTAAAGGTGTATGGGCATATTTAAAATCAAATAATCTACAAGATCCAAAGAAAAAACAATTTTATTTTCTTGACGAATCTTTAAAGAAGGTTTTTGGTTCTTCAAAAACAAGATTTAAGGTTTTCTTTTCAATTTTTTCTTCATTCTAATTTTGGGTTACAAACAAGTTTTAATTTAAATAAATAAATTAATTTTTAATTTTTTTTTGGAAAAATTCGACTTTTTTTAATACAAAAATTCAAATTTTTTAAGGCTTTTGGAATGATGGGTGACCTAAAAAAGCATGTTAAAGATGTTGAATTTCTTGATTTAGAGTCTCGTCGTATTGCGGAAGCAGAAATTGCAAAAATGTTGAGTGAAGAAAATAAAATTAAAAAATCATCGATTTTAATAAATTCGGAGGAGGAAGAAGAGCAAAAAGAAGAAGAAGTGGAAAATGATGATGATGATGACGGAGACAATAAATCATTTAATACTATTAATAATAAAGAGAAGGATGCGAAGAACGAAGTAAGCGAGAATTTAATTAATTTTTAATTATTTTGCGGGAAAATTTTTTGGTAAAAGAAAAAAAGTCCGCAAATTTAAATAAAATTTATTTAAATTTTATTTTTGGTCTCTCAACGTGTTCCTGTGTGTGCATTTTATATTTTTTCTAGTTTTTTTTGTCTTAAAATTTAAAAAAATTTAAATTTTATTTCTAAAAGTAATTTTATTATTTTGCGGACAACATTTGCGGACTTTTATATTCTTTTTTTAATTAAAAATATTTATTTTTAGGACCTTTTTAAAGAAGAAGAAGAGAAGAAAAGTAAAGAAGATGAACAAAATAATGACAATAATTCTTTAATTAATTTAAAAGAAGAAGAAATTAATGAAAATAAAGATGATTCTTCTTCTCATTCTTCTTTGTCATCATCATCAGAAGAAGAAGAAAATGATGAATAAAGTTTAAAAATTTTGGTATTTTAAAAAATTATTTTTATCACATTTGTGGATATTTTTGAGACTAAATTTTTATTTAAAAAAATAAAATTATTTTTTTAAATGTAAAATATCTAAAGATCTGCAAACTTTTTTTTAAATTATTTAAAAATTTAATTTTAAAAATATCTCAATTTAAATAAATATATCTGCTTATTTTTGTTTTTTTATTAAAATTATTTTAATTAATTATTTTAATTTATTTATTTGTATTTTTTAATTAATTAATTTATTTTTTTAATATTTTTAACAGAGAACATTCATTCATTTTTTTCAAAAAATAAAAATGAAAGAATATATTAATTCTTCTTCTTTGTCTTTATTAAATGATTCAAAAATTAATTGGTGCCCAGCATCAGAATACCTTCAATTAGAAGCTAATTCTTTTTCTTTTTCACTTCCTCAACAATTATTTGATAATAAACAGGCAAAATGTGGAGAAGATTTTAAACGAATGTTTAATTGTTTGACTAAATGTTTGGAAGAACGTGTTTGGAATGCTAATTTACTTATTTCTGCAAATAAAAATTTAACGGAAAGAGCTGAGGTTTATTTTTAATTTTGAATTTAAATTAGGGCCGTCCCCGTTCCGACGCTCGGCTTTTTTTGACTCAAAATTACAAAATGGTTTCCCCATGGGTTTTCATCCAGTAATTAACAGTCTCCCCCATTCCCCATGTTCACCACCTGCAACATTTTTCGTCCCCGTTCCTCGTTAAAGACCTCCCCGCCGTCATACGGGGACGAACCCTAATTTAAATAATATTAAAATCTAAAATTTAATTTAAAGGAAATATTACGTGTAGCAGTTGGAAATACTCAATTATTTCTAAATAAACGAATGAAACAATTTGGCGAACAATTGGAACGTCATTTAGTTTGTTTTTAAATTTAAAAGTTTTTTCATTTTTTTTTTAATAGAATCCAATAGTCAATCAAAAGCCAACTTTGCTAGATGATTTGCATGGACTTTGGGCTTTAATAGAAATGCAATTGGATGATATTCGTGCTTCTTTTGCTTCAATTGAAAAATGTCGTCTTAATGGGTGGGAAGCTGTGCGTATTAGTTCAAATATTCAAGTTTATTTTTAATATTTTTATTTTATTTTATTTTTTTGACTGGAAGGGACGGGGGGTGTGTTTTTGAAATTTTTATTCTTTGAAAAAAATTCTTTTTTTACTCTAAAATATTTTTTTTTTAGATGATTTGATCAATTTTTGAGAGCAGTTAAAGTATAAACTAAAAAATTAGAGAAGGAAAAAAGATGGAGATAAAGGTTATATTTTTTAAATAAATAAATTATTTTTTAAAAGACATAAGAACACATTTCTTGTTTTTTTTTGATTTTTTTTGTTTTAAATATTTTGTGGTAGTAGACTATTTTTAAAATTTTTTTTAAAACAATACCAAAATGTCTATTATTCACAAAATATCCAACTTTATTAATTTACCCAAATAAAAAATTTATTTACCCAAAAAGGCTTTTTTTAATGCCTCAAACATAATAACTTGCTTTTCTTCCTAAAAAATCTTGCCAGTTACTGCCTTTAAAAAATAAAAAAAATATACATTTCTATAAAAACTTTTATTGTTGATTTATGGTGTTTGTTTTTTCTTCTTTTGTTTTTTAAAATTTTTGAAAAATTGTAAACGATAAATTTTTTAAAAAATTTTAAATTTTTAAGCCTATGATAGGCATTATTATTACTTTTATTATTTATTTTAATATTTATTTAAATTTTAGCTAGAACCAACATGTTGGTTCTTGGGTGTAGTGGGAAAGTGATAATTGCGATATCCGAGGTCGAAGGTTCGAACCTGTTCGGTGGCAAACATTTTTTACTTTATCGGAAAAATCTTTCTTTTTAATCATAACTCGAAATAAAAATTTTTTAAATATTTAAATGTTAAAAAATTTAATGTTTAACAATTTTTCCTTTTAGAATTGTAATTAAATTAAATATTTATGAACCCTGTTGTAGCAACAGTTGAATATCGACCACAAGATCATCAAAATTCAACGGCTAACAATAAAAACAACAATGAAAATTTAGCTTCTGCTTCTAACACTTTAAAAAAACCAGAAGAAAGAGGACAAGTTCAAGTAAAGCGATATCCTTATAATATTGGCACTCAACAATCCTTCCCTGGAATAGCAGAAGTAACGAAAGAAAAAGAATTGTCAACGCAAAATGAAACAAAAAATGATGTTAAATTGGTTCCAAAGTTTAAAGGAGTTGGAAGTTATAAATCTAAACGGGTTTTCAAGGTTTATTTTAATTTTTTAAAATTTTTTAATAAAATAAGTTTTAAGGTAATAATAATCGGAGACGCGGGTGTCGGCAAAACTTGTTTAAGTTATCGTTTCTGTAATGGACGTTTTCCTGGTCCAACAGAAGCGACTATTGGAGTTGATTTTCGTGAACGTTCAATAATTATGGATGAAGAACTTATTAGGGTTCAACTGGTATTTTTTATTGATTTTTAACATTTTGGGGGAAAATGTCCGCAAATATTATCCGCAAAAGTATATTTACTTTTCAGTGGGACACAGCAGGACAAGAAAGATATAGGCAATCAATTGTAGCTCATTACTATAGAAATGTAAATGCTGTAGTTTTTGTATATGATATAAATAATTTTCAATCATTTAAAACACTCCCTGCTTGGATAAATGAATGTAAAAATCATGCGCTTACTTCGGGAGATGATACTCCACATATTTTAATTGGAAATAAATGTGATTTGCAAATAGTTAATGTTGAACGTGTTAAGACTGAACAGGCACAGGTTTTTAATAACTATTTAATTTTTATTTAAAAAAGTATTGGAGTTTTTTGGTTTAATTGGAAGAATGTCCGCAAATTTTTATAAGAGGAAATATTTGAGGGAAAAATGTTCGTAATATTTTTCTTTAGGGAAATTCCGCAAATTTAATTAGAAAATTATAATATGAAATTAATATTCTCCCCCTTTAAATATTTTTTAAAATTTCTTTTTAAAGATTTTTGCGGATGAAAATGATATGGCATTATTCGAAACATCAGCATTTGCTGATTCTGAAGCAGATCATATAGAAGCAATTTTTATGACTTTAGTACATAAATTACGTCATAGTAAACCTATGCATGTACAATCTAATGAAGAAAGAAGTTTAAGAGGACAACAACAAAAAATTTTATTAAAAGCTAATGAAATTGGAAAAGAAGATAATGAAGAAGAGGGGGGAATGTGTTGTTAAGTAATTAAAATAAATTAATTTAAAAAATTATTTAAGTGCTGTTTTAAGGTTAGTTATATCTTTTCTTTAGATTTTGAGTAAAAAATAGTAAAATTAATTTTATTATTAACCCTACCACTTGATAAATATCCAAGGAAAAAAATTCCTTTAATTTTCGTTTAATATTTAAAAAATTCCACCAAAGGCAACGAACTTGGGTCACCCTTTAAGTGCAAATCTGGTGTCTTAGCCACTACACCTTAAAAGCTCGATTGGTTTTCTCTATTTTGATATCTTCCCTTTCACCTTTTTTCTTTATTGACATTAAAACTTGGACAAATTGTGAAGAGGTTAATAATTAAAAATGTCACCACAAATTTGTTTGTTTTTTTAATATTAATTTCTATTTTTTTCTATAAAAATTTCATTATTGTATTTTCTTTATAAATTTTAGTTTTTTTCATTCAATATTAAATGTGTTAAGTTATTTTGGCTTTTCATTTTTAATTTATTTAAATATTGTTAAAATAATATAAAATTTGTGATAAATTTTATAAGGGGAAATAAATTTTTTTATTAATAACTTATAATATCTCACATGACAGAGGTGCAGGCGCAAGGTTTTTACCCTTTTGTCTTATATCTTCTCTATTGTCATTTGGTGTTTTGATTCTTTATTGTCCGAAGAATTTCAAAATGTCAACAAAAATAAAATTATACGAAACACCAAAAATTTTAATAAAAAAAAGTTGACATTTCGAAATATTTTCAACTAATTAACAAATTGAAAAAATACAATTTTTAAAAGACATTTTGTCCATTTCTATACATAAACTTTCCATTTTTATATTTTCCCTCTCTTTTATTTTATTGATTTCTTTTTCAATATTTTAATGTAAATATTTGATTAGTTCAATTCTTTGTTTTTATAATATATTTCATTTTAGTTATAAAATTAATGATTAGCAAAAGAGGAAACAACAGCAAAAAGAAGTGGGAAGAAAATGCAAAAAAGGCAGGCAAGCAACTCCATATTTATCTACATCAATACTTCAGCAAAGGTTTTCTTTACGTTTCAAGTTATCAGCTATTTGTGTTTTATAATTTTAGCAAGTGGGGAGCATTTCAATTCGAAAAGTACTTAAAGAGAATTTGATGATGATTTGGCTTCTTTAACACAAGTTGGACGTAATTATCTATTGATGATGTATATGAAAAAATAAAAAGGTTTTTTTATTGTTTGACTTAATATTTTTAACAAACTTAGTGCGTTGTAAGATTTATTGAGTTATATTTTGAGTGTAGGAACTAAGTAAAATTTTTGGGCACGCTAACGACGATGGTACCTGGGTCTATGTTTTTGGACACGCTAACGGCGGTGGTACCTGGGTCTAGGTTCTTGGACACGCTAACGGCGGTGGTACCTGGGTCTAGGTTCTTGGACACGCTAACGGCGGTGGTACCTGGGTCTAGGTTCTTGGACACGCTAACGGCGGTGGTACCTGGGTCTAGGTTCTTGGACACGCTAACGGCGGTGGTACCTGGGTCTAGGTTCTTGGACACGCTAACGGCGGTGGTACCTGGGTCTAGGTTTTCGGACTTAGGCTTAGGAGCTACGCTAACGGCGGTGGATCTCGGAACTTAGGCTTAGGAGCTACGCTAACGGCGGTGGATCTCGGAACTTAGGCTTAGGAGCTACGCTAACGGCGGTGGATCTCGGAACTTAGGCTTAGGAGCTACGCTAACGGCGGTGGATCTCGGAACTTAGGCTTAGGAGCTACGCTAACGGCGGTGGATCTCGGAACTTAGGCTTAGGAGCTACGCTAACGGCGGTGGATCTCGGAACTTAGGCTTAGGAGCTACGCTAACGGCGGTGGATCTCGGAACTTAGGCTTAGGAGCTACGCTACATTGTTGGTCTAGGAGCTTATTTTGTTGCTGAGAAAAGATTTTTTTGCTAAAATTTTAAAAATATTTTTATTTATTTAATTTTTCTTTTAATTTATTTAATTTTTTAAAATACTTGTCAATTGCCTTATTTTGATTCTGATGGTGTGCCTATAGTCATTGCTGGAGAAGTGATAAGTAATAGAAGCCAATATTCTTCTTCATATAATACTTTGGTTGAACAGTCCAAAAAGCTTGGAATGGGATGACAAAAATTTTGGTTTTTTTATATGAAATGAGCCAGGTTTATTTTTTTAAATTTAAAGTTTTAAACAAGTATTGTTTTAAAGTTTGTACTCCTTAGTATTGAGCATTTTTCAGTTTTTGTCATGGCTTCTTCAAGTACAACTGCTGGAATTCTTTGTGCATTACCTATTCATTTACGACCTGTGTTAGACGAATGTTCTCAAATTGTGAAAGAAGTTGCAAGTGGACAAGTATCACAAATTGTGGACAAAGCCCTCGACGTTGAAAGTTTTCTTTTTTTAATATATTTAAGTTTGATAGAGCCAATTTTAAGGGTTTACGCTCTTCAAAGATTTTTAATTTTCTTTAGATTATAAATCAATTTTTAAATAATTTCATTAGAGGTCGTTGTGGTGTAGGTGGAAAGCTCTTTGCTTACTGCTGAAAGTGAGTGTGTTCAACCCTTTTGGTGGTTATTAATTTTAAAATATTTTTAAAAAATTCCTCTTTGTTCTAAAAATATTTAAACCTTTAATATTGGCTCTTTTATATTGTTTTTTATGATTTTAGATCTTAAATAAATTTATTTGCAAATTGTAATTTCATGTTATCATTTAATTGCTTTATTTCTTTAATTTTAAAAGTAGAAAATATATAAAAATGGGAGAAGCAAAAAATTTAATAAAGCGTGAACGAGAAGATACTGAAGATGAATAAGTGAAGTAGGAGATGAAGAGTCTGTTGCTGTTCAAGGTTTTGAATTTTAAAGTTTTTATTACTATTCTGAGTTCTCAGATAAATTCTAAAAAATTTTTTTGTTTTTTTCGAATAAGGAAATGCTATGGTCACTATCTAGTTTCGAGTTGAGAAATTTTTTTTGAATTTGTTCGTGAACTTAAAAAAATTGCGTAAATTTATTTGAAAAGACATTGTATTGCACCTTCATTGTCTTTTAAAGAAATTTTAATTATAAATAATTAAAAACTTAATGCTGTTCTTCAAAACGTACTTGAAATGTTAAGACAAGAAGGAAGTGCTCTACTCACATTTTTATCACGACTTTGCTCCCATCAATACTTTACAATTGGAGCAGAACAAACTCGATGAAATCTACGAAAACAAAAATAATGAATAATGAAATTGTTTTATTAAATAGAGTATATATTTATTTTTTTTTTGTATTTTAAATTGAACTTGTTTCCATATGATTTTATCGATTTTAATAAAATTGTGTATCACTGAATTCAATCGAAATACAGTATGATAAAGAAATATTTCTAGTTAACCGTCTTCACTGAAACGGCATTAAACAAAATTAATTAAAAAGTCGTTTCAGTGCCAGATTGAGATTTTAATATAACCTGTTTCTTACTGTAATTCCCCTATAATTTTTGAATATTTCAAGAGAATTTTTTCGATTTCTGGTTGTACTGTTTTCATGATTCATAGTTCATTCGATTCAGCTTTTCGAGCCCTTGCGAATGAACTATAATTGCATAGTTGTCCAAAACTTAATAGAAAAAACTCAAAAAATAGTTATTCGCCACGCCCTCTCCATAAGAAAAGAGATTGTACCAAGGATCAAAATAATAAAAGCTTAAAATGTCAAATTTAAATAAAGTTAAAATACTAAATATAAGTTTTTTTATAATTTTATTTAGTAAAAGTCTACGAAATAAGGCAAAAATGTAAATCAGCCCTTCAAACCCAAAATAACAAAATTAAAAAAAGTATATATTTAAGTTAAAGAATAAAGAGGTTTGACAAAATCTCGGTTTTCCGCGCTGTGTGCTAAAAAATAAAATTCCGAAAATTAAAAAAAAATTAATCACAGTAAATAAATTTTTTTATTTTTTCTCATGTTTAGTTAGAATATCAGTTTTTACATCCGCCTTTATCATAATTGCAACCTTGGCTTTTAAAACAGCATCTAAATTTTTAAAATATGTTAAAAAAATTAAAAATTTTAAAGAAAATTTAAAAAATTTTCTTTAAATCATATACCGTAAATGTTATAATAAAAGCACCTTTTTGGAAAATTAAAGTAGAGATGGACGCAATGCGGGATTTTGTGTTGGATTTTTCGGTCGTTAGAATTTTCCCCATTATTTTAAAAATTTTCGCATGCGGGATACCGTAATTCTATAGTAAATATTCTAATAAAGAGATTTAGTAGAAGGACCGTGCTTTTACTAGAACATTTAATTGCCAAAAAATTCTTACTGTGTTGGCCCCGTATAGTATGCAAAACAATCTCTGAGAAATCCCGCCGGTTTTGTTGGACATATTATAAGATTTGGGCTATAATCACAACCATTGCCAAGTATTATACAAGGAGATGAAAAAGCTTTATCAAATTTATAAGCAAAAAGAAAGAAGAAATATAAAAAAAATATTTTAGCTTTCATTTAATTTATTTTTTTTTTTAATTTAAAAATTAATATTAAATAAAAGACAATTAAATTGTTCTTTTATATGAAAAAAATTGAAAAAAATTTAAAATTTATATAAGTAATTTTAAATTGTACAGCTGTATAAACGCGATTTAAAATTTATTAATTTTTTTCTGAACAAAAAAATTAATAAATGGCTTTTCATTTTTTAAATTTAAACAAATTCTAAATTTTCACGTGGAATATGGCTTTTTTATTTTAATTTTTTTGTGAACAAACCCTATATTCATTCGATAGTTTTTTGAAAGAGCTATCGAATGGAAAACGTTTTTTGAAAATTCGAAAAAAAATGTCGAAAAACTGTTTTTTGACAACGACAAAGGTGAGGAAATTTCGGTTTTTGAAGCTGTTTTTGTGGTTTGACATAAATTATATAAAAATAATTAATTAATTTAGGTCAAAAAAGATAATCAAATAAAAAGTTTGATTTTATTAATGAGATCAGTGAATATTATTAAAAAGAAAATAAAATTATTTTTAAATATTTTTTAAAAATTCGTTTCATGCCCAAAAACAATTAAATTAAATTAAAAAATCGAAAAGTCAGAGAACAAAAAATAGTGTAGAAAAAGAAGAGAGACAGAGAAGAATTCTCTTCTTTTTTTATACTATTTTTCTTTCTCTGATTTTCCTTTATAAAATAAAATATTTAAAAAAATCACTGGGAATACATATTTCTTTTAAAAATGACTCTTTAATACCTAAAAAAAAATAATTAATTTCTTAAACACTATCTAATCCACTATCATTTCCAAAAGAAGAAGAACAATTTGCTGTTGTTGATGTATTTGGGGAGGAAATAATATTAAATGATTGTTGTTGATTTGTTGGTATTATTGACCTTCTATTTAATGTTTGTGAATGTATTATTGTTGGTGGAAATGATGGTGGTGGAGGGGGTGGAGGTGGAGGGGGAAGTGTTGACTAAATTTAAAAAATTAATGTTTTGGCATTTTGTCTATTTTTTAATTTTGGACACTTTGTCTGTTTTTTTAATTTTGGCATTTTGTCTATTTTTTAATTTTGGACATTTTGTCTATTTTTTAATTTTGGCATTTTGTCTATTTTTTAATTTTGCATTTTGTCCAAATTAACTAAAAATAAATAATTAACTTGATGACTAATTGTCATAGATGGAGCTTTAGCATTATTACAATTAAATTCATAACAAGTAGCATATGGGTGTATTATTTGTTGTTGTTCTAAAGAAGGTATTGGCTCACTTCCACCGCTAAAAAATAAAGAAGGAGGACGGTGTTCATTTGAATTATTAATTGTTGAATTCCCATTTAAAAGCCATTGTCTAGGCACCAAACAAAATTTGTTGTCCCAGGGGACGTCATAGGCACTTAAATTTAAATATTTAATTTTAAAAATTTTGAGACTCAAGTGTCTCTATAAAACAAAATTTGAAAATTTGTTTACACTAGAGTCTAAACTCTAATTTACATCTAAAAATATTGTTCAGACTCTAATGTACCTATTTTAAGTATTTAAGACTCAAATGTAAAAAATAGGACACATGAGTCTTGGCAAATTAAAAAATATAATTAAATAATACCTTTGCTCTCCCCCTTGAGGATAAAGTGCAGAAGAAGAGTTAATTCCTCCCCCACAACATTGTTGTTGTTTTTGTTGTTCATATTTTTCTCTTTGTTTTTCAGGGGAACAAGGCAAAGAACGTTGGGTACGTGGAGGAGAAATTAATTTTAAAATTCTTTTTGAATTATTTTTTGAATTATTATTAAATAAATAATTATTATCTTCTTTTTTATTTATTCTTTTACTTGAACGAATTAATAAAGAAGAATTATTTATTAAAGGCTTTCTTTTACGATAACGCCAATGTATTGTTAGGGCATAACAAAGACCTTTTTTAAAAATTAAAAATAAATTTTTTTAATTTTTTGAATTTAAAATGAAAGATTAAAAAAAAATTTTAAAATTTTTTTTAATCGAGGCATAAGGGGAAAATCGAGACTCGAGGTCACACACTCGGGAAATTTGTTAATTTGTGATAATTTTGGTAATTTTAAAATTGAGGAATTTTTAGAAGCAAAAATAGAAGCATAAAAAACGAAAAATTAAAAAAAATAGAGGCCTAACCTTTCATAAAAATTAAAAAAAAATTAAAAATCACCACTTAAGGAGAAAACAACAGCACCGGATAATACCAAAATGAGAATATTCTGTAATTGTATAGTCTTTCCAGTGTTATCAGAATCTGTTCCTTTAAGTTGATGCTAAAAAAAAGGTAAATTTCAAAAAAAAATTTCAAAAATTTTTTGAAATTTTCTTTAACCTGTCCTCCACTCTCTTCATCATCATTATTTTCTCCAACAACTTTAATATCAACATTTGGATCTAAACACCAAGGACATCTTTCTGTATGTTTAAGTATTGCTAATGTAGCATTAAAACAACGTCCATTCATTTGAACAAATATTGTATTGGAATTTTGAGACTCTAATGGGTTAATGGAAGATTTATCTGAGAGAATTGATGATCCTTCATTTCGGACACCTCTCTAAAATTAAAATAGAATTATTACTCTCTAATAAACGCCCAAAATATAATTTAATCACCATAACAGTCTGTCTAACATTTTCTTCTTGAAAAATTCTTCGAGCGGTCGCTTCATCACAGACACGTGCAAATCCAAACGAAGGATCAGTTCCAGCAATTTGACAGCCTATAGAAACATCCTCAGGCTCTCCAAATGCCCAATGTGAAATAAATGGGTGTAGAATATCCCTCTATAATTAAATAATTAATTTTTTGGCAAAATTAGATTTTTGGCATTTTGTCTTTTTGACATTTTAAAAGTTTGGCATTTTGTCTTAAAACTTAAAGTAAATAAAAAATAAATATATTTATTTTTGTTTTAATGTTTGCGCAGCTTTTTCAGGTCAAAACATAAAAATAAAAGTATATATAATATTTAAAAAGGTTTATATATTTATTATTATTTTTAAGTAAATTTATGTTCTTCTTCTTTCCGTTTATTTTATTTTTAAAAATATTATCTCCCCAACAGAGAACAACAAAAATAATTTTAAAGAAATGTGATATCTCTTTTAACGTTCAACATTATTTTTATAAAGAAAAAAGAGCGCAAAAGCGGCATTAAATAAAAGAAGTAAAAACGCCACAGGAAATTAGTTTTGGAAATGTGAGAAAATGAGGAAATTTAGAGAAAAAATAATTAAAAAGGGACGGTTCAGTTCCAGCCTTATAACTCACCAATAAATAAACCTTTTTAAACAAATTAAGTATCAATCGATAGAGAATTAAATTCTCTATTAAACAAAACTAAAAACAAGTTTATAAATAATTTTTGAGAAAAGTTGTAGTTGAAAAAGCAAAGAGAGAAAATGGGTCGGTTCATTTCTGGAAGCATAACTCAAGAACGCGTGAACCTTTTTAAACAAATTAAGTATCAATCGATAGAGAATTAAATTCTCTACCAAATAAAATTAAAATCAGAATTTTAGATAATTAAACAAAAAAGTTCTGGTCAAAAAACATCCAAAAAAATCACCATTTCTTCAATAAATGTCATTTTTTCGTCAATAACTTTTTTTCAAAAAAAACCAAAATTTTATTTTTTAATTTTATTTGATAGAAAATTTAATTCTCTATCTAATTAAGCCAAAAATATTAAAAATAAGTTCATCAATTGCAGATTTACATCGTTAAAACTGAGACGAGTCAATCTGTGCAAATCTCTCTTCCGGATGCAAGTAAAAATATGGGGAAAGAAAAATTGCTTTTTTAAGGGCAAAAAGAAAAGACTTTTGTCGCCCCAAGGTTGATTGAGGGCCATTAATAACCATTATTTTTCTTTTTAAATTTTCCGATGATTTTTGTTATAGCAATTAGTCTGTCGGTACTTTTTAATGTTGTAATTTTAGCCACAAATGTTTACTTGCAAAAAATAGAAAAAGCATTAAAGAAAATTAAAAAGAGGATAAAGTCCATAAAAAAGGGAAATGGCTTTTTTTAAAGTTTTTTTTTGCATGGGGCGAAAATAAGGCAAAAACCTCTTTCTTTTAAATTCGCGCAAAAATAAAGTTAAAAGGTTTTTACCGACTTTTTAAAATTAAAACTGGGCAAAAACCCATTAAAAACAATTTGTGTTTACATTTATTTTTATTTAAAAAAACTTTAGAAAAACCTGCAAAAGAGTTTCAGCGCCTCCCTCCATTGGCCAACTCATCATTACTGTTTGGCTATTTAAAGTCATTGTTTGACTCTATAAATTTGTAAAAAAATTATTTTTATGTTTGTTTAATTATTTAAAATTTTTTTATTTTTTTTCTGTTTTTTAAAATTATTTTAAAAATATTTGCCAACAGTGGGATTCGAACCCGCGTCCTTTTCCATTGTAGTGGATAACACTACCGACTTAACCATGTAAACACAATACGCTGTAATTTGACTAGGTTTACTCTAACTTTAATATCGCTTGAATGGATAGTTCAATTTCAATAAAAATGGTATCATTTGATAGAAAATTAAATTTTCTACAAAATGATATAAGAAACAAAATTTTAGGTTAGAAAATAAAAAAGTTATTATTTAAAAACTCCATTTTCCTCCCAAAAATGCTAGTTTTACTCGATTAAATCTTTCAATTATTTATCTAAAATTCCAATTTTTATCCCATTTTATAGAGAATTTTTTGCTCTATCGAATGGTAACAAGATTAAATTAAAAAATATTTTTTTAATTTTTTAATAATTAAAAAACTTGTACCAATTTAAACGTTGGTCTGTGACACAAGGCAGTACTCAAACAGCCCTTTCTAAACTCAACCGAATTAATTTCAACACTTAACCAAAACATTGAATTTTTTGTTGTTGCTAATTTGTCATCACTTTTTTGGATAAAATAAGGGTTGTTTTTAATATTTGAAATTTTTGTATTTTTCTTTGCCGTCTCTTCTGCCTCTAATGATGAAAAAAGCATCAAAACAGCAATAATTAGAATGTTGAGCAGAAAATTAATTTTAACAGGAGAAAATGTTTTAAAATAATAAATTTGTTGTTTTACCATAGAATTGGATGAAAACTTCATTTTTAAAAATTATATCCTAAAAAAGGAAATTAATTTTAATTATTTTAGGGTATTTATAAGGGGAAATGAAGAAGGAATTAGACAAAAAAAATTGAAAAAAAATTATTAAAAAGCAGAAAAAAATATTTACATAAAAGAAGATTTAAAGAAGAGGGTTTTGCGCTTTTTGAAGGAAAAAAAGAAAAAATAATAATAAAAGGAGGAAATGAAAATGAGTGAAGGCCCCGATGGTCAGCAACACATTATTCTCTCCCTCCTTTTTAAAAAAATTTTTTTTTCTTTTGTCAGGAGGGATATGTTCTTTTCTTTTAAAGAAACGAGAAATATGGAAGGACATTCACTTTATTATTTTCTTTTATTTAAAAAACAAAAAAAGAAGGTGGAAAGAAGCTTCGCGCACTGAAAAGGCTTAGAGAGAAAACAAGCAAAAACAAATTTTACAAAAAAATAAATTTCAAGAACATTGTTCTTTAGAAAAAAGAATAAAATAAATATTTTATTTTATTAGCGCGAGAAAAAGGATTTTAACAAAAAAAATATTTAAATGAATGTGCTTGTTCTAAGAAGAGATAAAGGCAATTGACAAAATAATAAAAATAAATTTTTATATATTTTTAGAAAATAAATAAGAAAAAAATATTTTATAAATTTTTAAAGGTTTAAAAGAGATGAATTGAAAGAAAAAAAAATTTTTTTGAAAAAATTAAAAAAATAGCTCAAATTTTTAGAAAATATTCCCCTAAAAACTATTTAATTTTTTAAATTATTTAAATATCAAATAAAAAATTATAAAATATTTAAATTAAATTTTCTAACGTCTAAAATAGTTAAAAAATAAAAAAACAAAAAAAATCAGTAAAATTATTTCTTTACAGCTTTTTTAAAACAACCAAAGCATCTGACCATTTTAAAAAAGCTACTGGTTGGACTTTAATTTAATTTATTTTAAAATTAAAAATAAAATTTAAAAAGGGTATTTTCTAAGAAAATAGACTCTTTTTAATTTAAAAAAAAATAATAAGCATTAAAAAAATTTTTTTATTACTAATAAAATTAAAAAATTAAAGATTTACTCCGCCCCTAATCTTCTTTCTCTTCCCCTTCTTTAATTATATTATTTATTTTAAAAAATAAATAAAAATAGGTATTTATTCTTAATTGACTCTAAAAAATAAAAATAAATGTCAAGTCATCAAACCATTATTTTTAAATAAAAGAAAAGGAATTATTTTACTGAAGGACATGAAGAACAAGTTAAATTAAGAGGAGAACACATTTTGCTTGTTTTTTTTTCTTAAATATTATTATTTTTTATTTTTTTTATTTTCCTCAATATAAACTAACTCTTTTCTTTATTAGATATATTTTAGCGATAAAAACACAAAAAAATTAAATGAGGGCAATTTTAGGTAAATAAATAGTTGAATAGCATTAAAAAGTATTTTTTAGTGTAATAAAATAGTTAAAACTTGGAAAATAATTAAAACATTTTTTAATGTTTTAATTGATTAAAACAAAAGGGAAAAAAAGTTTTAAATTAAACCAACCTTTTTACAGCTTTTAAAACGCAAACTTAAGATTCTGATAATTTAAAAAAGCTACTAGTTGGACTTTTAATTAATTCTGTTTATTTTGAGGAAGAAAAAATATTTAAAAATGTTTTTTAATTAAAAATTGTTATATTAATTTAAAAAATGTTTTTTTTCTAATAATATTTTAATTTTTTTAAATTTTTTTTTAACTTTTTTAAATAAATTTGGGGGTCTAATAAAAATTAAAAATTTGGTCTAATTAACTTTAAAAAATTAAAAAAAATATTTCCAATCACTTTTCAATCTCGACTCTCTCCCCTAATCGTTATTATCCAATAGAGCATGTCAAAAAAATTATTTTATAAAAAAACAAATAAATGAGTGATGAAGAGAGTAAGTACTTAACTAAGCGATAATTAATGAAGAAGGAAAAAAATAATTCAATCATCCAAAAAATATTTTATATAAAAGTTTGGTTATTTAAAAAGATGTTTTGTATGTTAAAGAAAATTTGTTATTTAAGGCGTGAAAAAACTACTAATAAAAAAATATTTTTTTAGCAAAAAAAGAAATAAAATTGTTACGTGAACATGAGAAAACCAAAAATCATTTTTCTAGAAAAATAATAAAAATATTTTTTAAAAATATGCAAATATAACTTAAAAATATTATATTCTAATTTTTAGATTATTTAAAAAAAATAAAATTAAAATAGTTTAAGTTGGACAGTTGGATATTTTTCCTTATAATTCCACTTATACAAAACTTAAAATTTTAAAATTTTTATATTAGCTAGAAAACACTTTAGAGATTATTCATACAAAATTTCATAAGTTAAAAAATTATTTTGACTGTTTTATGGCCTCGCACCGAAACGTCCTCTTACTAAAATAATTATATAAATATTAATTTTTGAATTAAATAAGAGATAAAAATATTATTATTATTATATAATTTTGTTTATCTTCGATAAAAATCTTTTAAAAAATTAAAAAACCTGTAGGCAGTATTCCCATAAAAAAAGTTTTTTTTGAAAAAAATTCCTATGAGAGAACAATAAAAAAATTAAAAATAATAGAAGAAAAAAGAATTAATTTAAAATAAGGGCAAAATGTTGTGTAGAGAAGAAAATCCAATTAAGCAATTACTAAAAATAAAAAAGAAAAAATAAATTTAGAGAGAGAAACATTTTTTGTTGGTTTAAATATGTTTGTTATCGCGTTGTATAAACAAAACACAGTGATTAACTACTAGTTAGTAATTCCGGTCATGAGAAAAAAAGAAGTTTGTAAAAAAAAGGAAAATTGAGTCAGAAGATTAATCAGAAAAATTAAATGTTTTATTTAAATTCTGATTTGTATTTTTTATTTTATTAAACAAAATCTATATTGTATTTTTATTGCGTACAATAAAGTTGTAATTCTGATTTATTTAATCAAGTTTGTGAAAATGTGTTTTTTCTTTTTTAAAGCAAATCAGAATTCTAGTTGTAAATATTTTATTAATTTCTGATTTGTGTTTTTACTATTTTTAATAGACAAGAATTCTTAATTATTTAAAGTAAATAAAAATGTGGACGTTTCAGTGCCATTCTTAAACTCAAAAATAATTAACATTTATAAAATAAAATTATTTAATAAAAAATAAATAAAATTTGGTGTTTTCCCTTATACTCTAATGATTCACGATACTTATATCAGTGCAAAAAATGAGTGTCTGGGAAATAAAAAAATAAATAAATTGATACGTAATATTTTTTCAAAAATTAAAAAATCCTAAAATAAAAAATACAAGCAATTTGTAAAAAAATTACATGGAAAAGCCAACACAATGAATTGACCAGCAAAAATCCATAACATAAATAATTTTTGCCTATCTTTTTATTTTTTCGAAAGGCACTTGAGCTTCTTTTACTATTGTCTTTTTGTTCTCGATTGTGCGCAAGACAAATATTTAAATATAAAGTAAATTACTAGATAATATAATGAAGTTTATTTAGTGAGTTATTCAGAAGTTTATTTAAAAATACAACTCAGAATTCTGATTAAATAATTTAAAAAAACAAATCAGAACTATGCTTAAAAACACGAATTATTCTGTTTTCTTAATAAATAAAAATCAGAACAAAATAAAAATACAAACTTGAAAAATTGTAAAAATAATACAAATCAGAATTTATTTACATGTAAAATACAATATACATATGCTTAATTTTCTTTGTTTCTTTTTTATGTTAAAAACACAAAACAATTATAACTCTAAAAAACCAGAACACTTAAACCAGTCAACCTATTGCTAATATATTTTAACTATTATATGTATTCTTTTCAGAATAAATTATGTACTTAAATATATTATCCTCATTTTTAACCCTTAAATCTTTACTTTTTTTGTTTACCTTCTCGCGCATTTGTTTTACATGGATTTTTCTAAAAATTAAAAAAAATGTATATACAGCTAAATACATAGAAAATAATAAAGGGGTATATAAAAATTCTGATTTGTATTTTTACTATTTTTCTACTTTGTGTTTTTATTTTGATCTGATTTTTAACTTATAGGCAAACAGAATAATTTGTGTTTTTCAATTTTAAATATCATTCATGATGTGTTTTTGCTATTTAATAACAAATCAGAATTTTTATTTTTTTTAATACATAGATTTTTAAACTAACCAGAATTTTTCTTTTCGTTGTATTTTTTCCTCACAAAAGAAAAGCGGTATATTATTTTACCATTGATCAACAAAATAATAAAATGGCACAGAAAATTAAACTTGAAAGTAAATAATACTGAGAAAACACAATAAAAAAGAAAAAATAGAGTAGAAACGCTTTTCTTTTAAATTTTTATGAGGGGAAAACGGCCAGAAAATTGTTAAATTGCTTCTGTTATGTAGAAGGGCCATTTTATTAATGTTTATTAAGAAAAGATGGCTTATTAAATTTAAAAAAAAATAATTATTTAAAATCGAAATTTTTTAGTTGAAAATTAAAGAAGAAAAAAAATAATTTAATATTTTGAAATTTATTTATTTTGAGAAAATTAAAATTTTTAGAGATTTTTTTAAAATAAATTTTATACATTTTCCTTTTACATTTATTAAATAAAATAAAAAAATTTAGAAATTAAAAAAAAATAAATAAAGGAAATATATCTTTATGTAAAGGACAGTTATTCATGGTTGTTTGCGCTCCTTAAATGTGCAAAAAATGCAAAAAAAGCAAATAATAAAAAAGCAAAAGGCGGGCCGCAAATTTGTGGCCATCAGGAAGGATAAATTGAGTGAAGAGAAATTGGCAGTTCATGATCAAATAAATGAGGCATTTTGAGTCCTAAAAGTAAGTTAAAGTTCTAGCCTTTATAACTTTTGAAGAAATTAATTGTTTAAAAATATTAAAATATCGTTTAATAGAGAATTAAATTTTTTACAAAATATAATTAATCTAAAAATATTTGGTAGAATTTAGAATCTACAATTTTCAAAAAACCCTTAATTTTATCGAAAAATGTTAGTTTTTTGAGTATAACTTTTTTGCAAATCTATCTAAAATTTTGATTTAAATATTCATTTGTAGAGAATTTAATTCCCTATCGAATGATACTAATTTTATAAAAATCGGTTAATTCATTCATGAGTTATAATTCAAAGACTCAACTTATATTCAATAGGGAAAAATAATTGTATATTTTTTCTCTTAAAAAATAAAAGAAAAAAGGAGTGCCAGGGTCGGTCTTTGCGCTTTGTGGCCAATTGCTCTTGTGAAAGATTTAAGTTATTATTTTTTTCTCGTATCAAAACCTTTTCAAATCCATCGCTTTTTTATTTAAAAAAGAAAAAAATTTTATAGGAAAGCCGATCTACTACTTAAAGTTTAAAGCAAAAAAGAAAAGAAAAAAAAGCGGTAAGGAAAAGCCAAAAGAAAATAAAAAAATAAATTTAGATGGATGACACACACAAATTACTACAAAATATATTATTTTTTACCAGACTTTTATTGATATTGCACCTGTGTTTTTGAAAAATAATAAATAAAAAAGTAGAAAAGTTGCAACAATATTAGATTAAAGATTGAATTAAAAAGAAAAAATACAAAAAAATTTATAAAGAAAATACAAAAAGATTATAAAAAAGAAAATACAAAAAGTTTTAAGTTTAAAGCTTAAATACAATTAAAGAAAACACAGGCTTTGAGTTCAAGCTTAATAAAACAAAACACAACAAAATTCTGATTTTTAATAGAATGGTATACATATTTAAATGAAAAATATTCAAAATAATTAAAAATATGTATAAATCAGAATTGTAACAAACTTAACTAATAAATACAAAAATCAGAATTTCGATTTGTATTTTCAAAAATAAACTTGATGATACTAATTCTGATTTGTATTTTAGTCTTTTTTAAACTTAAAAAATTGGTTAAAATGGAGAAAAACACATCTTTAGTTAAAAAAATATTTTAAAATGCATTTTTAAAGTAAAAGTGGCAAAAATACAATTTCCTTAGCTTCCTTTTTTTATTTTCTTGTTAAGTTCGTAAAAAACATTTTTTAAGAGAAAAATACAAATAAATCAGAATTATTTTTTTCAATCTAATTTAGTATATTTATAGCATACTAATTCTGATTTTTGTATTTTCTGATATTAGCCTATTAATTATTCTCTTAATTTTTAATATTTTTAAATATTTTTTCTTTCCGTTTTGAAAGAAAAAGTGTTAAAAAAATAAAAAGAAAGGCCGATTGTGGGAAAGTGAACAAAAAATAATAATAAAAAAATAAAGAAATGCTTCATATAACGGCCGCGCATTTTTGTTTGTTAATATATTGCATGGATGAACGTCTTAAAAAAAGAGGAGAAATGTCAAAAATAATAAAAAGGAAAAATATCATGCAAATATTAAAAAAAAGGTGTAAAAATATTTATTATATTATTTTTAACTATTTGAGTCTTAAATAAAAATTTTTTTAATTATTATCATTAATTTAACTAATAAATACAAAAATCAGAATTTTGTTTGTGTACTTTTAAAAAAGTAAACCAGAAGAACTAAGCATAATTCTGATTTGTATTTCTGCCTTTTTTAAAGTCAAAAATGAAAATACAGAAAAAATATAAATCAGAACATTACAAACTTAAAAAATAATTCTGATTTTTGTATTTTTATATTTTTGTATTTATTTACAATGGACTCAAAAATACAAAAAATACAGAATAAAAATACTAAATAATTTAAAATTGAAATAAGAAACAAATAATAAATCAAAGCAAAAATTCTTCACCTATTTTTTAGTTTCTCCCACTTCCTATTTAATCTTAACACTCAATTTTTTATTTTTTCTTTGTTTTCATGGAATTTCCCATAAATAATAATAATAACAGCTATTTATATTTATTTAAAAGATATATAAAAAGGCGGCATTTTTTAGGATTTTTAAAAATAAAAGAAAAAAATTATTAAAATAAAAAAGGTGTTGGGAAAAAAGTACAAAGTAAATATAATATTATTATTTATTTATTTTTCTCTTTGTGTGTCTATTTTTTAAAGAGAGAAGGAAGGAATATTCTGACCATAAGTTAGGCAAAAAGGGATTATTTTTTTAAATTAATTAATATTTTTTTTTAATTATTTAAAAAAGATCAAAATAAATTTAGTTTTTAATAAATTTATTTTTTTTTAAAGTTTGCCTTTTAAAAAAATAAAAAAATTAAAATTAGAAATGGTAAAAAGAGAGATGCGTGCCAGTCTCGTTTAACTAAATTAATGAAAATAGAAAAGAAAAATAATTTCTTTTTCTCAATTAAATATTTTAGAAGAATCTTCTTTTAATTTTTCCTTTTTTTAAAATTAAATATAGAGTGGGAATTGAAAAAATTAAAAAAAAAATAAATTTAATTAGAGGTCAGAGAAATTAATAAAAATAAATTTAAAAATTAATTTTTAAAATTTCCTAAAAATTATTTAGATAAAAATAAATATTTATTAGCTGCAATTTTATTTTTTTTCTTCTTCTTTTATTTTTATATCCAATTAAATAAGCAATGTTGCGCTTTAAAATATGAGAAATAATAATAGGCGGATTTAATTATAATAAAGAGAGAAAGAGTAGAAGAAAAGAAGAGAGAGTAGAAGAAAAGAAGAGAGAGTAGAAGAAAAGAAGAGAGAGTAGAAGAAAAGAAGAGAGACAAGCTACTTTTTAATTAATTAATTATTATATTAACCAAGCATTTTCTTGGAGAATTTTTGTGAAGACTCTAATGTCTTACCAAGACTCTAATGTCTTAGAATTATAAATGTCTGACTCTAATGTCTTAACAAGACTCAAATATCTGACTTTAAATACTTTGAACATTAGAGTCTCAGAATTTAAAATCTAAGGACATTAGAGTCTGAGAATATTTAATATTTTATAAATTTAAAATTATTGTATTATTAATAAATTTAGAAAAAAAAATTAATTAATTTCAGGGTGGACTATTTATTCATTTTTTGTTTCATTTTGGAGTGTGGCAAGATTGTTGTTGTTGTTCACTTTAAAATTGCCTCTCCTTTTTCCTCTAATTATCCCCGTCTCTTTCAAAATATAAAAATTGCACGCACATTGTGGTTTAACCAAATATATCCTTATTTCTATAAAAAGGGTCATTAGAGTCTCAGAAAAATAAAAAGAGCAATCCTACCTATTTTTGGAATTCTTTCCCTCAGACTCAAAAGACCCTTTTCCGTGTATTTTCATTAAAAGGATAGACAAAAATAAATTGTTTTATAAAAATATATTTAAAGGTTTAAAGAAAAGAAAGGAAAGGCTTTACTAAGCAAAATAAGCGTACAATCCTTCCCCCTTAATTTCAGGATTTTTACATGTTTGCGTGCAAAATAAAAAATAAAAAAAAATTTTTTTTATTTTATTCAAAAATAAAATAATATAAAAAGCGCAGGAAATAGGCTAAAGAGAAAGGAAATAAAAGAAAATAAAAAAGGAGATCAAGAAAAGAAAGAAAATGATTTTTAAAGAGGAAAGAGGGGTAATTGGCCGGCACTGAAATTTTAAAAAATAAAAAGGAGATTTTACGAAAATTGTGAAAATTAAAAATAAAAGAGAGTAAATAATATTTATATAAAAATAAAATTTAATAAAAAAATAAATTTTAAAGTTTATTTTTAAAAATGCAGCTTTTAAACGCAAGGGAGGTGAACTGTTAGCGCTTAAAAACTGCAAGAACGATTTTTTTTTTAATTGTTTTTTTTTTAATTTTTTGATTTTTTAATTAATTAAAAAAAAAAATTCTTTTTTAATTTTTAAAAATTTTGACATTTTGCCAAAAAAATTTTGGTCAAAAAAAAATAATTTTTTTTTTTTCAATTTTTAAAGAAAATAAATAAAAATACTCAGATTACACTCATTTTCATCATAAATATATTTAAAATGTATATTTATATTTATTTATTTATAATAATTATTTATTTATGCGCGAAGGCCAATTGGCACTTGGCCTTGTATTTTATTTTTAGTTTGGATTTATTTTTCTAAACAATAAAAAAAAATTATTTTATTTTTGGTTAAATTAAAGATTATATTTTTATTTATTAAAAATATAAGAAAATAAAATTTAATATTTTTTAAAAAATGTCAAAATGTAAAAAATAAAAAAAAAATGTCAAAATGTCAACAAACGAAAAAAATTAAAATTTGTCATTTAATAAAAATAAGTAAATAACTTTTTAATCCCTAAAAAGAAAATTACAAGAAATATTAAATATATAAGTACTTAAAAGAAAGGGTAAATTAGAAAGATTGATTTGTAACAAGTTTTGAACAAAAAGAAAAATAATTTACTTTTTTTTAAATTTTTATAAAATAAATAAATAAATTTGGGGTAATCTAGGATTTACATTTTTATTATTTATTTTTTATTTTCTTGTAAAAATGGGAAAATAAAATTAAAAAAGAAGAAAAAAAATATTTAAAAAAAAAACTTCAATTTTTAAAAATATTTTCTTTTTTAAATAATTTTTTAATAATCCTAAAAAGTATTAAAGGTAATAATCTAGGTAATGTTCAAATTGTATCCACTCATTAAAAACCTTTTAAAAATATTCTTTTTTCTTTTAACCAGTCAATAAATAGAATTAAAAAGAAAAAAGAAAATCAAAGAAAAACAATTTCTTCTAAAATTATTAAAAATAATAAAAAAAAGGTAAAAGGCCAAAAAAATAAAAGAGATGGTAAAGCTTAATTTTTACAAATAAGCAGAAAATTAGTAAAATTAAGGTAAAAATGTGTTAATGTAAGAAAAAATATTAAGAAAGGAAGTAATTAGAGTAAAAAATCAAAGGAAAAAAATAAACATATAAAAAGGTAAAAAATAATAATATTTAGAGAAAAATAAAGGTGAAAAACAAGCAAAAACAAATAAATGTTGGTCAGAGAAGATTATTTTGAAGTTTTAAGATTAAACAAGTTTTTAGTTTTAATAATTCAAAGTTTATTTTTAAGTTTTGAGATTAAATTGAAGTATCAATTTTAAGTTCAAGCTTATTTTCAAGTTTTACAAACTTGAAACTGCCTATTTTCAAGTTTTAAGTTTTACAAACTTAAAATAATAAAAGCTTCTATTCTCTATTTCATCAAACTTGATTTTTTTGGTTAATATTATACTTAAGTGTGTGATGTAACATAATTTTTTTCTTATTAATATAAATAAAAGCAAGTACTTTTGCATATTAAAGTAAAACTAGGTAAAAATAAAGAGGGAAAAAGAAGAAAAGAGGTAAAAAGGCTTTTCATCACCCATAAAAGGAGGAGAAGTGAGGAAGATTTTCTTTATGTAAAAAGGGGCAAAAGAGTATAAAGACAGGTTTTTGTGTGTAATTGGCCACAATAAATAAATAAATCTTTTTTTAACACAATTTTTGTTGAATGAATAAGCTTTTTAAAAAATATTATATTTTTTGTTTTAAAGGTTTTATTCTCTTATTTTGGTCTTTTAGGGTAAAAATGGTTGGTCAGTGCGCAGTTAAAGACAAATTTAAAAAAATTAAAAATTAATAAGGTAAGAGAGAACCTCTTCAACTTATTTTTTTTGTTTTTAAGAGAGAATAATAAAAAGAATTAAGAGGGACAGTTGAATCTGAATACTCTGAAAATAGAGAATACTGTTTAAGGGGTGCCATTATTACGAGTTTTCATAAATTGTGGAATTTTATTAGTCTATATTTTTGGCCCACCCAATCTTTGGTTCTGTGGTTTATAATCTGCAAGGCAGGGCCAATTTTTGCAAATTTAAAAGTCAAATATTTTCCCATTATTTAATAAAATATTTAAATAAATCTACATTTATTTTTATATTTGCATTTTTGTGGCACACACACAAACACACTTAATTCTCTTGGGAACTGTTCTTTTGCTTCTTCCTTTTTCTATTAGTCACCCCCTGAAGCAAAACGATTAGTAGGTGTTAAATCATTGAAGGAAGTGAAAGGAAAACCCAAAATATCAACACCCAAAAATCAAGTCTCAAAACTTAAAACATGTTTATACCCATTACACCAACCCCAAAAGATCAAAATTAAAATAATTAATAACATACCCAACTGGCCACCACCAAAAGATCAACCATAACAAGATCAAAAAGATCAACACTATTTTTCAAGTGTCGATCTTTTGGGTATCCATTATATTGTGCTGCTATAACACTAAAAAATGTTTTAACTACGTCCATCACTTTTAACTCGAAAAAGAGACGGCAAAATCCCCCGAGGCTTGCAAAAATGGCTTTTTTCAGTTGATGGGATACACAATTGTTGTTTAGTGTAGTAGTTGCTCATCAATGTTAAATAATGTATATTTGAAGTTTTTTTTTTAATAAATTCCCTAGCGGAAAAAAATTTTTTACTTAAATTTTAAACTGAAAAAAATGTAAATTTTTACTTAAAATTATTTAAAAAAATAAAAAAAAACTTTAAAATAATAAAAAAAAGTTTTTAGTGACCTTTAACTAGTTAAAAATAAAGAAGAGATTAAATTGTTATGAAAATTTAATTTAAAAATTAATATTTAAATTATAAGAAAGTGAAGTGTATTTATGTACTAATAAAAAAGAGAAACATTTGTGCAATAAAAAGATATTATAAATGTTTGAGTATTATAAAAAACAAATTGAGTACATTGTAAAGAATGAGCATATAAAGGAACACTTGAGTATTAAATTTAAAAACAAACTTTTGGTCTTTAAACATTTTTTGAACTTTTTAAGTTTCAACTATTTACACCAATATCACACTCTTCTGTCAATATATTTAATATTTCTGCAAATGTAGGTCTAGCTGTGGGTGATAGAAGAAAACAATCACGCATTAAATCAACAATAAATGCTGGAGTGCCTTCGGGGGGTTCTAATTTGTATCCTTTCTCTACTAGTCTTAAAACGTCTTGGATTGGCTTAAATTTAGAAAAAATAAATGTGGCGAAACGTGTGATTTTTGTCAATGTGACAAAATGGGTGATTTTTGTATTTGTGACGAAATGAGTGATTTTTACGTTAGTGACGAAATGTCATTTTTCAGTTTTGTGGCAAAATAAGCTTTTTTTTTAGAAGGTTTTTAAAAATCTTACAATTCTGGGGTAGGGAACACGACCAAATGAGTACACTTCCCAAAGAAAAATGCCAAAGGACCAAACATCACTTTTGTTAGTAAAAAGCTAAAAAAGAAATTTTAAAAAATAAAATTAATAAATTAAAATTAATTTACATTATGCCTTAAAGCCTCTGGAGCACTCCATTTTATTGGAAATTTTCCTTTTGCAGAATCCTTTGCAGGTTCTTGCGCAGCTTGGGCAAGACCAAAATCACTTATTTTCGCAACTAAACGATCATCTAAAAGAATATTACGCGCTGCCAAGTCTCTATGGACAAAACGTCTAGCCTCCATATATGCCATTCCTTCAGCTACATCTCTAAAAATAAAAAATTTATTTTTTTATTTTTTAAAAAATTGAAAATTTAATGAAAAATAAACCTCAAAAATGTCTAAATAATAAAAAAACAAAAAAATCAAACATTGAATAATTCAAAAGTTGTTCTCTTTCAACCTGTTGCCTTCCTCTCGACCTCAAAAAATCAACAAGATTGCCATTCGCCATAAATTCGGTTAACATAAAAACTTCTTTTGTGTCTTCTACCATTACAACACCAATTAAGGCTACTAATTTGTCGTGGTCTAGTCCTCTAAAAATAAAAAATAAATTTTTGAAAATTATTTTTTAAACAAGAAACATCATAAAACGTGCTTCAACCAGTAAATCATAACCCATTCCATCCTTTAATGTTTTTACAGCAATTTTACGGTTTCTATATGTTCCAGCGAGTACATCTATTAAACAAATATTTTAATTTATTCTTCTGAAATATTATGTTAAAAACCGAAATTAACACAAAAAAGGGAAGTTAAAAGCCAAAAATTAAAAAAAAAACATTTTTAAAAACCTCCAAATTCTCCATGTCCAATGACTGAACCCAGTCGTAATTCATTTATTGAAAGTAAAACTCCAGCTTTAGAAAATTCTGTTCGCCGTTCTTCAAAAAATGACGAGTCATAAACATATTTTGCTGATTCACAAAGTAGAGGAGAAATTAATCGATGACAGAGGCCATCCGCATCTCTTTTGTAATGCTAAAAATAAAAAATTTAAACTTTAAATAAACTTTAAAAAAATATACAGCAACAAGTTGTGTTAATGATTCGAATAATCTGTGAATTTATTATTAAATTTTTTTTTTTTAAATTTAAAAAGATCAAAAAATTACTCCTCTTTGTCGCAAGTGAAAAGGCCATTAATAATATAAATTCTAAAAAAATAAAAAAATTACAATTTAAAAAAACTGAAAATACACCTATAATGCTCAACTTTGTAGTTGTGAGCTACACAAAGCGTAAAATCGCCTAAATTAAAAAATATATTCTTTTTAATTTTTAACATGAAAAACTGAATAAATTAATTATTAAATTATACCTTAAAAATCTAAAAAAAATAAATTCAACCAGTAGGGTTCGAACCTTCGACCCAAATAAAAGTGTGAAAATCAAAGTTCCCACTAAACCAAGGAATTGTATATATAAACCTGGATAATTTTCAGATCTCCTTATCAAAAATGTTCCATTTGGACATGAACGCAACCGCCTAAAAAATTGTTTTATTGTATTATTGAAATTTCAAACTTTTCAGTTTCTTCACGTGATAAAGACTTGTGGAACCATTGAGCTGAAAAATAAAAATTAATTTAAATTTTAAACACAAAAAAAAACCTTGTGAATCTACAAGCTCTAAGTTTATTAAATTAGAATGATTCATTGCTAGTCCCTCATAATTTTCCGTTGAAAATAAAAAAGCTGGTTCCCGGACCTTTCGTCAATGAACCATTCGTCAATGAACTTTCCGTCAATACCTTTCGTCAATGAACCTTTCGTCAATACCTTTTCGTCAATGAACCTTTCGTCAATACCTTTCGTCAATAAACCTTTCGTCAATGAACCTTTCGTCACTTAAGTCACATTTTAAAAAACAAACTGACAATTCCAATGAATCAAAATTCCATTGAAAAAAAGTTAAATAATTCTGAAAACATGTTTCTAGAGGTAAATTGGGGCGGAGATTACGAATCTGAACTCAGATTTTGTCTAACATTTGACTTTATCCATGATTTTTAATCAAGTACTTTATTTTTTGAAAAAAAACATTTCAGCGAAAAAAGACATACTATTCGATTCATCTCGTCGAGCTGAATCGAATGGTACCACTTACGTTTTACAAAATTAAATATGTACCGAGTTACATAAAATTAAGGGATTGCCTGTTTGTTTTTTAAAAATATGACTTAAGTGACGAAAGGTTCATTGACGAATGGTTCATTGACGAAAGGTTCGGCCACCAAAAAGCTCAATTTTTCGAAAGAAATATTTAATTTGGCGATATGTTTAAATAAAGACATTTAATCCTTTTTTAGTTTCTGCTTCGTTCTCTATTTTTTAAGTGCGCGCATGAGGAACAAAATGAGTCTAACTAAACTTATTAATTATAATAAAGTTTCTAGGTTGATTTGTGATATTTCTAACACTATTAATGTATTTGTATTTTCAACGTAATTATTTCTGAATTAAGCTGTATTTATTTTTTTTCTTGTCAAATATACAAATAATTAAAAAAAATAATTGAATTTTATGATTTTGAATCTTTTTTCTCTAACATTTCTTCCTTTTCTTCGTCTTCGATATCACTAAAAAAGGTTCTATATATTGCATAGCCGATAAAGAGCAAAAATGATACAAAAATAACGATAAAAAAGTATCCAAGTCCGTTGATTATGTCATCCTGTAAATTTTTAAGTTAAATAATGATTGTTAAAGAAGCTAACCTTTGAAATGACCAGCCTTTCAAGTTTTGCCATGGTTTGCTTCAGGTAAATCCTCTACTTTCGATATTGTGGGTTGAATAACTAATAATCTAATTTTTTTCTTTCTCGTCTGTTATACACAAGTTTACACGCACTCATGATTATTAGAAAAAGCATGCTTTCTCCCTTTTACACACTCTCTCATTTTTCTTCTGTCTGTGTTTTAGTGTAATTGTATTACCACTGTTCGTGTAGTTAGAGAAAAATAAAATTAAAATGGTGTAGCTTAATAATGTAAGATTTCAAGAATCTATAATTCAATGGAGCGAGAGAACGATAAAAACGCCGACGTCTGTTATACACACAAAACAAAGTCCTGTATAGACTACATGCTGCCTTTTTTTAGTAGCGATATGTGCAGTTTTAGTCGATGATTTGTCTCGCGCGACTACTTATTCTCTTTACTACTTCCCGCTGCTCTCAATGCGTAGCAGCGAGAAATCTCTAAGTGGTTAGTCGCCAGCGAGCAACGTTTACTCTCCTTTTCTTTCATTCGTCGCTCTAACATGTAATCAGCGGCAGACGCCAACTGCGATTCTCGCTGGCGTCTAACATCACTCTCTCTCTTTATGACCTATGAATAGTCACACTACGTAGCTAAATTTATTTATATTTTCCTTAAATATTTTTGTCTAATTTAAGGTTTAAAAATGGACCATTTAGAACCACCGGAACTTCATAAAAATTTTTATGTGACAAATTTGATTTAACTTCATATTTAAAGATATTTGTCATTAATTTTTATTTAATTACACCGAATTTCATGAAATTCCAAACATAAAATTTTTCCAAGTTTACCCAAAAGATCACCAAAAAAATTTTTTAATAAAATTTTCATTTTATTTTACAAGTTTTTTAAGCAAAAGTAGAATTTTCAACCCAACGACATTATTGATTGATTTGACTACAAGCGTAAAAAGGAACATACATTAATTTTACCTATAATGTTTTTGCACCTCTCATAGCTTCTCTCTGCTACTTTTAAAAATACAAACACAAATCTCTCAAAATTAATTCCAATTTTATTTATTTTTTTTTTAATATTTTTCCATGTCCAGTTGGAATGACTTTTCAAGAGAGAGGCTTATTCAAGAATACAAAAAATATCCCTGCTTATGGTTTTTTTTAATTTTTTTTCAGTAAAATAATTATTATAATTTTCAAGGTCTAGCAAAGACGACGATGCTAAGAATGTTGAAAAGAGAAGGGAATGCTTAAACTTAATTACATTAGAATTGAATAAATATGAAGAAAAGCCGTTTTCGCGTAAGTATATTTGAATAGTTAAATATCGTTATAAGACGTGGTAGTCCCTTTTGGGTGTCTAATAGGATTAAAAAATAAATTTAAGAAGATGAAATTCGAACTCAATTCAAAAATCTGCGTGATATGTACCGGCGAAAGAGAAAAAAACTTCATTCTCAACAAGAAATTAATCCTGGTGCTGTAATTGATGAACCTGGATGGATTTATTTTACTAGGCTGAAATTTCTTGATGATGATTCCCAGACTCATGCTGACTTTGGACCGTTTGTTTTTTTAATTTTTACAATTGTAAAAATTTTTACAATTACAAAATATGTTTTTTCCAGTCCAAATGAATCTCAATTTCCCACTGCCCCAACTCCACCCTTACCTCCTCCACCTCCTAAAAAGAAAGGAAAAACTACAATTGGGGGAGTATCTTCAAAAAGAACACCAGACGATTCTTCATTGCCTACACCATTTGAAGCTGATGATCAAAATTTATCAGAAAATAATAATTCAATTTTAATTGCTATTAAACAAGAGAAAAAAGCAGAAATAATTCCACAAAAAATTGAAATTGTCCAAAAAAATAAAAATAAAGAGATTGAACAAAGTAATAGTTATACTACAAATTCATCACCTTTTACCATTTCTTCAATAGAATCATTACAAAAACAGCCACAACAACAACATACATTTTTGGATAATGATGATAGTGGATGGAAAGGTATATTTTGATTAGGGTGCGTCCCGTGCCCCCGACGGGCTTTTTTCTCGAAAAATCTAAAAGAGTCCCCCCTATGAGTTGTTCCCGACAATTGATAATATCTCCCCAACCCCGGAGCTTCCCGTCAACATTTTTCGCCCGTTCCCCGTTAAAGTCCTCCCCGCCCGTCGGGGACACACCTTATTTTGGTCAAAATTTTTTTTGACATTTTGAAACATTTTTGGTATTTCGTATCTTTTCCTAATAATTTCTTCTTTTAGCCTACTCAACAATTCAACAACAACAAACTTCACATTCCTCATTAGATAATCTCGCAGAAACTGCCATTGCTTCTTCTTTTAACACTTCAACAACAACAACAAAAAACAACAATGAATTAATATTTGAACAGACTAGAAATAATTCTTCTTTCTTTTGTGAAGATAATAATAATATTGAAAATGATGAATTTTCTTGTTTTGGCCGTTTCATTGCTGCAACATTAAGAAAGATTTCTTCTCGTTCAGCATTGGATGCTTTAGAGGCTCGTAAAGCTATTGGGGATGTTTTATATGGAACAGAATTGCGTTCTTTACAGCAAAAACAATGAAAAGTAGAGGGAATTTTTTTTACCTTTTTTTTTAATTTTTATTTTGGAGGTTTTGGCAGAGGAAAAAATTTAAAGACCGAAAAAAAATATTTTTTTAATAATTTTTTTATCCAGCCAAATCCTCTATTTTCATAAAAATAATTAAAAATAATATATATTCTAATCAATTCCTAAAATTACTCTAATAAATTAACCCAAAAATTATCTCTTAAAACATACAAAAGCCTTTCATTTAAAATACCCAAAAAATAAAATTAATTTTTTGTTCTATTTTTTTAAAATAAATATTATTTAAATTAATTTTTTTTTTAAATTATAAAAAATAAATTTACCCAATATATTTATTTGCTTTTTGCGCAATAAATTAAAAAAAATTACATTTCCAAGAAGAATAAAACATCTCAACTATATTTTAATAATTACCCATTCCTAGGCAAATTACACATAGAACAGTCAACCAAATTATGAGGATTTAACATTGTACCTGAAAAATGAAGTTGTCAAATTCAGCTTCATATTAGTTGAAGCATGCTTCAGATTATCCGAAACATGCTTCATATTTTTTGAAACATGCTTCAAATTTTTTTGAAACATTTTTAATCTTAAGACTTACAATGTTTACATGTCCATTCAGGTAATAATTGTTGCTGCTGTTGTCCATTTATTCCTCCTCTCCCATTATTACTACTAGTAGTAGTAGTACTACTACTATTACTGCTTCCTCCCACTGCTACACTGACATTATTATCATTTGTTAAATTATTTTTATTAATTTTTGAAGAATTATTATTATTTTGAGGTTGTTGCCTTCCAATTTCTTCAATTAACACAATTAATGTAGCAAAATTTGTATTTTCTTTTGCCCATTTTTTAGCTTCATTTTCATCTTTTTTATAAATAATTTGTGCTAATTCTTTAATTTCTTCTTTTGGAAATTCTACAAATTTATTTGTAAATAAAAATAAAAGAAAATGAAAATTTGAAGCAATTTGTAGAAATTGATCAGGTAATTTAAATAATTTTAAATATTTTGCAACATCATTTAATTCCTAGAAAATTAAAAAAAAATACTTTTGAGACTTTTCCCCTATAAAAAATGTGTTTTTGTGGAATTTTAAAATAAAATAATTAAATTAAAATATTTGGGTGTTTTCACCAAAAAACATTTTAAACTAAATTTTCCATATTTTCCCTTTAAGATATTTATTATTGAAAAAAAACCTGAGTTTGTCCAATTTGTGAACGATTTTCTACTGAAAATTCTTTTCCACGAACAATTTGTAATGTATAATTGGGCACTTTTCTAACACCACAAGGAACATCAACAAGTAAATATTCAACAGGCATAGGCCTTCCATCACGATAAGTTTCTTCTCCTTTTTCATTTTTTTCCTTAAAAATTAATTTAAAATAAGGACAATTAATTAAAAAATAATTTTCTAAAATTCATACCGTGTATTGTACCGAAGTAATATAATGTTTATCATTTAATGACTTCTCTCTAGCCCAGGCTAATTCAGGATGTGTTTTTGTTGGACATAAAATATTAGCTTCTACCATTGCTGTGCATTGATTTGAGACTTGATAACCATGCAAGTCTATGCCTTTAGACTGAAAATGATTTTTTTTTAATTTTTTAAAATTATTAAAAAGTGAATTCCCTCTTTCCCATTACTTTAACAAGAAATAAAAAAAAAAGTTTTTTTTGGCCAAGAAATTTATTTAAATTATAAGACGTTAAAAACTCAAGCTTCTCTATTCTAATAAAATAATAAAAAAAATTTTTTGATTAAAAAAAAAATACAGAATTTCCAGATGCAACAACAGTAACAAATTTAGAGCCAAAATAGCCTGTATCACAATAATTTGTAGCATTTTTAAATTTTGATTGTAAACTACCAGCAGTTATGCATTCAGAAGCAGAGAGTAAAAAGGAATCCTGAAAATTAAAAAAAAAATTTGCGGATAAAAGTTGCGGACATTTTCCCTGGAAAACTATAAAAACTTGGAAGGAAAAAATAAAAAAAATTAAAAGAAGAAACCTCATTTCTAATGCATTTAACAGTCCCCAAAGTACGTGATTCATTCCAAAGATCAGTAAAAATCCAACCAACTCGTTGCAATCCTAGCCATGAACAAAGCTGATCAACAGCAACATTTAAATCATTTTCTTCCAAATTTTCATCATTTATATCAAATACAACAGAATTTTCAGTACAATGTTGTAAAGGCTCATAAATTGCACTTACTACTGCTTTTATGCCCAATGGAACTTCAGTAAATTGCTCATATTTTCCAATTAAAAATCCAATACGTTGACATAGAGAATGACGCCAAAAATTGAGAAATTCATTAACTATTGTGTCATTTTCAAATTCAATATTGTCAACATGACGAAATGGCTATAAATTGAATTAATAAATTTTAACAAAAAATCTTTAAGAAAATCGAAAAAAAGGAAAAAACCCTATTCTTAACGCAAAGACTATAGAAGAGTAGAGGAGAGCTTTTTTTATAAATTTTTTAGTTAAAATATTAAACTTTAGATTTCAACACTTCTACCAAGTTTTCCCCCTTGTTTTCCTCTTTAAAAAGAGGAAATTTAAAAAAAAAAAATTAAAAAAAAAAGTTTTATCAAAATTTAGTCAATAAAAAAGCCCCATTTTCTTCAGTAATCATAACACATAAAAATAAACTATAAATTAAAAAAAACCTGTCGAGTAAGTGTAACAGTAGGAGGTCTACAATTTGTACAAATTCCTTCAGGAAAAGGCCTATGACGATGACAATCCAAGTCAATCTGATAATTTAAGTTTTCAAGCATATTTTTTGAACGTGTTCCTTTTCCATGCAAATCAGATAATTTATGAACATAAGAATGAAAAGACAAGTGTTTAATGCCTTTATCCGCCAAATATTTTTCATCATAAGGCTAAAAATGAAGAAATAAAGTTACCAAAAATAATATAATCTTTTACATATACAAATAAAAATGTCACAAAAGGACACCCCCAGAGTTAAAAAAAAAACAAAAAAAATATGCCAAGGACATTATTCATTAAATTTTTAACAAAAACTCTTCTAATTTAATTATTCTCCAAATTAATTAAAAAAAAAACAAACATCGAGAGGAAGACAACCAACGCATTTTTGTTTTGGACCATGAGTACACAAAGTCCCTTCTCTTTTAATTTTCCCATCCAAAAGTGAAAGAGCTTGATCAACATCATCAATCACCCGTCTAGGTTGAGAGTTCATTTTAATTTTAAATAAAAGCTAAAAATTAAAAAAAAGAATTCAAAAGAAAATTCCAAATAAAATGAAAAAATATTTCAATAAATATTGTCAGCAAAATAAAAAGCAACAATTAAACAATAAAGAATTTAGGAAAAAATATTTATTCTCATATAATAACAACTAAGTATTTATTTTAATCAAAATGTTGAGGAAAAAATAGCGATTTGTGTATTTTTATGTTATCGATTAAACAAAAAAGATCTCCTTTTTCTTTTATTCTTTAGCTTTACTTATTTAACCGCTTTTAAACAGAAGAATGGCAACCTGGCCCAAATAGAAGTAGATAAAATGTTTGGTCTCATGACTAAAAAAGAAAAGTTTAAAAAATTAAAAATTAGATTTTAGAAGAGAAAAAAACAGGTTTTTGGCAAATTTTATTTTTTATTTATACCATTTGAACGCAAAAACAGGAATTAAAAAATAAATTAAAAAAAAAACTAACGTGACATACGATCCGAAATTACGTCCAACAATGCAATGCCAGGTTGGATTGAACTTCTTATCGAATTCCTTCTTAATATATGCGGCAATGTCCTTTTCGATATTGTACCTAAAATAAAAGAATTAATAATAATCGTCAATTCCTCGAATGGACAAAATCAACGACATTAGGAAAAGGCTTTAGTTTAGTGTAAAAAATTATAATTTTGTCTCCATCGACTTTAAAACCCTTCGGATTATATTCTCAACCTTGCGGGTATTTTTCCTAAACAATTAACCGCAAATTCGGTACTTTTCAAGTTATACATAATAATATATGTCCGTAAATAAAGTTCGCATGAGGGACACTTTTAAAAAGTGACGAAATTCAAGTGTCGGTGAACTATCTATTACGTCAATTTTACCCCGGTAGCTGCTCCCTTAAAAACGTAAATAAAGAAATAACCAATCAATCAATAAAAACATACTTTTCCAAGGCCTGAGTAGCGCATTCAATCGCCTCATTTTGCATTTCTTCCGTCATATCAGCATTTTTGATAACTGCCTTTCTATCACTCATTTTTTCTTTGGTAAAAACTCTTTGGAAGCAGAAAAAGATTAAAAAATTACTCTGAAAGATAAAACAAAAAGTTATTTAACTGAGAAAATTAAAAAAAATATATAAAATTTTGGCATTTAAAAGAAGAAACTTGTTTAGTTATCTTTTTCTCTGTTTTTATAGTATTTCGCTGTTTTTAATTCGGACGCAAAAACATCGCCAGTTAATCGCCATTTTCACCACAAAATTAACAAAACTTAAATTTTTATTCTTTGGAAATGAAATATCAAAAATAAAATAAACGGAAATCTTTAAGAGTGATCTTAGAAGTGTGAAGCGAGATTTTGTAAATAAAATAATTTTTGTGAAAAAGAAGCATTTTTAACGACCAAAAAAAAATTATTATAAAGTGGATAAATTCAACCAATCAGAAATGAATATTTGGATGCAGCTATAGCTGCATCCAAAATTGTACCAATTGTTCTCCATTGACCCTTATTTTTAGGTTTTTCTTTTTTTTTCTTTAAAAAAAAAGAAAAACGTTATATAGGTGTATAAAGAGAGTTAAAATCAATGAGGAATTTTATAATAATTTTTTTTGAAGAGTTTATTGAGGAAAGATGAGATCAATGAAAATAGATATATTTATTTATTTTAAAATTTTGCTGATTTTTTTTAAAGTAAATAAAATTATTAATAAATAAATAAATAAGTGATTTATAAATAGGGAAAAAACAAATATTTGAATGAAAATAAAAATTACCTATAAAATTAATCTTTCGTAACAGAGACTCTAAAGGTCATTTTTATCAAAGGTCTTGTAAATAGACGCTTTCTGATGCCCATTTATATTAAAAGGACTGTCTTTTTATTTAAGATGGATAGCCTTTCTATTAGAATAAATTTTGTAATTTTACTACTCTTCTGCGATTAAATGGACATGTATAAAAACAAAATCCATTAAATTTAAACAATCTAAATATCCATTACCTTTTTAATTATTTAGCTTTTTTACTTATAAATATATGTTTATATATATCTCACCAAAACCCACAATATATAATATTTATACAAACATATTTTCAACGACGAAAAGAGCAGAGCCCTCACAACAACCCATCAGTCACATTCATCATCGATTGTCTCTACTACTATTTTGGAAGAGTAGAATATTTTTTATAAAAATATTTAGTTAATTTATTTTTCTTTTTAAAAAAATTATTCTCGATGTATGAGTCATTCAGGTATATTTTTAATATATTTTTTTCGCGCAATGAAAGATAAAAAATTTGCTTTTATTAATATTTATGTTTTTTGCTTCTTTTATTTATTCAACTTTTATATTATCAGTCAAAAGTTTATTGAAAAGTTTTTAAAGTTTTGTTTTTAATTTTTCAATTTAATAACGAAAAGAAGATTAAAAAAATGTTTTGCCTTTTCTCGCGAATATGTGGACTACGATTAAATGGACTCCAATAAATATGCAATGTTTTTCTCTTTTTCTTGCAAAAATCCTGTCAATTCTTACCTTTTTTTATAAATTATTTAAATTAAATTTTTAGATAAAATTATTTATTTATATTAAATGACTTCAACTCCTTCCAATGCCATCGATATTTGTAAATTACCAGAAAAAATAAGAGAAAAATTAGCTCAACTAGATTTGGAATTGACTGAAGGTTTTCTTTATATTTGATTTTAAAAATTTATTTTGTTTAATTTAGGTGATATAACTGAAAAAGGTTATGAGAAGAAAAGACGAGAACTTCTTGAACCATTTTTTAAAAAATCTGTAAAACAAGGTTTATTTTACTTTTTATTTAATTTTGAATTTTTCGAATATTAAAATGATTTTTTATTCAATTGAGTAATTTTTATGACATTTTTATTTATTTATTTTTGTTCAAGTAAAAAAAGACAATTTGGTAAAAAATTTAATTTTTTTGTTTCAGAGCCAAATAAAAAGGAAGAAAGAATTCAAAAACAAAGGCGCAGAACAACAAGAACAGAAACTAGATATCACTCTGGTATTTTTATTTATTTTTAAATTTAATTTTTTTACATTATATTATTGGGTTCATAAAACTTATTTGAAATTTTATAAAAAAAAAGTTTTTTTTTTAATTTTTACTTTAACCAAATAAAAATTGTTTCTTTTAAAAGTGAATTTGGTGTAGTGGGAAAACGCCTTGTTTAGTAGTGAAAAATGTTGAGTTCGAATCCGAGTGATGGAGAATTATTTTGTATAGCTTTAATATAATTTCTAAAAATAATTTAAACAGTTTTTTAATTTTAGAAAATTATATTTAATTTCTAGAAATTCGTCAGGAGGCAGTTCATCAAGCCTTAGCTAAAATTAATTTAAATAATAATTGTTTTGAACAACAAGACAACGAACAAAATAATTTGAATGTTTTGACAAAAGAAAAAAATAATTTTCAAAATTGCCTTTCATTTCGTCAAAGATTAGGCTCTAGAAGTAGAAGGAGAATAACTGGAGCACAGACAAGTGGTTAGTTATTTTATAATTTTTTTTAATTTTAATTAAAATAAATAATAAAATATTTTATTTTTATACATAAAAATAATATTTATTTTTTTATTTATTTATTTTTACTCAAACAAATAAAACATGTTCCCCTCTTTTGTTTGTTATTAGTACTACATATACTTTAATAATACTAATTCTCTTTTTTTTTCTAGTTTTTACTGTTTTATGTGTTGTTTTCTGCATTCACTCGTGCCTATTATTCTCTCCCGGGGTTTTCTGTTCAGTCGAGAAAAAAAACTATTTTTTCCTCTTATTTTTTACTGAAAATAACTTCCCAATTCTCTCTATTGTATTATTAACTTCCCCCAACTCTAAAAATAATATTACTAATATTATATTTTTTTAAATAATATATTTTATTTTGTCACAATGTGCCCAATTTATTTATTTAATTTTTTATTTTTTTTAATTTATTTTTTTATGGGCGCAAAAAAATTTTTTCTTCTTCGAAACTGGTTTCTATTTCATTTTTTTGTTTGATTTTGTGTCAAGGTTGTGATATAAAAAATTTACCTTATTTTGAAAGTTTTTTATAATAATTTAAGTTGATTTTATTAAATCAGAATATTTATTTTTTGTTTGAATATTTGAAGAATTCTGATTTGTGTTTTTGATTGCTAGCAAACTTGTTTATTACAAACTTGAAAAATAAAGTTCTGATTTGTTTTTTTGATTACTAATAAATTTTATTTTTGTTTATAAACTTTTTTTTTACAAACTTGAAAAATAAAATTCTGATTTGTGTTTTTAATGCGTTATATAAACAATCTTGACTAAAATAACCATAAATCTTTCATTTTATATAACTAAAATGTCAAATATTTTTTATAGAATTTTTAAATATTCCAACTTTATTTTTTAAATATAATTTATATTTATTCAATTAATCTCTTCTTCACCTTCATTAATTTTACCTTTTTTAGTCACCTACTTTAATAGGCCTAATTTACTTTATTTCAATCGAATCATTTATCTAATTTTCCCCTTCCTTTTTTTATAAATATCCTAGCACTCTCTTCTTTACTAATGTCACCCACTCATTCTACCAAATGTCGTACTACACCTAATAATATTCTTTTAATAATACCGCACGATCAGCAGCATCTGGCTGAGGGAGGGAAATAGTGGTGAGGCTATTTGAAGAAAAAATAGAAGGAAAATAAAATAATGGAATGGGCAATTTTGGGCAATAAAGACGACTTTTTTTGTGTGTCCATTTCGCTTTATGGCGGCAACCTACCCCTTGGACGGCGATATAAATATTTAGTAGTAGTGGCCACTCAAAACAGTTGACAAAGAAAATCCTCCCCATATCTTATTCATCTGTCTTTTTTTGTGTTTTGTTTTTCTTCAGTTATTCTATTTCTTTTTTTAGTTGAGGTGGCTGTTTTAAGTGTGAGTGTTAGACATATAAAAACAAAGTTTTAAGGAATTTACCTAAATTGGAAAAAAATTTTTAAGTTTAATTCTGAAAATATAAACATGTGTATTTTATTTCTTTTAAATTTTACTTAATTGTTCTGATTTTATTTTTGCTATTTTTACGTTAATATACTAATCAGAATTCCCCTTTGTATTTTTTCTTTTTAATCAGAATTTTATTTTTTTATTATTCAACATTCTGATTTGTATTTTTGATTTATATTCAAGTATAAACTTGCCTTCTTTACAAACTAGAAAAATTAAAAGTTCTGATTTGTGTTTTTTCTTATATTCTGATTTTTAATAAGTAAATAATTTTGTTTTCTTACTTAAAACCTAGTAAAAGAATGACTGACCCCAAACTCATTTCTTATTTATTGCCTTCAGTCATGTACCTTTTTTAAGCTAGTGTGTGTGAGAATGTTGTTATATTGGTCATTTACTACTAAAAATATAAAATTGTAAATATACTGCCAATTGAATTCCGCATTTTTTCTTTCTTTTTCCGCCTTATAACGGATTTGCTTGAATACACTTTCTTAAGCTTTTAGAGAGAATTGAGTTGTTGTTGGGGAGGATGGAATGTATAAAACCCTTACACACAATGCTCTAATTTAGCAACAATTTTACTGCGCATAAAATACCAATTTTCATTTCAATTTTATTTTTTTTATTTTGCCTATTTTGGGATAAATTTTCCAAATTTTTCCTTTTTATTTATTTCTTAATTTTCTTTAGGTTTTATTTTATATTTTATACAAATTTCTATTTTCAACAAATTTCTTTTATTTATTTAAAAAATTATGCGTGAAAAACTGACGGTGGAGACCGATAGACATATTGCATATTTGACGATTTGTAAGGGAGAGATTGATCAATTTTTAAATTATAAATTAAATTTAATATAAGTAAATAGTTTTTTATTAATTAAAAAATTAAAAATTTTTTAAATTAAAAATATTTTTTAATTATATTATGAATCATCAAAAAATAATATTTAATTTTAAAATTTATAGACAGCAGTTCTGATGATGAAAATGACTTAATGCTAAATAGAGAAGAAGGAAATAGCGACAGCGGTACAAGTGGAAGTAACAAAAACAAAAAATATCATCATCGTGACAAAAAAATAAAGGAAGACAAAGTTGATGACGAGAAAGAAGAAGAAAAAAAAGGAGAAGATCAAATTGATGGCAAAAAATTACAAAATTATTTATTAAATGGTAAAAATATTTTTTCTTCATCTTTAAAGGACGAATTTATACCGCAGAATATTAAAAACAAAGATTATAATAAAAATTTACAACAAAAATATAATTATATTGAAGAAACAACAGGCTATATTTCTATGCTTCAAATGAATAATACTCAGGTGAATATTTAATATTTATTTTTAATTTAATTTATTGTTTATTTTTGTATATGATTAAAATCTGAATTTTATATTACATAAATTCTGATTTTTCTAGTCTTAAACTTAAATTCTGATTTTTCTAGTCTTAAACTTAAATTCTGATTTTTCTAGTCTTAAACTTAAATTCTGATTTTTCTAGTCTTAAACTTAAATTCTGATTTTTCTAGTCTTAAACTTAAATTCTGATTTTCTAGTCTTAAACTTAAATTCTGATTTTCTAGTCTTAAATTGAATTCTGATTTTTCTAGTCTTAAACTTGTTTTATATTTACCATTTTTATTAAGTCTTTTGAGCCAAAGCCCGGATCTAGTCAACAATTTCAACAACAAATATCAGAACAAAAAAATATTATTTCTTCACCAATTTTATTAAAACAACAACAACAACGAAAAGAAAATATAAATAATAATATTAATAATTTATTACCTCCAAATTCATCACCAATTGTTAAAAAAAATTTAAATAATAATAATGAAAAAAGAGAAGAAGATTATAATCATCATCCAATATCATTTCTTAGACGAAGAAATGGAGAAAATAATAATAAAAATAATAATAATATTAAATTACAAAATAATAAATCTTCACAAGTTGCTAATCGAACTTCTGTAAGTTTTTAAAGAATTTTAAAAAATTTTAAAAAAAGAAAAAAAATTATTTTTTTTTCTTTTTTATATTTTTGTAATATTTTAAAATTTTTTATATTTTTTTAAATATATTTTTTAAAGGTTTTACTTCTAGAAGATCGTCCATTACCCCAATTACCGTTATTACCACATTCTATAAATTCTGATGATAATGATGAAATAGAAGAAGACAATGAAAGACCAGAAGAAGAGGAATTAGAAGAATCAGAAGAATTACCAGTTTATGTTAATTCTACAAATGATTCTGGTTTGGGAGGATCTTCAAGTGCACCTAAAGATTATGCTAATTGTACTAAAACACGTAAATTAATTTATTTTTAATTTAATTTTATTTTTTTTTAATAAATATTATTATTGTTAGGGAAATATTAAAAAAAATTAAATTTTTTTATTTTTAATTTTAATAATAATTTTTTTTTATTTTTTTGTGAAAATTAATTAAAAAATAGAATTTATTTTATTTTTTTTTTAATTTTTATAATTTTAAATTTTTTTTAATATTTTTATTAATTTTGGAGGGAATATTATAAATTAAATTTATTTAATTTTTTTAGCAACAAAACCAACTCGTGTATCTGAAAAAATTCAACAAGTTTTACATTCACTTCAGGTATTTTTTTTTTAATTTAAAAAATTAAATTTTAAAAATAATTTATTATTAAATAAAATGTAAATAAAGGTGGTAAGCGATGCGAGCGGTAAAGGGTGACATTTGCGTTTTTATTTTTTTTATTAATTTTTTTTAACTTTTTTTAAAAAAACTTTTTATTTTCTAATTTTATTTTAGTCAATAAAAAAAAAATATTTTTTTATTTATTAAAAAATAGACTGTTTCAGTAGCATCAGAACAGGTGTTCTCATTAAAATAATTCTCAAGGGGAGGGGTGACTTAACTATTATATAAAAAAAGTTTATGATGTATTAATATAGTGTGTTATTTATTGTGTGGGCGATTAAAAATAAAAAAAATTTATTTTATTTTTAATATTTAATTTAAAAGAATTTTTTTGCTTATCCAGAGACTTTGTCTTTTTTTATATTTTAATTACTTTTTATTTATTTTTTGTTGCATTTAATATTTTTTTTTTGCATTTTTTAAAACTTAAGAATTTTTTTTGTAAATTTAATTTTTTTATTTTTTGAAATATTTAAATTAAAAAAAAAAAATTTTTTTTTTTTTTAATTCAAATTACTTTTTTGCTTCATTGCTTTTTTATCCCATTTTAATCTTTTTTTTTTTCACTTGCAATTTATTTTCCCTTTTCTTCACGCACTTTTTTCTTTTTTTTTCTTCCAATTTTCTCTGATTTATTTGACACTTGTGGGTGTCAACTCATAAATAATCTCCTCTCTCATTTCTACTATATCCTTTTAATTTTATTTTATAACAACAACAAATTCCAAGCCTTCCCCAGGATTAATGGAAATTGAAGCTTTTTTTTTTAAATTTTTACAATTATTCTTTTTCACAGCAAGATATATTTATTTTATTTATTTATTTATTTCAATTTCTTCCCCATCTGTTATTTATTTATTGCTCATGAATAATTATACATATAAGAAAAAATAATATTTAAAAAATTAAAAAAAATTTTTTTTAATTTTATTTATTTTTGCTCCTCCTCCCTTAACACGCACAAATTTAAAATAAATTTGTTTGTTTGTATGCACACTCATTTTTATTTTATAAATGAGTATTTTTGTTTCAAGTTTGTTTGTTAGATTTTTATATTTTGAGAGAATAATTAAATGTTGTTTTGTTTTTGACAATGTTTATATAAACATTTTAATTCTTTGATGTTTTGTTTTATGTTTGTGCACATGTTTTTGTTTAAAGTTTAAAATGTTTTAACATCTTTATGAACATGTTTTTATTTTTTCACGAACACGTTTTGTTTTCATTTTAATTGTGCTTTGTTGTTAAAATATTTTTTGATGTTTTTATGTTTCTAGACATTTTTTTTAAGTTTCTTTATGTTTTTTTCTAAAACATTTTTACTTTAAAGTTGATTCTTCCCAAACATACAATAAACATGTCTATTAGTTTCTAAAAGTTCACTTCTTGACCAAAACAGAAATATTTATATATATATTTAATCCTTATTATTTTTGTCAAATTTCCCTTTTTTACCACAAACAAAATTAATATTTATTTATTTTTACACAGCTGTTATATATTTTATCTTTTTTTCTTCTGAGTTTTTAGTAGTTGTTGTGTCTCGCAGCACAAATTTTCTTTATTTCTTTCTATTTTAAAGGCCACGAAGCAACAGCTTTTGGTCAACACATATAAATAAATTTGCATTTTTTCTTCAACTTTTCTTTCTTGTTAATAAGGAAGGATATATTTTATATGTTGTTAGCAAAACAAATTTAATTTAAAAAAAGTAAAAAATTTAAATTTTGTCAAATTTGCAATAAATTGAAAGAAAAATTATATCATTTTTTTGAAAATTTTAGAAATTTATACTTACTGCAATATTTATTCTTATTATTCTTTTCTCTCTCTTTTTTTAACTTTTAAACTCATCAAAAAATGTATGTTTTAATGGAACATTCGGGTAGTAGACTTCACTCACCTCCACCTGATCGTCGTCATCATCATCACCCTAAAGCTGTTTTGCGTGCTCGTGCTTCAATACATAGGCATCAATCACCCCCTCCTTTTGAACAAAAATCTCTTAAAAATGTAAAATGTCAATCATTAGATAATGAAAGAAAAAGGGAAGAAAAAGAAGAAAATGAGAATAATAATAATAATTATGTTGATAATAATGATGATGATGATGAGGATATTAGCAAGTTTAAAGAATTTGTTTCAAAAATATCAAAAGGAAATAAAAAACAACAACAACATTTGTCTAATGAATCTATAAGAAAATTGTCAACAACATCAATAAAACATTCATCTAAACATCCAACAAAACAAACATCAGAAGAAACATTAATAAAACAGCCGACAAGGAAAACATCTAAACAAACATTAAAACAAACAGAAAAAGAAACATTAAAACATCAACAAAACAATCCAAACATTTCTAATTTTTCTTCGAAACTTATTACAAGTAATAACAACTCTCAAAAAACATCTGTTTCAAGTTCGAATATTAATGATTTTTCTCAGCTTCCACCGCCTATTAGATTTCGCTGTCGACCTCCTCTTTTAAAAGAAAAACAACAATATCAATGGAAAGAAAATAATTTTATTAATAATTTTAATAAAAATAATTCAATGTTTGAAAATAATAATAATGCTCAGCAATCCAAAAGCTTCATTCCTCGATCACCGCAATTGTTAACTCGGCAAGTAATTCTTCATGGTAACAGCAAAGTCGGACCTATTGATAGAGTATACGAGGAATTGAAGCAAATTGCTATAACAGGAAAATTGAACCATGAAGACATGAAGCCTGCCAAGGAAAAGAAAATGAAACAAGAACAATTGAAACAGGTGGAATTGAAGCAAGATAAAAATTTGAAGCAAACTTTGAAACAAGAGAAAGAAGTGAAGCAAAATATAAATAAAGAAAAGGAGTTGAAGCAAAATTTGAAACAAGAAAAGGATATGAAGCAGAATGAGAAACATAATGAAGCAAGGAAAAACTTGAAGCAGGAGGTGAAAGTCAAGCAAAACTTAAAACTTGAAAAGGATTTGAAGCAGAATATGAATCAAGAGAAGGATTTAAAGCAGAACTTGAAGCAACCAGAAAAAGAGCAAGAAATGAAGAAATCGACAGATGATGAAAACCAATTTGATATTAAAAAACAAAAAAAACGTCTTTCAATTCAAACTAATTGTGATTCATTACATAGAAGTTTATCACAGTCACGTTGTTTGTCAACAACAACATCAAACAACAATAATCAAAGATCTGAACATTTTTTAAAATTTATGAGTAGATCAAAAACATCGACAAATTTAGCAACAAATAGTAGTAGAGAAACAAGTGTTGTTTCTTCACTTTCTTGGCTTCGTTCAATTCGAGGAAAATCACCTTTAAACTTAAAAACAAGACAAAACAACATCAACAATGATAAAAACAACAAAAACATCAATAATAATTATTATTTTTCTCCAAAAACATTTAAAACATTTGATGCAGTTATTGATGTTTTTAACCCTTTAGAAAATCAAAAATTCATTGAAAATAGTTGGGATCGTCAAAATAATTTTTATCATCAAAAATTATTTGTTGGAGAAGAGAGTCAATATAGCCGCGTTCAACGCGAATTAAAATCTTTAGCAGAGCGGCGTGCATTAACTGTTGGGAGGAAACGCGAAATTCGTGTCGCTGACTTTAGCGGTGTTGAACATTTATTGTTAATGATGACTAAAAAAATATCTGAAAAACATTTAATTAATAGTGAAAATGAAATGTTGTTTCAGAGACCAAGACAGAGAGCTTTGCAAGATTATTATAACGATGATGATGCTGAATTGGAAGGTTAGATTGAAACATTATTTTTGAGCAGTTTCGGTGCCAACTTTTTAATGGGTGGACTAATTAAAATATTTTTGGTGCCATTTGATAGCAAATTTTTTATTAATTATTTTCTATCAAAATCATGGAAATATCTTCATTCATTCTTGAGTTGTGTTAGTGGCACTGAACTGACCAAAAATTAAATTTTTATTTTTTTTCCAATTATTTTCTTAGCAATGGCAAACATTGTTGATGCAAATGCCCCACGCCCGTCTGGACAGATAATTACTCCTTGCAGAGCAGATTTTCCTGGATGTGCAACTCCCCCTCCATTGCCTCGGTCAATAGAAACAGCAATTCATAAATGGGCAAATACACAACCAAAATCAATAGCTGCTGTTCAATTAGATACAAATAATTGTTCAAAACCTTCGACTAGTTTGACTTATGGTAAAATTATATTTTTTTTAATTTCAAAAAAATTAAAAAATTTTTTTATTTAGCAAAGCTTCTTAGTCGTGCTACAAAAATAGCTTATACATTGTTAAATAAAACTGTTATTATACCCTCTACTTGTGGTAGTAGTAGTAGTGGAAAAGAAAAAGTTCACTTATGTTTACCAGGAGATCGTGTAGCTTTAGTAAGAATTTTAATATTTAATTTATTAAAAAAAATTTTTTTTAGGTTTATCCAAATAATGAAGCTCCATCTTTTCTTTGTGCCTTTTATGGATGTCTTTTGGCAGGTGTAGTTCCAGTACCTATTGAAGTGCCAACAGTCAAACGTGGAGACACTGCAGGAACACAACAATTTGGCTTTTTACTCGGCAGTTGTGGTTTTAATATTTTTTTTTAATTTAATGAAAATGTTGCTATTTTTTAAACAAAATTGCTAATAATAATTTAATTTTCTATTTTTAATTAATTGTTAAATTTTTAAAAAAGGTGTTCGTGTTGCTCTAACCACAGAACGTTGTTTAAAAGGATTGCCTCGTTTACAACAACAAAATAATAATAATAAAAATAATAATAATACCTCTTCTCAAAGCTTTTTGCCTTCTTCACCTTCTTCCAGTGCCAATTCTACTCTTTCACCTACTACTCAACGTGATCCCAGTCAATCACCAGCACAGAATCGTCAACAACAAAATCAAAACAACGATTTGGCTGATTTTAAGGTATGAGAAAGAAAATTATTTTTGAAAATTAATTTTTATTAATTTGTATTTTTTTAGTGCTGGCCTCGACTTCATTGGCTAGTTACTGAACACTTGCCGAGACCCGCAAAGGACTGGATATTACCTTCTCTTATGTTTGTTTTCTATTTTTTAATTATCTAAACATCTTACTTTTCGGATAATATTTTTGAATGTTTTCCGGAATATGTTTTTATTAATTTTTAAATGTTTTCAGGAATATGTTTATTAATATTTATTTTCCGGAATATGTTTTTATTAATTTTTTAAATGTTTTCCTGGATGTTTTTATTAATATTTTACGGAATATGTTTTTATTAATTTTTTAAATGTTTTCCGGGAATGTTTTTATTAATATTTGTTTTTCCTGAATATGTTTTTATTAATTTGTTATATCTATTATTTTTATAGAGCAGATGAATCTATTGCTTACATAGAATATAGTACAGATAGGGAAGGCTCAGTTCGCGGTGTTCAAGTTTCCCGGCAAGCAATGTTAGCACATGCAAGAGCTCTTTGTTTAGCATTAGATTATAAAGAAGGCCAAACATTTATTTGTGTTTTGGATTTTAAAAGAGAAGCAGGACTTTGGCATGCATGTATAGCTTCAATATATGCTGGAATGCGTGTAATTTTTGTTCCATATTCTTTAATAAAAGTTAATCCAACATGTTGGTTATTACAAGCAACACAACAGGTTAAAATTGAATATTTATTTTAATTTTTTTGATTTTTAATTTTTTAGGCTGCCCAATTTGCTCTTGTTAAATCTCGTGATTTACATTGGTCTTTATTAGCAGTTCGTGATCATGTTCAACTACAATTTAAATCACTTGAACGAATTTTGGTTAAAAATTTTATAAATTAATTTTTAGAATTTTTAATAATAATAAAAAAAACTTTTTCTTTAGGTAAGTGACAGTGCTAATCCTTGGGCATTATCCTCTTGTGATCAATTTTGTGCCGTTTTCGCCCACCGAGGTCTTTCCCCTACAGCAATTTGTCCTTGTGCGGGTTCTTCTGAAACTGGAACAGTTGCTTTAAGACGACCATTTCGAAGACAAGAAAATGCTCAAAATGTCGAAAATAATATTAATAATAATAATCAAAATGTACCAGAATGGGGAAGTGGTAGAGGAACACTTTCAATGTTGGCTTTAAGTCATTGTGTTGTTCGATTAGAACCAGAAAATTCAATTAATTCATTGGCTGTACAGGTAATAATAAAATATAGAAAATATAAATAATTTATTTTTTTGGGTAAATAAATAAATTTTTGACATTTTTGTTATTGACCATTTTGTCATTGACCATTTTGTCATTGACCATTTTGTCATTGACCATTTTGTCATTGACCATTTTGTCATTGACCATTTTGTCATTGACCATTTTGTCATTGACCATTTTGTCATTGACCATTTTGTCATTGACCATTTTGTCATTGACCATTTTGTCATTGACCATTTTGTCATTGACCATTTTGTCATTGACCATTTTGTCATTGACCATTTTGTCATTGACCATTTTGTCATTGACCATTTTGTCATTGACCATTTTGTCATTGACCATTTTGTCATTGACCATTTTGTCATTGACCATTTTGTCATTGACCATTTTGTCATTGACCATTTTGTCATTGACCATTTTGTCATTGACCATTTTGTCATTGACCATTTTGTCCATTTGACGAAAAAATTTTTTAAATTTTATAAAAAATTTAAAAATTACTTTTAAGTGTTTTTGACTTAAAATTAATATTTTAATTAAATATATTTTTTCTTTTCTTTTAATTAATAGGATACTGGTCAAGTAATTCCTGGAGGTATGGCTGTTGTTGTAAAATTAAATGGTCCTCCAAGGTTATGCAGATCAGATGAAGTTGGAGAAATTTGTTTACATTCTGCATCTACTTCAAATAGTTTTTATGGTCTAAAAGGACTTTCTCAAAGAACTTTTTGTGTTTTACCATTGGGAATAGATGATAAACCTATTGGACCTTTAAGTTATGTACGTTCTGGTTTAATTGGATTTTTGGGCCCAACAGGAATGATTTTTGCTGTTGGATCAAAACAATCATTACTTTTTGTTTCCGGAAGAGTTCATAATGCTGATGATGTAAATTTTTAAATTTTTTTTTAATTTTTAATTTTTAAAAAAATTAAAGTTAATAGCAACTTTACTTGCCGTTGAACCACATAAATTTATTTATAGAGGTTTATTTTTATTAAAAAAATGTTTTTTTTTAATTATTTTTTATTTTTATAAAAGTAAAAATTTAAAAAATATTTTTTTCAATAAAAAAATTGTTTAGGTAGAGTAGCAGTTTTTAGTATTCGAGTACTTCGGGATGAACGTATTTGTATTGTTGCTGAACAAAAACCTGAAGTAAATGAAGAAGATGCTTTTCCATGGATGGTTAAATAAATTTTATTAATAAAAAATTTATTTTTATTTTTTTATTAATTTTTTTAGGTTCGCGTTTTGCAAGCAATAGATTCTGTTCATAACCAACTTGGCATTTATTGTATATGTTTAGTCCTTCCAAATCAATTACCTAAAGTAAAATATATATTTTTAAAGATTAAAATTTTTAATTATAAAAAAATTTTCAGAAATTTTTTTAAATAAAAATTTCTTTTTTTAGACTCCACTCGGTGGAATTCACGTTAGTGAAACTCGTCAGCGCTTTCTTGATGCTTGTTTACATCCTACTACTTTATTAATGTGTCCGCAACATTGTATATTAAACCTTCCAAGACCTAGAGAAACTCCTGCTGTGAGTTTTATTTAATGTTTTATATTTGCAAAATTAATATTTACAATTTTAAGGATGTTGGTCCAGCCGCTATGTTTGTTGGAAATATTGTACAGGTTAGAGAGGAAATTAAAATGTAAATACTTAAGTTGGGTTTTATTATTTCTGAAAAATGTTCTGAAAAATGTGACTGTGTTCATTTTCCGGAAAGTAAGCACACAGTCACTTCAGAAATAATAAAAAATAATCCAACTTGAATCATAAATTAAACTTGAAGCAGAGTTTAAGTAAATAAACTTTTCATGAAATGCTTCAAGTTTTAAATAAACTTGAATTTCTTTACTTAAATCATTTTTTTAATTTCTACTAGTTTTTATAGGGAGCAAGAATAGCCGGAGCTCAGGGTATGGATTTGCCATCGCCCACAACTGATGAGGAACAATGCTGTCATCTTATTGATATTTTAAAACAGAGAGCAAAACAAACACCTGATCATGTTTTATATTCTCTTTTGAATTCAAAAGGGATTGAGGTTATTTTTTATTTTGAATATTATTTATTTAAAATAATATTTTAGACAGAATCTTTAACATGTTCTCAACTTTTAAAAAGGGCAGAACGTGTAGGTGCTTTATTACTAGAAAAAGGCAGTCTAGCAAGCGGAGATCATGTTGCTATTATTTTTCCTCCAGGAATTGACCTTATAGTGGTTAGATTGAAATTTTAGAGATTTTATAGAAATATTACATAATTTTAAGGCTGTTTTTGGTTGCTTCTGTGCCTCACTTGTGCCTGTTTGTATTAGACCACCTTCATCTCATAATTTACAAACATCTATGCTTACTATACGGTACTTAAATATATAAAACTTGATTGTATTTTTCTTTCCGGAAAATACAATTAAGTTTATATAATTAATTTAAAGTTTTTGCTTCAAGTTTATTTTTTAAAATTAAATAGAGGAAATGTGTATTTTCTGGAAAGTTTATTTTTTTTAGTTGACTATTTTTTATTTTCCCATTTTTTCAGAATGATTGTAGAGGTAAGCAAAGCTGTTGCTCTTCTCTCCAATGGATCAATAATTAAATTATTAAAAAGTAGAGAATGTCCTCTAACAAATAGAAGAAGACAACAACAACAAAATAATATTACAAATAATCAAACTTGTTGGCCAATAATTTTTGATATTGATGATGCTCCTTCTTTATCTTTTGCTAGAAATAGAGTTTTAAATAGAAGATTATCAGCAGAAAAATTAGAAGAAAAATCAACAAATTCAACATGTTATTTGGTTTTAATTTTTTAATTAATTTATTTAAAAAATTAATTTTATTTTAGGATTTTGTAGTCAGTACAACAGGTCAACTTTCTGGTGTACAAATGACTGTTGCGGCAATAGCAAATCAATGTAGAAGTCTTAAATTTGCTTGTGAACTCTATCCATCAAGAAATGTTACCCTTTGCCTAGATCCTTGTTCTGGCGGTCTTTCTTTTACTCTTTGGTGTCTTTTAAGGTAAAAGGAGAAATATCAAAAGTAAAAAAAAGAAAGAGAATTCTTTTTAGTGTTTATTCTGGTCATCAATCAACACTTATTCCACCACAAGAAATGGAACAAAATCCTTTTTGTTGGTTACAGGCATTAACTCAAAAGAGGACAAGAGACACATTTTGTTCTCCAAATGTTTATATTTAAATTATTTTAATTTAAAATTTTTTTTTTATTTAGATGGTTGAATTATGTTGTTCAGAGCTTGCACCACAACTTTCACAACTTTTGGAGAAAGGAATAAATTTATCTAGGTATTTTATTTTTTTAATTTAAAGTTTTTGCTTCAAGTTTATTTTTTTTATTTTCCGGAATGAAATGTTTACCTATTTTCCGGAATTTTTAAAATTATTCTATTTTCCGGAAATTCTTACTTTTTGCTTCAAGTTTATTTTTATTATTATATATAGCCTTCGTAATTGTATAATTATTGCTGAAGAACGTCCACGTGTTGTTTTGTGCAATTCTTTTGTTAAACTTTTTGCTCCATTAGGACTTTCAACTAGAGCTGTTAGTACTGCCTTTGGTTGTCGTGTAAATCCTTCAATTTGTATGCAAAGTGCATCATGTCCAGATCCAACAATTGTTTATGTTGATGCTAAAGCATTGAGAAATGATAGAGTAACAATTGTTGAGAAAGGTTCTCCACACAGTATTTGCCTTATGGAAAGTGGAAAGGTTATTATTATATTTTTAATTAATTTTTTTAATTTTCTTTAAAGCTTTTACCAGGCGTTAAAGTGGCTATTGCTAATCCTAAAACTCGTGGTCAATGTGCTGACACTCACTTGGGCGAAGTATTAAAAAATAAAATTTAAAATATATAAATTTAATTTTTTTTAAAGATTTGGGTATCAAGTGAACACAATTCAAATGGATTTACTTGTTTATCTTCTGATATACAACAATTATCTGATCATTTTAATGCTAAACTTTCTACTGGTGATACAAAAACAGTATGGGCAAGAACTGGCTATTTGGGATTTTTAAGACAAACACAAGCAATTACTGCACATGGAGGTCTTTTTTCTTCTTTTTTTTATTAAATAAAATAAAAAAGAATTACATGATGCTTTATTTGTTGTTGGTGCTTTGGAGGAAACTTTATTGTTGCGTGGTATGCGTTATCATCCTGTTGATATTGAATTATGTGTGACTAAATCAAATAGACAAATATGTGAAAGGTTGGTGGTTAAATAAAAATAAAATTTAAAAAATTAAAATAAAATTTTAAAATAAAATTAATTTAAAAAAAAAAGAAAATCCAACTTGTAGCTTTTAGAATTAATCAAAATTCATTATGCTTTTAAAAAAGCTGCAGGTTGGAGTAAACAAAAAAGTTTATTTAAAATTATTTTATTTCAAATTTTTTTTTAATTTATTCTAAAAAATAGATCAAATATTAATAGATAAATTTAAAATTAAAAAACAAATTTCTTTCACTAGTGCTTCTTTTCTTTGGACAAGTTTATTAGTAATAGTAGCAGAAACAACATCCCCAGAATCTGATGCTTTAGATTTAATTCCATCAATAACTTCAGCTTTATTAGAAGAACAACATTTAATTGCTGGAATTGTTGTTTTATTAGACCCTGGAAAAATTCCAATTAATAGTAGAGGAGAAAAACAAAGAGCACATTTAAGAGAATTATTTATGAGAGATCAATTAGATCCTATTTATGTTGCTTATAATCTTTAAATTAAAATTTAAAAAATTATTATTATTTTTTTATAAATTAATTTAATATTAAAATAATAAATAAAAATGTAAATAAAATTTAAAAAAAAAATCAATCCAACTTACAGCTTTTAAATTTACTCAACAACATCAGAACATTTAAAAAAGCTACTAGTTGTAAAAAAGTTTATTTTTCTTTTAATTAATTTTTTTAATTTTTTCTCCGTTTCTTCTAATTTATTTTTATTTACTTGAGAAAAATAATACTTAATTAGATACTTTTAATTTTTGTAAGGTATGAGAGAGTTTTCTTTTGAGTTAATTAAAAAGACCACACATAAAACTTTAAAAAAAATCTCTCATACTCTAATGGTCATTAAAATAAATTAGTTTATTTTATTTTTGGTAACCTAGTCCAAATACCTTTTTTTCTTTTTTATTTATCACTCCCATCATTTTTTTACAAAAAGCATTTCCGACATCGTTTCATCACTCACACAACACTAACGGACAATTTTTTAAATTTAATATACAAAACTTGCTTTTTTGTGTTTTATTTTACATAATTTTTTTTTGAATTAGAATAGGCCTAAAAAATTATATAAATAAAAAAAAGTAATTTTCTTATTTTGAGTATTTTTTAAAAATTAATCCAACTAGTAGCTTTTTAAATTTAACAGAATTTTCTAATGTTTTTAAAAAGCTGTAGGTAGGATTCAAAGGGAAAAATTTTTTAACTAATTTTCCTTAAGAAATAAAAATACAATTTATTTTTATATAAAACAAGTTTTTTTATTAAAAATAAAAAAGCCAAAAAAAATTAAAAAAAAATTTTTTTTTCTCCATCCATTATTTCCCCCTAAAAAACAGACCGCAACAAAAATATTAAGTAAATTAACTGTGTTGCTCTTTTTCCGGAAAAGTTAAAAACTAGGGCAAATCATTCAAAAATGAGAAACAACCGGATAAAAATTATTTACCCAAAAGATCACTTGTTATAAAAATTATTTTATTAAATGATCTTTTGGGGTATTTATAAAAAATAAAATTGCGGGGAAATGATTTTATTATTTTTTAATTTTATTAAGAGATATTATTTGTTTAAATTGTGTCGGCAATTCTTTTTTGATAAAAAAATATTAAATATTTTTTATATTATTACTAATTTTACTTAATTTTCAAATTAAAATTCTCTTATATTTTTGAGTTCCAACCAGTAGCTTTTTAAAAATAGCATAGACATAATTATGCGGTAAAAAAGCTTCTAGTTGGATTCAATTTTAAAAAAGCTAATAATAGGTTAGATTTTGAAAAAACTTTTAGTATGTGTCATTAGAGTATTTAAAATAAGAAAGATTATTTTTTACTGTTTTTTAATCTTTTTAACCTTGTAATTTTATATTAATTATTATCAAAAAATCATTCTCTTTTAATTACCAGTTTATAAAATATAACAATTAAAGACATTTATTTACATAAAAATATTAATTAAATGACAACAAATAATTTTAATAATAATTTTTTATTTAATTTACCTCAAGTTAATAACAACACAACCAGGAGTTCGATTAATTTATCAAATAATTTTAAAAAAGGGCAGAAAAATGGAAAAATGACAGAATTTAAAGAAAAACAACAAAACTCAATACAAAAGGTTAGAAAATATTTTTTTAATATTTTTGTGCTGAGTTTCAACTAGCAGCTTTTCAAACTTAACAAAAATACCTATGCGTTTAAAAAAGCTTTAAGTTGGATTAAACGTTAAAAATGCAAAATTATTCATTAATTTTGTGTTTTTTCTTCATTTCTTTTACTAAAAAATTTTCTAGTTTTGTTTTGACTTGTTTGATTACTATTTTCTGCTCAAACAAATATATTATAACTGTCTAATCTAAATTATATATTTAACTATGTTGTTTTGCGTTGAAGCGCCAAATTGCGCCTTTTTAAGAGTAACAGTGGTTGGACTGCTTTTTTTATTTTATTTTTTTTTATTTTGCTCCTCTTCCTTTTTTAATCAGTTCCTCTATGTTTTCCAAGCTTTTTTAATATAAATGTTAAAAATTATGCATCAATGATTTAATTAATTTTTTTTTATTTTTTACTGATTTTAATAAAAAAATTTTTTTTTTTAAATTTCAATGATTAATTCATTGCAAACATTAAAACAAACATTTCAATTTTTCCATTTCACTTTCTTTAGTTTCATGATCGTTTTTATTTTTTTTATTGATTTTTAAATTTATTTGTTTTTTACTCTCTTTTCCCTTTTAATTTAGCAGTTTATTCTAATTTTGATTTAAGTAAGGTGGTTGGCCGAGTGGTTAAGGTTTTGGGTTTGAAACAGTTTGAGGGAGGTTTGAGGCCTTTTAGGGGTAATCCTCTTTGAAAAGCAGAAGAAGGTTTAAGAAATCAGAAAAACATTTAAAATAAATCAGAAAAATATTAAAAAAAATCAGAAAAACACTAAAAGTAACTGATATAAAAAACAAATATTTTTTCTTCTTTTCTATTAAAAATTAATACTCCGATTACATTGCGGAAAAAATATCACGTAAAGTCAAAAATACATTTACAATGCGCAGTCAGCCAAAAAAAAACTTTATTTTTTCATTTTATTGCACGTTTCTGTTCTAAAAAATAAATTATATTTATACACAAAAATATTATTATTTTTTTTTTAATTTAAAATTATTATCGATAATTTTCAGGCTTTATTTTATTTATTTTTATTAATCCATTTTTGTATTTCTGTCCATCTTTGGAGTGCGAAGAGCGCTTTTTAACCTTTTTTCTTCTAACACAATTTTATTAATAAATTTTTGTGCACTTTCCTTGTGTCCTTCCCTTCTTTTAATTTTACACACCCTTTCAAATATCACCTTTTTTTATAATAAAAGAGCATTTTACGCGGGTTCTTCCCAAACCCAAAATTAATAAGAAAATACATATAAAAGGCATTTGCGCAAAGAAATTGTAAAAAAAGGAGAGAAAATAGCGTTTTAGGTAATTTTAATGGGAGAGAAGGTCACATCTAAACTAAAGCGCCAACCATTCTCTAATCACACACTTATACATTTCTTTTTATTTTAAATAAATTTATTTATTTTATTAAAAATATTTTTTAATTATTTTAATTTTTGCAACAATTTTAGTGTCTTCAAGAAAGAGTTTGTGAGCTTTTTATAATGCAAGATATTAATAGAAAAATAGGCAATAATAATAACAACAACAATTGTTCACTTTCTTCACCTCCTCCATTTTTTAATTCCTCTTCTCCTCTTTTTCATCAGGAACGAATTTCTCAAACATTATTTAGCAATGGTAAATTAATTTTATTAAAAAAAAAATTTTTTTTAGGTGTAGATGGTCTATTAACTCCAACTAATCGTTTAAGTGGAGACAACAGTGAAAGAGGAGTAAATAATAGTGTGGGTGGTACCGGAAATAGCAGCGTTGTTCGAAACATTCCCATTCGAGTGTTGAGTACTACTGATAAACAGGTAAAATTAAATTAAAAATTGCGGACAATAAATTTGCGAACAAAGTTTATTAAGCTGTAAAATTCTGAAAATTGCGCACAGTTCCCCTATCAATTTTAAATACCTAATGAAGCAAAAAAGTTTATTTTTAAAAAGCTAATGTTTATTTAAATAAGAAAAATAAATAAACTTGTTTTGTTTCAAGTTTATTTAACTATTAGATATGCAATGTATTTATATTTCCGGAATGAACTTTGATTTTCCGGGTTTATTTTTTTTGTTTTGCTTCATATTTAATTAACTCTTTCTGGAACAAACTTTGTATTTTCCGGAAAGTTATGTTTTACTTCAGATTTGTTAACTCTTGAAGAAGAACACTTGCGGATTAAATATCTTCTCCGCAATTAATAAAAAATATTCTTTAAATATCTTTTGTTTACCTTTATTTTTTATTTTTGTTTTCTATATCATTTGCTACCCCAATTAATCAAGTTTGACAGGAAATACTTTCTTTTTCATTTTTTGTATCCATATCAATTAAAAAAAAAATTATTAGTAGAAAAACTTCTCTAAAACGCCCAAAATATATGTAATTTACCTTTTACTAAAATCTATTAATTTTAGTAAAATTTACGCAAAAAATTAATTTTAAATATTTAAACTTAATAAAAAATAAATTAACGTGCATAAAATTTTTTAATTGAATTTTAACCAAAAAATTAAAAAAAAATTAAATTTTAAGGTATATATTTAATTGTTTTATTTATTAAAAAAATAAATTTTAAAATTAAAAATTAAATTTTTGGTAAATTAAATATATACTTTAAAAATGCTAAAAAAATAAAAACAGCCCTAATAATCAAGCTTTTTAAAATATTTTTTTGATATTATCTATTTATTTATTTATATTTTTTCTTTTCATTTGCAGACTTTTTTTGCTTCATTTTATAAAGGAAAATAATATATTTAAAAAATACAAGTTAGCAGTTGTTGACTTATTTTTAGAAGAAAAAAAGAATTTCGTTCCTTTTCAGTGTCTATTTAATAATTATTTTGACTTGTTTTTATTTTATTTTATTTTTAGAGTTCTTTTATTTTCTATTAAAAAAATTAAATTTTTTTAAGTCAAAATAAATTCAACTTTTATTTTAAAAATTAAAAAAAAATTATTTTAAATAATCCAACCTGCAGCTTTTTAAATTATCCTAAGACACATTGTTATTTTTAAAAAGCTACTAGTTGGAGTAATTATTTAAAATTTTATTTTAAATAATTAAACTTTAATAAACCTTAATAAAAATAAAATTTTAAATTTAAATTTAATTAAAATTAATTATTTTAAAAATTAACAGCCAAGGGAAGATTTTCCCTCAGAACAATTAAAAATGGATTTAACAAAAACTTCAAATTCTTCAACAAATTTTACTCCTCTTTCTTCCCCTGATTTAAGAAGACATTTTGCTTCTCTTTTTTGGACTCCTCAACAAGCAAAAAGAATTTCTGAAAGAGAAAATCCTCCTCCTTTAAAACAACAACAAAAGTGGGAGGAAAATAATCAAAATGACGGTGAATATTAATTTAAATAAATTTTAATTAATTTAAAATTTATTTAAAAATGTTTAACAATTTTTAAAAATATTAAAAAAATATTTTTAAATAATCCAACTTGCAGCTTTTTTAAACTTGGAAGGCAAACTTGTTGTTTTTAAAAAGCTACTAGTTGGATTAATTTTTTAAAGTTTAAAATTTAAAATTCTTTGAAAATTATTTTTTTTAAATATTTTTAAATTTATTTAAAAATTTATTTTTCAGTCTTTTCCTCAAGAGAACCTAATTATTCTATTTCCCCTTCTCGCCATTTAAATAATTCTTCTGGTTTTGGAAATGATTCAAAAGTTACGTATTATTCAATTCCAATATCTCAAAAAGAAGAAGAAGAAAAAAATTTTAAAAATAAAAATGAGCAAAAATTTGAAAAAAATAAAAATTTAATGGAAACACCTGTTAAAAATAATAATTATTTACAACAACATAATTTTATTAATTCTGATTTTAATAATAAAACTAATAATAATACTCATTATTCTGCTATACCTTTTCGTAGAAGAAAGGCAGGATTTTTGGGAAGGTAAAATTTTTTTTTAAATTAATCCAACTTACAGCTTTTTTAAATTAACTAAAAATTTTGTTGTTTTTAAAAGCTAATAGTTGGATTAATTTTTTTTTAATTTTAAATTTCCTTTAGAATATTTAAAAAAATTTTAAAAATTATTTTATAGTAGTATAAGTGCAATTTCTACTCCTTCCCTATTTCATCCGAGGGAAGATGAAGAACAAAAATCTCATTATCAAAATATTCAAAAGTAAAGAATTAAACAATCTTTTTTAATTGAACAATTTTTTTAGTTTAAATTCAACCAAAATAAATTCTATAAATAACGAAAAACAGCAACAACCACCTCCACGTCCACCAAATCCACCTAACAATAAATTAATGGAAAATTCATTAAATAAATCAACAACAACATTTCCAACAAATTCAAACAAATTAATAAATGAAACAAATGTTCACAAACAAAATAATAATAATTATTACAAAAACAACAACAACATTTTTCCTTCACAACATTCACTTAAACATTTTAAAACAGGTAATTCCAACTTGCAGCTTTTTAAAATAATTGGGAGATATTGTGTGCTTTAAAAAAGTTACTGGTTGGATTAAAAATTTTTTTTATAATTAAAAAGGTTTAATTTCCTAAAATAAATAAATTAATTATTTTTTGTTTTATTTTAAAGCATTTTCTACTCCAAATAATGACAATATTAGCAACAACTCGACCCAACAAATTCGAAATAGAAGTGTTGAAACAACAGATTTATCATCTAGAAATGGATTAAAATCTTTTCCTTTACTTCCCCGTCGTGATTCTGAACCTTCAATTATTTTATTTGCTGCTGCAGAAACACCCCAACAATCATCTTTTGAACAAAAAGATAATAAGCAACATTCAAAGCTTAACATTCCTGCTTCTTTTCAATCACCGATTAATTCTACTTTTGCTAATAATAATTGTACATTAGAGCGTGAAAAGCGTGGAGATGAAAAAATGTTGCTGTTTGTTAATTAATTAATTAATCATTTTTATTAAAAAATATATTAACTAAAAAATTACATTTTGTTATAATAAAGAAAATAACTCATTTTGTCACAAAATATAGTAATCTTTTTAAGACCAACTACAACCATTGCTTCAGAAGATTTTTCCAGTATTTTATCAACTACACCATCATTAGCTTCTTCTTCATCCTGTTCTGCTTCAATTTCAGCTTCTCCACTCGCTTCATCTTCATCAAATATTTCAACAATAAAAAATAATAATCAACGTCAAAAAATAAAATCTCCTAGCCTTGCTGCTTTAAGACAATTTTTACGTTATCGTCCAATGCGTAAAAATAGCAATAGTAGCAATAATAGTGAAAAGAATAACGAAAAGACTAAAGGTTTGTTTTAAGATTTAATTTTATTTAAAAACATTTTAATTTGAAATGTTTTCCGGTAATACAAAAGTTTATCGAAAAATTATGTTGTTTTTATTATAATGTTTTTCCGAAATAGAAGAAGAGAATGTTTTTCGGAAGATATTTAAAGTTTCCGGAAATAATCTTATTTATTAATGTTTTCCGGAAAATATTCATTTAAAATGTTTTCCGGAAATAATCTTATTTACTAATGTTTTCCGGAAAATTTCATTTCTGTTTAAAATTTAATAGGAAGACACTCATTAGCCTCGCATTGAACTAACCCTTAAATAAACAAATAAATATAAATTATTTTAGCAACATCTAAAGGACATTTAGAAGAAACAAAATCATTAGCATCAACAAATTCTCCTTCAAATTTCTCTGATTCAGCAAATAACAAAGAGAAACAACTACAAAATTATATGTCACGTTCAATGACTTTAACTCCTTCTAAACTTTGTTTAACTAAATTTGCAACTTTAAATAATAAAAATAATATTAATAGTAAAGATTTTGATAAAGTAGATGCTGTAGAGGAAGCAATTCGCAGTTTAGAACAATTTGGTAAAGTTATATTAGAATTTAAAAATTTTTTTAATTTTGTTCAGATCCTAGTGAATTTGTTAGATATCAATATCATCAAGATAACAATGAAAATAATCAAAAAGAACAACTAATAGCTATTCAATCAACCACAACTCAACCTAAATTATACCTTGCTAAAGCAGAACAGCCTGTTTATTTAAGCCAACCTTTTAATTGTTCTGTTACATGTTCTCCTAATCTTTTTGTAGTAAATAATTATTTAAATTTTTTTATAATAATTTTACTTTCTCGTTATTTAGCGTCCTAGTTCCATATCTTCATTTTCTTCACTCTCTTCAACTGTTGAAGATAATAAGCAAATTTTTAATGAACAATCCAATAATGTACCTTCAATTCTTCATAGAGGAATTTCTACAAATAGTACAGCATTTTCTTCATCTTCTGGATCTGCAACACCAACACAAACTGCTGTTTTTGTTTTGGATGGTTAATAAAATTATTTTAAAATTATAAAAAAATTAATTTTATTTAGAACCAACATCATCATCTTTTAATTTTTCAATGGAGGGTAATCCAAATAATAAGCAATTTGGTATTAATCCACCTACAAATACTACTAATACTCCTAGAGCTAATTCACCAACTTTTAATGAGGATGAAATAAATGAAGAAAATAGAAACAATGAAAAAATAAATAATTTTGAAGTACCACCCCCTAGAAGAGGAGTTACCTTTAATGATAAACTTGTACAACACTTCTATGCTCCATTCGATGGGTAAGTTCTTTAAAACATCACAAAAACACGTTCCGGAAAAGCAAACCACTTTTGAAAAACATACTATACATTTTCTGAAAACATTTAAAAATATGTTTTGTAAAAATATTAACCTGTTTCAAAAACATCTTACAAACATTATTTAAAACTTTATCAGGAAAAACATCAAGGAAACATAATCATTTCGGGAAATATTTAAAATACTATAAACATATATAAAACTTTCTAGTAAAAAATCATTAAAAACAATGTTTTTGAAAATATAAACACTATCCGGTAAAATTATAAAAACATTAATATGGAATATTTAAAACAAGTTTTTTAGTCCTCCACCTGATTATAGCGAAAGTGGAGATGATAGCGCCGATGATTTGGAAGATGATATTTATAATGCTGAAGAGTTACCAGAAGACGAAATAGATGCTTTAGATAGTTTAACAGATAGTGAAGAATTTTATTTAAATAATAAAATAATGCCAGCGACATCTCCTTCCTCATCTGCTGCTTTAGAAGCTAAAGTTTGAAATTAATCACTAAAATAATTAGTTTTTTCAAAATTTTAAAGGCACAACTTCGCAAAAGATTTCTTTGTTCTCAATTAAATGATTGTGCAAAAGTAATTGACATTGGTGCATTTAAGATGAATCAATTTGTCAATGCTAGTTTAGAAATTGGTGGATGGAGACAATCACATATTCTTCGTCATAATTTAGGTGCCATACGTGATACAATGTAAAGTTTTTCAATTTAAATGTTAAATTAAAAACTTTATTATATTTTTGTAGTTATACTGTTGAAATTGCTCTTGATGAGTTGGTTGAAACGTTGGGGAGAATTTCCTTACATCGGCATGATCCCAGACAAGCTCATTTAAGGCTATTATTACAACCTTGTGAATATTCGTTAACTTTGTTACGACGGTAAATTATATTCATAAAAACATTCAAACAAACATTAGTAATTTATAAATAAACATATTCTGGAAAAACATTCAAACAAACATTATAATTTATAAATAAACATATTCCGGAAAAACGCAAACAAACATTTAATTTATAAATAAACATATTCCGGAAAAACATTCAAACAAACATTTGTTTTTGACCAAGCTTATTTATAAAATTAAAAACAGATTACGTGCATCTCTAGACTCTACGGGTTGGCTTCTTTCGGCATTGTCTCGTCCTCGTGGCAGTGTTGTCGGACACGATGCTCTTGATCAAGTTGTTGCCCTTCTTTCTCAGGTATTTTTATTTAAATTTTTTAATTAATAAAAATTAATTTAAAGGTTCCCAGAGATTGTGCCAAACTTGTCCAATGGGTTTCTTCACTTTCTGCCTGGTCTGATCCACAACAATCAGATCACCCACCAGCAGCAGTTTTCTTGCCATCATCATCTAATCGTTTTTCACAAAAACAACAAAACAGTAATAATGGATTATTTACTCTTCCACATTATCCACTTTATCGTCAACCTTCCCCAACTTCTTCTCTTCAAAATTTTTATTATTCTTCATCTGGTGGAGAGGAAGAAACAAGGGATAAAGTAATAATATACATATATTTCTTAAAAAATATTTTCAAAACATTTATTTTTCAGAATTTAAAAGGAACAACAGATATAATGGATGGAGGTGAATCAACAAGTTCCACAACAAGTTCTGTCCAAACAACACTTGAACAACCACAAAAACAAACAAAACATGAACAACAACAAAAACAACAAATAGAACAAATATTTAATGAAAGAGATAATAATATGGAAAATACTGATTTGGTACTAGAAGAGGATGATTTAGCAAGTGTTTTAAGTATTGATTCCAACACAACAACAGAAGGTGGACAACAACAAAATTGTTTGAATGTATGTTTTTATGTTTATGTTTTGATGTTTATTATATTTTCAGGGATATACTTCATCTTTACACTCACCCCCTTCCCGGTTAAGCCATTTTACTACTGGAGGATTATCTTCAAAATTTGGTATTTGTCGTGTTAATGCAGAATTGGCACGTTCATTGGCACCTGAACAAAGAGATCTGTTTAGAATATGGGAACCACAGGTCGAGACTCATATTGACACAATTTGCACAATTATTGAACAATTTTTTGTTTTACTTGAAGAAAATAAAGAACCGACATCTTCAGGATTTCAAAAAATTCAAATTGTAAATTTATTAATATTTTTAAATGTATTATTTTTCAGGTTTATATTGAAGGACATTCCTTAGTGGGAATTGGTAGAGTAATATGTCGAGACGATGCTGTTTTAAAACATCGACCACTAATAGCTTTTCTGGAGCGCGAGTGTTCAAAACTTGATTCATTATTAAATGAGTGTTTGGCTGATGCAAAAGTTGCAAAAAGCCATTCAGTAATTTTTTAAATAAGAAACATACAAAACATTTTCCGGAAAACAAAACAAAAACATCTTCCGGAAAAACAAAAACATTTTCCGGAATCAAAAAAAACATCTTCCGGAAAAACAAAACAAAAACATCTTCCGGAAAAACAAAAACATTTTCCGGAATCAAAACAAAAACATCTTCCGGAAAAAACAAATTTTTAATATTTAAGCAAAACAATCAAAACAACAATAGACACTCAACTCCGCCACAAACTGTACCAGCAGTTCGCAGTATGTGCAAAGCAGTTGTTTCTGTCTCAGAAAACATTGGTCATTTGCGTTTGTTTTGGAGAGCTTGTTGTGGATAAAAATAAAACAAAAATTACTTTATTTTATAAAACAACATTATATGTATTATTTAGAATTTTATCAATGTTTTTTTTAATTGACTAAAATCAAAAAATGGTAAAAGTGATAATAAAAAAATAAATTTAAATATATAGGCAATGCAGAGAATGATATATAAATATAAATTATTATTTTAAAATTAAAAAAATTATTTTATTTATTAGAGAAATTAAACAGAGTTAATTAAGAGAGATCAGATATGTTGTATTTAATAAAATAAAAATATATAAAATTATTAAAATTAGCTAAATCGATGTAAAGATGTTGGTTGTTGTTGATTAATATTAAATTTTCTTAAAAGTTGAGTATTTTCTTCTTCTTCTTCATTACAATTATTTACTAAAGGTAAAGTAGTACCATTAAATCCATTCCAATGATTATTTAACATTCCCCCATTTCCATAAATTGTACTTCCTGGCCCAGAATTTGAATTATTATTTGTTCCATAACATCCATGATATATATCTGTAGTAGAAAAGGGAATTCCAAATGAATGTGTTGCTGTTGAAGGTAAAGATATTGGAGGAAGAGATGGTTGTGGTGGTTGAAATGAATTGATAAGTCGGTGACTGCTTCCACCTTCTGATGAGTCTGGGTAGACAATACCTTAATTAATAAATATTTTATTGGACATTTTGTCACTTTATAAAACTCGGACATTTTGTCCTTTTTTTAAATTTGGACATTTTGTCCATTTTGATAATTTGGACATTTTGTCCACACTTTTAAAAAAAATAAAAAAAGTTCTTTTACCTCCACTTCCACATCCAAATCCATGACAAAGTCTTAAATTAGCAGTTGCTTCACGTTCTTCTGCCCTCCTTCGATCACGACGTTCTTTTGCACGAGCACGGCATTGCCACATTAGACAAGCACACATTAAAATTAAAATACTCAGAAAAAAAGAAAGAAGAAGCAAAAGGAAAAGAAACGCTGAAAAAATAAAAAAAATAAAATTAATCCAACCAGCAGCTTTTAAAAATCATCAAAATTTTCTATTAATTTAAAAAAGCTGTTCCAAAAAATTTTTTTTTTACCTTCATGTTTTCTGTCATTTAACAAAGGCCAAGCAGGTTTCCAATCAACATTATTAATAATTTGTTTATTTTCTTTTAATTTATTATTATTATTTTCTTCTGTTTTTATCTGTTTTTCTTCAGTCATTTCTTCCCCAATTTCCTCCAATTTATTTTTATTTATTAAATTTTCTTCTTCTTCTTTAATTTTTCTTTTATCTTCATACTCATCTTCTTCATCTTCTCCATGATCAAAATCTTCATTTTCATTTTCTTCTTCTTCTTCCTCTTCGTCCTCAGCCAAAAGAGGATGTCGTTCTACTCGTTGAGGAGAAGTTGTAATTATTGATAAATTATTAGAATTATTGTTTTGACGATAAAATGTATCCATTTCCTTTAAAATTAATAAAAATATTTATTAATTAATTTTTACTTAAATTTATAGGCATTAATATATGGAAAGTATGCTTTTTGATTAACATTGGTTTAACCCCTATATCTCGGAACAAATACAATTATTGGACTATTCCCTAATTTACATTGTGGACCATTATTTGATCTTCCGTTAAACCAAAATTTATGAATTTTGGCCAAAAATTGAAAAAGTTTTTGATTTTTAAAGATTTTGGTTGTTCCTTTCACACTATGATTTTTAAAAGCCTATATCTAGACTTATATACTACCTATCTTTTTCCTTTATATCTTGTTCGATTCAGCTTTTCAAACTCTACTAAATAAGCTTTACTTTGTCTATGTTGGTTTTTTAGAAGCCGAGATAGAGGCTCCAGAATACACTAGAACTTAAAATGTTTAATCTTCTATATCTCGCCTAAAATTCTACAGATAGAATTTTTGATTGAAAAACTTTTAGAGCATTTAACGATCTTTCATTGACAAAAAAATTAAAAAAAATTATCGTAGGATTAAAGAGATATGTTGGATTAAAGTTTGTGAAATTACCTTTTTTAATTGTTCCATAGCTTCAAGTCTTCCACGTAAAGCATTTTCACTAAATACTTCATCTTCAACACAAGCAAATATTATACTTAAATATTTTTTATTATTATTAATTAATTGTTGTTGTTGAAGACATGGATTGCCTAAAAAACGATCATCTACCAAAATTGAACAAAAAAGTTGGGCATGACAACGACTGGCTATTTGAGGGAGTACATCAATTACACAATCTGTTTTTTTTAATTTATTTATTTTTAATTTATTTTTTCACACAATTGGCCTATTCTTTTATTTTTTATTTATTTATTTTTCCCAAACAATTTTGCGCCATTATTTTCCGGTGATTTAATATCTTTTATTGTCTGTTTTCTTCTTAATTTGCTATTAAAAATTTTTTTTTGATTTGCCGACAAATTTTATTTTATTTTTATTTGACAATTAAATGGTTAAAGAAGAGAGAATTGTTGGTTTGTTAATAAAAATAAAAATAAAATAGTTATAAGGTCAGTCTTACCCTTAGGGTGTACTTATAACGAGATTTTCCTTAAAAAATAATTAAAAAATTTAAACTAAATTTAAGAACCCTTTAAAAATATTTAACTCTAATTTTCTAATATTTATTTTTTTAACTTGACCTTAAAAATAAAAATATATTTTTACTTTCTTAAATATAAAAGCCTAGAGAATTTAATTTGCATACACACATTTCCACACTTACTAGCCAATCCCTTAATTAGGCAAATTAAGGCCACAAAATGTGACAGAAAAGAAAGAGAGAAAATGTCAGAACCAGAAGAAAATGCTTTATTATTTTTCTGTTTGACACTTTAATAAATAGATTATGTATTTTCTTTTATTATTTTTTGTATTTTTTTAATGAAGAAAGGAATACATTAATAGGAAGAAATCAGAATTTTGAGCAAAACACATATTTAGAATAATCAGAATTTCTAAAAACACAAATCAGAATTTCATAAAAACATTATCAGAATTTCATAAAAACACAAATCAGAATTTCATAAAAACATAAATCAGAATTTCTAAAAATATAAATCAGAATTTTGAAAAATACAAATAGAAAAAAGGAAAAAAATAAATAGTAAAAACACTTAAAGAAAAAGAACGGATGTTGTTTTGACCTTAAAGCAGAGTAATATTTAGTAATGGCCAAACCGCGCAAGAAGCGATAAACAATTTTTGTTTAATTTATGGTGCTTTCTCTTTTAACCTAATTTAATAAATTTGAACAGAAGAAATGTTTTGAGAGAAAAAATGAATTGAGTATTTTTGAGTCTCAGATTTTTTATTTAAAATTTTAAATAATTTATTTATTTTTCAAAAATAAAAAACCAACCATGTGAGGATAATGATGATAATTGCTGTATTTTTCGATTGCCTATATTAGTTTCCTCTTGTTTTCCCCCACAATAATTTTGTTGTTGACCATTCGACGAACGACCATAATGTGCTGAATAAATTGAAAGTCGTTGGCCTCGCGCACAGCTTAATCTTGTTTGTTGTCCTTCACAAAAGTTTTGGTCCTCGAAAGAGACTAGAGAAAGAAAATGAATGAGGAAAATTAAAAAAGACAAATCAAATTTTATTTCAAAATAAAGTACAATTAATTATTAGCCTAAAATATTTTGGCACCAAAACGACCTATAGAACTAAAAACAAAATTTATCGAAAAAAAAGAAATTTGGCACCAAATTTTCAGACACTCAAAATTGGCACCAAAAAATACATCGGCACCAAAACGACCTTTGGCACTCAAAAATCATTTTTTATATAAAAAATCACCAGGTGTGCATTTATAGCCAATTTGTAAATATTTCCCTGTATAAGGACAAGGGTCTTTTTCTCCAAAAACTTCAGGTTGTACTCTGAGACGGCATTTGCGTTTGGCACGGCAAAGTTCTTGAATACGCTAAAAAAATTAATTTTTTTTAAATTTAATTTTTTTATTTTTATTTTCCTCTAAAAATTAAATTAATTTATTATAGTAATATCTCTTTCCCAAAAACATTTATTTCTTCCAATTTGTCCACAATAACAATCAATCAATTCCCCCAACTTTAAATTCATTAAGGTTTTTATATTTATTATTGACAAAAATTTATTTTTTTGGGTCTATTGGATATATTGTGTATTTTTGGATTTTTTTTGTTGTCCAAAATTTTTCTTTTAAAAAAGGGTCACAGCTGTTGAATGAAAAAAGAACAATAAATAGAAGAGAAGAGGTCAATTATTGCCTTCTATTGTTTTTTAAAATATTTTTTTCTATCTGTTAAACTCAAAAATATTCAAATTTTTATTATTATGCTTTTTAATAAAATTAAATTTAAAAATAAAAAGTAGTAAAATTCTTTAAGTGAATTATTCCGTTTAAGGACAGTTCGGTGCCAATGAAATAAAAAATTAAATTTTTCTCGAAATTATTCAAAATATCGGCACTCTTAGAGGTTCCCTTTTTCTTTTCTCTTTTTACTATTTATTCAATCAACAATTTAATTTTTTTATTACTATGTACTACTCCAATTTGTCATCAGATCATCTCTCTTCTCTTCCCTTTACAACCAATTAATCATTATGGCCTTTTTAAACATTTCCTTGAAAAATACCGGCAAATAAATATTCTATTTTTTATTTCTTTTATTTGTTCTCTCTATTTATATATTTTCCTTCTTTTCAATAACTAATTTTTTTAAAAACCTTTGTAAGTTGAGAGGAAATAAATATTAACAAATGACCACTAAAATACACACCGTTACTTTCAGAAGAAAAAAAGTAGAGAATATTTCCCTCGGGAATGGCATATAAATACATTTTATTTTTCTAAAGACTTTTCTCTTTTTTTGGATTTTCTTGGGTTAAGGATTGGAAGAAGAAATTGAAAAATAAAGAAAATTGAGTGAAGAAACGCGCAGCACACAAACTGCTTTGGAAAAGGGCAATAAACACAAGCATTAGAAACAAACTACATAAATAAATGGAAGGATTAGTATAGAAAAAGATAAAAAAAGCTTCTGGTATTTTTATTTATTAAACCAGAAATTGTAAAATACATAAATTTATTATAAATACATAAAATTCTGATATTACGAGAAAATTATTTTTATTATTAGTAAGAGAAAGAAGAAATAGTATGTCTACAATAGATAGACAGACAAAGTTTAATTAAAACAGAATTATTGTTTTTGTTTTAAGCCTAATTGTAAAACACAAAAATCAGAGTTGTGTTTTAAATTTAATTAAAATTCTGGTTTAAATAAAATAATAATTCTGATTTAAAATTTTTAATTAAAATTCTGGTTTTGTATGTTTGTTGTTTTTATATAATTCTCAGAATTCTGTGTTTTTAGTTTAAAATCAGAATTATTAATAATTCAAAGTTAAAATAATAATTTAGACTTCAATTCTGATTCTTTCTTCCCTTTTTCTTAACTCAAAAATATTTTTTCCACAAAATAATCCTCATTTTAATTAAGCTAACTGTTGCACTTGAGTACTTACTCAATCGTGAAATCTTTTTTTCTTTTTTAATTTTAACGGTGTGTATTTTCTTTTACTACACTAAAGTTTACTTTGTCGCAATTTTAATTAAAATTTAAAGAATAAAATTGAGAAGGTCAGTTCAGTGCCAATTTTAATTTTTTATTTTTTAAGTTTTTTTCTTTATTTATTTTTTTCAATTTTAATACCTAAGCTTTTCTCTCTTTTTGTCCACCCAACTACTTTGCTACTCCCAATATTTTAATTCCCCTTCAATTTAACTGCTGCATTCCCGCGGTTTTTTTTTTCTGTCGACTCAATTTCATCACTCAAAATATTCTTTCCCCCTTTACAATTTTCATCATTCATCCCCTCTCTCAGTTTTTTTCGATTCCACTGTGACCACCAAAATGAAAAAATTCCGAAGAGGAAAATAAATTCCCAGAAGCAGAGAGGTGACCACGAAGAGAATTGTAAAATGTCCATTTATTCCTCTTATTGTCATCACAACCTTTCCCCATATGTGAGGGAAATGATTAAATTTTATTTAAAACCATCCAAAGAGTTGCAAATCCCTTCGACTTTAAAAATATTTAATTTTGGAGTTTATTGTTTTATTTTAGTTTTTTGACTATAATATCAAATTTAAATTTTTCTAGTGGCTATCAACTTTAAAGTTAAATTTTTCTCAAGTATTTTCTTCAAAAAATACCTTTTTTTGTTTTTTTTTAAAAAATAAAAAGCTAAAAAAAGGAAAGAATATAAATAAATAATATCGGGCCATTTTTCACCTAACAACCACGGCTATAAAATAAAATTAAAAAGATGAGTGTGTATTGAGAGAGGATGACGATATATTAGATAATTATAGTATATAAGGCTGGCAGTGTTGGGTTGGCAAAAAATAAAAAAAAATAATTTTCTACCTCTTTTACAAGAATAATATAAATTTTAAAAACACTCTTTTATGAAGAGGGAATGTGCCATAAAATAAAAGAGGAGAAAATACAGAGTAGATTGAAAAAGGCTTTTACAAGAGGTAAGGGGTAGAGGATAAGGGACACGCGCATATTTCCCTACGGAAATGGACATTGGTCAAAGTAAATGAAAAAGTTGGGGTAAAAAAAAAGAAGAAAATAATACAAGTAAATAAATTAGTTTATATATTAGCCTTTTGAGAATGAAAAAAAAATTTAAAAAAATTAAATAAAGTTTAAAGGGGAAAATTTGATAAATATGTAGGTATTTAATAAAAAAAAATAAATTAATTTACAAAAATTAAATAAAAAATAGATTGTTAAATTTATTAATTTTAATATTTTTTAATTTTTTTTTAAATTTTATTTTAATTGCGCCTAAACGTTCCTGCGCCTAAATGTTACACTCCCTCCAATTAATTATTTTACTTATTTATTTTAATAAAATTTAAAATAATTTTTTTTTCATTTTATAATATTGTATATATTTTTAGAGACTATAAAAACATCAAAAACATTAAATTTTATTTTTTACTATTTTTTCTGCTTTTAAAGCTTTGCATAATTTGGCACGCAATGTTTTTGTTTCTCTTCTACTTATTTAATCATTTTATTTTTTTATTATTTTTATAAAAATAATAAAATGAGAATTAAGAGAATATTACCTAATTTTAGGAAATTTATTTTATTAAAAAAAGAAAAAAATTGAAAAAATTGTTTTTATACTTACAGAATGTGTTTCAGTAAAATCACAGCTTGTGTCCTCCTTTTCCACAAAATTTTCATTATTGTTTTTAATTTTGCTAAAAGGGCAGAGTTCACTACTTGGCACTAAACGACCAAAAAATGCATTATTTGGAGATATATAAGTATTTTTTGGGCATTGTAGGTTAACACGATCTCCTTGACATGCTTGAACGAGGCGAAGGCGTAAAGAGTCAGTTAGAAGAGCTGAAAAAGTTTTTATGAGTTTTATTTTCATTATACAAAATTTAGAAGTAGTCACGCACTGTTAGGTCACTCAGAATAATGAGGTAAAAAATTGAAAAGAAATTAGTGTGAAAGGAACATGGGTAGTAGTGTGAAAGGAACATGGGTAGTAGTGTGAAAGGAACATGGGTAGTAGTGTGAAAGGAACATGGGTAGTAGTGTGAAAGGAACATGGGTAGTAGTGTGAAAGGAACATGGGTAGTAGTGTGAAAGGAACATGGGTAGTAGTGTGAAAGGAACATGGGTAGTAGTGTGAAAGGAACATGGGTAGTAGTGTGAAAGGAACATGGGTAGTAGTGTGAAAGGAACATGGGTAGTAGTGTGAAAGGAACATGGGTAGTAGTGTGAAAGGAACATGGGTAGTAGTGTGAAAGGAACATGGGTAGTAGTGTGAAAGGAACAGTGATAGTCTAGTCATACATTTTCATTTCAAGTCACGCGAGGTCACGCAATTAATCACGCTACTCTGCAAAAATAGGTTGTGTGGTCTTTTTACCTTTGGTTTTTCTTTCTATAAATTTCCTCAATTTTGTTTAATTTTAATCTTAAAATATAAAATCCTTTTAACCGCCCGAAAATTTTTTTATTCATTTAAAGCCGATTATACGAAAATGGTCAAAATAACAAATGGTGCAATTACCACTATTTTATTTTATTTGCAGCTGTAGTCAATGAATATAAAAGAAAAATTTATAATAAAAGATGCGCATAACAAAAGAGACAAATTGGCCAATTCAATTTTTATGCCTTTTTATTATGAGGGGAAAAGTGGGGAAAGGTTTTTAAAATTTATTTTTGTAATCAAGGTCAGTCAAGTATTTTTTATATTTTTGGTCACTCATTTTTTGCAAAATTGCGTGACTAAAAAGTCAACGGAGGATAAGAATAGTGTGAAAGGAACAAAGGTAGTAGGCTGGAAGGAACATGGTCAGTAGTGTGAAAGGAACTAGGGTAGGCTGGAGGGAACAAGGGTAATAGTGTGGAATGAACTATTCCATTTTTAATCAGTATCTCTCTCACCTTCAACAAGTTCAGACCGAATATTAAGTTCATTTAAAGGTTGTTGTTGTTGGCAAGAAACAAATAAAATAATTAATAAAATAATTTTAAAAACAAAGAGAAAAACAGAAAAATTAAAAAAATAAAAATTATAAAAATACATTATCTAAAAATTAAAAAAAATATTTAATTATGCGCAAAATGTTTAAATAATTCCCCAAAAAATGAGTGAGAATTGAAAAAAATAATAATATTTTTTCTATTTATTTAATGATGGCTTTTTTTCTTGTTTAATGTAAACGAAAAGAATATATATTTAAATATATTTGTTTATTTAAAGAAGGTATATAAAAAGGCCAAACCCTCCCCCCTCTCTAAAATTGGCCTGGCCAAGAGAAAAATGAAGTGCCAAAATTGGGTAAAAAAATATAATGGATGGACATTGACTGTGATGAAAGGAAGGTTTTTTAATATGAGTATAAAATAAAAGGACATTTCAAAACAAATCAATAAAATAAAATTTAATAAAAATATTAAAAAAATTAAAAAAAAATAAATAAAATATTTTTTTATAATTAATTAAAAATTGTGCCGCGCGTCTCTACGGCAAAAATAGGGCAGCATTGCTAAATAAGAAGCTTTTAGCAAGTGAAATGAGTAAAAATAAAAGCCTTGGAAAAGGAAAAGAGAAAGGACCGCCCACAAGAGGGAAGCAGTGTTTTTAGTTCCGGAAGAAAAATAAACTTGGAAAGAAATAGATTAAAAAATTCTGATTTGTGTTTTTTAATTAATTTTATTAAAATTCTGATGTCAAAAATACAAATCAGGATTTTATTATTAAGATTCTGATTTTGTTTGTATTTTTAATAATCAGAATTTTTCAAAGTTCTGATTTGTGTTTTACTTCAAAATATTCCATCTTTTTTATCAGAATTCTGTTTTGTATTTTTATTTATTAATAACAAAAAAGAGAATATAAAATATATCAAGTACTAAAAAAAGTATAATAGCTACTTTTGCAGGCTTTGTTTATGTGTGTGTTTTGTGTTACGAGGCGCTTGACTGACAATGAATGGATAAAATCGGCGATTCTCCGCAATTGCAATTAATCCACCTCTCATCTACCTGTTATTTTTCCCGCCCATCGTTGATCTCTTTTTTATTTTTATTTTATTTGCAGTTAAAAACAGTTAAAAATTAGTATTAGTTAGAGTATTTTTATTTATTTGAAATTTAAATATTTTTTTAATTAAATATTTTATATAAAATTTTGATTTTTTTTAAGTAATAATAAGTGCTGCTGAGTTTTTCAAAAAGTTTATTCTGATTTTCCCTTCTAAAGTGAAATAATTTTTTATAAAAAATTGTACCTCTTCTACCTTTCTTAAAACAAAGTCTTCAAGTTCTTTTTTGTCACTCTTCTAATTCATCAAATAATCTATTCATCATTATTCCCTTTTAGCTCATACACCGCAATTATAGGTATTTTAGTACTATTTAATATTCACTGTTGCGCGCAATCCCTTTTTATCTACGCAGATCTTTTCACACAAAACTTATATTTTACTTTGTAATAGAGAACAAAAAAACAGCGGGCGGTAAAGTGAAAATTAAAAAATTAAATTAATTAAAAAAATTTCCCAGAATTATTTAGCGAAAATACAAAACTAAAATTCAGAACAAAATACAAACAAAAAATTTTTAAAACTTAAACACATTTTTTTAAATCAGAATGATGTTTCTATCAAGTTTTAAAAATTCTGGTATGTTTTATATAATTCTGATTTTGTATTTTCTTTACTTTTATAATTCTGATTTTTCTGATTTTAATTAATAATTATTTTGTATTCTTTTTAATTCTGATTTTATTATTTATTCCCTTCTCTAGGCAAAATACAAATATAATATAAAAAATGTCAGAATTAAATTGCTTACGTCTCTATTTCCCTTTTCAACACCTTTTTTTTTTGGTTGACCTTGGCGATCAAGAAAAATCATCAAAATTGTCATAAAATAAAAAATAACGATTATATGAGCAACTTAAAAAATAAATAAGGTTAAAAAAAATAAAATAATTTTTAAAAATGACAAATAAATTATTAAATTTTTTATTAATTAATTGAGCTAATAAAACTAAAATTTAAAAATAAATGAATGAAAAATAAAATAGTAAATCATCACAATTTTTAAAATAAAATAAGCTTCTTTTTTATTTTTTAAATTTCCATTGAAAATTGGTATTTGGTCATAATGTCGAAAATTAACTGAAGAGGAAGTTATGCCTCTAGAGACACTTCTACGCAATTCTGAAAAGTAAAAAAGATTAAAATTTAAAAAAAAAAATATTTTACCTTTATCAAAAATTGAAGCTTTTTGTTGTCGTAACCACAAGGAAGAAGTTGTTGTAGTTGTAAGTTTACCAAATGGATTTTCGATTCCTGTATCTCCCCATTCGTTAGAATCTTCATCATTTTCGTCATCAATGTTTGGATATATACCTGATCCTTTTAAATAATTAAATTAAAAAAAAATCAGAAAAAACACAAAAAGACAAAAATTCATAAATATTTTGTATTTTATTTAAAAATCAGAATTTGTATTTTTCAACAAGTTTTAATATTCTTGTATTTTAAATTCTGATTTATTTATCTTTGCTGAAAATACAAAATACAAGCATAAAACAAGTTTTAAAAATTCTGAAATGTATTTTACCTATCAGAATATTTGTATTTTAAGTTTATTCTTTCTATGTTTAATAATTCTGATTTTTTGTGTTTTTTTATTTATTCTGATTTTTAACTAAAAATACATTTACCTTCAATAAAATTATTTTTTGTAGCATCGCTGTTTGAATAAGAATGCCTTTGATAATTATTTATAGAAGATTCTATTTTAAAAAATATTAAGTATCCTCTATTAATTTAATTAACTTACCAACAAGTCTAATTTCACCATAATGACTACCATAATCATTATTTGCCACACATTTATAAGTCCCAAAATCACTGCTTTTGACATTTTTTATTTTTAAAACATGAACAGAACGATACTTTTCTGATACTGTTTGTTCCTTTAAAATAATTTTTAAAAAATATATAAAATTTAATTATTTTCTCTCACCGTTGAAAATTTTTCTGAATCGTGTAAAGGTTGGTTTTGAAAAAGCCAAACTACGTTTGGACGCGGCCATGCTTCTACAGTACACGCCATTCGCACAGATGCTGCATTTAATGGTGCTTCTACAACAAGCATTTGGGGAACAACTACAGGCTCAACTAAATATAAACTTATTTTAAAATAATAATTATACAAAATACAGAGAACGTGTAATTTAATTGTCCATGATTCGTCAGGGGATATTCCATTAGATGCTGTACAAATATATTCACTCATATGTTGTCTAGTAACACCTCGTAAAGCTAATTCTTTACCTTTGTGTACACTATCTAAAATAAAATTAAAAGTTAAGAAGGGACCTGTACATTTCGTCGAACAAAATTGCACGACATTTCGCCTCTACAGCAAAAAAGTGCATTTCGTCAATCCGATCCCACAATTTTTTGCCGTTGGGACGAAATGTCGTGTAATTTCTGCAGACGAAATGTCTAGACAGTGTTAAGAATACACCCCTTCTTCGCGCTAATCGCTGCCTAATTTACCAGATATGACAACTCAAGTTTTAATGATAGACCTAACGAAGTAACTTAATTAATTAAACTTAAAACTTACTATATATTTTAAAATTAAGCTTTTATTTAAATTAACCTCCATAACCATCATTTCTTCCATATTTAATTATTTGTCTGTCAGATCTTCTCCAAACTATAGTAGGTAAAGGATTACCTCTAGCATTACAAGATAAAGTTACATTTAAACCTTCACGTACTTCTACAGCTGCTGGAGTTGAACTTTTTAAAATAGCTGGGGGAACTTTTTTTAAAAAAATAAATAATTTTAATTAATTAATTATTTAAATAGTCCAATTATACTTTTTAAATTTAAATATCCAATTTTTGTTAATACAGGATTTGAATTTAATTGACATATATAAGCACCAGCATCATCTTCCTTTAAAATAATATTATAAAGTCAAATTATGACATTTTGTCTGATTGACATTTTGTCGTTTAATTGTTTGTTGACAGATTTTAAGCTTTACTTTAAGTAAGGCAATTCCAAAATTTATGACTCTTTTACAGTCTCAACCCAACCTTTAATACTTGGGTATTAACCAAATAATACTACAAAATTATATTTATATATAATTTATTTATAATTAAATATTTAATACGAAGTAAAATTTAAACGAATAATTTCTCTAATATTATCATTTCATTATTTCTCTTTCTCTTACCTATGAAAAATTTTTTGATATAGAGAAGGACATTTTGTCTGATTGACATTTTGTCGTTTGGACATTTTGTCATTTATATAGGGTTAACAGAGAAAAATAAATATTTAGAGAGATAAGGGAAGATTTTAATATTATTTTACTTCTCTTTTAAAATTAAGAGAAAATTATTTCCTATAAATTTTAATTAAAGTTTAATGCTTTGGTTAACACCCTTAATATTAAGGTAAAAGATTTAATAATCTGTTAAATTTTGGAAATGCTTCACTTTTTTTAAAGCTTAAATTAAAACAACTTTTCTGTATCTTTTACCTGCAAATCTTTAATTTTTAAAAGCCAAGTATCTCCATTTAATTTTGATAAAAGTTCATATTTATTGGTTCTTCTAAATACTGATTCTGAAAATTAAAAAAATTTTTAATAAAATTCTTTTTTCAAAAAATAACCATCATAAGCTATTAATCTTGGTGGTATCCCATCTCTAAAAAAAGCAACTGTATGTTTTCCAGCATTTTCTAATTTACATCTAAATTCAACTGTATCACTACGCATTGCTGTTATATTACGCATTGAATCTTCAAATATATTTGGTGAACGATTTGGACGAAGACAGATAACTTTAAAAATTTTGTGTTTTTTTTTGTGTTTTTTTATGTTTTTTGTATTTTTTAAATAATATTAAATAAATTTTCTTCCCTAAATGAACTCTTCTACCGTTAAAAAGTTGGCATAAAAATGCTGGAACTGTTTCTACAGCCATAAGAGAGTATTTAACTATTATATAAGGGAAAAGGAACTGAAGTAAGGGATAGGGAAAAAATAATTTTTTTCTTTTTTTTTATAATATGTATTAAGAACATGTTTTTAAAAATATAATTAGCCAATATTTGTTTATTAAACATTTTTTAAATTTAAAATAAGAAAAGACATATAATTGCCTACTTAAAGGGACGTTGGATGATGAAAGTCGAGGGCTTATAAAATTGCAATAATATAGCCTAAAATCTTGAAACTTTGTACAGTTATACTTCAATATCTTAACTATTTTCTCCAAAAATTTCAGAATTTTGGATTACTCAGAAACAGAATTATACGCGTTCGAGTTAGAGTAACGCGCACATTACAGACATTGTTTCCCTTATTTTTTAACATTAAAATTATTTTTGCTTAATTTAAAATTTTTTTAGTATTTTTAAATATTTTATTTTCTTATGAGATCCCTATTTTTTAAAAAAAAATTTAAAAAAAAATGACCATTCTTTCCTTTTTATCTTCCCCAAGTCTCTCATATCCTTTACCCTCCCCTATGCTTTTTTAACACTTTTATGTCCTCAAACTTGTCAAACTCAACAAAACAACACAACTTTTTAAAATTCATACATATACTCTCATGGGAATGCAAATTATCGTCTCAAACACATTTTTAGTTTTTATGGATATAAGCATAGAAATATATTATAACTGTTTCCCTTTACTCTTCTTTTCATTCCTGAGGGTCATTGCTAAAATTAAAAAAAAAACCTTTTTTTATTTCGGGAAAAAGTCAATGGGAAAGGACTCGAAACAAAAAAAAACTTTTAGTAAAAAATAAGTAATTCTTAGTGAGAAAATGAAGTAAAAATAGAATACATTTGAGTACCTAAATGAGCGAAAACCAACTTTGCGCCATTCACTATAACTTTTAATTGGATAAACCAATTGAAACAAAATTAATATCATTCGATAGAGAATTAAATTTGCTACGAAATACATTTAATAATAAAATTTAATAATTCGAGAAAAAAATTTGCAGTTAAAAAATCAACATTTTCTGAAGAAATGGTGAGTTTTTGCAAGTTTTTTGACTACAACTTTTTTGTTTAAAAATCTAAAATTTAGATTTTAGTTTTATTTAATAGAAAATTTAATTCTCTATCGAATGATATCAAAATAATTTTAAAATATTCAGTTTATATCATGTTATAAGGTCAAAACACAACCATACTTTAAGACTCAAATTCCCTCACTTAAAACAAAATTCCCTTAAAATAAATAAAAACAACAATAAAAATTGTTTTATTATTTTATTATTGTTCCATTATACAAACAAATCTCTGGATTGGAACGACAAAATTAAAAATAGACTAAAAAGTATATTTATTTTATTCAAATCAGTGACCGCGCGCACTGTACTCTGAAAGGCTTTAATGACACGATTGACTATTTATTTAATAAATAAATAAATTATTTTTTTTAATATAAAATATGAATATTCTGAAAAATATTCTGAAGTTAAAAATAAAAAAATTTAAAAAAATTTAATTTAAAAAAAAATGATTTTAGAGTCTCATTTTAGAAACAATTAAATACTTAAATGACCTTAACAGGTACATAACCCCCCTCTACTATTATTAAAATTAAAAAATATATTTTAAATTATTTAAAATAATTTTTAAATATTTTTAAAATTTAGGGACATTAGAGTCTCCGTTTTAATTTTCTGAGACTCTAGTGTCCAATATTTTTATTAATTTTTTAAATTTTTTGACAAATATTTTTAATCATTTATAAATAAAAAAACTAACCAAAAAGTGTAAAATGTTTAAAAAATAAAATTATAGTTAATAATAAAATAGTTAAAGCAGAAGCATTTAACGTTGTCATTTGGAGTAAATAAAAATTAAAAAAAAATAATTAAAGCAGTTATATTGCCTTAAATTAATTTTTTAAAAAAGAAGCAATATTTAGGCTAATAAAAAAAATAGTTTTTTTGTTGTTTGTCCTTTTCATTTTTCAAGAAGAAAAAAAAATTGTTTAGAGGAGATAAAAAATAGGGGTAAAAAGGAGGATTTTCTTCTATAAAAATTAAAAAATTATAATTAAAAAAAATATAATTTTATTTTAATAATCAAAAGAAATAAAAATAAAAATTTATTAAAAATCAAGTCAACCAAAAAATATAAAAAGCCTCAAAAAGAAAAGAAAACCTTATGGCGACATATATACTCTGCGTGAATCGTTTTTACTTATAAAAATAAACTTGAATTAGAAACTTTGAATTATTAATGAAATAAATAAATAAATAAATAAGGAAGAGTAGTATTAAAAAAGAGGTATTTTTAATTTATTTGACATTTTAATTTTTTTAACTTTAACCCTAACTAATTAATTTAGTAATTTAATTAGTTATTATTAAAAATGACATTTGATCCCAAAATTATTTAATAAAAATTTTTTTATTAAACTGTCAAAAATAATTTTTCAAATAAAAAAAAATAAATTTAATTTAAAAAAAAACAAAATTTAAAGCAAAAAATTGTTAAAAGCCTTAAAAATGAAAAATAAATAAATTGCTCCTTTATATTTTCCCTGGAAATGACCCTTTCCTCTTTCTTTATTATTTTGTTGCTCCTCCCCTTATAATACATAGACATATATCCTTCATAAATAAATAAATAAATCTATTTATCATTCCTCCAAAAAAATTTTGTTAATAAATTTTTTTGGCCAAAAGTCGTTTTCCAAAAATTATGGAAAGGGACACTTGAGTCTCATTTTTTACTAAATCTGTACATTAGAGTCTTGAAAGTTAAATAATAATTTAAAAATGTCATTGGAGTCTCAAATCGATTAGAAGCATTGTACTTTTGAGTATATCAAATTTACCATTTGAGTCTGAAAACTAATTATTTTATTTAGAAAATTAACTAAAAATAGACAAAATGCCAAACTTATTAAAATTTATTTTTACGTTCTTAAATAATTTTTTTTTTAGAATTTTTATGGGAAAAAAAGTAATAATCCTCTGAAAATGAATAGATAAAAGTAATTGAGAAGAAAATTAATTTTAAGCTATTTTTTGTTTGTTTTTATATTTTTTTGAATTAAAATTACTAGAAAAATAAAAATAAAAAATTGAGAATGAGAAAAAATAAATATTTATTTTTATGAAAGAAAAAAAATTCTCTTAAGCAATAAAAAATAAAAATATTCTAATAGACGCCCACTCTTTAATTAAAAAACACTTTTTGAGTAAATTAGAGTCTGAATACATTTTTTTTAAATTCCACAGGTTTATCCAGTCCCTGACAATCATTTTTACATTTTTTTATTTTATTCATGACGCAGCGGTAAAACTCTCAATTTGTGCTCAAGGAGGCCACAGGTTCGATGCCGGGCGGCGGTCTTTATTTTTTATTTGGCCGGAAAAGATGAAAAAACATGTTTTAAATTGTTTTAAATCTTTTAAAAATTATTTTCTTATTTTAAAACAACATTATTATCTTTAAATTATGCAAAAATTATAACAAAACGATTTTTTAATTAAATTAAATTTTCATTTTTTAATGTTTTTTGCCTCTTTTCTCTGTTCCCCCACTAATATTTGAAGTAGAAATATTGTTATAATTTTTATGTGAAATTCCAACCAAAAAGAAGAGAAATATTCCAGAAAATAAAATTGTTAAAGTTATGGCAATTCTGTGAATTAATGCTGAAGAAATTATTGCTACTATTAAAGCAAGGAAACAATCAAAAAGTCCTGATTTTGATAAAGCTCCGAATTGGGCCATTTTCTAAAAAGAAAAATTGGAAAAAGAAAATTTTTTATATCTTTGGAATTTTTAAAAATTAAACTAAAAGATAAATGGACGTTTCATCGCCAAAACTATATTTAGAGCATAAATGTTTAATTTAACAAAATTTCTCAACTATTCTAATATCAATTAAAAGAATAACTCTTTTCAAACGTTTCATAAAAAGCTGGATTTTCCAATAAAAAAATTTAAATCGAAGGCAATGAAACATCCTCATTGCCCCAAAAATTTTAAGGAAAAACCCAAGTTAAATTAAAACAAAAATTCCAAACCATATTACTAATAGAAGTCAATGCAAAACAAAAAACAAAAGCACCCAAAACTTAAAATTAATTAGTAAAATATTAAATAAAATTTAATTAAAAAAACCTCCAGCACAAAGATTGCCTTGACGCGAATTTGCTAAAAATTGTTTAAATAATTGTCCAATACCGATACATACAAAAGCAAAGAATGCTGAAATTAAACTGCTTATTCCATTACTTGTAGCCATAACTAAAAAAAAAGAAAAAAATTTAAAAAAAAATTTTAGAAAAAAATTGAAAGAAAACGTGGATCAAAAAATTAAAAGTATACACAAACTGTAAACTATTTAATTTTATTTTTCTCTACTTCCATTGAAGCTTAGAGTGTTCCAATCTTTCGTAAAAATTGTCTCTTATTTTCATACACTCTCTCACGGCGGAACTAAAAAATAGAGTGATTAAAAATGAAAGACAACAGGCAGTCGGACTTTCTTTTTACTTAGGAAGTTTGAACGCGAAAGGCTAACTTTATTTTTTTAATTTTTTTCGTTTTATAGGACATAAATAATGAAAATTAATTACGAAAATTCAGAGGAACGTTTAAACAATTTAAGGTTATTTTTTTAATTAAAAAAACATTTTTATTTTAAATTTTTTAAAAATTTTAGAGAATGGTACAAACGAAGAAGCGCAGAATTTCAATCATCAAAATATTTGGAAAATAAAAATAGACGTTCTCTAACAACTCTTTTAATTAATGAAAATGAAAAATATGAAAGAAAAAAGGAAATTGAGGGTGAACGTTTTCGACAAGAATTTGAAAATAAAATGAAAATTGCTTTTTCAAAGTATCAACCACCACCAAAACAACATTTTGTTGATGAACAAAAAATAGGAAAGGAAGAAAATGTTTTTTCAAAATATACAAGGTTTTTTTTTAATGTTTAATTATGGGTTCTCTGTTCCTTTTGGGTATTATATAATTATTAAATATTTTTTGGACTAAATTACTCGTTTAATTTATTAATCCAAAAACTCCATTTTAAGGAAAATAAATTGTTTGCAACTTAAACCAGAAGATTTTGTTGAATTTACAGAAAGTGAAGAAGAAGATGAAGAAGAAGAAATTAATGAAAATACTCCTCCTGTTGAATCTTCTTCTCCTTTTATTTCTAAAAATTCTTCAATTGTTTCTACTTCTTTTTCTTCACCAAATCAGCTTTCTTTGATTAATACAAAAGAGAATTTTTCATTTAATTTTAATTCTGAAGCATCTAAAACGTATTTTTAAATTAAATTTTATTTTTTAAATTTTTATTACAGAATTAATAGTGAAACAACCTTTTCTTCTTTTTCTCCACAACAAAAGGAAGTTTTAGCTTCTTTTCCTTCAGAGCCAATTTCTTCACCAAACAAAAGTAAAGAGTTCAATTCTTTCTCAAATTCTGCAATTTTCAATTGGTTAAATTATTTTAACAAATTTAACTCTCAAGTAGAAAAGGAAGTAAAGGAATTTAAGGCAGATGTATCACAGGTTTTTTTATTATTTTTTTTTAATTTTAAAGTTTTAGGGGAGTAATTACACCCAATTATATCCTTCCCTTATTTTTCCCTCCTTTGGTAGTTTTGGTGTAGTTGGGAAACGCATAGTTCTGAAGTAAAAGGGTCACAGGTTCGAATCCCACTCGTGGCAATTCTTTTATTTTGAATATTTAAAAGGTTAAAATTTTAAAAAATATTTATTTTTTAAATTTTAACCTTCTAAAAATTGTTTAAAGTCATTTTCCTTTTTTCTAAATTTTTAGAAAGAATTACGTCAACATTTGTCTCGAACATTAGCCGAACGTATTAATGACACTTGTAAAAAAGTCTGTACGACTCAAGAAATTGCTTTACTTTCTAATTTTTTTATTGATTTATTTGAAGGAAAAACACTAATTTCCTGTAGAGATGAGGTCGAATTTAATTTGGAAAAAGAAAATAAAAAACATACTTTTTATGCGATGATGACCATTTGTGACAGATATATAGTTTTTTTATTTTTTTAAATTCTAAAAAATTATATAATTTAAGGAGCAATTAAAATGGGAAGCTGAACTTGTTGATCAAACTCGTCTTATTATTGTTTTTCTTATTCTAAAACAGCCTCTTTTTTACCAAGTTTTTTGTGCTAGAATTGTTGCTTCGCTAGTGCTTTTTTCATTTGATTTGGATAAAATGTAAGAGAAAACATTTTAGAGGTTTATTTAAAATATTAAATAATATTAGGTAAAAATAGTGGATTTGAAAATATGAGAAAATGGGTAATAGATGCTTCCAGAGAAATATTTGGGAAAATGCTAGGGAATAATCAGGGAATTTTTCACCTTTTATTGTCAACAACTTTTCAAAAAAATTTTTAGGACACCCTAAAATTACTTTAAAGAATTTAATAAAAAATTTATATTTTTTCAGAATAACAAAATTAGACAATTTTGGAGGAGAAAATTGTCAAAATAATTCAGCACTTTCCCATTGGATTTCTGATGAACAAATAACATTTAAATTGTTTTGTAAAGTTCAAATAGCATTAAAATCAATTAAAAATAATAAAGAAGAAAAAGAAGAAGAAGATTTTTGGATTAAACAAAGAGGACCGAAACTTTTGTTAATGATTTTTGAACAAATTGTAAAATGTTGGGAACTACCTCTTTGTACTCTTTTTGTTTTGGAAGAAATGTTTAAAAATGTTTGTCATTTTTTTTTAATTTATTATTTTTTAGGAGTAAAATTGGGGGAAGTAAAATAAACCAAAAATTAATTTATGGAAGAATAAATATGAGAAAAATCCTATTTTTAGGGTATTTTTATAATTCTTTTGCTGGCAAAAAAAGTCCGCAAATTAAATCCGCAATTTTTTCAATATTTTGGAGGAATAAAATTTACAATTTTAAATTTTCTTTTTTTTCAGCATTCTGTAAAAAGTTTAAGCCGCCCAAACCCAAAATTTTCAAATGAATTAAACAATAACTACATTCCTCTAATAAAAAAACAACTATTAAAAATAAAAATGGAAAATTCACCACCAATTTTAAATGAATTGAAAGATGAAACGAAGAGAATATTAATTTCAAGACAAAAATATTTAATCTGTTTACTTGAAACAGAAATTAACAAATTTGAAGAGAAAAGAACAAGTGGAGAAAATAATTAATTTTTAATAATTTAGGAGATATTTACTTAAATTTTTTGATAACCAATAAAAGGGTAAAAATTATGGAGAAAATTCAAAAGCCATTCCAAGGCGCCTCACAAAATAGTAGGGGACTCGTCAGTGACCATATTTTCTTGTCAGAAGCATCAAACATGCTTTACACATAAAATATATAAATTTCTAATTAAAGACTCTTCTCAGGGAAGCAATTACCAACAGAGGTCTCCCTCTTTAAATGCTCCCTATTCTAATAAGCCATAAAATGAAAGAAAAAACAGAATTTCTAGAAAACCCAAATTCATTAAAACCTCTCCAACCTACTCCCTGTCTAAATTTAATTTAACATTTTTAAGATTACAGTCTAAAATATATTCCATATAAATTCAAAAAAAAAACCTTTTTAAATCATTCCTAAACAGAAATTTTATTGAATACATCCCTCTCAGCATTTTCTTTCAGGCCTTAGACTGTTTCTTCAGTTGATACTCCAAAACGCTAAAAACAAAAATATAATATTTAAAAAATTATTTTTAAAAAAATATACAAGAATGGAAGCCAAAATCCCGAACAAGCGTAGATCGCCACTTTCAACAAAAATGTAGGAGCATATTTTGGACGTCCATATTGCCAATACTAAAAATTGAAAATATAGAATTTATAAAAGAATGTAAATTTTACGATTTCTAAGAAAAATAAAAGAAAAAAATGTTTTTTTATGGATAGGATTCGAACTTGTTACTAACACACTGAAAATGTAGAATTTTCCAACTTAACCAAACTACTATAGAAACGAATTTAAAGTTACGCTATCAAAAGAAGATAAAATGCCCTTATTTATCTAATAAGGATAATATTGGATAGTAAAGGCTTTAATTTCTTTTGCCTGAAATATATATGTACTATAAAAAATACCTTTTTTACAGCTAATTAAATCCAAAAATTCCAAAAACTTACTCCCATAGCAAATCCATCAAGATAAGGTCCTTGTGGACTCTGTGGACGCCAACCAGGTCCAGGCTTCCAATTAGGCACGGTATTATAAATTCCAGGTGTTCCAGGCAAATGTACTTTACGACAAGGACGCAACATTGGACGAAAAGCGTTGCTACAGATTGAAGACATTTTTAGTGAAACAATTAGAGATTTAGAAACTAAATAGATTTTTCTGAAAAATATAAAGTAAAAAGAAAATAAACAAAATAATCAAGCTTAATCTTAGTAAAAAATCACAAGTTGGAAATAAAAAATTTAAACTAATTTCTCCTTCTACTCAAAAACTCTCATCATTTACTCTTATTCTCTATAATCTCTATTTTTGCACAGTCTTTCGCTTATAAAATTCAAAATGGAAATATTTCTTCTTTTTACGAAAGGCCAACCGATCAAAATATCAACTAGTCAAAAACACACAAAATGTCAATAGAGGAAGAGAATGCGATACTGTAGAAAACTTAAGTGAGAAACAATTAATAACACTAACTTTTTGCCGGTTTTTTTTCTGTTTTTATTTTATTTAAATAATTTTAATTTTATTTTCTTATCATTATTTAAAAAAAAGTAAATTGCTTTCCCTTTGCAAAAATTGACAACGATCGATGTTTACAATTACAAAATAAGCATAGTCTTGCCCTTAATGTTTGCTTAAATTCTCGTCGTTTTCCTCTTGCACCATTTTCTCGTCGCTTATATTAGTCATATTTCAAATATAAATATAGCAAAATTAAAAATCCATTAAAAATACAAAGTTCATATTATTATTAAAAAACAATGAATATTAGTTTATCTACATTATTTGTTTTTGTTCTGTTTTTGTTTAAAAATACAAATGCTAGTCTTTGGTCTGAAACAGGGAGAATGAGTGATATGCAACAGGTGAATGTTTGACCGTTTGCAAAAATTCTGTTTTTAAATTCTGATTTCAAGTTTATTTATCAATTTCTGATTTATTTAAGGTTTTTTTATCTGATTGTGAGTTAATTCACGATAAATTCTGATTTAATATTACGCCTGTTTCAAGTTTATTTATTTGAATTCTGATTTTAAAATAAATTCTGATGTTTAAAATACATTCTGATTTTAATAAATAATAGTGGCGTCTTCTCTGTTCTCGTTATCAAGTTTCTCAAGCCTACATGGAAGACGTAAATGCTCGAGTCACCATTTTTGCACCTGTAAATGATGTTTTTCTGTATAATCCAGATCTTAGAGCAATGGATCAAAAAGAAGTTCTATCTCATATTGGTATATAAATCAAATAAATTTAATTAAAAAAAATTTAGTGGACACACAAGTGACAGAACCTAGCAGTGGTCGTCGCTGGGAGAAACAAACACTTATACGTTCTACAATAAATAGTGGATATATTTATATTACACAATTTGAGAATCCTGGACCACCTGGAAATTTTGTAAAGAAAAAATTTTAATTTTATTTCAAATTATTTTTGGACAGTCCTATTTTGCTAATTCTGGTACAATTTGTAATCATGTCTTTAACCAATGGGGGATTATTAGCGGTGAACAGTTAATAAATCTTTTTTTATTTTAAAATATTAAAAAAAAATTTTTGATATCTCTACAAAGTGTGTACTCCAATGGGACATCGTCCTTACCCTGGAACTGCCTTAGCTTTTATTAGGGATGATGAAAATGCAATTTTTGTAGACAGGCATTATGATAATCGAGATTTAACGTAAATATTATTTAAAATATTAATTATATTTTCTTCCAATTTTTTTAGTGAATTGAGAAATATACTTGACAGAGTGCCTGATATTGGTTTTTATTTATTTTTATTTTTTAAAATAAAAAATAAATTTTAGCATTAGTAATTTATGGTAGTTCAGCATGGAACGGTTTTCATACATTTTTTCTCCCAACAAACAAAGCATTTGCTAAGGTAATTGACCGAAATAGAGTGGATAGAGAAGTTCTTTTGGCACATGTTTCTGGAATGAATCGCGTGGGTGAGCTTATATAGTATATTAAAATATAAAAATACAAAATTAAGTTTAATTAATTACAGAAAATACACATTTTGTATTTTATAAGAAATAAAAATTCTGATTTTGTTTTAAAACACAACTTTAATATTTAATTATTCTGAAATACAAAAACAACTTATTTTCCGGAAAACTTAAATTATGCTAAAACACAAACTTTATTTTCCGGAAAACACATACTTTTTTCTTTTCAGGTTTTATTTACATATCCTTGGTTATATGATGGAGGAATTCATTTTTATCCTTCAATTAGGCAGGTTTAATTTTATCAAATTTAAAAATAATTAAATTAAATTTTTATAACAACAGATTTTCTTCAAATATAATAGAAGATAATTATAAGCTTAAGTTAAGTATGAGAAATATTACAGATCATCGAACTGGAAAATGGGATTTATATGCAGTTTCAAGTATTTATGAGGTATGGAAAAAATAATCGAAAAAAATCGAAATTTATATTAAATTTAGCGTTATGGCGAATTTAGACGAGGTGCTGTTTGGGCTAAAATTCTTGTTCCAAATATTCCCGTACAGAATGGGGTTATTTTTTTATTTTTATAAAAAAATTTTTTTTACAAAGGTTGTGCATATAGTGGATAATGTTTTAGGCATTGTTACTAATACGATTGATCAAGTATTCCCATTAATAATATTTTTATTTTATTTTTAATTCAGATGCTTATGGACAATTACCGATGCACAACCTTAATGAGATATATGGCAACTATTGGACAGGTAACTTTTCAAAAATTTTAAATATTTTGTTAGATTGTCAGAAATTATATGTCAGCAACTGGAGGCCTAGTCACCTTTTTTGCTCCTTGGAATGAAGCTTTTGAACGAATTCCTGAACCTATTGAACGAAGGTTATTACGGGATAGAATATGGTTAGAACAGGTACTCAAGTTGCATATTATTCCGGCAAAGGAATTAGTCAGTGAGGAAATTACAAATGACACAATAATTGCTACTGTTGATAATATGAGACATTTGTGAGGAATAATTAAACATACAAATCAGAATTTTAAACAAACTTATTGTAAACTTTAAATCAGAATAACAAAAAATACAAAAGTAAAGAAAAATAAACTTATTCTGATTTTAATGTGTTTTATTTTTGGATTAAGTAAAATCAGAATTTCTTTAAAAATTAAAACAAAAATACAAATTAGAATTTAATTAAATTAAAAAACAGATATTTCTCCAAAACTGAATGGCCTAAAAATAATATAACTTATTATGTTATTGGTGGTGGAATTAGAACAGCCGTATGTCTTTGATAATTTTCATTTTTTATTTTTAAAATATATTTAACAGATCCAAATGGAGGATGTAAGCGTTTTAAATTTAAAAATAAAATTTTTTCAGTAAATAAATTTTTAAGGTAACAGCCACAAATGGCATCATTCATTATATTGACAGAGTATTGGGTGTTCCCTATCAAGTTAATAAATTTTTAAAATTTAATTAAATATCAAATTTTAATTAAAAAAATATTTTAACAGTCCCTTTGGGAAGTGCTTCGTAACGAAACTAGAGCACAACGCTCTAAGGAAATGCTAAATAATTTACAAGTAAATTTAAATAAATAATCATTTAAAAATATTTTTTAAGTTAAAATACAGTCTAGATCCCTGGCAAGTACTTACTCCAGAACAGAATATGACTTTTTTCGTACCAATAGATGAAGCATGGGATAAGGTATATATATTTTAAAATTAGAATTTTTTATTTAAAAAAGGTCAGTCCAGCAATGAAAAATAGATTACTTGATGGAAATCATTGGCAAGCATTGCAATATGTTTACAAGGTGTTTTTTTTAATAAATAATAATTCTGATTTTTTATTATAAAAAATCAGAAATTAAACTTTTTTCCTGAAAATCAGATTTTTAATTTTTCTTTCCGGAAAAAGTACAATATAAATTAGAAATTCAACCTTACAGTCAAAAATGTATTTCTTTTCTTTCCGGAAAAGTGGCGTAAAGCTTTTTATTTTTTCTGATTTTTTCTGATCTTTTTTTGTTTTTATATTTCTGTTTTTTCGTAAAACAAACATTTTTAGAGGCATATTTTACAAGGCCAAGCGCTTATGTATACAGGTGAAATATTTTATTTTTTGCTAAATTTTTGAATAAGATTTGCGTGAACGGACTTATGTTATGATGAATGATGAAAAAGTGATTATTAGACGTCGAGGAAGATGTAATAAATTTGTTTTTTATTTTTTAAATATTTCTTAAGATTTTGAACTTTACTGGCCAAGGGGAAATAGGGTAGCTCGTATTATTGAAGGAGGAGAAATTGCAGGAATTAATGGGTTTATGCACTTAATAGACGGGGTAATTTAATAAATTTATATTATAATTGAATTTATAATATTAATAGGTACTTATATATGAGCCTGATCTACGCGCGGGTTCAGCAAGTGTATTAATTGACAGTCAATTATTGTTATTTTTAATATTTTTTATTTTATTTTGGTAAATAATATAAATTTAAAAAAATATTATACATTTATCTCGTAGAAAAATAACACCGGAAATACAAATATACATATCGACATAAAATTCTAAATATAAATAATAATTTCTCTAAAAATGAGAAAAAAATAATATTTCCGGAAAGTTTCAATAAAAATAATTAATTTAGAAGCTCAGAAGAATATTTTTCTGTAACTTTCCGTAAAATAATTTGTAAAATAATTTTGCTTAAAATTTTTAAAATATAGAACTTTAATAATTGAAAATTGAGAATTATTTGAATAAAACAAAACGATAAAAATTAAAAAAAATACATTTAACAAAATAAAGGCTAGAAATAATATTGAGAAGAAAAGTTCTTCTATAAAAAATGAAATAAAAATGTAAAAGTCTTTATTGATTTTGAAATTTTTAGCACCGTTTAAATTGAAAGTTTCATTATCACATTTTTTAAATTCAAAAGAAAAATATTTTTATAATACTCCACAATAATTTCGAATACGTTGTTTTGCATGTCGCAAAGAAGCTCGAGAGGTTCTTCGACCACTTTCTTTTTTCTCTTCTTTTATAATTATGTCCTCTATGTGATGATGACGTTCAGTACCATTTATTGATGAAAATGGTAGAGGAGGGGGAGCATGAACTCCAGGCGGAAGCATACGTGTTTCCAAAGGCAAAGTTTTTGAATCTGAAAAATAGTGTAAATAATTATTGTGTTTTCCGGAAAATTATTTTCAGAATTTATCTTATAAATAAAACTTCTGTGTTTTCCGGAAAACTTATTTTCAGAATTTATCTTATAAATAAAACTTTTTCAGAATAATTAAAAATGTTTATAAATATCAAACGTTGTATTATTGTTGTTGTTTCATCAACTATATTTCTTGGGTCGTTTTGTGAGTAGATAAAAGAGCTAGAAATAGGTGTTAATTCTTCAATGTTTGAGCGTTGAGGCGGTCGGTGAATCTTAAATTTTTTTTTTAATTTTCAATTAGTTGTAAAAAACCATTCTTTTATCTGTCTGATCATTAATTGAATTTTCATAGTTTACAAAAGTACGACGGTGTTGAGTCGGAGGTGTTTGTGTTGCAATAGGAGCAGTTGTTGCACGTGGAAAACCTTAAAGTTAAATTAATTTTATCCCATAAGGTAGTATTTATTCAAAACATTTTTTATTTTAAACTTTCCGGAAAATATTTTTATATTTATAAAACATTTCTCAAGTTTTACCATTTTTTATTGGGTAATTATCATTTAATTTTCCTAGTGAATGTGTAGAATGTTCTGTTCGATAAAATGTTGTAGGGCTACCGTCACAGCTTCTTCTAGGGCTGCTATAATCACGTGCGTAAGCATGCCTATAAATTGATATTTTTTAAATATAATTATTTTTCGTTTTCAAAAACCTGTCATATAAATGTGATGAATATGATCTATAAGTTCTTAAATGATAACTTCTCTTTTCTGTGGTTGTTCTTCCTGTACTACGAGAAGTATGTTCAAAATTAACATTATTTAATTCCATTAATTCTTCAGGATCAGTCTGTAACCATTTATCATGTTTTCTTTGTCCTTTTTGTTCTTGATCTTGTGAACGACTTCTAAAATGAATTAAAAAATAAATAAAAATAAATTTGAGTTACCTATAATAATTATAACGTTGACTAATATTATGATAGCGTTCATCCAAATATGAACTAGGCAAAAATGTTTTTCTAGGTGCCGGTGAAATAGGTAATCCTGGAGGAAGTACTCGCCTTACTGGGCCTGCACTTGCACTTCCACCGTGTCTATACACAATTATATCCTTTAAAAACAAATTAAAATTTTAATTAAAATATACCTACCTCAACTACATGTTGTAATTTTCCTTCTTCATTAGTTCTATCAAATGAATTTCGTTTAGCAAAAGTAATTGTAGTTGCTTCTGTAACACTTGTCCAACCTTTTGTATAATCAACCAAAGGTCTACGAATAGATAATGGTGATGAATATTTACGGTCAGAGTACTGAGAAGAGTATTGGGTACGTGGAAGCGGTTTTGCTGCAAAAAAAAAGATTATCAGGTATAAAAATATAAAAATTATAATAAATCAGAATTAAACTTTCCGGAAGGAAATCAGAATTTAAACCTTTCTTCTTCCGGAATTTTCAGAATTTTAACCTTTTCTTCCGGAATTGTCAGAATTTTAGGTTTTTTTCCAGAAAAGTTTTGTTTCCCTTTAAGTTTATTTTCTGATTTTAGAATTTTTCCGGAAAAGTAAACAAAAAACACACGTTTAGAGTCAATACTTAAATCTTCACTCTTTATAGTCAAAGGCCTTCTTATTCTTTGTGTAGCTGCAACAGGCATTTTTTCTATATATTTTTATTATTTTTTAAAAATTAAAAGAAAATTCTTTAACCATTTCTGAAAGATGTAGCTTTTGCATAAATATTTTGTAATTGATTTTCATCAAGTGTACGTTCTTCAAAATTTACTTTTTCTTCTTTAACAGGAAATGAGGTTGGAAAAGATAATTGTTTTAAATTTTTATTTTCTTTTTCTGTAGAAATTCCATTTTTCTTTAGCTCACTGATACGAACATGTAATTCAACTGGTTCTGTGGTTTCTTTTTCTTTTGATTTTTGAAGCATTTTGGCATCTAAAAATTAATATTACAGTATTTCCTCTAATATAAATGTTATTGTTGTTCCCTTCACACTACACATAGGGTGAAAGGAACATAGCCATCGATTTTATTTTAATTTAAAAAATCATCCCTTACCAACACTTCCCAACACATCACTTGTTTGTTCAATATCACTTAATGTTCCATTAATAAATTTATTTTTCTTTTCTTTATCTTCTTTTTCATCATTTAATTCAGAAAATCGACCTCCATACCAACCATGATGATATAATACAACATTTTGTTCAATGGGATGAAATGTCATCTCAATAAATTTGTTCAAATTTTGAACATTTTTTTCTTCAATTTTGTCTTTTTTAATTTTTTCTTCCCTCATAGAAATAATTTTTGGCATTTCCTCCACTTTTTCAAAAATTTCAAAAGAATGTCCATTATGATAAACATTGACAAAATTTTCAATTAAAATATTTTTAATTTCTTTTTTATCTAAAAATGTTTTTTCCTCTTCTTTTTCTTTTAAAATATTTTTTTCAACATTTTCCACATTTTTTATTTCATCTTTTGAAGGTGCTGGAATGATTGTTTCAACAGATCCACGCGAAAAACCTTCCTCAGATTTTATAGATTTTTTATCTGAAATTCCATTTTTATCTCTTAATTTAATAACTGGTTGAGTTTCATAATGTCCAGAAGAATAAATATTGACAAATGAATGAATTGGACTTTTTGGCATTTCAGAAGTTAAATTAATTAATTTTATTGGGCCAATATAAGGTTCTGAATCAACAGGAAATTCTCCTTCTTTTTTGTTTCCTTTAAATATATTTGTTAATTTTTCTAATACTCCAGGCTTTCCTTCTTCAACTTTAGTAGGTATTTGTTCATAAGATCCAATATTTTTATTTTCAATTTCCATTGGCAAACTTTCCACCTCATTTCGTTGTAAGGCATTTAGATGGCCAATATATGGTTGCTCAATCGTTGGATATTCTGTCATTTTCGTTGAAGGTAAATGTTCATAATAGCCAATATGTTTATTTTCCATTTCAAGAGGTATTAGATTCATTTCAGATTGTCGTTTTGCCTCAAAAACATTTCCAAATTGTTCTGGTAATTTTGTTGAAATTTCATCAGAACGGCCAGTTGAGTAAATACTGACAAAAGAATGTATTGGCTCAACTGACAATTCATCAATTTTATTGAATTTTGAAATTGGACCAATAAAAGGCTCTGAATCAATAGGAAATTCACTTTTTTCTTTTCCTCCTTTAAAGAAATGAGTTAATTTTTCTAATGCTCCTTGCTTTGTTTCTTCTTTATCAGATACTGTATTTATTTGAGGAAGTTGCTCGTAGTGTCCAATGTATTTATTCTCAACTTGTAATGGTATAGTATTTAATTCTGATTGTATTTTTGATTCAAAAACATGACCAAAATATGGTTCTTCAATTTTGGGATATTCTGTCATTTTTGTTGTTGGAAATTCATCTGATCGTCCAGTCGAATATAAACTAACAAGTGAATGAATTGGCTCCTCTTTTGCTTCAGAAACTTTGTTAATATTAAAAATTTGACCAGAATAAAGTTCAAAATCAAAGGGATAATCACTATCAGTTTTACTTCCTTTGAATAGTTTAGTTAATTTTTCTAAGGCTCCAGGCTTTGTTTCTTCTGTTTTTATTGGAGGTAAATGTTCGTAAAAGCCAACATGTTTCTTCTCAATATTTAAAGGTATAGAATATATGTCAGACTGAAGCTTAGACTCTGGAATATAGCCAACATATTCTGCTTCATTTATTGGAAATTCTGATATTTTTGTTGTTGTAATTTCATCAGAACGCCCGGTAGAATAAACACTAACTCTTTGTTCTATTGGCAATTCTGTTATTTCTCCAGAAAGACCAACTTGAAACAATTGCTCAGAAAACGGGACTAAAATTTGAGAAAAGTTTATTAATATTTGGTTTAAGGTTTACTTAAAAGTTCTGATTTTGTTTTTCAAGTTTATTTAAAAGTTCTGATTTTGTTTTTTATTTAAAAGTTCTGATTTTCAAGTTTATTTATTTAATTTTAAAGTATTATACCTGAAATATAAGGATAATTTCTTGACTCGCTTCCTTTAAAGAGTTGAGTAAGCTTTTCCAAAGCGCCGAGTTTCTTTTCATCTTCATTACTTGTTGTTGTAAGGGGTAAATGTTCGTAATAGCCAATATGCTTCTTTTCCACATTTAATGGAATTGTTTCATGTTCAGATAATCGTTTTGTCTTAAAAACATTTCCAATAAATATTTCGTCGAATTTTGGGTATTCTGGCAATTTTGTTTCTGTAATTTCATCAGAACGACCAGAGGAGTAAACATTTACTAAATAATGTATTGGCTCTGTTTTTGCTTCTTTAAATATTTGAGTGCTAGCAATTAACCCCGTATAAGGTTCTAAATCAATTGGAAACTCCCCATCAGTTTTTCTTGCTTTAAACATTTGAGTTAATTTTTCTATTGCTCCAGGCTTCCGTTCCTCCTCTTCTTTTGATAATATTTGAGGTAACGTTTCATAAAACCCAATGTTTTTCTTCTCTATCTCGATGGGTAAATTTTCCAATTCACTCCTTAGTAGAGTATGAATTTTACCAATAAAAGTATCTTCTCTTTCTGGATATTCTTTAATTTTTATTGGAATTCCATCTGAACGTCCAGACGAATAAACACTGACCAAAGAATGTATTGGTTCTGTTTTTGCTTCAGCAAAAATTTCAGTCTTTGATATTTGACCAGTAAATGGTTCAGTTGCTTCAGGGAACTCTTTGCTTCCTTTAAAAATATTTGTCAATTTTTCTAATGCTCCAAGTTTCTTTTCATCTTCAACTCTTGCTGTTGGAAGTTGTTCATAATAGCCGACATGTTTCCTTTCAACTTCCAAAGGAAAGCGTTCAAATTCTGGCAGAAGTTTTGCATCATAAACATGACCAATAAATGGTGTTTCATTTATTGGATATTCTGACATTTTTATTGTTTTAGCTTCATCAGAACGGCCAGTTGAGTAAATACTGACAAAAGAATGTATTGGCTCAACTGCCAATTCATCAATTTTATTGAATTTTGAAATTGGACCATTAAAAGGCTCTGAATCAACAGGAAATTCACTTTTTTCTTTTCCTCCTTTAAAGAAATGAGTTAATTTTTCTAATGCTCCTTGCTTTGTTTCTTCTTTATCAGATACTGTATTTATTTGAGGAAGTTGCTCGTAGTGTCCAATGTATTTATTCTCAACTTCTAATGGTAAAGTATTTAATTCTGATTTTATTTTTGCATCAAAAACATGACCAAAATATGGTTCTTCAATTTTGGGATATTCTGTCATTTTAGTTTTAATAATTTCATTAGAATGACCAGATGAATAAACACTAACAAATGAATGTATTGGTTCCAGCGGTGCATCTTGTATTAAAGCTGTATTTGCAACCTTTCCTGAATAAGGCTCTGAAATAAAAAATTCTGATTTCTTATTGGTTTTAATGTTTTGAAAAAATTCTGATTTAAATGTTTATATAAAATTCTGATTTATTTTAATGTTTATACATATGTTCTGATTTAGTTTTTTGATGTCTTATCAAATGTTTATATGAACGTCTGATTTCAAGTTACTTTTAATGGTTGAATTAAATTCTGATTTTCTTACCAGAAATTTTAGGATAACTTTCCTGAATATCGCCAACTTTAAAAATATGAGTAAGTTTTTCTAATGCTCCAGGTTTCTTTTCCTCTTCAACTCTTTTTGGGGGTAAATGTTCATAATAGCCAATATGTTTCTTTTCCATTTCAAGAGGTATTAGATCCATTTCTGATTGTCGTTTTGCCTCAAAAACATTTCCAAATTGTTCTGGTAATTTTGTTGAAATTTCATCATAATGACCAGTTGAGTAAACATTGACTGAAGAATGTATTGGTTCATTTTGAAATTCAGAATTAATATTGGTAATTTTAATAGGTCCAATATATGGCTGAGAATCAAAAGGATATTCTCCTTCTTTTTTGTTTCCTTTAAATATTTTAGTTAATTTATCTAATACTCCAGGCTTTTCTTCTTCAACTTTAGTAGGTATTTGTTCATAAAATCCAATATTTTTATTTTCAATTTCCATTGGCAAACTTTCCACCTCATTTCGTTGCAAGGCATTTAGATGGCCGATATATGGTTGCTCAATCTTTGCCTCTTCAACTCTTGTTGAAGGTAAATGTTCATAATAGCCAATATGTTTATTTTCCATTTTAAGAGGTATTAGATTCATTTCAGATTGTAATTTTGCTTCTTTAACATTACCAACAAATGGTGCTTCATTTGTTGGAAATTCTTCCTTTTTTGTTTTAACTTCATCTGAATGCCCAGAAGAATAAATACTGACAAAAGAATGTATTGGCTCAACTGACAATTCATCAATTTTATTGAATTTTGAAATTGAACCATTAAAAGGCTCTGAATCAACAGAAAATTCACTTTTTTCTTTTCCTCCTTTAAAGAAATGAGTTAATTTTTCTAATGCTCCTTGCTTTGTTTCTTCTTTATCAGATACTGTATTTATTTGAGGAAGTTGCTCGTAGTGTCCAATGTATTTATTCTCAACTTCTAATGGTATAGTATTTAATTCTGATTTTATTTTTGATTCAAAAATATGACCAAAATATGGTTCTTCAATTTTGGGATATTCTGTTGTTTTAATTTTAATAATCTCATCAGAACGGCCAGAAGAGTAAACACTAACAAGAGAATTGATAGGTTCTAATGGGGTATCTTGTATTAATGTTGTATTTGCAATCATTCCTGAGTAAGGCTCTGAAATATAAAATTCTGTTTTTTAAAGTTTGTTTTACTGATTTATTTTAATGTTTATTTTAAATTCTGATTTATTTTAATCTTTATATGTTCTGATTTAGTTAATTAATGTTTTATAAAATGTTTGAATTAAATTCTGGTTTCAAGTTACTTTTAAACTATATAAAGTTCTGATTTATTTCTTACCAGAAATTTTAGGATAACTGTCCTGAATATCGCCACCTTTAAAAATATGAGTAAGTTTTTCTAATGCTCCAGGTTTCTTTTCCTCTTCAACTCTTGTTGGGGGTAAATGTTCATAATAGCCAATATGTTTCTTTTCCATTTCAAGAGGTATTAGATTCATTTCAGATTGTAATTTTGCTTCTTTAACATTACCAACAAATGGTGCTTCACTTGTTGGAAATTCTTCCCTTTTTGTTTTAACTTCATCTGAATGCCCAGAAGAATAAATACTGACAAAAGAATGTATTGGCTCAACTGACAATTCATCAATTTTATTGAATTTTGAAATTGTACCAATAAAAGGCTCTGAATCAACAGGAAATTCACTTTTTTCTTTTCCACCTTTAAAGAAATGAGTTAATTTTTCTAATGCTCCTTGCTTTGTTTCTTCTTTATCAGATACTGTATTTATTTGAGGAAGATGCTCGTAGTGTCCAATGTATTTATTCTCAACTTCTAATGGTAAAGTATTTAATTCCGATTGTATTTTTGATTCAAAAACATGACCAAAATATGGTTCTTCAATTTTGGGATATTCTGTTGTTTTAATTTTAATAATCTCATCAGAACGGCCTGAAGAGTAAACACTAACAAATGAATGTATTGGTTCCAACGGTGCATCTTGTATTAAAGTTGTATTTGCAACCTTTCCTGAGTAGAGTTCTGAAATATAAAATTCTGATTTCATGTTAGTTTTAATGTTTAGAAAAAATTCTGATTTAAATGTTTATATAAAATTCTAATTAACTATGTTTGTATGAACTTCTGATTTCAAGTTTCTTTTAATGTTTGAATTAAATTCTGATTTATTTCTTACCAGAAATTTTAGGATAACTGTCCTGAATATCGCCACCTTTAAAAATATGAGTAAGTTTTTCTAATGCTCCAGGTTTCTTTTCCTCTTCAACTCTTGTTGGGGGTAAATGTTCATAATAGCCAATATGTTTCTTTTCCATTTCAAGAGGTATTAGATTCATTTCAGATTGTAATTTTGCTTCTTTAACATTACCAATAAAAAGAACTTCATTTGTTGGAAATTCTTCCTTTTTTGTTTTAACTTCCTCTGAACGCCCAGAAGAATAAATACTGACAAAAGAATGAATTGGCTCAACTGACAATTCATCAATTTTATTGAATTTTGAAATTGAACCATTAAAAGGCTCTGAATCAACAGGGAATTCACTTTTTTCTTTTCCTCCTTTAAAGAAATGAGTTAATTTTTCTAATACTCCTTGCTTTGTTTCTTCTTTATCAGATACTTTATTTATTTGAGGAAGTTGCTCGTAGTGTCCAATGTATTTATTATCAACTTCTAATGGTAAAGTATTTAATTCCGATTGTATTTTTGATTCAAAAACATGACCAAAATATGGTTCTTCAATTTTGGGATATTCTGTCGTTTTTGTTGAAGGTAAATGTTCATAATATCCAAAATGTTTCTTTTCCATTTCCAGAGGTATTAGATCCATTTCAGATTTTCGTTTGGCCTCAAAAACATTTCCAATATTTTCCTGTAATTTTGATGGAAGATCATCTGAACGTCCAGAGGAATAAATACTGACAAAAGAATGAATTGGCTCTTCTTTTGCCTCAGAAACAAGATTTGTACTTGTTAATTGTCCTTTAAACGGCTCAGAATCAAAAGGATATTCTCCTGTTTTGTTTTCTCTAAATATTTTAGTTAATTTATCCAATACTCCAGGCTTTTCTTCTTCAACTTTAGTAGGTAGTTGTTCATAAAATCCAATATTTTTATTTTCAATTAACATTGGCAAACTTTCCACCTCATTTCGTTGCAAGACGTTTAGATGGCCAATATATGGTTGCACATTCTTTGGATATTCTGTCATTTTTGTTGAAGGTAAATGCTCATAATAGCCAATATGTTTCTTTTCCATTTCCAGAGGTGTTAGATCTATATCAGATTGTAATTTTGACTCATAAACAGGACCAGTAAATTGAGATTCATGTTTAGGGTGTTCATTAGTTTTTTGTGTTGTTTTTATTTCTGGAATTTCATCAGAACGACCAGAAGAATAAACACTAACAAGAGAATCTATACGTTTCAACGGTGCTTCTTTTATTAAAGTTGTATTTGCAACATTTCCTAAATAAGGCTCTGAAAAAGAAAATTCTGATTTCAAGTTTATTTTAATGTTTAGAAAAAATTCTGATTTAGTTTGTTTAATGTTTTATAAAATGTTTGTATGAACTTCTGATTTCAAGTTACTTTTAATGTTTGAATTAAATTCTGATTTATTTCTTACCAGAAATTTTTGGATAGCTGTCCTGAATATCACCACCTCTAAAAATATGAGTAAGTTTTTCTAATGCTCCAAGTTTCTTTTCTTCTTCAACTCTTTTTGGGGGTAAATGTTCATAATATCCAATATGCTTTATTTGAACATCCAATGGAATAATTTCCATTTCTGATTGTCGTTTTGCCTCAAAAACATTTCCAATAAATAATTCTTCAAATTTATTAAGTTCTGGTAATTTTGTTGAAATTTCATCATAACAACCAGAAGAGTAAATACTGAAAAAAGAATGTATTGGCTCTGATGTTGCTTCAGGAAAAACACAAGTATTAATAATTGCCCCATTATATGGCTCCGAATCAAAAGGATATTCTCCCTCTTTTTTGCTTCGTTTGAAAAGTTTTGTCAATTTTTCTAATGCTCCAGGCTTTGTTTTTTCATCCAAACTTGAAGCTAAAGAATGTTGATCATAATAGCCGACATGTTTCCTTTCAACTTCCAAAGGAATTTCATAAATTTCTGATTTTCTTTTTTCTTCAAAAATGTTTCCAATAAATAGATCTTCATTAATTGGAAATTCTGATAAATTTGTTTTTGTTATTTTTGTTGTAATTTTATCAGAATATCCAGAAGAGTAAACATTTACATGTTTATCTATTGGAGTTTCTTTTAATTCTAAAAAGCGAAAAGTTTCATAAAATGTTCCAGTGAATGGTTCTGAATAATCCTCTGAAATAATAGAAAAAATATTTATTTATTTTAATAAAATTATTTTAAGCTTAATAAAATTTTTTTAGAAAAATTAAGTTTTTTTACTTACCAACATTCTTGGGATATTTTGTTAATTTTTCTAATATTCCTTGTTTTTCTTCATCTTTTTTCTTTATTGTAGCAAATTGTTTATCATAGTAACCAATGTGTTTTTTATCAACTTCCAATGGTATAGAATCCAATTCAGATAGTCTATTTGACTCAAATATGTAGCCAATATACTGTGCTTCATTTTTTGGATATTCCGGAAATTTTGTCGTTGAACTTTCATCATAACGACCAGAAGAGTAGACATTGACTAATGAATGTATTGGCTCATTTTTAGCTTCAGAGACTAAATTAATATCATAAATCGGACCAATATAAGGTTCTGAATCAACAGGGCATTCTCCCTCAGTTTTGCTTCCTTTAAATATTTTTGTTAATTTTTCTAATGCTCCAGGCTTCTTTTCATCTTCAATTAAAGGTGGTAGTTGATCATAAAAGCCTACATTCTTTCTTTCGATATCAAATGGTATAGAATCCAATTCAGATAATTTATTTGACTCAAATATGTGGCCAAAAAATGGTGCTTCAGTTTTCTGATATTCTGACATTTTTATTGTTTCAATTTCATCAGACATTCCAGAAGAGTAAATATTGACCAAAGAATGTATTGGTTCTTTTTGAACTTCAGAATTAATATTAGTTATTATAATTGGTCCAATATATGGCTCTGAATCAATAGGATATTCTTCTTTTTTGCTTCCTTTTAAAAGTTTAGTAAGTTTTTCTATTGGCCCTTGCTTCATTTCTTCTGTTTTTGGCGAAGGTAAGTGTTCATAAAAACCGAGATATTTTTGTTCTATTTCCATTGGTATAGTATCTAATTCTGTTTTTATTTTTGCATCAAAAACATGACCAAAATATGGTTCTTCAATTTTAGGATATTCTGTCATTTTTGTTGTTGTTGGAATTTCATCAGAACATCCAGATGAATAAACACTAACAAGAGTATGAATTGGTTCTTCTTTTGCTTCTGACATAATCTTTTCCGTTGCTAAATGTCCAATATATGGCTCAGAATCAAAAGGGTATTCTCCTTCTTTTTTAGTTCCTTTAAATATATTTGTTAATTTTCCTAATACTCCAGGCTTTTCTTCTTCAACTTTAGTAGGTAGTTGTTCATAAAATCCAATATTTTTATTTTCAATTTCCATTGGTAAACTTTCCATCTCATTTCTATGTAAGGAATGTAGATGGCCAATATATGGTTGCTCATTCTTTGGATATTGTGTCATTTTTGTTGAAGGTAAATGTTCATAGAAACCGAGATGTTTCTGATCTACTTCCAATGGTAAATTATTTAATTCTGATTTTATTTTTGATTCAAAAACATGCCCGACAAAGGGAGCTTCAGAGTTAGGATATTCTGTAATTTTTGTTGTTGGAATATCTTCATAATTTCCAGAATAATAAACACTAACAAGAGAATGGATATGTTCTAACGGGGAATCTTGTATTAAAGTTGTGGTTGCAACCTTTCCTGAATAGGGCTCTGAAATATAAAATTCTGTTTAAAGTTTGTTTTAATGTTTGTTAAATTCTGATTTATTTTAATGTATAGTAAATTCTGAGTTTATTTTTTAAATGTTCATATAAAATTCTGATTTAACTAATGTTTATATGAAATTCTATTTCATGTTGTTTTTAAAGTTTATATTAAATTCTGATTTATTTCTTACCAGAAATTTTAGGATAACTGTCATGAGTAGCACCTCCTTTAAAAATATGAGTAAGTTTTTCTAATGCTCCAGATTTCTTGTCCTCTTCAACTCTTTTTGGAGGTAAATGTTCATAATATCCAATATGTTTCTTTTCCATTTCAAGAGGTAATAGATCAATTTCTGATTGTCGTTTTGCCTCATAGACAGGATCAGTGAATTGAGTTTCCAGTTCATGGTATTCATTAGTTTTTTGTGTTATTTTTGTCGACAAAACATCATCAGAACGACCAAAAGAATAAACTGTAACTAATGAATTTATTGGTTCAGTTGTTGCTTCTCGATTAATTTTCGTGCTTGAAATTTGCCCAATATAAGGCTCTGAATTAAAAGGAAATTCTCCATCTGTTTTGCTTCGTTTAAAGAGTTTTGTCAATTTTTCCAATGCTCCAGTCTTCGTTTTTTCATCCAAACTTGAAGATAAAGAATGTTGATCATAATAATAACCAATATGTTTTCTTTCCACATTTAAAGGTAAGGCATCCAATTCAGTCTGAATTTGCGTAGTAAATGGAGTTTCTACCTTTGATATTTTTTTAATTGGAAGTTCAATTTTTTGAGTAGGCAATTGATCATAATAGCCAATATTCTTAATTTCTACATCAAAAAGCATTGGATCAAATTCGGTTTGTAATTTTGTTTCAGAAATGTTGCCAATAAAAGTATTTTCTCTTTCTGGATATTCTTTCATTTTTCTTGGTATTTCATCTGAACGTCCAGACGAATAAACACTGACCAAAGAATGTATTGGCTCTGTTTTTGCTTCAGCAAAAATTTCAGTCTTTGATATTTGACCGGTAAAGGGTTCAGTTGCTTCAGGGAACTCTTTGCTTCCTTTAAAAATATTTGTCAATTTTTCTATTGCTCCAAGCTTCTTTTCCTCATCTCTTGATGTTGGAAGTTGTTCATAATAGCCGACATGTTTCCTTTCAACTTCCAAAGGAATTTCATTAACTTCTGATTTTCTTTTTTCTTCAAAAATGTTTCCAATAAATGGATCTTCATTAATTGGAAATTCTGATAAATTTGTTTTTGTTATTTTTGTTGTAATTTTATCAGAATATCCAGAAGAGTAAACATTTACATGTTTATCTATTGGAGTTTCTTTTAATTCTAAGGGTCGAATAGTTTCATAAACATGACCAGAAAATGGAGCTAAGTAAAACAATATTAAATTTATTTATTACAGATACTGATTTCAAGTTTATTTAATGAAAATTCTGATTTAAAGTTTGTTTGTTAGAAGTTCTGATTTCAAGTTTTAATAATTAAAAAATAAAACTTACCTATGTCTTTCGGATAAACATCATGTTTTGTTTCACTTTTGAATAAATGTGCTAGTTTTTGTAATGCCCCTTGTTGTTTCGATTGTTCTTCTTTTAATGTTTGTGGAAGTTGTTCATAATAGCCAACATGTTTCCTTTCGATATTAAGAGGTGTTTGAAATAATTCTGTTTGTTTAATTGATTCTGGAATATAACCAAAAAATTGTTTTTCAATTTTTGAATATTCTGGCATTGTTGATGTTGAAGGAATTTGTTCATAATAGCCAATATATTTATTTTCCATTTCTAAAGGTAAACTTTCTGCTTCAGAATGTGAATTCAATATTGAAACATCATCAACGAATGGTTCTTTCGATTTCAATATTTTTGTTTTTGGAATTTCATCAGAACGTCCAGATGAGTAAACACTAACAAGAGTATGAATTGGTTCTTCTTTTGCTTCTGACATAATCTTTTCCGTTGCTAAATGTCCAATATATGGCTCAGAATCAAAAGGGTATTCTCCTTCTTTTTTAGTTCCTTTAAATATATTTATTAATTTTCCTAATACTCCAGGCTTTTCTTCTTCAACTTTAGTAGGTAGTTGTTCATAAAATCCAATATTTTTATTTTCAATTAACATTGGCAAACTTTCCACCTCATTTCTATGTAAGGAATGTAGATGGCCAATATATGGTTGCTCATTCGTTGGATATTGTGTCATTTTTGTTGAAGATAAATGTTCATAGAAACCGAAATGTTTCTGTTCTACTTCCAAAGGTATTAAATCCATTTCAGATTGTAATTTTGATTCATAAACAGTACCAGTGAATTGAGATTCAAGTTCAGGGTATTCAAAAGTTTTTTGTGTTATTTTTGTTTCTGGAATTTCATCAGAACGACCAGAAGAGTAAATACTAACATGAGAATTTATAGGTTCCAATTGGGTATCTTGTATTAATGTTGTATTTGCAATCCTTCCTGAGTAGGGCTCTGAAATATAAAATTCTGTTTAAAGTTTGTTTTACTGATTTATTTTAATGTTTATTTTAAATTCTGATTTATTAATCTTTATATGTTCTGATTTAGTTAATTAATGTTTTATAAAATGTTTGAATTAAATTCTGGTTTCAAGTTACTTTTAAACTATATAAAGTTCTGATTTATTTCTTACCAGAAATTTTAGGATAACTGTCCTGAATATCGCCACCTTTAAAAATATGAGTAAGTTTTTCTAATGCTCCAGGTTTCTTTTCCTCTTCAACTCTTGTTGGGGGTAAATGTTCATAATAGCCAATATGTTTCTTTTCCATTTCAAGAGGTATTAGATTCATTTCAGATTGTAATTTTGCTTCTTTAACATTACCAACAAATGGTGCTTCACTTGTTGGAAATTCTTCCCTTTTTGTTTTAACTTCATCTGAATGCCCAGAAGAATAAATACTGACAAAAGAATGTATTGGCTCAACTGACAATTCATCAATTTTATTGAATTTTGAAATTGTACCAATAAAAGGCTCTGAATCAACAGGAAATTCACTTTTTTCTTTTCCACCTTTAAAGAAATGAGTTAATTTTTCTAATGCTCCTTGCTTTGTTTCTTCTTTATCAGATACTGTATTTATTTGAGGAAGATGCTCGTAGTGTCCAATGTATTTATTCTCAACTTCTAATGGTAAAGTATTTAATTCCGATTGTATTTTTGATTCAAAAACATGACCAAAATATGGTTCTTCAATTTTGGGATATTCTGTTGTTTTAATTTTAATAATCTCATCAGAACGGCCTGAAGAGTAAACACTAACAAATGAATGTATTGGTTCCAACGGTGCATCTTGTATTAAAGTTGTATTTGCAACCTTTCCTGAGTAGAGTTCTGAAATATAAAATTCTGATTTCATGTTAGTTTTAATGTTTAGAAAAAATTCTGATTTAAATGTTTATATAAAATTCTAATTAACTATGTTTGTATGAACTTCTGATTTCAAGTTTCTTTTAATGTTTGAATTAAATTCTGATTTATTTCTTACCGGAAATTTTTGGATAACTGTCAACAGTATCGCCACCTTTAAAAACATGTTTAAGTTTTTCTAATGCTCCAGGTTTCTTGTCCTCTTCAACTCTTTTTGGAGGTAAATGTTCATAATATCCAATATGTTTCTTTTCCATTTCAAGAGGTATTAGATCAATTTCTGATTGTCGTTTTGCCTCAAAAACATTTCCAAATTGTTCTGGTAATTTTGTTGAAATTTCATCAGAACGTCCAGAAGAGTATACACTGACCAAAGAATGTATTGGTTCATTTTGAGATTCAGTTATTTTATTTGTACAAGCAATTTGACCAGAATATGGTTCCAAATCGAAAGGAAATTCTTCACTTTTTTTGCTTCCTTTAAACATTTTAGTTAATTTTTCTATTGCTCCAGGCTTCTTTTCCCCCTCGTCTTTAATTATTGTAAATGGTAACTGTTCATAGTAACCAATGTTTCTTCTCTCAATCTCCATTGGTAAGTCTTCTAATTCTCTTTTTTTATTTGCTTCGTAAATTTTTCCAATGAATTGAGCTTCTATTTTTGGATATTCTGATTTTGTTGGTTTTTCATCAGAATGACCAGATGAATAAATTCTAACAAAAGAGTGAATAGGTTCCTTTGGAACTTGAGGAAATATATTCATGTTAGCAATTGATCCAGTGAAAGGTTCAGAATTGACAGGATAATCTGTAGCAACTTTACTACCTTTAATAATTGAAAATTCTGATTTAAAGTTTATTTAAATTTATTAAAGTTCTGATTTAAAGTTTATTTTTTGTTTCAATGCTTCAAGTTTATTTTTAATAAGTTTGTTTTAATAGTTTCAATTTTTATTATATATTCTGATTTTAAAACCTACTTTTGAATAGATGTGTTAACTTTTCAAATGCTCCAAGTTTTTTTTCTGCTTCATTTGCTGTTGATGTTGAAGGTAACATTTCATAATAGCCAACATATCTTTTATTAACTTCTAAAGGTAATTCTTCCAATTCATTTTTATGCAATTTATAAATATTTCCAGTAAATCGATCTTCTGTTTTTGGATATTGAGACATTTTTTCAGCTCTTTTAATCGGAACTTCATCAGAATATCCAGAAGAATAAACATTAACTTGTTTATCTAGTTGAATATTTTTTAGTTGTATATTGTAGTTAGTTTGGAATAAAGTTGGCATTGACTTTGAATAATATCCATTAGAATAAATATCTACATAATTATCAATTTCAACACTTTTAGCTTCTTCACAACGACTAGTTGAGGGAATTTCATTATTTTGATAAAATGAAACTTCTCTTTTATTTTCAAGTTTATTTTCTGATTTTTCTTCTCTTTTATTTTCAAGTTTATTTTCTGATTTTTCTATTGTTTGTGTATTACATTCTTTTAATAATTGTTGTTGATTGTCTGGTAGCATTACCCAATTTTCTAAAGGTTCTTCATTAATTTCTCTAACCGGTCTTGTTAGTGTTGTTACTTTTTCTAATTGCGCTACAAATTCTTCATCATCAAATGTATGCATAATTCCTTCACTATTTGGAGATGAAAATGTTGAAGTATTTGCAAATGAATGAGGAGAGTATGGGGGTGAGCGGATTTCTGAAGGGATTACCTAAAAATATTATTTTAGAAAAATTTTATTTTTTTTGTTGCAAATTTATTTAATTTAAATTTAAAATTTACAGCAATATTAGTAGTAGCAATATCCCTTTCTTCTTTTTCTTTAATATTTTCATCAATTTGTTCTATATTTGTAGTTGTAATAACTGTTTCTTCATCATCTCCTTCTTCATCCTTCTTTTTATCCAATTTTTTAAATAAAATTGAAGAAGATGAAGATTTAAAATCTTCATCTTCACTTGTTGAAGCTATTGAACTTGTTCCATTTTTTATTATTATAAAATCATTTTCTTCTTTTTCTTTTATTGTTGTGCCTATTTAAATTTTTTAACTTGTTATATTTGCTTAGGAGAGGACATTTAGACGCTACTAAACTATAATTTCCCAAATAACCCTTTTATACCTGTGGATGTTGATATTGTTGATTCTGGCATTTGAACAAATTCTAAATCTTCATCACTCGTGTCTTCCATCATTTTATATGTTGTTTTTGTTGTTGTTATTATTGTGGTTGTTCTACGTGATTCTTTATTTAAGAAAATACCAGAGACAAGGGGAACCTAATATTATTTTGAAAAATTAAAAACAGAAGAAAAATAAGGACAAAAAAATATCTCAAAAAAAAAAACAGAAGAAAAATTTAATTTAAAAAAAAAGTATTCTCACCCCATTATTAGTAACACCTCCAACAATGGGTACTCCTCCTGCTTCAATAGTTGTAGTTGTTGTACAAACCTTATTTTTTAAAAAATTAAAAATTATTTATTTTTTTTCAAAAAAATATTTACTTCTCTACTCGCCTCTGTTTGTGGCGACAAAGAAATCATTTGTAACTGCTCTGCACTAACTTGGCTCAATTCCATTGGCATTTGCACTATTTGAACTCTTTCTGTGCTTGTAACGGTCCTAGCTCTATAAAGCCCTCCTCCACTGTCAGAGTCAGAATCTCCTCCTTCCGTTCCACTACGACTGCTACTGCGACCTGGTGGTGTCATTTCTGTTCGTTCTCTACGTGTAATTGACCATTGGGGAACTCCTGAATTTTTTTTAAATTTAATTTTAAAATTAATTTTTACCTGTTCTGGATGTCCCGCTCTGTGGTGGTCTAGGCGGTAAATTTGAATCCGCCATTTTATTCTGAAAATGTTTAAAAAATGTATCAGAATTAATTAATCCAACTAACAGCTTTTAAACGCAAGTAAAAAAACTGAGTGAATTAAAAAGCTGTAGGAAGGAAAATGTTTAAAAATAAATTAAATTAAATAAAAAATATAAAATGTAATAAAAAATAAAGGAAATGAAAAGAACGTGTACTAGAAATAATAATATTAAAAATAATATTTTAAATTTTTGCAGAGAAAAATGAATAAAAAATTTGTAGGGGATTAATTTATCTAAGCTGTGCGCAATGAGCGAATATGCAAAATTTTTTATAATTTAAAAAGTGTATTTGTGCACAGCACTGAAATTGAAGCAGGAAATTGAGTGAAATTGAGAACCCCTTGTAATGCTATTTTTAAAGTATTTACGCGCAGATTGATTTTATTTAGTGAGGAAATAAGTAGAGGATTATTTAAAAAATATAAAAAGAATGTAAAAATATAGGGCATTTTTTAGTAGTTAATTTAATATTATTTCAGTAAAAAATCAAAAAAAAATTTAAAAAAAAAATTTAAAAAAAAAATAAAAAAAAAATTTAAAAAAATAAAAATATTTTATTTCTAGTAAAAAAAAATTAATTAATCTATGAAAATAAATATTTTTTTTATTTTATTTATTTTCAGAAAAATTTAATAAAAAAAATTCACATATGTTCAGTCAAAGTTCAAACATATGTTTTTTATTTAGTATTTCCGCCTTTCTTTACTCACTAAAATATTTTTGCATGAGAGTAAAACTAATAAGAGTAATAGAAAAAATAAACTTTATTTAAAACTTGAAAAAGAAAACAAGTTTTAATTTAAAAAGTTTTAATTTAAACAGATGTTTTAATAAAGTTTGAAACATTTAATATTAAAATTGTAAAACATGTTTCTGAATGGTTTAGTGGTTAGAGTGTTTGTGTCTAACAGGCGAAACAAAGATTCTATTTTTTTCTAATAACTTTATAACTTAATAATTGATTAATTAAAAATGTTGAAAGTTTAAAAGATATTTTTATTAAAAATTAAATAATTTTTCAATTAGACATTTTCAAAATAAAAATTAAATATCTCTCCTTTTTCTGCCCTAAATTGATCACGCAATTTAAACGATTTTGAAATCTTAACTCGCGCAAATGATGGGGTGTTGTTTTCTCTTTTTTTATTACTATTTTTCTTTGGCAAATAAAATAAATAATTAAAATTTTAAAAAATAGAAAACGGAAAAATTAAAAATAAAAAAGAAAAAAAGAAGGCGAGTATGAAATTAAAAACTTGAAAAACGTACAAAAACAAGTGACAAATCAGTTACACATTTTTTGGAGAAAGAAAGAAGAGAGAAAAATCTTAAGATGAATATTTAATATTATGGTTTTGGTAGTAAAAAAAGAAATAGACATAGTTAAATCAAAGAGGAAACGAACCTATATTTTTATTTAATTTTCAAGTCAAAAATAAATAAAAAGAATTGGTCTAATAATTAAATCAATTTTTCTAAAAATATTTTAAAACAATTTTAAATATAAATATTTTCTTTTGTTTAATTTTTTGATATTTGTGTGGAAAATTAAAAAAAAAAAGAAATAAAAGCATGGCCGCGCCGGAAAAAGAAGAAAAATTGGAATTTTGACGCCTTATTTTTTGTACAGCATTTTTTCTTAATTTTAAACGACCACAAAGTTCGCGTGTTTTTTTAATAAATGTTTATTTTTAATTTATTATAAAAATTCCTTTGAAATGTAAGAGACCGGTAATAATAAAAGTAAATATAAGGAAAAGAAAAACAGTAAAACAATAAATAAGAAGAGAAACTAAAAAGAAACAAAGAAAAACTTGTTTTAAGAAAAACTTGTTTGGATAAAAACTTGTTTTACAATCTAAACAAAAGGGCAGACTGTTGCTAGGTTTTAATTAATAGTGCTTATGCAAAATTGTTTTCGTTACTTTAATTTAAAAATTATCTCGCGCATTTTTCTATAAAAGGCTAATTTCTTCGCCCTTTTTCTCTTTCATTAAAAACAAGATTATGTAAAAATATAATTAATAGAGGAATTGTGAAAATATAATTTTCCTTTTTTTTTACGTTTTTATTTAACTTTTTTTTTAAATTGCACTTTAACTGTCCAATTTAATTAATCAGAAAATTTTTTTAATTGTTGTGGTTTTATTGTTTGATAGAAAATATAATTAATTAATTATGAAAATAGTCAAAACAAATAAATATATTATTAAAACTAAATGTTTTAAAAAATTCAAACAAAGTTTAAATGTTTTGTAAATTGTTTAAATAAATTTGTTTAAAATAAACTGTTGATAAAAACAAATAAGCGTAAATAAGCATTATCAAAACAAGTTTATTTAAAAATCATTTTTAAACAAAAACTTTATTTTAAACATAATATAAGAATTAGGTAGTCTTTTGTTTGTTTTAAATTTACGTTAATTTGTAAAAGAAAAGGAGAAATTTGATCGGACTTGAAAAGAGCAGGAGGAAACGTGTTCGGAGTATTAATGTCTAGAGTGTTAACCACACACACATAAATTTAACATCAAAACAACTAGAAACACATCAAGGGAGGATATAAGTGTATTAGCCTTAAAATATCTAACAAACACGTTTTATTAAATAAATCAAGCATTCTCGACTTTTTCTTTTTAACCGTTCGATCAATGTAGTAAATCGATTATTCACGCGAGATTTTTTGACTTTAAGGGCGCTCATGAATGAGAGCGATGAGGGAATAATGAATGAATTTATTGAGGACCTTCCACTTCTCCCAAAAATTGCCTTGCAAAATTATTTTTCCTAATTGTATGAACAGATGTATGCGACTATGTATAAAATAAATATTAAAGTACTTATTAGTATATATTTACAATTGGAGTAATATGTATTATTATTTTTACAATTGTAGTTCAGATAATTTTTAGACAAACTTGTTTTTAAACAAACTTGATTTAAAGTAAATAAACTTGTTTTTAAATTGTTAAAAACTTGTTTTAAATAAACTTTCCGATTATTATTTACAATATGTATTTACAATTGTGAAATCAATCAAAACATAAAATTTATAAACAAAAATATCGTGTTTAATATATCCTTAATTATTTTTTTCATTTATTTTTAGCAACGACTTGCAGCTGCTGTGCATTCATTTTCCTCTTCATCCTCATTACTACTAGACCAATAATTATTTTTATCGTCTATTCGTAATGCCTATGAATTTTTTATAGTTTTTAACATAAAATTATATATTATTATATTTTTATTACCTGAAATGGCTTTCGATTACTCAGCAATAATTTTTCTTTTTCGCCTTTTGATTCTTTTTTTGGAAATTCTTTAATTTAAAAAATATTTTTTTAAATATTTTTTTAGCATATCTTATACCTCCAATTTGTAAAATTGTTGTTTGCGCAGCATTTGAAGAAACTGGAATTGATGGCAAAATTGGTGAAGGCATTGTTTTCTTTTTTGTATTTTTGTTAGTTTCTGTAGTTCCATTTATTTGGTAATTTTTAGTATTTTGTTGTTCATTGGCTTTTCTGGCTGCAGCAGCTTGCCTTTCTGCTGATTCTATTAATGGTGATAAACTAGGTCGCATCGGGCCATGATGACCTCCAGGGCGGATTGGAGGTATTCCTTTTAATTTAAACATTTTAAAAATTTCAAAATTTTCCAAATTACCACTAGTACTTCCACCAATTCCATCAGAGAAAAAATGTCGAAAAGTAAAATCTATAAAATTTGGAGGAAGATGTTGTTGTTGAATACCATTTGAACAATTTTTTGATTGATTTTGAGGATACTTTTTCCCGTTTTCTCTGTTTTCTCTTAGTGAATTTGAAGGGGATATTGCCGGTACTTGCTTATTAATATTTTTATCGTCATTTATTCCATTTATTTGATTATAGTCATTTTCCTCGTTACTTTCCTCTTCTGCATGGCAAACTTCAAAAGTATCAAAATTGGAGGTATCTTCAAGATGTTGTACACGAGGAACATGTTCAGGCGTAATATTTCGTAAATTTGAAAAGTCAATTCCCTAGAAAATAAAATTATTAAATTAAAAATATATATTTACACACTTTAAACCAAATATGTTCTTTAATGTCTTTAGCTCCTTGACGATGACCTAACCTAATTCCTTGATCACAACACAATTTTGCAATACATTCTACACATTGTCGTGAAAGTCGGGCACCCATTGGATTTTTTAAGTCAAGAAAACGATACCAATGTACAATCATATATTGAGTTTCAGCAGGATCATCAACACGACTCATAAATGGAGGGCCTTAAGTTTATTATTATTAGAATTGTAAAATAAGCTTGAAAAAAAATAAACTTAGATTTGTAAAAAATAAACTTGAAAAAAAAATAAACTTAGATATGTAAAAAATAAACTTTAAAAAAATAAACTTATTGTTAGAATTATAAAACTATTTTTTAATAAATTACAATTTGTAAAACAATCGCAAAACTTACGTCCAAATACCATTTCATATAAAATAACTCCAACACTCCACCAATCCTATAAAACTTGACATTATGAAATATAATAATATTAAAAAAATACTTGAGTATTTAAACTTATTTTTGTTCTAAAAAATAATATTAAAAAAAATAAACTTACACATAATTGAGTATGTCCTAAACATTTTTTAAATTTTATTTAAACAAGTTTTAATATTTTTACCAGTTCGTTGGATTACTTCTGGTGCCATATAATTGCCAGTTCCCACAACCGAATGAGCACGATTTCTAATTTTAAATTTTATTTAAAAATATTTTTTTTATTTTTTAAAATACCTTTTATGGTGATGCCTCATTTCTAAAACCTTACAGCGTTGATCAAATCCAGGAGGCAAAGAAAATGAATCTTCACGTAAATGTGTAGCCCCATCTTCGTGATTATCATAGACAACATAATGTCGTTTATCATGGGTCCATCGAAGACCTGTACATAGACCGAAATCAGTAAGTTTAATATGTCCCCCTTTGTCGATTAATATATTATCAGGCTTTATATCTCTTTTTAAATAAAAAATAAATATAATTTATTTTTACAAATAGGTGTACCTATGAATAAATCCTAAAGAATGTACATATTCCAAAGCCAATGTTAATTCTGCAATGTAGAATCTGAGTGAAAATATTATCAATTTATTTAAATTAAAAAATAATATTTCTACCTTGCTAAACTTTCAGGAAAAATCCCCATATTAATAAGAAGCTGCATCTGTAAATTAATTAGTTTAAAAAAAATAAATTTAATTTATTTTACCATGTCACCACCAGGTACATACTCCATGATAAAGTAAAGATTTTGTGCATCTTGAAATGAAAAAAACAATTTTACAATCCAAGGACTGTTAGCTTCAGCAAGAATGTCTCGTTCTGCTTTAACATGAGCTGCTTGTTGTTTCTGGAAAATAAACTTGAATTATAAAACTAAAAATAGAATTGTAAAAAATAACTTGGATTGTAAAACTAAAAATAGAAATGTAAAAAAAATAAACTTGGATTGTAAAACTAAAAATAGATTTGTAAAAAAATAAACTTGAATTGTAAAATAATCTTTAATTGTAAAATTACTTGAATAACATCAGCTTTAATCAAAGTTTTCATCGCATAAACTTGGTCAGTATCTTTTTTACGAACCAAAGTAACTTTACCAAAGGCACCAATACCAATATGTCTAATAAGCTTTAAATAATATTATTAATTTTAAATTAAATTTTTATTTTTACCCTAAACATGCTTCTATTCATTTTCTGTCGTTGTAAACGTAAATATTTTGATTCTTTATTTCTAAAAAATTATTATTGTTTTTTAATTTAAAGATTTTTCAAACTTTAAAAGTCTTAGCATATTTTCTTTAACATTATCAGCTAAACCAGCTGCTTCCATTTCATGGCTTAATTGTCGAGCACGTTTTCTTCTTTCATGAAATTGTTGTGTTAATTTTTCAATGTGTTGTTCCATAAAAAATCTTCAAGAAAAATATTTTAAAAATTTTTTAAATATTTTTTCATTATAAGGAAAGTAACCTGAACATTGAAGGACGACATCTGAAAAAAATAAAAATAAAATTGACATAAATAAATATTATTTTTACGGTTTGCATCCTCTTTCATAAGTCCCAGCCTTTAATCTTTTAGCTACAGATTCTGGTAATGGAGAAACTGAACGTTTAATAGTATGATTATTTTGTTGAATTTGTTGTTGAGATTGAAAAAAGGAGGAAGAGGAAGAAGGATTATTATTAGCAGCAGAAGAAACGACAACAAATTTACGATTTAGCTGTAAAGGATAATTTAAAAAATATTAAAACTTTTTAAATTATTTTTTTTTTTTAAAAAAAAATATTATTATATTTAAATTTTACTTCTTCAGTGTGCCTTCTTCGGTTCTCCTGTGTTTGTATGGCATTATTTTGATAATTGGCAACTTTTGGGTCTATAAAAATTCTCTGAACACATTGGGGTGGTTGTTTTAATAATAATTGTTTTTGGGACGAAGAGGTAATAGGTGGTGGCACTTCATTATTTTTAGAAGGAAAATTAGCAATTGGTTGTTGTTGATTTTTTTCTATTCGAATAACTGTGCCTCCTCCAGAAATATTAGTAAAGGAAGTTTGAATGTTAAATGGAGGAGGAGGATTTCTTTTATTAGCAGAAACAGCAGATGAAGCAGCCGTTGTTATTTGAGCATCAGAAGGTCCAAAAGATTGGCTCTGACGACTAAAAAACAATTAAAGTATTCAATAGTTAAATTAATAAATAGTTTAATAAATTACAATTTGTAAAAATAAAAACTTGATTTGTAAAAAAAAATAATTAAAAACCTGAATTACAAATCTAGTTAAATTATTAAATAAACTTGAATTGTGAACTTTAATTTGTAAATATATTCTAATTCTTAATTTTTTCAAAAAATTAATTATTTTACAGTGTTTGAGGCACTTGAATAGGTGGTCTATTATGTGCAAGTGTTGGTGTTCGATGAATTGGCCGATTTGTAAAAGGTAAAGCATTATTCTGAGTTTTTCTTGAAGATGAAGGGGAAGATGATGTTTGTGGGACAATATTACATGTTTGTGTTGCAGTAACGGTAACAATTGGTGCAACATTATTACGATTATTAGAATGTTGCTGAATTATATCCTAAAATTGTAAAAAATAAATTAAAAATTTAAGCATACTACTAACTGTTTTAATTGTATGAAGCACTCGAAGAGCATCCGCAACTGATCTAAAATTGACCAACTTAAGCGCATAAAAGGCACTTTCCTATATAAAATATTTTTTAAGATCAAAATTTATAAAAAAATTAATTAAATTTCTCTATTATCTCTCTCACCTGATCATAACCAGCATCTACAATAGACCTAACCATTTCCAATTTTTTGACATCTAATAAATGGTCATCAACTTTATTATTTTCAATATTTTCTTCCTTATTTTGACTACTTTCCATGTTTTGTGGCCATTTTTGTTGTTGTTGTTGAAATGGTAAAAGGGAGGAACGAATTGAATTTAATTGTTGCTGACGATTATTAATATTATTATTTTGTTGTTGAGACATTCCTTAAAAACATGAATTATTATTTAAAACATTTAAAAAAGTTATAAAAATTGTAAAATATTCCGGAAAAATTGTAATTCTGATTTTATTATTTGGTTCCGGAAAAATTGTAATTCTGATTTTATTATATTTTATCAACATTAAAATAAATTTTTAAATTAATAATTAAAAAAATTTATTATAAAATAAAAAATTTTTATTAGTGAGCGGGGATTAAACAGAAATTGTTTGATTTATGTAGAAGCAAAGACAAATAAGGGGGAGTAGTAGTAGTATGTGGGTGTGAGAAGAACGGCAACACACTTTTAAGGAGGTGAATCATTTTAAAGCATCAAAAATGTAGGGAAATTCTCTCTCTTCCATCTTACTCTGAGGGAAGAAATACTTTTGTACAACAACTAGTCCTACTACAATTAAAACACTTTCGAAACCGCGTTGCTCCCCCACAAAAAATTCTTTTTCTTTCCTCTAAACTTTTTTTATTCTTTTTTTCAATGATAGAAGAGGTGGAGGGGAAGGAATTTTCTCTTCTTTTCTATCTTTTCTCGAGACGAATGAGAAAAAAATTGGAAAAAGACACTCCTAAAAAGCTTTTCACATCGCTGTCAATCGCCAGTCTTCCGCCACACATTCCTTTTGGTAGGAAATTCAAAAGATCAACTCTTGATCAACTTCTTTTGTTCATCAGACTCTAATGATAACCGTATTACTCTAGTGGCTCCAACACATAATTGAATCTTCAGACTCAAAAATTTCAGATAAATAGTTCAGACTCAAATGTCATTTTGTCGAAAATAGTTCTCAGACTCGAATATTTCTCTTCTATATAAAATTCCTTTACTCGCTTCAGTCTAGCAGAACTATTACAATTACCAGAGACATTTATAAATGTACTACTAAATGTTGAAAAGGGAAAAATTCATTTACCGATTGGGGCGAACAAATCGATTTTTTACTTTTGATAGATTTAATGATGCTGGTTATATTTGTGAAAAAATAAATGAATAAAATAGTTAGGGAAAATTGTTAAAGGAGGGGAAAGTGAAGAAATAGGAATTTATTGGGGAGTTAAGTCAACAGATCACTTTCTTGAAGAAATAAAAATGTGAGTTGATCTTTTGGGTAAGATTAAGAATGGATTGATTATTAAATAAATTAAGGAATTTTAATAGATTTTTAAAATTCAGAATATAATAAATTTAAAAAATCAGAATTCATATTCTGAAAAAATTAGGAACAAAAATCAGAATTCTGATTCATAAAAATCAGAATTCGAATTCTGAAAAAATTAGGAACAAAATCAGAATTCTGATTCATAAAAAACAGAACTTACAATTCAGAATTCTAAAACAAACATTAGAGATTAAAATCAGAATTCTGTTTTTTAAAAATCAGAAAAAAGTAAACAGTCGGATTCCTATTAGATAAAAAAATTCCTTTTATTTTATATTATGCAAATTCTTCTCAAATAAAAATTTAAAAAATAATAATACAAAGCCAGAAAGCCAAGCGGAAAGGAATTTATAGTAGAGGAGGGAATTTAATTTTTAGATATAATTTTGTGAATCAAATGAGCGGAAAAAAATTTATATTTAAATATATTTGTATTTGCTGTCAAATGAATGGAATTTTTGTTTCTCTTTTTTTTAATGTGCAAAAACGCGTGGGAAATTTACAAGCGGAAAAAAGAATTTTTTGATCAGAACGGTCATTTCAGTGCGAATGGTTTTTTGATCATAACATTTTTTGTAAAATAAATAAAAATTTTCTTTTTATTTTATTTTGTAGAAAATTTAATTCTCTATTGAATGATAGCAAAATCTTTTTTTAATATTTATTAATTCAAAAGTTATTCAAGTTTTAGTGTGACCTCCACATGAAAACTGACATTTTCTGCCTTATAAAACCTTTTCTTTTATAAGAAGGTACCGGAAAAAGAAAAGAATGTGTTTATTATTTTTAATTAGAGATCTAAAAAAGAGAATTAAATAAAACTGACAATATTTTAAAATTTGTTTTTAACTAAAAAATTTTTTTTTAATTTTTGGAATTTGTGGAATTTTAAAAGGAAACAAAACATTTAAATTTGAAAAAAAAAATTAAATTGAAAAAAAAGTTAAAAACTTTAAAAATTAACATTTTTATTTGTTAAATTAAATTTTAATTAAATTAATTTTGGGAAAAAAATTTTAAAAAGAGAAAATTTGATTTTTTAAATGCTGACGTATATTTCAACACGAGGGGTAAATCGTTGTCTTTTTTAATTTTCATTAAACAAATAAAATTAATTTTTAAATTAAAAAAAAATTCTTAAAATTTAATTTTTAAATATTTTCCAAAATTATTTTTGGCATTATGTTTAATTAAAAATAAAACTTTTCTACTTGACACTTGAGTCTCCCCTTATTTTTCCTATAAATTGCTTATTTTTTTTAATTTTTCAAATTTTTTTAAAATTTTTTTAGATGCTTTTATCAATTTTTAATCAAAATATCAACTCAAAATTTTCTTCTTTTATTATTTTAAATAATAAAAAATTAAATTATGGGAGAATATTGCTTTTAAGACAACAAACTTTTTCTTCTTCAAAAAATTTAAGTTCATCGACGATTTTAAATAAATTTGAACAATTTTTATCTAAAAAATATCCAAAAATTCATAAATATTATATTATGTCTGTTACAGGTTTTTTTTTAAATTTAATTAATTTTATTAATTTTTTTAATTTTTAGGAAGTAAATTATGCCTTTCTGATTCTAAAGTTTATTTTAAACTGCGTAAACAAATTTTAATGAAGGAACGTTCACCTGCTGATTTTTCAATTCCTGAGCTTTTAATTTACTTACAGGTTTATTTTTTTAAATTATTAGAAGAAAAAAGAATTTTTTTAATAAAAACATTGACTAAATTTTAATAAAAATTGTTTATAAAGTACCCAGCCGAATTTGTCCATATTTGTCTTCTTATGTTTTTACTTCAATTCCCAATTGTTGGTGAAGTGGTAATTGCACTTGGGTAAGCAAAAGTTGATTTTAGAATAATTGATTTTCAAAAAAATTTTTCACTTGTGTGTAGATTTAAAAACCCCTTAGTTTACTCATCTTTAAGATCTCTGGTTCGAATCCTATTTTTAGTAAACAATTTTTATTAAAAAAATTATTTTTGGATCAAAATTTTCAAACTTGGAATTTTAAAAATTTTTTAAAATAAATTTTTTTCTTCATTTTATAATTTTTAGACAAGCGAAAACATAACAAAAATGGTTTCCTTATTGTTTGTTACTTTTGTAGTCCCTCTTGGCCTTCCCCTCGTTATTTTTACAATGTGGGCATTTTTATTTTTTATTTAATTTTTTTTTTTATTTTTTTAAGGATATTTCGTCCTCAACTTGTTTTGACAAGACATTTTTTGACATCTCAACAAATTACTCAAATTCAACTTAAAGAATTAAAACAAAATAAAAATATTAATTTCCCAAATATTTCAAAACAATTATTGCAAAATAATAAAAATATTGTAAAATACTTTTATTTATTCAAAATTAATTTTCTTTTCTTTTTTTTTTAAAGTTTTTGAATCAATTGCCTTGTGAATTTTCCCAATTATCAAAAAATGTTGTTGTTAATAAACTTCCAAAAATAGAAGAATTATCCTTTTTACAATTGGTTTGTAATTTTAATTCTGATTTTTTATTTTAAATTAATTTAAATTTAAGTATTATTTTAAACGACTATACAATATTTCTCAACTGTTTTCCGGAAAGAGTGCAATTATTAAACGTATTTTTATTTTACAATTGTTGGATAGAAAAATGGTGGAGGATCAAGACGAAGTTAAAACATTGAGTGAAGATCAATTGCGTTTAGTAAGTTTACAATTTCTGGTTTTTATTGTTTTTGTTTTTACAATTTCTGATTTTTATAAATTCTGATTTTTACAATTTCTGGTTTTTATTTTTTTGTTTTTTACAATTTCTGATTTTTATAAATTCTGATTTTTACAATTCTAATTTATAATTGTAACTTCTGTTTTAATTACTTCTTTATTCAATATTTCCGATAAAAACCAGAATTACAATTACTATACTAACCGCTTTTATAAAACTTATAATTAAACCTAATTATTTTAAAAGCTACTAGTTTGACTACTTTTATTTTTTAGCATCTTTATATTCGAAAACTTAATTATGATAATATGGATGTTGAAAGGTTTAATTTTTATTTTTTTTAATTTTAATTTTTTAATTAGTATGCGTGTTTTATTAAATAAATGGCTTCAATATTGTTCAAGTAAATTTTTTTTTAATTTTAAAATTAAAATTTGAAAATTTAAAGATCTTCCTCCATCTAATTATGCTTATGCTCCTTTTTTGCTTCAAACAAAATTTTAATTTTATTGTTATTTTTTGTTATTATTTTTTTTGAATTTATTTAATTTTTAGAAAAATAAAATTTTTACAAATTTTATTTTTTCTTTTAATGACCATTGTCTAGGGGAATGTCCTAGCTAACCAAAATATTTTAAAAAAATTTATTTATTTTTTATTTAAAATTCGATTTTTTTTATTTTCGATTTTTGAGAATTTAAAAAAACTATTAGCATATATATAAATTCTTTTTTGCCACAAAAAAGGAAATAGAAGATTGTAAAGGGTAAAAGAAGTGGTAGTGGATATACTTTGCAGCACTGCTGGACAAAGATGAAGGAAAAAAAAATTTTCTTTCCTCTTTCCTTTTTTAAATAAAATGGTTGTCCATTTTAAAAAATATATTAAGCTCCTCTCTTTTGGTTGTTGTCCACTTTTTTTATTTTTTAAGTTTAAAAACTAGCTACACATAAATATTTATTTAAATAATATTATTTATAGGAGAAGAATTGACACAGAACACGTTAAAAAAATTTATTTAATGCTTTTCTTAATAATTAAAAAAAATAAAATTAAAAAAAGAAGAATAAATTTTAAAATAAATAAATATTTTTATCATCAATTTAATATTTTATTATTATTATTTTTAATATTTTCTCCAAATTTAGTAATGTCAGGTTATTGGGTATCTCATCAATGTAATGATTTAATAAAATTTTAATTTTTTGGGGAATATTTTTCTTAAGTGTCTCTAAATTATTATTTTAAGCTGTTGAAGAACGCTTTCCAGGCTGTTGTCAAAAATCAGAATTTGATTGTGGTGATGGAAAATGTATTTCTGTGTCACAATTCCATGATGGTAATTTTTAATTTTAAAAAATATTAAAATTAAATTAATTTTAAAAAAGGTCAAAATGACTGTATTGATGGAAGTGATGAATGTAAGGAAAAAAAATTTTTTTTTTAATTAAAATAAAATTATTTTGAATTTTAAAGTTTGTCTTCTCGGTCAAATAAAATGTGGGAGTAGTCAATTCTGTGCAGATCCGATTCATTTGACCGAATGTTTTCTTTTTGGATTAAATTCAAACTGTACAAAAAATAATTCTTTAGAAAATGTGGAAAAAGTTGTTCCTTCTTTTTGTAAATTTTTAAATGGTAAATTTATTTTTTTATAATTTTATTTTTAAATTTTAGCAGCAAATCGTCCCCATCTCTGTCATGTACATAATTCAATTTTTTGTAGAGGTTACGGCCAATGTATATTAACTAAATGGATAATGGATGGAAAAAGGGATTGTTTAGATGGCTCTGATGAAGATTTAGAATATGTGGTAATTTTTAAAAAATTAAAAAAACTATTTAAAATTAAAAAAAAATTATTTAAGGGTTTATTCAACACAAGTTTTGGTCCTTTTTCATCTTCATTGTCTCCTAATAAATTTACAACTTCTTTAAAAATTCAAACAACAACAGAAACAATTTTAGATTATTCCAAAATTAATTCTAGTTTTGAAAAACAACAACTTATTTGGCCTCCACATGGAAAAATAATTAAGCCTATAATAAATAGTAGCAATAATAAAAATATAAAACAAAAAAGTAATAAAAATGAAACTTGGAAAACAACAACACCAATATATCCTTTTGTAAAAGGAAGAGAAAGTAAGACAAACATTAAAAATGAAGAAAAAAGTGAAGAGAAAGAAAAAGAATTAAAAAATATTGAAACTGAAACATATAAAGAAACAACACTGAGTTCAATAGGAGAGGCAACATTAACAGATCATACAGAAAAAGTTGTAAGGATTATTAGCTTTTACAATTTGTAATTTAAGTTTTCAATTTGTAATTTAAGTTTTACAAGATGAATTACAAATTGTAAATCTAAAAAATTATAACAATCTAAAAACCAGAATTTCACAACTTTGTAAGACAGAAAAATTTCAGGAAATTATTACAACTTTAACAATTGAAAATACAAACCAGAAACTTGAAAATGAAAACTTTTATTCAACTTTACAAAACACAATTGTAGTTACTAATTTTGATACTACTACAAAATCAGAACAAATTGAGGAAACTAATAACGGAAAAAGGTTAAAATACTTTAATATTTTTTTAATTTAATTTTTTAAAGTTTATTATGGTTATTTTTACTTTTATTATTATTTTTATTCTGTTTTTGTTGCTTAATATTTCCTCTTATCTGGTGGTTTTGTTTTTCTAAACAAAGACAAAATACAAATGTTTTTATGATTTTAAGACGCCGATGGAGAAATTTAAAACTTAAAATGGTAAAATACACAAAAATCAGAATTTTTATATGTTTATTTAGGGAGTAAAACAAACTCAACAGCCAACATTATTACCAACAACAATAACTACTGCCCCTATTATTCCTCAAGAAAGTGGTATAAGCATAATATCAGAATCTGTTGAGGAAGCACCAGGAATTGTAGCAGAGCGTGAAAATACTACTACTTTAAAAGTTTGGAAAAAATTATTAAAAATTTTTATTTAAAGATTCCAACAATTGGTGAAGTTGGACGTATTGCAACTTTAGCACAAGCTTGGCAACAACAACATCAACAATCAAAAATTTTTGATGACTCTGAAGATTATTTAATAATGGAAGAGGGAGAAGAAGAAATAGGAGGTTTAATAATAATTTTTAAATAATTTAAAATAAAAATCTCGATATAAGGACAAGGTGTTCTTATAACGAAATTTAAGTGAAATAATTTTTTAAATATTTCTAAGGAACAAATGTTGATTTAAGAAGACAATCTTCAATAACAACATTTTTGGATAAAGGTAAAACTATTGAAAAGAAAGATACTACAACAACAACAAAAACAACTACTACAGAAGAAGAAGAAGAAAAAATAAAAAAAGAGGAAGAAGTAAAAGATGAAGAAGATAAAAAACCTATAATAGAAATACAAAAATCAAGTACAAGTACAACAACTGAAACTGTTGGAACAACAAAAATGGATGAAATAAATAAAGAAATTGTTGAGGAATTAATTAAATTGCCCAAATTATCAATTGAAAAAATTGAAGGAAACAAGCAAATAAATGAAAAAGAGGAATTATTACCACCACGTTCCTCAAGTGTAACTTCCAGACCTGGGACTCCTACAATATGGGATCAATTTAAAGTTTTGGGTGAACAATACTCTGGGGGAGATGATCAAATTGCTCTTGCTACAGGTTTATTTTTTAAATCAAAAATTTATTTTTTTAATTTTTTATAGAAAGAAGAGATTCTCTAGATGATATTTTAATTAAAATGGATACTTTAGAAAAACAAAAAACTGAAAGAAGTGAAATTATTGAAGAATTAAATGAACATGAGGAAGGAAAGGAAGTCATTGAAGAAGAAAATAAAAAAATAAAAATTGAGGAAAATATTGAAGAAATTGTAGAAGACAAAAAAGAAGAAGAAAAAATTGAACAAATTAAATTGGAAGAGGAAATAATTAAATTTAAAGAAATTGAAGAGGAAGAAAATAAATTGCCAAGAATTGAAAAAATGGTAAAGAAAAATGAAGAATTTAAGAAGAAAAAAAATCTTTCAATTCCTCTTAAAAAATTAGCAACTTGTTCACCTTCTCCTTTGTTTGAATCTAAAATAAAAATTAAAAAAGAATGTCCACGTTTAGCTAAAATTGAAAAAATAAATAATAAAGAAGAATTTAAAAAAGATGAGAAAAAAGATGTTTATGTTGTAGTAAAAGGTTATAGAGTTAAAGAAAAAGAAAGAAAAACACATGTTTTAAGTGAAAAGAAAGAAAAACATCAAGAAAAACAACTACAAAAACTTCAACAAATAATTCCTTTAAAAGAAGAGAGAAAAAAAGTAAAAGAAGATGACCAGAATATTAAACTTGGAATTAGGTAAAATACATAAAATCAGAATATTTTACAATTTTACAAATCAGAATAATTATACTTTTTAAGGCAACGTAGAGAATGTTTACTTAAATTGAGAGCACAACAACCCATACGTGAAACTTCTTTTGATGAAGAAATATTTGCAGAACCAACTTTTGACCCAGATTTACCATCAACTTCAAATTATCAATATTCTTTTAATAATAAACTCTCAGATAAACAACAAAATTTAAATAAATTTAATCTTCCTCAAATTGGAAAACAAATTGAACAAAAAATTCATTCTGGTTGTATTCTTTCTGGTAGACAACCATGGAATACTAATATAAATACTGATAAATCCATTAGATTATTACCCCCTTTAATTATAGAACAGAAACCAAAGAGTGCTGAACGTTCTCCAGAGAGGATAGAAACATTAGTTCATTCAGGTAAAAATAATAAAATCAGAATTACAATTTAATTAAAACTTGAAGTCAGAATTACAATTTATAAAACAAAATCAGAATTACTTAAAATCAGAATTACAATTTATAAAATACAATTCTGATTTTAATTCCTTTTTTAATTAGGTTGTATTACTGACAGAGAACCTTGGAACTCTTCTCCACAACCTAACAACTCTATATCATCCTCCTTATCTTCAAAACGTCTTAAAACTACTGAAAATATTTTTAAAACTCAGTTAAGTGGACGAAGACAACCAAGACCACGTCCTAAAAGTGTCAGAGAATTAACTGATCCAGATTGGGAAAAGGAAGAATTTACAAATAATTATTTTAAAGAATTTTCTTCTTCTAAAAGACATAAAGTAACATCCTCTCCTGATACAAAAGAAGAAAGTGAAACAAATTATAATAATTATTATTATTCCAAAGATTTGTTAATGAACAGAAGTAGAAAAAAGAGCAGTAAAGAACCAACTTGGCAAGATATTAGTTAAATTGTAAAAATTAAAATTCTGATTTTTATTTTTTACAATTTTAAACTTTTTCTTTATTTTCTCGTTTTGTTAAAAACATTTTAGATTTTTTGTTTTCACAAGTTAAAATTAAAAAAATAAATAAAAATTAAATTTTTTTTCTTATAATAAAACGTACTTTATTACTAAATTCCCTATTAGTCAACTTTTTTATGTTGGATTTTAGTTACAATAAGTATTTTTTGGAAAAAGGGAATAGAGGGTTGGTGATAAAAATGTGTTTGCCTCTCATTTTATATTCTCATCATCATAGATGGCACAAAAAAAATAAGGGAAAATGGAGGAATTTTTCTAATTTATAAATTACGAGACTTTAAAAAAGGCCATTCTGATTGCTCTAGTAATGAGAAAGGAAAAAAGAGGGGGTGAATATTTTGACTCGTTTTCCTTTTTTTTATTTTTTATTTTAACAAATATAGCTATCTTAACTAAATATCGAGGGCCAATAGTCTTATCCTCCTTTTTTTCTTCTCCAGAATTATGAGTTCTGTTTTAGTTTTACAACAATAAAAAAAACATTTTTTCATCTAATTCCGGTTTTTTATTTATCCTATATACTCATGCCAACAACAAACAACTTTTTCCTTTTTTTCTCTTTTATTAAAGGCACGGATTTTGTCTAAAGAATTTAGCTAATTTAGTAAGGGCACAAAAAATACTTTTTTTAAAAGAGAAAATATTTATGTCAAATACATTGTGCGCACTTTTAAGAGAAGAAAAGCACATTATAAAATAATTAATTTAAAAGCTACGATAAGTGTAGCAAAATTCTGATTTGTAAAAAGAATAGAATTAGTATTGTAAAACTTCTGATTTTTATTGTAAAACTATCTGTAAAACTTAAAACTTTGTTTTTACAAACTTAAAACTTTGTTTTCACAAACTTAAAACTTTGTTTTTACTAACTTAAAACTTTGTTTTTACAAACTTAAAACTTTGTTTTTACAAACTTAAAGCTTTGTTTTCACAAACTTAAAACTTTGTTTTTACAAACTTAAAACTTTGTTTTCACAAAATTAAAAATTTGTTTTTACAAACTTATTTTTTCACTGTTTATGTATGTATTTTCTGATTATTTTTTATATCTATCTAGTTATATTTACATATTCCTTTAAGTCCATCCTTTATATATACTAAATAATTGACGTGTGCACATTAAAAAAACATTATATAAATGTATGTTTGGTATTGGTGTTTTGACTTGTCAAAGAAATGGAATGCTAATGGCGCGCGAGTGCTCTTCCTCATTTTATTTGTAAAAAGAAGAAGCAGCACTCTTTTAGCAAAGCCATTTAGTGCCAGATGACTTTTTCCCCATTAATTTTATGCCATATCGACTAATGGACATTGATTGAATATTTGCATCTGGCAAAATTTTTAAAAAAATTATAAATTAATAAAATTAAATTTTTAAAAATGTTCTATGCGTGCCTTTCAATTATTTTATTATTATTAATTTCAATGGCTTGTGTTTGTTTGTCCATTATTGACTTGGAAACTTATAATTTTGGACTTTATATTGTTTTACTTTGCATTGTTGGTAGGTAGGAAATTTTAATTTAAAAAAATTATTTATTTTAAATTTATGGAATTTAACTCTAAATAATTTAAATTGCAGCTTTTAAAATTGAATAAAAATAATTAATGTAGCAAAAAAGCTGTAAGATGGAGTAAAATTAAATTTCTTTTTAATTAATTACTGTACTTAATTTTCTCTTTTAAAAAACAAATAAATTAAAAAATATATTTAAAAATATTTTTAGGAGTAATGCTTGCATGTGCCCTTTGTGTAGCTAATCCAAATGCTTGTCCAAATCCTGGCTGGTACTCCAACTTTTGTTTAATGCTACAAGTTGGAAAACATTTTTAAAAAATAATAATTATTTTTAAAAATATATAAGGAGATGTATCCTAGTCCAGAAGATTCAGTAAAAGCAGCAGTTATTGCTACACCCGAAATGAATGGTCTTCGTTCTAGAATGATGGCACATTATGGTGTTAATGTTAATCAAGTAGGAGAACAACAACAACAACCAACAAGTAGTGGGGAAGGTGGACGATTAACATTAAGGTAAGAATGGAGAATTTATAATAATATTTCTAAATTAAATTAAAAAAAAAGACAAGAATCAAGAGCAACAGTAGCAATGCTTGCACCAGCAGTTCATATAATGCATCAAGTATGGAGAGGAATGGCTTGGGTTGCAGAGGGTATGGATGATGAAGAAGATTTAACAAAAAGTTACGATCACGTTGAACAGGTTTTAATAATAATTTTAAATAATATTTTTTTTTTAATTTTAGGGAATATCAACTTCACGTTCTCCGAGTCAAGAATGCACAGATTCTTCACAAAAAAGGCTATCAACAATAGCAGAATCAAGTAGTGGAGGTATTATTGAACAAAATCAAGAAGAAAGTGGGGAATTTGCTTCTGGACAAGATGTTATTGTTTAAATAAATAATTAGAATTTTTTAAATAAATAAAAAAGAGAGTATATTTTGCCGAAAAGACAATTCACCGAAAATAAAAGTTAGTCGGTGAATTGTCTTTCGGTAAAATGTACTCTGTCTGCTGCTCAAAAATTAATTAAATATTATATCAATTATTTAGTAGTTTTAAAATAAGTTTCTTTTTTTTTTAATTTTAAATTGTAAAAATAAAGTTGGTTCTTTAAAGCTTTTTAAAATTAGTTGACAATTCTGGGTGTTTTAAAAAAGCTGTAAAGTTGGATTAAAAAAAAATAAAGTTTAAATTCATTCGAAAGAGCTTTTCAAGCTCTTTCGAATGGTACCAAATTCAATATAATTTGTCAGAGGGAAATTTCTTCAATTTGAAAAATTTATTCACCCCAAAAGATTTCATGTTCATGAACATGGTTCTCAAATTCTAGTTATTAGATTTCCGAATCATATTCGCTGTAATTTGTATCATTTGTAGAGCTCGAAAAACTGAATCGAATGAGCTATGTTAGAACTTCCAACAAAGGAGGCCTTGAGAGATATAATTTTTTGAAAAAATTTTGGGGGTGAAGGAATATTTTGAATTTTTATAAATTTTTTTAGTGAAATTTTATTTAAAATATATAAATGGAATTGAATTTTGACAGAAAAAAAGCAACAGATAATTATTATTATTATGAGATATTGGCAAAAATTAATGGGCATGTTTTTATAGAATTGGAAGCTTTGAGAAAAATTAAAAAATTCTAGGACATTAAATTGACAATAAAAAAATTCAGAGAGATTCAAAAATTATTACTATTTAATTATAATAAATAATTGAAGTTTTTGTATTTTTAGCAACTGTAGGTAATTGTTCAAAAGAATAACCTGGCCGACCACTTAAAGCACAACAAATATATATTAAATGATAAAATCCTGGAATTGCAAATAAAATGCCAACAACGAGGAATATCCAGCCATGAACATCTTTAAAGAATAAAAAAATAATTTAAAAAAAATAATAATTAAATTAACCCATATCATTAGGCAGAAAAGTTACAAAGACGCTAAAGAAAATTAATGCGGTGCCTAAAATAGCAAGAGCCAAAGAGCCTATTAAAAGCCTTAAATTCTCTTCCAGCATTTGCATACAACGACCTCTAAAATTAAAAAACATAATAATTGTTCATAAGCACTGTAAAATAAGATAAGTTTAACAGATAAAAACCTTTTTCTTTCAATTGGGTTCGAACCCATGAGCTACAATTATAGGGGAGCGACTTACCAACTGAACTACAAAGTGATACAACAATACTATGTTAATTTTGAATTATTAATAAATCAGAACTTTTTTTTAAATTCAATATTATTCATTTATATTTTCTGTTCACATTTTTAACTTTTAATTTCAAAGTTTAAAGCAAAAAACTTTATCAAAAATAAATAATAAAAGAATACTAAAAAAAACCTTGCTCCACTCTCTTCAATTCCATCATTACTATTATTTTGATTTGAAATTCCAGATAAACGATAATATGAAGATGAATCACTTCCTAATATTGATAGTCTAACCCCCTTTTCGACATTATTTGATCTTGATTGAATTGGCGGCCAGGTGGAAGTATTTGGTTGTTGCATTTCTTGTTGTTGGGAAGCCAATGGAATTAGCTTTAAAAATTTTAAAAATAATTAGTTTAGTGAAGGTTAAATTGCCTCAATATAAAAAATAAATGTAAACCTATGGGATTCGAATTTTCAACACCCCTATGGGGAAGCCTAAACACTTTATGCGTGAAAAAAGCTAAGAATATAAAAGCTAAAAATAAAGTAAAAAATAAACCTGTTGTAACTGTGAATTACTGCGCTGATGACGACGACTTGTTGCAAAATAAGGAACTGTAGCCATTTTATTTATAAAGTAAATTTTTCAACTTTCAAATAACTAAAAGGACAAAAATAAAAGAAAATGGAAGATTTTTTGATGTTGATTTGATTAATAAAATGAAGGAACTAAATCCAGCTATTTAAAAAACAGAAAAGAATCAAAGATTATCTTTATTGTTTAATATAAATAGTTAAAAACGCGTAGATTACTTATTGTGCTAAAATAAAATCAAAGGGATGACTTAGCTAAAAATAGTATAAAAATTCTCTTTGTTAGAGAGAAACAAAAGGAAATAGTATAGATAAAAACAAATTGCAGTGTTATGAAGAAATAAAAAGTAAAAAATAAACGAAGTTATACACAGAAAATTTGAGAAATAGTGTTAGCAGAGATAAAAAGAAGAAGATCGCCGTAAAAAGCGGACTGGTCGGTTCCGTCCCGCCAGTTCCGTCCCAGTCAATTCCTACTGTATTTTAGGAACTTTTTTTTCGAATGTTAAATCCATACAAAACATCTATCATTCGAAAGAGCTTGAAAAACTAAATCGAATGAGCTTTTCAGATATCTAAAGTTTACTATAGAAGTCGAGATATGCGCTCCCGAAATTCTGGGAGATATAGCGACTTACCCCACAAAACTTTGTTTGATCTCAACTCAGTTAATTTGGGACCTAAATCTATAAATTTTGGGTCAAAGACAGATCAACTAATGGCTTATTATCTTACAAATTTGTTAGTCAATTCGTTCAATTTGAGCCGAGATATGGATGAATAAAAATTCTACGGCATAATTTTTATGAACATACCTTAATTTTCTTTAATTTAATTTTTAAGGTTTTCTAAATAAAATAGCAATTTAAAATTTTGACTAAATAATGCCCATTATGTCAAGGAATTTAATAAAATTAAAATTAAAAATTTTCCAGCATCCAGTTTCCCGTAAAAAATTAATTTCCACTAGAAGGATTCGAACCTTGGTCATTTTTTCTCATTTCTCCACTAAAACTGCGAAATTCTCCACTTAACCAAAAATATTTTTTTTCTCCCCTAAACTTTCTCAATATTCAGGAGCTTGTATCTCGACTTCTATACGATATTAGAGATAAATGAATAGCTCATTTAATTCAGCTTTTCGAGCTCTTTCCAATGATGTATGTCTCGGCCAAAACTTACCAATAGTTTAAAAGCTAAAAAATATAATTTATCTATTACCCCCAAATTTTCAAATGCTCCTAGCACCTTTCTGAAAAAAATTTAAGGGTAAAATTTTTAAAAAATTTTTGTCAAAAAATTCAAAATAAAATTGTCTAAAATCGTACGCTTTTAGATAGTCAATACCATACTTTTGAGCCGAGTAATGCGCTCTCGAAGTTCTGGGGGTAATGGACTACCCCAAAACTTTGAGAGATCACAGCGTCTTTCATTTGGGACCTAGAATCCTAAATTTTGGGCTAAAGATGGATCAGTCAATGATCTAAAGATGGTATCATTGATAAGTCCATTCGACCTATTTTGACCGAGATATGTGCTCCCGAAATTTTTGGTGGATCCAAGGCTTTGTTTGATCCTAACTCAGTTAATTTGGGATCTAAATCTATAAATTTTTGGTCAAAGACAGATCAACCAATGGCTTATTATCATACAAATTTTTTAGTCAATTCGTTCAAGTTGAGCCGAGATATGGATCCATTTCCCCCGAAATTTCAAATGCTCCTAGCACCTATAAATAATGAAATATTAGTGAAAATTTTTGAAAAATTTTTGACAAAAAATTAGAAATAATTGTCCAAATATATTGACCAAATTTTATCAAGTTCTGTCCGTGGATTAAGGTTCGACGAAGTTTTTAAGTTTCTGCTTAGACTCAAAATGACCTTTTGTAATTTGAATATTTTATATATTTCGAATATTTGACATTTTGATATTTATGCATTATTCAATAAAAAATGCATAAATATCAAAATGTCAAATATTCGAAATATATAAAATATTCAAATTACAAAAGGTCATTTTGAGTCTAAGCAGAAACTTAAAAACTTCGTCGAACCTTAATCCACGGACAGAACTTGATAAAATTTGGTCAATATATTTGGACAATTATTTCTAATTTTTTGGCAAAAATTTTTCAAAAATTTTCACTAATATTTCATTATTTATAGGTGCTAGGAGCATTTGAAATTTCGGGGGAAATGGATCCATATCTCGGCTCAACTTGAACGAATTGACTAAAAAATTTGTATGATAATAAGCCATTGGTTGATCTGTCTTTGACCAAAAATTTATAGATTTAGATCCCAAATTAACTGAGTTAGGATCAAACAAAGCCTTGGATCCACCAAAAATTTCGGGAGCACATATCTCGGTCAAAATAGGTCGAATGGACTTATCAATGATACCATCTTTAGATCATTGACTGATCCATCTTTAGCCCAAAATTTAGGATTCTAGGTCCCAAATGAAAGACGCTGTGATCTCTCAAAGTTTTGGGGTAGTCCATTACCCCCAGAACTTCGAGAGCGCATTACTCGGCTCAAAAGTATGGTATTGACTATCTAAAAGCGTACGATTTTAGACAATTTTATTTTGAATTTTTTGACAAAAATTTTTTAAAAATTTTACCCTTAAATTTTTTTCAGAAAGGTGCTAGGAGCATTTGAAAATTTGGGGGTAATAGATAAATTATATTTTTTAGCTTTTAAACTATTGGTAAGTTTTGGCCGAGACATACATCATTGGAAAGAGCTCGAAAAGCTGAATTAAATGAGCTATTCATTTATCTCTAATATCGTATAGAAGTCGAGATACAAGCTCCTGAATATTGAGAAAGTTTAGGGGAGAAAAAAAATATTTTTGGTTAAGTGGAGAATTTCGCAGTTTTAGTGGAGAAATGAGAAAAAATGACCAAGGTTCGAATCCTTCTAGTGGAAATTAATTTTTTACGGGAAACTGGATGCTGGAAAATTTTTAATTTTAATTTTATTAAATTCCTTGACATAATGGGCATTATTTAGTCAAAATTTTAAATTGCTATTTTATTTAGAAAACCTTAAAAATTAAATTAAAGAAAATTAAGGTATGTTCATAAAAATTATGCCGTAGAATTTTTATTCATCCATATCTCGGCTCAAATTGAACGAATTGACTAACAAATTTGTAAGATAATAAGCCATTAGTTGATCTGTCTTTGACCCAAAATTTATAGATTTAGGTCCCAAATTAACTGAGTTGAGATCAAACAAAGTTTTGTGGGGTAAGTCGCTATATCTCCCAGAATTTCGGGAGCGCATATCTCGACTTCTATAGTAAACTTTAGATATCTGAAAAGCTCATTCGATTTAGTTTTTCAAGCTCTTTCGAATGATAGATGTTTTGTATGGATTTAACATTCGAAAAAAAAGTTCCTAAAATACAGTAGGAATTGACTGGGACGGAACTGGCGGGACGGAACCGACCAGTCCGCTTTTTACGGCGATCTTCTTCTTTTTATCTCTGCTAACACTATTTCTCAAATTTTTTTATGTTTGAGAAGAGAAAAATTAAATTTATTTAAAAAATATTTCAATCGCCCATAACTCCTTTTGAAAAAAATTTTTTGGGTAATTTTCAAAAAATTTTTGTCAAAATTCAAAATAATCTTCCAAATTTATGGAAAAAAATTTGGAAAAAGTTACCGGTTTTTTAACGTTTTACAAATTTTTAAAGTTTTTGCTTAGAATCAAAATTTGTTGGATAATTCGTATCCCGACATTTCGTCATAAGGACATCTCGCCGATAGGCCAAAAAAAGACGCTTCGTCGAACGATTTGGTAAAACAGACAAAATTAAACAAAATATGCCTAAAAAACTTAATGGAGAAAGGATTAACTTGCCAATAATGGCCTAAAAATAGTCTAAATTTTTAAAAATACAAAATTGACACAAAAAATATTAAAATGTTTAATTCAAAAATGCGAAGATCCGAAAATTTATAATTCTTTCTTTTTGCCATAAAAATTAAAAATCGAAAAAAATTATATTTTACTTTTAAAAAATTTATTTATTCACTACAAAATAAGCAACAAACTTTTGTTATAATTTAGGATATGTATGTATCTTTTTTTGTTAAATAATAAAAAGGGCAAGTTTATTTTATCGCTTACAGAAGGATTGGACGATTTTACCAATTTTTTAATTTAATTTTGGAAACAAAAAAGGAATAATTATTAAAGAAATACTTTAAAAGATCTATTTTTATTTTTTGTTGAACAAAATAATTTTCTCAACTATAAAAAATCAATGTCTACCGACGAGGTTCGAACCTTCAACCCTTGTGAAACCCAGAATTTCTTAGATTCATTGTTTTAAATAAATTAAATTATAACCTTAAAAATCATCCAGTCCTTTTCCAAAAGAAAAAAAGAAAATTAATTTTTTTAGTTTAGTATATCTTGTTATTTATTGCCTTATAGAATAATTATTGTCTGCTTCCTTCTCCTGTTTGAATTCCATTATTGAGCCGGCGTATATCCTGAAGAACATCTAAAAAAAGAATTTAAATTTAAATAAAAAAGATTAAAATAAACCTTCTGGAATAGTTAATGTCTTTGTTGGTGTTTCAAGAGTTACTCGCATATCAATTGCCAAATTTAATTGCTCCTAAAAATGGGAATATTTTAAGAAAAATTTATCAACTCCTCTTCCCTTTTCATTGCTTAATTTAAAAAAGAAAACCTTATAATGATGAAGAATATCTTGATCAGCTGGACAAGATTCAATAAAGGCAGCCGTTCGATATGCAGTTAATATATATGCCCATAAATGTGTAAATTGTCGTGGAATGTAAAAATTGAGAAGACGCTCTCCAATAATACGTATATGATGCAAACGTGGCATAACTTCACAATCATATTCAGTCATTGATTCGCTTAGAAGATAACGAGAAGCACGATCAGCCAATAACTAATATAAAGAATATTATTTTCCCTGATATACCAGTATCACTTATGGTCAAAGGGACATAATGGTAGGCAATCGAAAAGGGTTCTGAGCGTTTTCTCCAAAAAATACGCCTTTAATTTAAAAAAACCTGGTCAACACCAGCCAATTGCTCCAATAATTTATTATGAGAAGTTGCCACCTGTGGTGGAAGACCCTCTCCAATTGTACTAGGCTGTCGTTTGCCTTTGTCATGAGTCGCTTTTGCTTGCAAAAAGATTTTGAAATTCTTTAAAAAATAAATTTTAATTTACTATAAAAATAAACCCGATAAAGATTTTGAATAGTTTTCTCAACTTGCAAATCCTTCTCAAAAAGTGGAACATTAAAACCTTGACAGAGATGGAAAATACGACGTTCAATTTCGCTGTTGTCTGCATAGGTTGTTGCCCTTAAAATCTTTTTTTAATTTTTTAAAGATTACTAACTTTTCTTCCTCGACCATAATCGGAGGTTGAGCACCAGAAAAATTGCGCTTAAATCCTTCCGAGTTGACATTTACAGTTTTTACCTAATAAAACCAAAAATATTAAATCACAAAAATTAAAAAAAAACCTCAACACGAACACAGCCAACCTCATAGAGGGCATACAATTCCATCCAAAACTCTTGGCAAAAAAGACATGCACCAATTCTTCGGCTATCTATACCTGATGCCTAAAGAATATTTGCTTTAAATTTTAATAAATAAAATTGATAACCTTAACATACAACTCCAATAAAGGTTTTGTACTAACGCTGCTAGTTTCACAGCCGCTCATTTTTATTTATTAAATGTGGTAGTATAAGAACAGTTCCTTTAGGAAAAAATGCAGCCTGGAGAATTAAAGAATTGGAATTAAAAATAAAAATTAAATAAAAGCAACAAAACAATTTACATAAAAAGAAGGAAGGAAATAAAGAAATGAGCCAAAAAAGTGATATTTGATATTAAAAATGTTAAAAATAAAGAAAAGTCATTCACCCAGACAAGCAATAGAATCTAATTCAACAATAAAATAACAAAAATTTGTTTAAAAGCTTTTATTAAATAAATATGTGCGATAATACATTGAAAAATGATTAGAAAAGAAAAGACGATTATAAAAAAAGAGGCCAAACAAGGCAATAAACGCGAAAATGTCAAACAAGCCTAAAAAAGCGGCCATAAACAAAACTAATACAGTTAAAAGAGGAAATAGAAAAATTTGTGTTGTACTAGTTTTCCTTAAAAATATTTTCTTTTTGTATTTTTCTTTTCCTTTGCTCTCTCATTATATTTTCTAAAAATTTTTTCTCTAATCTATTAATTCATCAGAGCAAGACCAATTAAACGCAAGTAAATTTCCCTGCTGATTTGTCGCGGAAATTTTTTGTAGCAAGGGAGGTGTCGCGACAAATCGACCTACGCATTATTTCTTTAAAATGACATTTTATCTAAATTAATAGCAAATGCCAATTTTGTTTAATTTTAAATTAACACATTGCGAAAATGAGTTTAAGTTTTAGTTTTGTGTTTATTTCCTCAAATTTAATAATTTTACTTTTTAGCTTCACTTATTATTGAAATTTATTAAAAAATAAATTAAAATGGACCCAGCACTTCTAAAACAACGTCAAGATTTTATGCGTCAAGCGATTCGTTCAATGGATACAATGCAACAAATAAAAAAAGATGGAAACGAGGGAGCATCTTCTTCAACAACAGTTCAACAAAAAGCAAAAAGAAAGAGAGTAATTGCTCCAAAGGATTCAAAAAATACAATTTCTGCATCAACTACAGCTGCTAATAATAATAATGCTATACAAAATGCTGCTAATTTTAGGTTTAAATATTTTAATTTTTTGGGAAGATATTGGTGGTTTTTTTATTTATTAGTATGATGGCAAGAATAATAGATTATATGCGAAAACGCCATCTCAATTTACAACATTGGGGATTAACTCTAACTGAAATACTTGATGAAATGAAGGTTTACGATTTAAACAAGAAAACACTTCTTTGGTTACAAGAAGCACTCAAGCAAAATCTTCGATTAGAATCTGATGCTGAAAACAAATTAATTTATAAACCTCCATTTCGAGTTAAAAATAAGGTTTTTTTCTTAAATAAAACTATATTTAATTAAAATTGAGGCAACTTTACTTGCTCTTTTAAAAAAACAACATTCAGACGGAAAAGGAGGAATATTATTATCAGAATTGGGGGATTGTGTTGCAAACCCAGAAGCTTTAGTTAAAGCACTTGGAACCACTCAATGTATTGATTTACCTACACAAGTATTTTTAAAATAATTAAAAAAATGAGTTCTGACCTTTTTTTAAAGATAAATAAAAGAAAAGACACTGTTCTCTTCCTCAACGATGAAGAAACGGACTACCAACTTGACGAAGAATTTATTCAACTTTGGCGTTCGGCAGGTGTTGAACATTTGGACGAAACAAAAATTGAAGAATATTTACAAAAGCATGGACTTGAAACTGCGAGGGATTTGGCACCAAGGAAAAAAGGTGAAGGTGCCGCACCAAAAAGGAAACAACCGAAGAAGGCAATACAAAAAGTGCACAATGTTCACTTAGAAGATGTTTTGGAAGATTATGTAGCTGATTAATTAATTTTAATTTCTTGTAAATTAATTTCTTTTTTTTTTAATATATTAATTTTTAAATAATTTTTAACAAAAAAGTAAAACCTTCAAAAATATCTTTTTCCAGTAGTAAGTGTGTCTTCAGGCATTAAAAATAGTATTAAACCTCTTATTCATCCTTTTTTACGTTTTGTGCCTTCTCTGCCGATTGTTTTAGAGTTATCGGATCTCTTTTCCAAGCATTTAACAAATTAAAAGTGAAGTACATTGAAAAGCCTTGAATCTAAAATTTAAATTTTTTTTTTAAATTTTTTCGTTTAGATTTAACCTGAAAGACTGCGAGGAAAAATAAATACCAAATAATAACCTTAAATTTAATACAAATTTAAAAAAAAATTTAAAAATATACCATTGGGAAATTTCCACTAAATGTTGGCACTGTACTTTGCTCTCCAAAGCGTATATAATCTAATAATTCTGGAAATTGACTGCCTAATCCCTTAAAGAAAAAAATAAAAAAATTAAATGTAACCCAGAAGATCACCCCTTTTCAACACTGGTGATCTTTTGGTAAAAATTAAATTAAATTTAAAATTATTACTATTGCGCAGGGAGTTATTCCAAATAAAAATTGAGAATAATAACTGAGTTTGAGGAGGAGAAGCTACAAAAAAACAAAAAATAAATAAATATAAAAAATTAAAATAACCTTATTTTTTTGAAAAGAAGGAATTGCGAAAATAATTGGAATGAATGACAAACACCACATATATTCCTTTAAAAAAATAAATTTAAAGATAATTTAAATTAAAAAAATACCCAAGTATACGCTCTAGGAAGATCTATCCTTCTCCATATATTTGGCTGTTTCATCAATTTAAAATGAATAAAAATTAGTTCACCACCAACTTTTGCCCATAATGGTAGGAGAATTAAAAAGTGAAGTGCAAAGAGTAATTTTAAGTAGAATTTATATTGAACACTGTTTTAAAGAAAGAAAAATATTTTGATTAAATGATCGAATAGACAATAATCAAATTTTTTTTAATTTTTTACATTTTTCTTATATTTTTGCGTGACCACGCATATACAAATTTTATAAACTAAAAATTCTTTCCCCATCTTAATCTAGTATCCTTAAATAATTTACAATAAAACCTCAATTTAATAGAAGCTGCAACCCGTTGACGATGTTTAAAATCTGTTCCATCAGTGCCAATAGGTCTTGGGCCTATAGATGACATTACTAATAATATTAATCTAAAAATTAAAAAAAATTAAAAGATAACTTTAAAATAAATATTTATATTAAAATTAATAATATTCAAATAAAATAATTACAAAAGAAAATTTTAATAAAACAAAATCAACAAAAAATTAAAAAAAAAAGATTATTAAGATTCATTAAATTTTAAATCTTCTACTATTAAACCTTCTTTTTCATTTTTATTATTATTATTTAAACGAGCTGCTGCTTTCTCCTTTTATAAATTAAAAAAATAATAATAAATTAATTTTCTTAAAAAATAATTTAAATTAAAAAAAAACCTGTCTAGTTGTTTCTGTTTTTCTTTTAAATTTACTAACATCTTCTCCCAATATACTTAATAAATGAAAACGTTCTTCACGTGAAACGAAAGCACTTATTGAATTTGCACCAATCCAAGCACAAATTTCTTTTGAAAAAGGAAAATTAATTCGAAGGATTAATGAGCCTGCTTCTAAATCTGAAAAATTAAAAAAAATTGCAAAAATGAAAGAATTTTTGAAAAATTGTCATCTTTAGTGCAGTGGAATTTCTAAAATTTCCAACAATCAAAGGTCGCAGGTTCGAACCCCGCCAAGGGAAAACTTTTTTTTTTAAATTAAAATTACACATTAAAAAACAAAAAATAATTTATTTTCCCCCTTTTTTAATTTTTTTAATTTCACAAACCTTTAAAAAGTAAAGAATCCTCTTCTCCAAGTTCATTTAAAGGAAGGTATTGTGATGTTTCCTTCTCTGCTGAAAGAGTCTTTCCACCATGTAAAATACGAATAAAAAGTGAGGTAGACAAATCAATAATGCGCTTAGTAATCCAAGGCAAGAGAATAGGTAGTCCCTTAAAAATAAATTTAAATTTTTAAAATTTAAATAAAATAAACCCTACATCCTGTTTAATTCTGTAATGACAAGGAGAAATTTTCTCAGAAATAATATTTTTTAAAATTCCCATTCCAGCATTAACAACTTTAAAACGACCATTATTATTATTTATTAAAAATTCTTTCAAAGCATTATTTACATAATAAACTTCTTTTTTTCTTTCAGTATTTGTTGAACGTACAAGTAAGTTTTTGTGAGAAAAATTTTCATATAAAATTCCAAAATATTTTTTTAATGATTCTCTTAATTCAGTTTCTTCACCGTGATTAGCTAGAAAAATAAATGGATCTTCTTTATGTACAAATCCTCTTCTTTTTCGAGAAAATGTTGATTTTCTATAATAAAAAAACTTTAAAAATGATTTTATTGAAAAATCGTACAATTATGGATAATTTTATGCATTATCCAGTAAAATAAAAACCTAAAAAAAATTTACAGGAAGTTTAAACTTTAAAATGAACTAAAATAAGTTTATTAATTAAAATGAAAAAGCTGGGCACTGTCAGGAATCGAATCACAAAGTTAACATTTCAAAAATCAATAGCACTACCCACTACACCACTGTACAACATGTAATGATTCGATAATATTTACTTTATAAGTGTTGTCGCTTGTTTATTTGAAGGCTCTTGTTCACACAAATTATTTGTTTCAGTTAATTTTACAGCTTCTTTACGCCGTAAAATAGCAACAAAAAATCCACCAGTATCTTGTTGGTGTGGTAAAATTCGAAAACAACGTTCTAAATGCATTGATTCAATTTCATCTTTTTTTGGAGGAAACATTGAAGGCTTGAAATGTTTTAATGCTTCTTTAGGGACATTTTCTATAGAAGAATATTCTTCCATTTGTTTGTTAAAAACCTTTAAAAATAATTTTATTTATATAATTTTTTAAAAATTCAAAGAAAAATTAAACCTTCCAATAACAAATTCCTGGACATCTTTTTAAACTTGTAATTTTATTTGAAACATCTACCAACTCAATTTGGTCGTCAAAATGTCTCAATAATTGTGCAATTACAGCTTCATCCTCTAACGGATTTAATGAACATGTAGAATAACACATTAATCCCCCAGGCTTTAAAAGTTCAAAACAGCGGAATGCTATTTGTAATTGTAATTTGTGAAGATTAATGCCTTAAAAATTAAAATTTAATAAAAAAGAAAGCCTTAAATTAAACCTTTCATTGGTTCCCAAGTATTCCACAATTCAGGATTTTTTCGAAAAGTTCCATCTCCACTAAATTTGGAAAAAAATATAATTTATATATTCTATTGGTAAAATAAACCTGCAAATAACATCACATAAAATTCTATCAAAAAGTACAGGTTGTTGGTTAGAATCTAACATAGCTGGAAATTGTGCAGAATCATGGCTAACAACAACACAGTTAGCTGTAGGCATTCTTTTTAGTGTTTGATGAACAAGCAAATAACATCTAAATTTTAACAAAAAATAAAAATAAATTTTTAAATATTTTCTAAAAATCAGAGGTAATTGGACGTTTTGTCTTCACCATTTTTTTGTTCACAATTAAATAGAAAAAAGGTTAAATTCGTTATTTTATACCATTCGATGCGGAAAGCCGAGCTGAATCAGAAAATACCAAAAATAAAAATATCTGACTTTAATCTCCAAAGATATAAAGAAAAAATGGTATAAACCAAAACATCCACTACTCCGTTATAAACAATAATTTTTATAATTCCTCAAAAATAAAATTAAACCTTTTGTAATCAATATCATTGGCAACAACCATTCCATCTAAATATTAAAAAAATATTAAAAAATTAATTAAAAAAAGAAAACCTGGATTAGGAGAGGAAATATGCATTAATTCAATTATTTGTGCTGTTTTACTTCCTGGAGCAGCACAAGCATCTAATATCAAATGATGAGATTGAACATCCAGAAAAAGAGGAGGAATCATACTGCACAATTCTTGACGGCTTATATAACCCTTTTTAATTAAAAAAATTTTTTTTAATATTTTTGTTCCTTTACTACGAAAGGCTAAAAGTTTGTCCGAAATATTAAAATTTTAAAAATACCAATTCAGTCTCATTAATCAAAAATTCATGAAAATCCTTCAAAATTGGATGTCCTCGAATTGCTAAGCGAGACATTTTGGTCTGATAAGCATAAGGAACAAAATCAACCTTTCTTGGAAGAACAACTTCTGGAGAATTTTTGGCAATATTCTCAATTTCTTTTACAAATTTTTTTTGAATAAATTCATCCAAATAGTCCTTTTCTCTAAATTAAACATTATTTTAAAATTAAATAATTAAAAAGGTTTACTTAAGTGAAAATTTTATACGAAAAGAAACAGGCAATTCTCTCCTCAATGAAGCAACAAAATCATCCCATTCTGATTCACAAATTATTTTTTGTTGTTTATAATAGGAAAATAGCCTCTCATTTACTGGGATGATATTTCGAAGATCATAATTTTGGCGAATTCCAGGTTTTGAATTCTAAAAATGAAAATAACTTAATTTTGCAAGAATAAAATAATGTAGAAATAAATCACTTTGCATTAAATAATGTAATCAAAGAAATTTTTAATTAACCTTGTCAAGTGAAGAATCATATTTTTTCGCATGTTTACTTGCAGGAGCTGAACTAACTTCATCATCTAAAGAGAGACAAGTGGAAACATTACTTTCCATATTTTGTTAAAAATTTGAATATTTGTGAAAAAATGAATTTAAAAAAATATAAAAATGTACCAAACATTAAACAATAAATTAAGAAAAAGCGACAGTTTTAATTCTAAAGAGTATAACACAAGTTCATATAATATATAACAGAAATTGATGATCGACTGTTATAGGCATTAATTGTAGCTTGTTTAAAATCGTCAGAAGAGGAAGAATGAAATACAACCAGTCAATATCTTTTTACCAGCCAAAAAATGGTGATCTTTTTAACCTCAACTAATTCAACCAATGAGTGAAGATGAGAAAAGACGAGTATCTGTGCACTTGTAATATTTTGGAGATAATTAATATATTTTAGATTGTTAATCGCAAACCAATTTTGGACATGAAGAATTGTTCAAATGAATCAAAAAAAGAAATTGAAGATGAAATACGAGAAAAAGTTGAACTGAAAAGCTTGAAATGAATCAGCTTGTTGTGAATAGTAAGAAAAAAATCGAAAAGGTATATCTATAATTTTTATAAGAAATTCTAAACATTATTTAGTTGGCCGGTTATTTAATAATGAAAAATGAATTATTCGAAGAACAAGTTAAGAATACCTTTTCGATTTTTTTCTTATTATTCACCACAAGCTCGTTCACTTCAAGCCTTTTCAGTTAAACCTTTTCTCAGATTTCATCCTCAATTTCTTTTTTTGATTCATTTGAACAATTCTCCATGTCCAAAATTGGTTTGCGATTAACAATCTAAAATATATTAATTATCTCTAAAATATTACAAGTTAGAGATACTCGTCTTTTCTCATCTTCACTCATTTGTTGAATTAGTTGAGGATAAAAAGATCACCATTTTTTGGCTGGTAAAAAGATATTGACTAGTTGTATTTCATTCTTCCTCTTCTGACGATTTTAAACAAGCTAACAAGCTGCAATTACTGACTATAGTTGTCGATCATCAATTTCTGTTATATTTTAATAATTACAATTAACATGATAAAAACCTTAATACGACTTAAATACGACTTAAATTCTAGTGTCTTTTCTAAAAAATATTCAAAACACTTTATCAACCATCAGTAGTATTCTTTTTGTTAACGAGTTGCATCCAAGCACTAATAAAAAAATTTTTTATTTTTCTCCCAAAAAAATTAATTGAACCTTTTGCATTCAGTAAACATCTCTTTTTGATTTTAAAGTTGCCAAAAAAGCATCTTTTCTCTCTTTTTTAATGCTTTCTAGTCGCTTCAGACTGCTGAGAAAGCATCAAATTTTGCAATTGTTGTTCAACTAAATCTCTTTGTTGACTAAATTGCATAGAATGAAGAGAAGATTGAAGAGATGGAAATTGTTGTGAAGAACCACCCAAATCTGTTTTTTTAACAATTTAAAAAAATTAAATTAATAAAAAACCATAATCGCTGTAAATTCCTCCTTGCGAAAGCTGGGAATTTTGACTAATAAATCCGGGAAGAAATTGTTCTTGTGAAGCTTGTGAATTAAAATTATTGATAATATTGCTGCTGCTACCACCACTACTATTTAAACGTTGTGATGATTGGCCAGATCTTTTAGACATTTTCTTTCGAGATGTTCCGACCATTCCATTATTATTTACTCCAGGTAAATGAATTGCATTTAATGGAATTGGATGAGGTGGTGGCATTGGAGGCATTTGTGGAGGTACTGGTACAAAAGAGGAAAACATATGTATTGGTACAGGCAATTGAGAACTTAATTGAGAGATTTTTTATAAATTTTTTTGTTAAATAAAAACTAACGTTCTTGCTCCGATAGGAAAGTTTGGATAAATCATTCCTTGAGGATCTTGGAATTGTTGTAAAGGATGTTGTTGCACAACTGGAGCAGAACGAATACCAGCATATGGACCAATACCAAGCTCTTTCATTGTAAATCCAAGAGTGCGGTTGACATAACGAGAACCCTTAAAAATAAATAAAATAAAGATAAAATAAACATTAAAAAAATATACGGGCATATGTTGTGCAGTTAAAGGTTTTGGTTTAGGAAAAGTTATCGGAGACGGCTTCAAGTTATTTAAAGGTCCTTCAAAAAGGCATTCATTTTCTTTAAATGTGACCAATAAATGATGCCATAAGGATTGTCTGCTTAAAACCTTTGCGTTTCCAATTATAATTAATCCATATTTAGCACGTGTTAGAGCAACGTTTAAACGACGTGGATCATTAAGAAAGCCAATACCACCTGCCTCGTTTGATCTTACACAAGTAACAATTATTATGTCTTTTTCACGTCCCTGAAGAAAGACGATTAAAAAATCAAAATTAAAAAAAATAAACCTGAAAAGCATCAACATTTTCAACTTCAATATCCAAATATAATTTGTTGTTTAGTGAACCCTGTGTTTGCATAAATTGTACAACATATGCTCTTTGACCTATTTTTAAAATTAAAACATAAAAATCATCTAAAAAAAACCTTCATAAGGTGTAATAATGCCAAGTTGATCAGGAGAAAATCCAGCTTGTAACAATCGAGTAACAAATTTTTCAACATTTACAGCTTCAGATCTATTTAAATAAGAAGTTCCAGAAGAGCCAAGTTCCTTTAAATTAATTTTTAAATTTTTTATAATAAAAAAATTTATACTTCTTGTCCATTGCAATTCCAAAACATCATTGGTTTCTCAGGATTTGGAAATTGCCATGAAAAGGCATCAAGTTTTCTTTCAACTATATAAATTCAAAAACAATTTTATAAATTTAAAAATAATTTAAAACCTTCAGTAACTCCATTTTGTAAAGATCCTTCATAAAATACATTGCTAGGGAATGTTGACAAAACAGGATGCATTCTATATTGTACTTGAAGACGTAAAGGACGATTTCCAAGAATTACTAAACGTTCAAAAAGAGATTGTCCGAGACCAGAATTTGCCGATTTTTTGCACATAATTACAGGGCCAAGTTGACAATGATCTCCTACCAAAACAAGTTGACGAGCTCCTTTTACAACAGAAACCATTACTTCGGGTTCAGTAGATTGTGTACTTTCATCAATTAAAACACAACTAAATATATAATTTTTTTTTAATAAACTTTTGAAATTAAAAAAGTAAACCGAAATTCCTTTTTAGCCAAGCGTATATCAGCAGAAGTAATACAGGTACAGCAAATTACATCAGCTTTAGATAATAATTCATTTTCTTTTTGACGTCTAAGAGACATAAAACGATTTTGATCAGCTTGAGAAAGCTCTCCAATTTCTTCCTTTAAATTAATCAAATAATAATCTTTTTAAATTTAAAAATAAAACCTTCAATTTCATTAATTTAAATAATTCTCCTGATTGAATTGCTTTAAGTTGATTATGTAAAGACAAAAAAGCAACAGAACTATCAATAGTTTCACGCCCCTTTGCACAAAAACGAATAACTTTTAGTCCAGTTTTATGTATTTTCTCTGATAATTGATCTACAGCAATATTTGATGGTGCACAGACAAGAACTTGACCACTTGTTTGTTTTACAAGGTGATAGACAAGAGTAGCTGATGTGACTGTTTTGCCTGTTCCTGGAGGGCCCTAGAAAAATAAATTAAAAATAATGGTAATACAATAATTCTTCCATTTTTCTCATTCACTTACAAATGGTCAATGGGACATAATGCCAGAAAATCATCAATAAGGATTAAATTGAAATAAAATTGTAAGTATTGAAAAACGAGTTATGTGGCCTTGTAAAAAATCAACTATCTGACCATTAGGTTCCATTGACCATTTGAGGTAAAGAAAAAAGATTGATCGGAAACAGGAAAGTACCAAAATGACGATATTGAAAAGTTAAAAAAAACCTGAATTAACGAAAGTGGACGTTGCAAAGCAGCTTTAATAGCAGAAATTTGACTGTGGTTCAATTCAGGAAGTCCTGGAGCCGAAAACTTTTTTGGCATTACAAGCTAAAAAAATAATAATTTAAAAAATATTAAATTAAAAAAAACCTTAAACAAAATATCATCAACATCATGACCCATCAATTTATGATAAATATATTGGGAAACACAATTGTCTTTAGATTCCAAACGTCCTAACGCAGCAAACATTCTTTAAATTGTAAAAATGAAAATTATAAAAATAATATAAAAATAAATAAACCTATCGAACGATGTAGAATTCCAAACATATTCACAAATAAAGTTTGTACGTTTATCAGTAGGAATTTTATTACTACTAGCAAACATTTCCAATGTAAAATCCTCATTGTGGTCTGTCAATAAAAAGTTTAAAAAAATTAAAAAAAAGCTTACTGTCAGGAATTTTAATCAAACGACCCATACAGCTCCACTCGCTTCCTTAAAAATAAAATAAATACAAGAACCGAAAAAATAAAATACAAACCATCCAAAGTTTGATAATGTTTTAAACGAAGGTCATCTCCAATCATTAGTTTCATATCTAAATAAAAAAAAAGAAAATAAATTTCAAAAAAACAAACTTCCATCACGAAATCCAGGTAATTGAAAAGTTGCATGTACTTTATTTGCTGATTTAACATCCCATTTTACTTGACCAACAGGACAACTAATCGATTCCTTCATTTTTTTGTCATATTCTGCTTCCATTGATATTAGTGGATTAAATATTCGTCTTAAAAAAATAAATTAATATAACTTGTACTTTCTTTTTTTTTTATTATAATAATGACTTACTTATACATCGAAGCATCGTCATAACGCAATAAAACATGTTCAGCTTCACTAGTATATTTTCCTGGACGTTCCAAGTCATCTGCAGTAGCCTCTGGATTATCTTTCCACAATTCTTCAAGGCGATTAACAAGTACTGCAGTTATTTGACGTGCTCGAAGTTGTTCTTGCTGTGATGGAATTTTGATCAGCCAAGAAAGAATTTGACGCTCCTATATATTTCAAAAATTAAAAATTGGAAAGAAAATAAAAACAAACATGAATTAAAGGCTTCCAATCGTCAGAACTCCAATTTGCATTTTTCAAAGTATTTTGTTGAGCACAAGGTTGACGACAAAGAATAACAACAACAGAATCAGTTTTTGATGGAATAAAGCCAAGAAGAAAGATATTTCTAAATTTTATTTAATTTTATATAAAAATACAATTAAATACCGTGAACCGCAATGATAACATTCCAACTAAAAAAGAGAAAAATTCTCCTAAAAACAAAAAAACGCAATAAAACCTGTGTTTCACCAAGAGGACCATCTTTATGAAGAGAAACTTCTTTGTGTTGTGCACGAACCAAATGGTTGATAATATGACTTCCAGCAGTATTTCCTTTCCCATTACAAAACCATTTACCACAAACAGTGCATTGACCAACAGATGAAGGGTCAGAAAGACCACAATACCTTAAAAATTAAATTAAAACAAACTTAATATTACAAAAAACAAACTTGCAAGCATGAGGTGGAATATAATCCCCAAATTCATCATCATCTTGAAAATTTAAATCTGGCTCCGTTTGCGATTCTGATAATCCAGTTGTTGAAGGTATTCCTCTAGATCCATCATCTTGAGAAGCAGCAGACAATTGGCCACCAAAATCATTTTGTGATGCATCGATTTGAGTCACAACTCCCGCCTTAAGCATAAAAATATTAATTTAAAAAATAACAGAAAAACTTGAAATTCCTCGTCAGTATCAACAAAAGTCAATTGACAATTTTGTGATGAACCATAAGCAGCTAAAAGTGAATCCACCATTTTTTTTAAAAAAAAGTATCTAGCTCTAAAAAATGTTAATTAAAAATTGAATGAAATTAAAAAATAAATAGAAAATGTAAAAAAACATTAAATAAAAAATTATAAAATAGAAGTAAATAAAGTATATATTAAGGAAATTGAAGATCGAGACAATATATATTTTCTTTAAAGAAAGAAAAAGAAAGGGAAAAAAATATGTTTTTTATACAATTTAAATATGATATTTATATTTAAATATAAAATAAAGAAATGCTTGTTCTTTCTTCACTTTTCAAATTATCTAATCTTCTTTTTAATTAAATAAACATCTAAGAAAAAGACATTTTAATTTTATAAACCAGAACCTTCGAATAAAATTTTAATATTTGAATTAGCCAAATCTTTCGCTCTATGAGAAGAAAGATATCTCCTGAAAAATAAATTAAAATTTTTATAAAAAAAAAGTTTAAATCAAAAAACCTCCTATTATCAATAAGCATTTTTGTCATTTGATCATTAAGCCATTCATTTTTAGTTTTAATAAATCCTTGAGGTCGTATCATTTGTGAAGGCTGCAATGAGGGTTGCAAAGAAGACGAAGATGATTGTGAAGTAATTTGACTGTTATTTAAGTTACTTTCATCTTCCACATGCTTTAAATTAATTTTTAAAAATTAAATAAAATTAATAAAAATATACTTCTTCCTCTTCCTCTGAAGAATCACTCACAAAACTACCATCATCTTCATCAAAATCATCAGAACCACTTGCAGCTTCTTCTCCAAAACTAACATTTTGTTCAGGAATACCTTCCCCAACATCATTTTCTGCAAGATTGTTGTTTTGTTGTAATAATGTATCTACAGTTGTAGTAACAGAGCCTGTGTTATTAACAATTTGGCGTATTTGATCAATTGATACTTGAGGAAACATTTCAGTGACTTGCGTAACCATTGCATTCACCTTAAACAGAAAAAACTCCCAAAATAAAAGTATAAAATTTTAAACCTGTTCCTCATTCATAGAATCAAAAATTAAACGAGACCACCATCTAACAATTCGATTATTGTGAGGAGAAAATATTTCTAAAATCATTTGCATTGCTTGACCAACATCCTCACCAGCAACTATTGGATTATTATTATTATTGTTTTGTTGTTGTTGCTGCTGTTGACGTAAATTATTTAAATTAAAAGATAAAGATTTTCGACAAACAGCACAACTAGAATCTTGTTCAAGCCAACGGCGCAAACAATGTTCGTGAAAACTAAACAAAAATTAATTAAAAATATATATTTAAATAAACAAACATGTGAGAACAAGGAAGTTTTCGAGCATTTTTCATGTGTTGCCAGCAAATAAGACATTGAGAATTTTTTAATAAATCTTCCTCATTCGCTGCTAGATAACTTTAAAATAAAAAATATAAATTAATTAATTATAAAATTATTTAAAAAATCAAAATTCTGATTTAATAAAAAATCAAAAATAAACCTATTACTAATATGCAAAAGAATTTCTCTTTGTTGCCAATGTTTCCGAATTTTTGAAGAAATACGTCCATAATAATATTGAGCTTGTATAATAAGAAAAACACAGCAATATGTTATGGCCAAATGAGAGTAAAATATCATATGCAGATAATTTGCAAATTCTAGACAATCTCTGACTAAACCATATACAAAATCTATATAATAAGTGCTTCCTTGTTGCTGTTGATTTAAATTTTGTGTGTTTATAAATAATTTGAAAAATAGATGAAATGATTGAATAAGGAGAATTAAACACTAAAAAAAATAAAAAAATTGTTTGGGAAAAAAATTAAAAATCATACATCAGCCAAAAGAAAGAAACTATAATTAAGAATAATATAATCCATAATTCCAACCACAAAGAAGATCATTAGTATAGCAGAGATATTAGTTGTTGCTAAAGTTATAAAAAGACGACGACGGTTGGAAATATTTAAACTAACATTATTGTACGTCTTAAAAGATGAAATTTAATTATTAAAATTTCTTTAAAAGTTATACATTTGCAACGCGCAACTCTGCCAATTCCAAAAGTAGCAAACAAGCAATTTGCAAAGCCAACCAAGGTGTCCAACAAAGAATATCTTCCAACAAATTTTGATGTGAAATGAAAATAAGGAAAGTAAGTTTTGTTTGAACAAAACGTCTAAAATATTTTCTAAGAGATGATTCTTCCTATAAAGAAAAAATATTTTTATTCACAAAGATGCAAAAAATGCTAAAACCTGATTTGTTAATTTGCCAAAAAGATATTCAATCGATTTTTTACCCATAAAAGCTATTATAGCACAACAAGTGTTAAGTAAAATCTAAAAAAGGGGGAAAATTATAAGGAATTAAAAAATCAAAAAATATATACATAAAAGAGGAGACGATGTTTTTGAAAAACAAGAATGAATTTTTTGATAAAATTTTCTTCAACAAAAGATTCAACTTCTTGTATATTACCAACTTCTTGTATATTTTCCCCATCTTGTTGTTGCTCCAAATTTAACTTAAAATTAAAAAATTAAATTTAAAAATAAAATAAAAACAAACTCTTAAATTAGTTCCTAGTGTTTGAACAATTCTATAATAATAATAAAATCCACTAAAGAAAAGAATAGAGCTGAATATTAGGTAGTTTTTTACTGTTGGAAACCCAATTCGAGGAAGATATCTAATGTTGAAAATATCCATAGTTAAAATGAATCTTATTTAAGGAATCTAAATGAAAAGAAAAGGTTTTTAAATAAATATAATAAATGTTCTTTGCATTTAGAAAAAATTAAAAATAAAGTAAAGGTTCATAAAAGGTGTATATAGTACTAGCTTGATAAATTAACATTTTTCTAGAAATGGAACTGAAACAAAAATTCTAATTTAATTCTAATACACGCACGCGTAATATTAAGTGTAACACATGTTCAATAACCTTGAAATTGAATCGTATATTAATTGATAAATTAATTGAAAAAGAGAAAAGAGTCAGTCAGAGAAAATAACAAAAAAAACGTTCAATTCAAGTTAAATTTCAATTGGGTAATTAACCATAATTAACAGAAAGAAATTTTATAAAAATTAATAAACTAATTAAAAAAACAAGAATAAAATTAAAGATAAAAAATTAAGAAAAACCGACAAAAATAGAAAATGTTTCAAAAAAGTTAAGCGACTAAATGTAAAAATATAAACTTTTTGGTGTTTTGTATTATTTCATTTTGTTGATATTTTGAAATATTTACTACACTGACTCGAAAAATAGTGTTAAAACAAAGAGAGTGGGAGAATGTTAGTGTAATAATGTGATAAAATGAAAAATTTTTCTCTTTGCGAGACATTTAGAGTTTTTTTGCTTTACCGTTTAACCCCCATAAGATTATTTCTATCAATTTATGATTCTATTGATTATTTTTATTAAGGTTTATTGACCAAATAATTTATATCTTTTTCATTATTTAATATCAATGGCTTATAATCCAAATTTTGACCAAGTTGGTCAGGTAATTTTTTTTTAATTGTTACGCTTTATTAAAGAATTTTTTTATAGGCATTTATTCAACACTATTACAGCAAATTTGACGTGCCTGACGCTGCTGCTCGTACCGTTGGACTTAATGACCTTTACGATGCTGACCAATCATTTATGACATTCGAAGGGAATCAAGTTAGAGGTCGGGCTGCAATATTGGAGAAGTTTGGAGTATGCTATATTTTTAATTTTTCCTTTTTTTAACATTAGAATTTATTCAGTATTTTACTTTTTTTAGTCTCTACCATTTCGAACAATCCAACATGCTATCACTAAGGTATTTTATTCTTTTTATTTTATAATAATACGTTTTTAGATCGATTGCCAACCACTTCAAGACGGGTCGATCTTTGTTACGGTTATTGGGCAATTGAAGGTTTTCTTTGAATGAGTTTATATTTAATCTTTTTCTATTAATCAGACTGACGATGATCCAATCAATTCATTCAATCATTGTTTTGTGTTGAAACCAAACACTGTTGGTTCTTTCTTCATTTCAAACGAAATCTTTCGTCTTGTTCTCCATTAAGAGAAATATAAATTGGCGTTCTTAAAAGAAAGGCTAAAGAAAAATTGTCTCTATTTCAAGTTTTTGATAAATAACGTACAACTTTTTGTTTATTTTTGTGTTTTCAAATGAAATAACACACAATTTTGGTTGATTATTTACATCATTATTTTGGTTTTATATTTAATTTTTTCTTTGATAAATTGTTAGTTTTTGAAAAATTATTTTTTATATTCGATTGCGATTTATATTTTTAATTAAATGCTGTTTCCATCAACAGAAATGAATGCCTGAACACGCCTCTTAAATATTTTTAAAATTCTTTTGAATCTTGAGCTTTATATTTTTTACAGAAATGAGCCAAAAACATGTAAAACAAGCGGCTCGTGGTCAACGTCAAATTTACGATGAAAATCGACAAACTATTATTGCCTATTCTGCTGCTAGTGCTGTATCATTGTCTATTGTTGGAATTTTAAATTTTTTCGTTTTTAACACTTCACGTGGTTATTGGGTATTTTTTTATGATTTTCTTTTTAAAAATAAATTTTTGGCTTTTAACAGATTGGTCTTATTATCAGTTTCATTTGCCAACTTTCTTCGATTGGTCTAATGTTTTCAATGGTATTTTTTATTTTTATTAGGAAACAAATTTTTTAAAGATGAAGAGTATACGTAGCGAAAAAAATCAAATTATTGACGCTGGTCTTGATCTCAACGATCCTCAAGCATTTGGAGAGTAATAACCTTATTTTACTACATTTTTTAATTTTTTAAACTTGAAGGTATTGTAAAGACGTGGTCATTCTCAGCGTTTTGGTTCAACTTTTAAGCCTATTTTCTGTTTATTTTTATTTATTGATGCTTCTTCTTCCAATGTTCGGAGCTTATAAATTATGGACAAAATTGCTTGGACCTTGGTTTTTTGCACCTGCTCCTGAACTTGATGAAAATAATGATGGAAAAAAAAAGCGTGATAAAAGAAGGGAAAAAACTGTTTATTTGAGACGATAAGGTTTTTTCTAATTTAATGTAATTTTTGTTATTTATTAATTTTTACAACATTATTTTGTCTGTTGATAGCAAATTTTAGAAGGCTAAGTTCAGATTCGTGATCTCCACCCCAAATTACCACTAGAAACATTTTTGCAGAATTATTTATTTTTTTCAACTAGACCCAGATTCTTTGGAATTACCCATTCTTTTTCTGTAGTTCTTCTCTTTTCATTCTCTTAGTATTTCTTTAATTGTTCTAAAATTTAAATATAAAATAATAATCAAAATTCTCAGAATCTTCAAAAAAATTTTCCCAACCCTCAAAAATATTCAAAAAGTTTCTCAAGTAATTTGATATACAAAATAATAAAACTTACATTTTAACGCGCATCTCATTCATATAGATTTTTTCAATCAAAACGTCAGAAAACTAAATAAAATTTATTTTTTTTAAATAAAATTTTCTTACTTTATCAATGAGATTCTTGTTATCCTCTACCATTTTTGTAACAATTTCCCACAATTTTTTTATGGTTTGTTCCATTGCTTCTGTATTCAAGTCATCAAAATTTCCTGATGTTGATGGTAGTAACGCTGCTGCTCCTCTGATAGAATTGAGTCCTTCTTCAAGCTGTGAAAAAATTAAAAAATTTAAGCATTTCTAAAAGTAGTTTGCCTATTTTATTAAAATCATATTCGTTACAGAGAAAATAAGTTCCATAAAACACTTGGCCTGAAATAGCGCCAGCCATAAACACTTTCTATGATGAAATTAAAGTGTTTATGGCTGGCGCTATTTCAGGCCAAGTGTTTTATGGAACTTATTTTCTCTGTAACGAATATGATTTTAATAAAATAGGCAAACTACTTTTAGAAATGCTTAAATTTTTTAATTTTTTCACAGCTTGAAGAAGGACTCAATTCTATCAGAGGAGCAGCAGCGTTACTACCATCAACATCAGGAAATTTTGATGACTTGAATACAGAAGCAATGGAACAAACCATAAAAAAATTGTGGGAAATTGTTACAAAAATGGTAGAGGATAACAAGAATCTCATTGATAAAGTAAGAAAATTTTATTTAAAAAAAATAAATTTTATTTAGTTTTCTGACGTTTTGATTGAAAAAATCTATATGAATGAGATGCGCGTTAAAATGTAAGTTTTATTAATTTGTATATCAAATTACTTGAGAAACTTTTTGAATATTTTTGAGGGTTGGGAAAATTTTTTTGAAGATTCTGAGAATTTTGATTATTATTTTATATTTAAATTTTAGAACAATTAAAGAAATACTAAGAGAATGAAAAGAGAATAACTACAGAAAAAGAATGGGTAATTCCAAAGAATCTGGGTCTAGTTGAAAAAAATAAATAATTCTGCAAAAATGTTTCTAGTGGTAATTTGGGGTGGAGATCACGAATCTGAACTTAGCTTTTGCAATTTATATTCTGTTAACAAAAGTTTCTTTTATTAAATGAAAAAACAATAAAAGTGGAGGAGAGGCTGCATATTTCAAAAAAGTTTTTTAAAAAACCTTTTCTAATTTAAATAAACAACATAATTATCCTATTTTCTCTTATAGTCTCAAATATTTAAAATACTTCCTAATGCTTAAAAGCGGCGATAAAGGTTTGCACCAAATTTTTAAGTTTATCATCCGTTGTCGTAGTAATTTGACCTTCTTCACGTATAACCTTCAATAATTCTTGTTCATGAGCACGAATATGTGCAACAAATTCTTTCTCAAAACGAGTAATTTGTGAAGGGTCAATTTTATCCAGATATCCTTTAACACCGGCATAAATAACAGTAACTTGTTCTTCAATAGCCATTGGAACATATTGACCCTGAAAATTGTAAAACATTTTTTTGAGAAATTAACCTGTTTGAGCAATTCCGTAAGTCGAACACCACGATTGAGCAACTGCTGTGTTGAAGCATCCAAATCAGAACCGAATTGAGCGAAAGCAGCAACTTCTCGATATAGTGCAAGCTCCAATTTCATTGAACCAGCAACCTAAAAATTAAATTTAAAAAAGATAATCAGAACCCAGAGGTCGAGAATTCTTAAATAAAAATTCCAAACCTGTTTCATAGATTTTGTCTGAGCTGCAGAGCCCACACGAGATACAGATAAACCAACATTAATTGCAGGCCTAACCCCTTTATAAAACAATTCAGTCTCCAAAAAGATTTGTCCATCAGTAATTGAAATAACATTTGTTGGAATATAAGCAGACACGTCACCAGCTTGAGTCTCAATAATTGGCAAAGCAGTAAGAGATCCTCCTTTGTGAGTCTCATTCATTTTGGCAGCTCGTTCAAGTAAACGAGAATGCAAATAGAAGACATCACCTCAAAATGATAATAAATAAATCAGAAATTATTCAAAATTCATACCAGGATATGCCTCACGTCCAGGAGGTCGACGCAAAAGAAGAGACATTTGCCTATATGCTACAGCTTGCTTGGAAAGATCGTCGTAGATAATTAATGCATGTTTCCCATTATCGCGGAAAAACTCGCCCATTGCAGCGCCAGAATAAGGGGCAAGGAATTGAAGAGGAGCTGCATCAGAAGCAGTCGCCGAGACAATAATTGTGTATCTTCAAGAAAAAAGATTAAATTTAACAATAAAAAACAAACTTCATAGCATCAGCATCAGTAAGTCGTTTCACAATTTGAGCGACAGTAGAACGCTTTTGTCCAATTGCAACATAAATACAATAAAGCTTTTTCTTCTCATCATTGCTAGCATTAAAACGCTTTTGATTGATGATTGTGTCAATAGCAATAGCAGTTTTACTAGAATTATTTATTAAATAATAATTTGGTTCAGAAAAGAACAAACCCAGTTTGACGATCTCCAATAATTAGCTCACGCTGTCCCCTTCCAATAGGAACAAGCGAGTCAACCGCCTTAACTCCAGTTAACATAGGCTCACGCACACCAACACGTGGAATAATTCCTGGCGCTTTGACTTCAACACGAGAGCGAATAGTAGTTTTTAGAGGTCCTTTCCCATCAATTGGATTTCCAAGTGCATCAACAACACGTCCCAACAGTTCTTCACCAACTCCAACGTCAACAATTGAACCAGTCCTTTTGACAACATCTCCTTCACGGATAACCTTGTCATTTCCAAAAACGACAACACCGACATTATCAGCTTCCAAGTTTAAAGCCATTCCCTGTTTAGAGCATATTTAAGTTGTCAACCTCTTGAATTATTTATTAAAAACCTTCATTCCAGAATCAAATTCCACCATTTCCTCAGCTTGAATATTTTTGAGTCCATAAACACGAGCAATTCCATCACCAATAGAAAGCACTCTTCCAGTCTCTTCCAGATTAATCTTTGATTCAAATCCAAGAATCTTCTCTTCCAAAATTCTTGAAACCTCAGCACTAGACGCTGACAACTTTGAAGACGTTGAAAGAGCAGCAACCTTAGTTTTATCTTTAGAATTTATTTGTTAAATTATAAACCTTAGAAGTACATCCAACAATGATGGAATTTGCACTTTGAACAAATTTTCTCGTGAAGATCATTTTTAATAAACTTTATTGAAAGCTAAAGATTTTAATGAGTAAACAAATAAAAAAATCTTCAAAATATGCAAAGAATCAAAGAAAACAAAGATGTAAAAGACAGTAACGCTTGAATTTCGTTAAAAATCATAATTCACTAATTACAAGCTTACAACTAGCTTGAAAATCGATAAAAAGATCTTTCTATGTATATCTGGTGAGAGACTATTACATCATACGATAACTATTTTTGGCATAATGTTTTTTTAATTTAAACGGTTTTTGTTTAACAGAGACACAGCGGGTCAGCCCAGTTGACAGACACGACTTAGCTTAGAGAAAAGATTTGCAGTGTTGTTATGTCTTAGTATGGTAGATCTGGAAAGTTAGGCAGCGGTGGTGAGAAATGTGTGGAGAAAATTAAGAGAGAAGGATAAATGGTCAGCAGCGTAAAAAGTTGCAAAAGGGTCAGCATGAAAATGGTCAATGAGAGAATTTCTCTCTTGCATAAGGGAAATTATTAGGAACTTATAGTATGAGAATCTCATAGTCAAATTTTTTCAAATTTTGTATAGTTATACCATTATATCGTTACTACAATTTTACAAATTTTGTGCTGCGTACAAACTTAAGTAGCTGAGGTATGATTTTTTGAAAATCGATAAAAATTGCCATATTTTTGGCCATAACTTTCTTCAAAATTTTCAAATCACTTTTATTTTTGTTTCAATCGACTCAGCGATGAAAATAGAACAATCTCATATAAATTTTTCTTGAATAATAATTGATCTCTTCAGTTTCCTTTTATCCAACTTCGATGAAAAGTGGGAGCTCCTAAAACAAAGGATTCCCTGGTCCATATTTTTTTAAATTTTGTAATTTTATAGCCCTATTATTGTTATATAATCCTATAAAATTTTTAGAAAAAAATAATAATATTTGGATAAGTTATGGTTTTTTGAAAATCGACGAAAATTGCCATATTTTTGGCCATAACTTTCTTCAAAGTTGTCTGATCACTTTAATTTTAGTTTCATTCGACTAAGCGCTGCTTGCTTCATGTACCTTTTTGCTCCTTTGTCGTAAAAATCGCTCAGTAGTTGTTTTTCTTGGCATATTTGTCGATATAAAAGTTAAAGAAGCAAAATTTTTTCAAAAGAAGCAAAATCTTTCAACTTTTTTTCTTAAAACATTCTTAAAACTATAATCTATGAAATTGTTAGACGAAATTAAAATCTGTTAACTAAAAGTCGAGATATTGGATTTTAAAGTTGGTAACCTCATTTCTGGGTAAAATGAAAAACGAGAGTAATGATTAAAACGAGAAAGCAAATTATAGAAAGAAAGAAAACGAGACACTTCATTAAGTCCGCCTTAACCCGCTGTGCAGAGACAATTGACATGAGGTCTTTTTCTTTTCTTTTTTACTTTTCTCCTGTTATTGTGCAATTCAATCCTGATCTTTTGGGCATATTCTTGTATTTGCATTCTAATCTAACTTTTTTGTTTATTTTTGTCCCAATTTTCATAATTTTAGTTATTCAAAGTATTCTACTGATATCGTTTGTTGATTTAAAGTATAAAAGAACGCACATTTCTCAGTCCTTATTCTCTTGACTATCAGCAAACGCCCATCTTTTTCGTATCTTTACTATTTTCTCTCTTCTGTTTTTATGGCCTTGACCTATTCGATTCTCTTTCTCATAAAATTTCTTGATCCAAAAGAGTATTTTAATGTTTACGTTTTCTGAGAATAGTTTCACTAACTCTATTTTTTTTATTTTCTTGAAACTTTCTAATTTATTGACTTATTTTTAATCGTTTTTCAGTTAAAAAAAGAATATTCTTAAATTAAATTCTATAATGGACTCGTACAAAGATTCTCTTAGCAAAGAGCAAAAAGATGAGCTTCGTGCTATTGCTCAACGTATTCTTCAGAGCGGAAAAGGAATTTTGGCGGCAGACGAGAGCACAGGTTAAAACGATAAAAAATACAAATCTAAAATTATATCAATTTAGGTTCAATTGGTAAACGTTTTGAAGGCATCAACGTCGAAAACAACGAAGAAAATCGTCGCAAATACCGCCAACTTCTCTTTTCTACTCCAAATTTTGGACAGAACATTAGTGGAGTGATTCTTTTTGATGAAACTTTTAGACAGGTTTTTGAATACGTTAAAACGTTTATTTTGTCTTTATAGAAAACAGATAGTGGAGAGCGATTCGTTGATTTGATCAAGAAGAATGGAGCAGTTGCTGGTATTAAAGTGGACACTGGAGTTGTCAAATTGGCAGGAACTCTTGATGAAGGAACGACTCAAGGTCTTTCGGGGAAATTTTGATTAAATTATTCATTTATTCCTGATGGCTGAATAAAAATTTAAGCCTCTAAAGTGTGATTTCCCCAACTTTCTTTAAGGTTTGGACAATCTTTCTCAACGTTGTGCCGAGTACAAGAAGGGAGGTTGTGACTTTACCAAATGGCGTTGTGTCATAAACATTGGTCCTCACAAGCCATCTCATTTGGCTCTTTTGGAAAATGCAAATGTTCTTGCACGTTATGCAAGTATCTGTCAACAGAATGGGCTTGTACCCATTGTCGAACCAGAGGTTTTATGTGATGGAGACCATGACATCGAACGTTGTGCTAAGGTTTAAATTTAACGTTTTTATGGTAATTCTATACTTTTACATCAATTTAGGTCACCGAACTTACACTCGCTTACGTCTACAAAGCTTTGGCTGATCATCACATTTATCTTGAGGGAACTCTGCTTAAACCCAATATGGTGACTCCTGGACAATCACATGCAAAGAAGGCTACGCCTGAAGAGATTGGTTTGGCCACTGTTACGGCACTGCGTCGTGGAGTTCCAATTGCTGTTCCTGGTAAAATATGGGCAAAAATTAACTTTATAATTTTTACTTTTTAGGTGTCGTTTTCTTGTCTGGAGGTCAATCAGAAATTGAAGCCACTCAAAATTTGAATGCAATAAACAATGTCCCAGGACCTCGCCCATGGACACTCACATTTTCTTATGGTCGCGCGTTGCAATCTTCAGTTCTTAAAAGTTGGAAGGGCTCAGATGCTAATATTGCTGAGGCGCAAAAAGTTCTACTTCATCGTGCCAAGGTTTAAAAATTCGAGTAATTCTCCCCTCTCCTTTTTAATTAAACTAGTAATTATGTATATCTCATTTTTAAAGGCTAATGGAGACGCACAAATGGGCAAATACACTGGAGAAGAAGGAGCAGCCTCTGCTGCTGAATCTTTGTTTGTGGCCAAACACGCCTATTAGAAGAGATGCTTAATTGACAAGAAGTAGAAAATGAACAGTTTTGACAGAATATAAAGATTAGATTATATTGCACTTAAAATGACATTATATTAAAAAAATGTGACAAAATAGGGAAAATTTATCCTTTTTCATATAATGCCCTTAATATTATATATTCACTTTTAATTTGATTAGACATTATAATATCCATATTTTTTATTCAAACTGTTCTTAAAAATATAAAATTTAATATAAACTTTATATTTTTTAGAATTTAAAATCCAAGCATCAAAAACTCTTAGCGCTAGTCGGTGTAGAAGGAAAATTTTTTTGAGTTTTATCACAATATAAAATATTTTGAAATGATAAAAATATTGTTATGAACTTGGTCGACACACAAAAAAAATAAAAATTGTGTTTTTTAAAAAATTAAATAATTTTTATCTTTGATGTTGCATTCCACCACTATTTTGTTGAGTATTAGAATTTTGAGAAGGTGTTACTATTTGAGGTTGATAATGATTTTGTTGTTGTTGCATCATATGGTGATGATACATTTGTGCTTGTACTGAAGATTGATGATTGAATAAAGGTGGTTGTGCTGTTGGCGGTTGCATTCCATAATGTCCGCTGGGTTGACCTAAAAAATTTTTAAATAAACCGATAGTAAGATTTTATATTGAAATTCCTCACTAGGAGCCTCTTCCTTTACCTAACCTATTTTTCTTAAAAAATAATACCAGAAAATCCATACGGAGCAGCCATTAAAGAAGCTTGTTGTTGATTATGTAAATGCTGTTGTTGTTGTTGTGGTGCACCATAAACATGAGGTGAAACAATGCCATAAGGAATAGGTAGTCTTTGTTGTTGAAGATATTGTTGTTGTTGTTGAGGGGAAACAGGATTTGGTTGTGGCGGTGGTGGTAATTGATGACGTTGAGAAGGCTAAAAATTAAATTATTGTTATTTTTTTATGTTTTATAAAAATAAATATACACGTTTTCTTTCTTAAAAAGTACGAAAATTAATTTTTTCAACGTTTTTGGCTTTAAAAAACTTTTTTTCTATAGATGGATTCGAAATTTGTTCTATTTTACTCTCTACCCTTACACGAGTTTAAAGCTTTCCCGACTAAACCACACAATTATTAAATTAAAATGAAAAAAATTACTGAAAAATGTTGTTGCTGTTGTTGATTTGTTTGTTGTGCATTAATAAAAAGTTGTTGTTGTTGTTGGGGTGGTGGTTGTAATAATTGTTGCTGGTTTATTTGATTATTTAAATTTTGTGTCATTTGTTGTTGTTGATTTGGAGAAATATTTGTTGTATTATTATTATTAAAATTTGAGGAAGAAGCTGATGAATTTGTTGTAGTTGTTGTTATTCTCTCATTTTGTGTTGCTAAAGAAGAAGATAAATTTTCATTAGTAGATGGTGGAGGAATAAAATTATTATTAATAGTTGGTTGTTGACAAGATCCATTCAAAGTTGCTGATATTTGTTGTTGTTGAGTAGGAGCAATTTCCTTTTTTTTAAAATTAATAAATTATTTTAAAAATTTTACAAGAAATTTTTACTAACTTTTGGCTTTCTTAATATTACAGAAAAGATAAAAAATTTCAAAAAAAATTCGCAAAAAATTCGGGTTTAACCAAAAATGAGTTAAAATTAAAATAAAAACCTGCAAAATTTGTGCACAATAATAAGGTTCAGCCAACTTGGCTAAAAGTATTAAATTTTTGCGAAGCAATTCTTGGCATTTTAAGGACTCCTAAAAATTATTCAAAAATATTTTAATTGTTAAAAAAGCGAATTGGGTCTTTTAATTAAAATAAAACCTCAAAACGTCCCATTCTTTGACAAGTAGCTGCTGACTCAATAAGTTGACCATTTTCAATTAATAAATTCTTTACATTTGGATGATCTGATCCAATATTATTTACAACTTCTGGAGGAGTATTTTCTGTTGACATTTTTTAGTAATAAAAATATTTAGTAAATTAAAGTTTTAAAATTAATCTAAAAAATCTTTTAAATAAAAAAAAATAAGTTAAAATAAAAATTTTAAAAAATATTTTGTTAATTAAAACAAACAAATATTTAAATAAAATAAAAAATAATTGAATTTATACAGAATTAGAGAATATATCATTTTACAATGCTTTGGTCGAAGCATTAAAAGGATTAAAAACAATTTAAAATTTTTTCATTCTTTTTAACATTTAAAATGTCATTATTACACCTCTGCAAAATTCCTACATTTTATAAAAAAAATTTATTTTGTAGAAACCCGTGTTCGCTTATTCCAATGAAAATTAGATCCATAAGCTTTTGATGTAATTTTCCTCTCTTGAGGTTCTTCTACTTCATAAGTCCAACGATTTTTCTCACAAAAATTGATTGCATCATCCTTTGAGGCAAATGATAATTGATTGCTTATATTACTCAGAGGATCTCCGCTAAAATTAAAAAAAAATTAAGAAAATTTAAAAAAATCTCTAAAATTTCACAAACCTACTACACCATCCAATAGTTGGATTTTCCCAACGTTCTCGATTGTCCAATTCAATTTTCCATGCAACAACATTATTCCAACCTGACTGCATTGCATTCCTGGCTGGTCTGTAGATAACAGCGCGTCTTCCCTTTTATTGAAGATTTTAGTTTTAAAAATAATTGAAAATTATTAACCTCTCTGTGCTCTTCAGGCACTCCACCGATATCCATAACTTCTTTATTCGAGTCTGCTTCAACTTGAATAACAGTTGGTAATTTATGCCTATCACCAAGAAGATCAACAACTTCTTTGGCGCTAGACTCCACATTTGGAACGATTGCAGGCGTTTTCAGGTATTTCGCTTGTCCCTAAATATTTTTTGTTATAAAAAGTGTTAAAGAAAATTTTACACAAGACTCAATAAAATTCAAAATTAAATTCCCCCATAAATTAAAAAATAATAAACCTCACTAGGAGAATTCAAAGGAGTAGCATCTGCAGGTCCAATCTCAGTATGTGTTCGAGTTGAGAAAATTAATGATTTAGGACTTCTACGTGCAATAAAGGAGACAGCAGAAAGCATATTTTAAATATATTTTACTAAATTAGTTATGAAAATAAAAGTTAAGCCAACAATAAATTTTAAAGACCTTCTAGGGTCTATTTAAATGTTCTGAAAACATTAAGCTAACAAAACCACAAAAAATGTTTTGAAAGATTTAAAAAATTCAAGCTTTTAACCAATTAACAGAGAAAGAAACAACTTTTTGAGATTATGAAATTATACAAATTAAAAAGAAATATAATAAACAAAATGCCACAAAAAAAGAGGAAATTTAAATAATTTTTGAAATCACTTTAATTTTTTGCATATGTATATATTTTTATCCTATTTTTCTCAATAATTTGATTTTAAATTTGTAAATTTTAATTAACTTTAGCTCCTTTTAATCATTAAACTCAATTTTAGTCCGTGTTTAATTTCCCTTTATATTATGTTTTTTCGCCCGTTTATTCTCTTAAAATTTATAAAAAATAATAAAATACTCTAGTGTCTTATCAGTCTCGTTCCGTCTTCCTTTAATTCTTTTCTTTTCTGCAAATTGTAAAGATATGAGAAGAAATAAGCACAAAGAGAAGGTTGAGGCACTTTTTTTTTGTTGGGGACCATCCTAATAATCGATTTTGCTGCTCTTGCATATTTCCCCTATTGTTGCTGTTCTCCTTTACACTTTCTCGTTTACCCCCTTTTTCCCTTAAATTGCCAAGTCTCTCCAGTCGTCGGAGTCGGTAAAATATTGGCAAGACTAAAAATGTTTTACTACCAAAAGAAAAAAATATTGTGTATATTTATGGCACTACTAAATAATAAAATAAGAATCTAAAAATCCTTTTTCAAAAGTTTATTTTTTAGGATTTTTAACATTTTAATGTTTTCAATAATTTTTTATTAACACAACTTTTCGATATTCACATAATGACATCACTGCCTTCATCAAGCACAGCGGCGCCTTTTGTGCCTGAAACAAAAAGTAATATTCTGCAAAAGGTTTTTTTTTAATTTTATTTTTTGACGCAAAAAATTTCAAAAATTTAAAAAAAAAATTTTGAAAATGAAAACCGATGTTTAGTGATTTATAAAAAGATTTGGTAGCATTTTCTTGAAGAACAATTTATGGTGTAGTGGTGAAACGTTTTAGTTTTTAACTATTAGGTGCTGGTTCGAATCCTTGACGAATAACCTTTTCTTTTATCTAAATTTGTTTTTTTAACTGAGATTTGAAATCTATTCTTAAAAAATTTTTTTTTTAAATAATTTTTAAATATTTTAATTTCACTAATTTCCTCCTTTTTTAGCTGGACGCTGTTCTCCTACGGATTCTCAACTCTGCACACCTCAAAACCCACAAATACTTTCGCGTTTCAGTGCCTCAAGCAATTACCGGCCAAGTTTTGGTTCAAAATATACACAATGCTTTCTATTCTTTGTCTCCTTCCTCTTCAAATCAATCTCCTCCATCTGCTCCAATGACACCTGATGATGTTGGCGAAGCTCTTCATTTTGCAACAATGCTTTTGCAGTATGGTTATATCTTTCCTGTTATAGATGTGCATGCACAGAATGTCAAGGTATGAATAATTTTTAGATGGTTCTCTTTAACTTATTGGAAAACATTAAAAATTGTTCTTCTTAAAAATTAGAAGGTTTTTAGTTGTCAAAAACTGGGCAATTAGACGATTGAACTCTCCCAAATTTATCAATTTTTACGTTTTATAGGAAGACGGAACTCTATATAGGATACAACTTCCATATTTTTGGCCATCACATTCTCAACAAGTTGATAATGTTGAATATGGTATTTTTATAATTCTTATTATTTATTTATTTTAAACAGCAATTTATCTGTCGAAACGCCTTTTGCGTAACGAACAAAAACATGGCTTAGATGAAGAAGAAGCAGATGCTTACAATCGGTCTTTTGAACTTTTAAGTCATATGTGGACTTTTATTTCTGCTCAAGCTGAACTTCAACTTAAAGCTTTGAAAGAACGTAAAAAAGCGGATAAAGTTGTTTTTGACACGGAAGAAAGAGCTTTTTGGAGAACAAGGAGACCAGGTTAAATATATTTTTGGAAAAAAGGTTTTTTAAAATTTTTCAGAATTTTTTATATATAATACTCTATCAAAAAAACTGTCAATTCGATTGAAAAATCCACTCTTATATTTTTAAATTATATTTATCTATTTTTAGGTTATTCAAACATGGTATTTGAAGAAAGCTTGCAAAAGATTGGTATTTATTTTTTTTCATCAAAAATTGTTTTTTTTATTTAGATCGCAAAATTCGACGACCCACAATTAATCACGTATTTTTTTATTTTTTTTAAATTAATTAAATTTATTTTAGCTTCACACAACAATTGAACGGTTACGTTTAGCCTTAAAAACAAAGCCTTGGTTAAAAATGCTCAAAGCTAGTGAAACGTTAGTTTTTACTTAAAATTTAGAATTAAAATTTAGCTATTTCTCACTCATTTATGTTTCTTATCCAATCTTAATTTCTAAAAATAATCTTTCCGAATAAAAATAATTTAAATATATCATTCTTTCTCCATAATAATACTAATAATTCTTTCTTGCAAAATCTTATTTACCCCGGTCTTCCCGAAATTCTGTTTCTTCTTCAATCTTATTTCATTAATATAAGTTTTTATAATAAAAAGAAGTTGAATAAAAACTAAATTTTACTTCTAAATCTTATTTACCCCGGTCTTCCCGAAATTCTGTTTCTTCTTCAATCTTATTTTCTTAAAATAATCTTTAATACTAAAAAATAATTTCAACTTTTATTTATCTAGATTTATTTATTTATCTCCTATAAAATTTATCTTTATCTTTCCATATTATTTTCTTAAAATAATTATATAATTTTTAGAATGACTATTTGGACAGAACAATTAATTGAATATGACCCTTTTCTTTCTTCTCCACAGCCTTCTAATCCTTGGATTTCTGATGATCCAGCACTTTGGGTTTTAAATGCTGACAAGTATTTTTTTATTTTTATAAATTAATAATTTAAATTATTTTTTAGCGTTGAAGTGCCTACCGAAAGGAGAGTTAAACGTTGGGGATTAAATGTAATTGAATTAGTTAGAGATCCAATTGGAAGACAGGTTTATTATTTTTAAATTATTTTTGGGGTGGTTTATTTCTGTGAACAAAAGAAAATATTTTACACCCAAAGACTTGAAGATAAAATATTTCCTCTTGCGAATAAAAGGGGAATTTTTTTAATATTTTTGAATCTAAATTTTTAAAATTTGGGAAAGAACGGAATTGTTTAAAATAAAATATTGTTTAAAAAAGATCTTTTTAATAGAAATTTAATTAATTTTTTTGTAGGTGCTAGAGTCATTTCTTGATTCTGAATTTTCTTCTGAAAATCTTCGTTTTTGGATGTCCATCCAAGAGCTGAAATATTCAGCAAATTCTCAAATTGAATCAAAGGCACAATTAATTTTGGATGAATATTTGGCTGCTGGTGCCCCTTGTCAGGTTTTTTATAGTTTTGATAAAATAAAAAATTCAATCAGCTCATTTTGGATAGGGATTAAAAAATTTTTTATAATAAATTTAAAAATTGTAGAAAATTTATTACTGAAAAAATAATAAAAACCGTCCCTTTTTTCAATTGGACAGGGAGAACAACTTTTCTTATTTTAATTTATTTAAAAAAATTAAAAAAAAAAGTTTAGGTAAACGTAGACTCTCGTACTCTTGATGAAACACTGCGTTGTGTAAATGAATCTCATACAGCTAGACGATTTGCATTTTCATTATCTGAAGAGCATGTATTTACTTTAATGAGTAAAGATTCTTATCCACGGTTTTTTTTTGATTTTTTTAATTAAAATTTAATTTTTTTAAATTAAAGTTTTCTTCGCTCACCTATATATAAAGGTGTTTTAGACGCTGCAAAGGCTAAAGGTTTTTAATTTAAAAAAATTAATAATTTTAATATAAAAATTATAAATTTTTCTGTTCTTCCTTGTTGTTTTATTTAGATTATATTTGGAATTTATTTAAACACCCCATTTATTCGCAAAAAGATATTAGAACAAAAAATGACTTGAAAAGATAAAATATTTTCTTGCGATTAAATGGGGTGTTGAATTAAATAATTTAATATTATTTTTTTAATATGTTTTTGGTTATTCTTATTTTTTAAAGTAAATATTTCTTTCCATTCTAGTACTTGAAAAATAATAAAAAAAATTAAACTTTTAATTAAATTTTTTTCTTTCTTTTAGGAAAAAAACGTATCTTTGACGTTATAAAAGAGTTGAGTAATGTCAGTGTTGTCAGTACTAAAAGAACACCAACCCAACAAAAACAACAACAACAACATTATCATCACAAAATGAGTAGAAGTAGTGTTGGTGTAGATTTTGTAGTAGAAGGAGGGTCAACACCTTCTTGTGCTGTTCCTTCAACTTCAACAACAACAACACATCCTCAAACATTATTAAATAGTGAAAGTAGTATTACAACAACGACAACAAGTCCACCTTCAGGTTTAATAAGTACATCTAATCAACAACAAATAATTCTGAGCTCATCAGATTCACTTCATTCAAGTTATGGAGGAAAAGATTGTACATTAATTTTGGGTCAAAATACATCACCCGTTTCATCATCTTCAATAAATTTATCTCCTTCAATTCCAGTAACAACAACTACTAATAAAACAAGTGATACTAATATTGGTGCTTTTAAGGAAGGAAAAAAATAAAAAAAGTTTTTTTTTAATTTTATTTGTGCCATTTGTGAGTTGAAAAAAGGACTGGGTAATTTAAAAAAAATTTTAAAATTTTATTAAAATATCCAGTCTTTTTTTAATTTAGAATCTATTTCTTAAGCCACTACCTTTAATTGTTAGAACAGGAAAACCTTAAAAAATTTACACCCCATAAAATGACATTTTTGGAGAAAGAAATTTTTACTGGAAGAATTTATTATTAATTAAATTGGATGATTTCCTTAACCATTTTTTAGTAATATCCCACATTTTGAGAATACTTGCATCAACAATGTCATCAATCTTTGATTGAGATGATTGAGACAGACATGGCTCAACACCTGTTGGCCCTCGGATTGAATTCATGCCTCATTTAAGCTTAAATAATTAAATTTAAAAAAATTAACAATGTCATGTGAAATCTGCTTGGCCTCTTGAAGATCATAAGAATTGTCCATCGAAGCGTCTTAAACACGTTGTGACGCAGCACCGAGCCAAACAATAATGCGCTCTTTCATTTCCGTTTTGTTTGTCGTAGCTGACAACTTATAAAGCCAATAAGTTATTCCAGAATTGACTCCTTCAATTGTTACCTGATTAATAAAATTAAAAATTGAATTAAAAATACTATTATAACCTTCGTACCTTAAATCGAATATTAAAGATGATTAACGCGATATGGTGGCACTACACGAAAGTTCTCACACCATAATCGCCTTTCTTTTGGGATTCAGGGTTACGAAGGTTATAATAGTATTTTTAATTCAATTTTTAATTTTATTAATCAGGTAACAATTGAAGGAGTCAATTCTGGAATAACTTATTGGCTTTATAAGTTGTCAGCTACGACAAACAAAACGGAAATGAAAGAGCGCATTATTGTTTGGCTCGGTGCTGCGTCACAACGTGTTTAAGACGCTTCGATGGACAATTCTTATGATCTTCAAGAGGCCAAGCAGATTTCACATGACATTGTTAATTTTTTTAAATTTAATTATTTAAGCTTAAATGAGGCATGAATTCAATCCGAGGGCCAACAGGTGTTGAGCCATGTCTGTCTCAATCATCTCAATCAAAGATTGATGACATTGTTGATGCAAGTATTCTCAAAATGTGGGATATTACTAAAAAATGGTTAAGGAAATCATCCAATTTAATTATTAATAAATTCTCCCTCCAAAAATGTCATTTTATGGGGTGTAAACTTTCTTACGGTTCCGTATCCGCAATTAAGGCGCACTCTACCATCCGTACATTTTTCGGTAATATTAATATAATATTTTCTTTAATTACTTGGTAGTGGTTTAAAAAAAGATTCTATTTTTAACACAATAAAATCCTCAAATACTCTTATTTTAATTACAAATCTCTCTTTAAAAATTTTTTTCAAAATTTATCTATTGTTTTTTTTTCGTTTATTTAATTTTTTTTGTGTGTGCATAATCGACAGAGAATTTATATATTTAATTTTTTTAACAAATATATTTAAGATTAATGCACAAAAGATAAAAAATAAAAATATATATTTAATTTATTAATTTTTTTTAAATTCTAAAGGTTTAAATAAACCTAATTTTGTAAAAATATTTTTTCTTAATAAAACTTTACTTTAAAGAGAGGCGAACTGTCGTGCAATTTTGTTCGGCGAAATGTATACATTTCCCCTCAAATTTACTTGAAAAATAAAAATTTTTTTCGCGAATAAATGGGGTGTTTGTCTAAAATTATTTTTATAAATATTCTTTTTTAAAGAAAGGAAGGAGATTAATTTTATAATAATGGGTAATCTCCAAAGGGATACCAAAGACCGAATTTCAAAAATTTGGGAAAAATACTTTTTTTGACTTGAGACTCTAATTGACCTTAAAAATAATTTTGAAATTTTTAAGTAATATTTTAATTAAAAATGCTTCTTATTTTTCTTTTATTTTTTCTACACTTTTCAAGTGCTTTTCAAGAATTTACGGCACCATTGGAATATTCAATAGGAGGTTTTAATTTAATTTTTCAAATTTTTTTTTCAAAAATTTCAAAAAACTTTTTTTTCAAAAAATTCCAATTTCCAGACAGTTATTCTCAACTTGGTCAAATACGAATTAAACCTTTTGTTGCTAAAAGCTTCAATATAGAAGAAGACATTCCTCCCGCAACAGCAGAATTTACTCCAATTTCAGCAGATGCAATGATTCAATGGGGCAAAACTTTGGAAGAAAATCATTCAGTAAAAGACTATAAAATGAAAAGTGGTCAAATATTTAGCAGTAATTCAGTAGTATGTTTTTTTAATTAATTGGGAGGTATATAAATGGTTGTTTTTCATTTTTGGGGAATCTAATTTTGGGTGTTTTATTACGCAATTTGACACTAGAGGTGAGAAATTACGCAAAGATTTTGTGAATTTCTTTTTAATTGTAAAGGAAGGCTATGTTCAATCAAAATATGCTCATTTATTGGTAATCACAGCAGATCTGGACAAGCAACAAATTCACTCTTTGACACACTTTCCTGCTCCTTTGAGCTTGTTAAACAATATTACAAAGGAAAAAATGATGAAAGAAAAGTCTCCACTTTTGTTTTTTAGAATTCAAGGAATTGTTGATCTTCCAGGGTTTTTTTAATTTATTTTTTAATTCGGGGTATTTTATTTTTCGATTTTCGGGAATTTTAGAGATTAATTTCATTGGAAAATCCATGGAATTTTAAAGTTTTTTCTCTTTTTTCCAACCTAAAAATTTCTCTAAAATATTTTTTATTAATTTTTTCTTTTAAAAATAGCCCTGACACAGCTACATATTTAAAAAGAGTAGAAGAAGAAAAGCGTGCACGTCAACAGGGTGCCACACAAGACAATCGAAGCTTTTTACAAAAATATTGGATTTATTTTGTTCCAGTCATCGTATTTATGGTTTGTTGTAGTATTTTGTTACTTTTTCGATTTTATTTAAATTTAATACAAATTAATGAAGATTTAATAGAAAATGCCTTTGTAGTGGGTGATAATGAAATGTTTGAATTTTAAGAATTTTTTTTGATATATTTTGGGTTCGGCCTAAATCTTCTCTGCAACCAGTGCCTCTATAAGAGTTTTCCTTTTAAAATAAATTAATTTTTTTTTTGAGGCGTTGTGGAGAAGGTTACCTTTTCCATAACCTTGTGTCACCACTTTTGAATTTTTCCTCGCAAATTCCTCTTTAGATTTTCTCGTGGGTATATATATTTACCGTTACAGAGTTAATTAAAGTTGAGGAGAAGGTTCATTTGAAATTTCAATTTTTGTGTGTGGAAAGGCCGAACTCTAATATATTAATTACCTGTGTTTTGTATACCCATATTTTTCACTTATAAAATTCTCACGTGACACATATTTTCTAGACTTTTTTTCTCAAATTTTGCTTTAAAATTGGATTATTTTTGCATGTATAAATAAATTTGGACAATTTTTATATACCATTTTTGGGCTTATTTTGTAAATTAATTTTAATTTAAAGATTGATTTTTTGATAAAAAAAATTTCTTATAAATTTTAATTTTGCAGGTTTTATCAAATATTCTCAATCCTGAACCTCAAGGAGCTGAATGATGAATAAATTTTATTTTTTAATAATTATTTAGTTTTTCTTTTTTATATTTTTCTTTATTTTCACCCTTTTTTATAAAACTGTTAAAGCTTTTTTAAATTTTTTCTAACATATTGATTGCTTATAGAGAGAAGTTTTAAAAGTGAAGGACTACTAAAAGTCAAGAGAGAGCAGAGAAGAAAAGAGTAGAAATTATTTGATATTTTGAAATATTTTTCACTATTTGTTTTAATAAAAGTTACCAAATCGAAAATTAACTTTTCTTATATCATTTTTTTCTTTGAAGAATTAGAGAAAGAAAAATTAATAAATGTTGTTGTAGGTAGACATTTTTTTTCTTCTGTTAATCAGAAAATGTTCTTCTTTTTATTTCTCAACTAAAATTTATTGTATTTATTTTATTATAAATTTAGCAAAAGTGTCTTTACTCGGTTTATACCCAAGTGTTTTAGGTACTTGGTGTTTCTGCCCTGAAAAGTGGTGAATGAAATTTTGGAATTGCTTTGCTTTGTGAAGCTTAAATTGCTGGTTTTTAGTTGGGCTTTGCGTTTTTATATAATTTATTTTGTTTTTTATTTATTTATGTTTGTTAACATTTATGTTGGTAAAATTAAATCTAGTTTTTGATGTCTTAGTTTTATTTATTTATTGTTATTAAAGTTCGTTTGTGCGGCAGTCTATTGTACTAGCAACGCCTAGTCACGAGTTATTATCCTATATAAAAGAGTTGTTTTTTTCACTCCAAAATTATCCTTTTGTAAAAAACCTTAAAATTTTTGGTAAAATAATTCGCATTATTCAATGGAAAAAAGTAGAAATTAGAGTTAGAAACGGGATCAGGTCCCGATCCCGTTTTCCCGATCCCTTTTCCCGGTTTTTTTGAGAAACCGGGATGAAAACGGGATCGGGAATACCCGGTTTTCCCGGTTCGGGTCCCGGCCGGTCATTAAATTTCCAATTCCCGGTCATTTTTCCCGGTTTCCCGGTTTTCCCGGTCGGGACCCGGTGATTTTTGGAACTGGAAAAAAGCGGAAATTCCCGATTTTCCAGGTCCGTGTCCCTCCCGATCGTTCAATTTTTATTCCCGATTCAGTTTTTTACAAAATTCCTAACTCTAGTCGAAATATCTCTTTTATTTAGCTTTGCGATTAAGTGGCTCGCGACTACTCGGCCATTTCTTTTTTTTGCAGATTTTTGCAAATATTCGCAATAGGTATTTATTTATTTTTAGTTGTGCATTAAATTCCAAAAGCTCAGAAAGCCTTGATAAAATATTTCGTATAATATTAGGACCATGATGTCAAAGCATTTCTTATCACAAATTAAATTAAAAAACCTCTAATTTTCTCAATTCGCAACAATTAAATTTTTTTTAAATATATTTTTCAGTTTACTTATTTCAAATTAAATCTATATTTAATTTTACAATTAATAATAAATGTATCCGCGTCGATCTCGTTCTCGTTCTCGACCACATGGAAATGGTATTTGGGGAATATTTAGAATTAAATTTTTATTTTTTTTTTGAATTTCAGCTAAAGAAGGGTTACATGTTCAGACTTTTAAACCTATGCCGCCATTGAATAGTCAACAAAGACTCAACGTTAGTTTCTTAATTTATTTAAAATTGTGTGGGTGTAGAAGAGAGTTTTGGAAGGTTTTTTTTGTTAAAATCAAGGTTTATTTATTTATTTTTTTTTAAAATTTCTCACAAAATTTCCTCTTTTTGTGGAAATAAAAATTATTAATTTTGGATTTATAAAGCAATTATTAGAATTAAGGTTAACAGAACATTTTAATTCAATTAAGCACATTTTTTATCCATAATTAATTACCTTTTTAATTTAAATAATGAAGAAATTTGTAAAAAAATGAAAAAGGGACACCAAAAAATTGGGTATTTTAGCTTTTGTTTTGGGAATATTTAGCTTAAGGGGGAATATTCTGAACCAACTTGGGTATTTTTGTTAAGTCAATTAATTAAATAATTTCTAAAAAAAAAGAAAAAAAACTTATTTTTCAGATGAATAAAACCAAATCAAAAATCAATGCATTTGACAGCAGTTTTTCAGCTGGCGTTTCTTTGAAGGAGACTAAAATAACGGTTTTTTTATTATTTTTTTCCTCAAAATCCTGACAATTTAAATAAATAAATATTAACTGGTTTAGTTTACTCTCAATTTTCTTTAAAAAAATAGTTTAGCATCCACCAATACTGGCAGTAAGACCAGCAATTAGTTCTTTGTCAACACCAAGACAATCAAGACAACAACAAAAACAACCGCCAAAACGAATAATTACTTCTTCTCAACAAATAAATAATAATAGCAATTTATTTGGTTGTTCTAGTGCTGCTTCTTCATTTTCATCAAATACTCGTTCTCAAGCACAGCTACAACAACAACAACAATTAATGTCTGAACAAACTTCTCATTCATCTGCTCATCAACAACAAATAATTCGACCAAATACTAATGGAAACAACAACAATGAAATTAATAATAATAATGAAATTATTAATAATCAAATTATTAATAATAACAATAAAGTATCTATTTTATATCAAAATATATCTGAACAGGTTCAGCTTGCTAGAGAAATGTTTGTTTTTTTATTTTCTTATTAATAATTAACAACTTTACTGAAAACTTTTCAATTAAAAATTTTCTGTTATGACGTATTCCTCTACCTGCCGGTTCGGTGCCAAAGTTTTAATTTTTCCCTATTGGCCATTTCGGTGCCATTTTTTTTTCGTTGGAAAATTTTAATTCTCTAAGGTTTTTGAGAAGTTTCAGAAAGGAAATACTTTAAAATTGTTTTAATACATTTAAAAATCAAGGGTGAAAAATTTTACCTTTTTCTCATAAATAATTTTCATAAAAATAAAATTCAAAAAAAAAAAATTTTTTTTTAATTTTTTTAAAGTGATGTTCATTATCGGACTGATTTACCAAAGAAAATGCAAATGTTAAAACGCGTCACCGAAAATTTGGAAAAATTTGCTAAGGCAGTACAAACAAGGCTTAACTGAATAATTTAATTTATTTTTTTCTTTTCTTTTATAGTAGAATAGTATTTGATTTATTTAAAATGATTGTATATTTATTTCTCTACATTAAAAAAATGCCAAAAAAACAATAAAAATAAATATTTTCGGCAGTTATATAACACGGCCAATTCGGTGCCAAAAAAAAGTTTATTGATTTTTTGATATTTTTTGAAAAGGTCTTTCGATCTAGCCATAATTTTATTTTTATTTTATATTGATTGTAATAATAAAAAACTTCAATTTTTTGAAAATTATTTATTTTAGCATCATTTGAAAGAAAATTAGTTAAAATATTGTAAATAAAACTTGAATAAAACTTGTTATGAATAAATCAAATTAAATGAATATAACTTGAGATACAAGTGTTCTTATAAATAAAAAAACTTAAGTTAGGCTTTGTTGTTAATTTCTTCTATATTTTTTTTTAATTTTAAATTCAACGAATATATAGAATTATTGATAAACCAATTTTGGGCTTCTGCTTAATCTTTCTTTTTTAAAATTTAATATTTTTGCTAATCTTTTTTTTTAATAAAAAAAATAAATGTTTTATTTTATATTTTTTATAAAGAAAAAATTTTTTAAAAATAAATCAGTAAAATTATTTAAAAAATATATGAATATCAATGAATCACAACACAACAACCCTGAGAATTATGTGAGAATAAAATATAGAGAGAATTAATTGATTTGTTGTTGACTGGACTGTGGCTAGTTAAATAAACTTAAGTATATAATGTAAATGAATATTAGGGATGCGAACTTGAGAAATCCGCCTGCTAATTTTTATTAAATTCAGCCTGCTGCATACTGTGTAAACCTTGTTATTCCGCTTGCTTTATTTTTTAATTAATCGTAAAATTAAAAAATGACGCCTGTCCAAGTTTTATTAAATTCCGCCTGCTACAGAATATCTCTAGCATCCCTAATATAAATATAGTTAAAATATAAATTTAATTTCTTTTTTGTCATTTTTCGCTCAAAATATATAATAATTTATTGTCATCTTCCCCCACTCATTAAACGTAATTGTTCATCCAAGTGTTGCTGTTGAAATTGTTGTTGTTGTTGTTTAGACATTGCTAATAAACTGTCAACTGCTGCACTTCTAAAATTAAAAATTAAATTTAGCCTGTTAATTAATTAATTACCTTCTTACCTTTCCATTTGTTGATTATGATGATACACCCCTAATCCATTATTATTATCTTCTACAGCAGCTCTAAGTAAACCATTAAATGATGAAGCCATTTGTTGTTGTGCTGCAGAAATTGCAATTGATGAAGATGTTGAGGGAGAAGAATTTGAAGATGTTGGAGGATGATGGTTAACTTGTTGTTGTGTTGATAAATGTTGCAAATGTGCTGCAGCAGCAGCTAAATGTTCAGCAGAAGGAGAAAGAGGTGAACTCTGTGTTTTAAATTTCTAAAAAAATTTATTTTTCATAATATTTAAATCCGCCTGGCTAGACTATAATTCTGCCTGCTTCAAATTTAATTCCGCCTAGTCTATAAAATTCCGCCTGCTTATTTACTACACTTGCTAATATACAGTTAAATTTCGCTTGCTTCAAAAATGCAATTTTAAATTAAATTAAAAATAAACCTGTTCTGAAGATAAAGAATTATGTATATCAGAAGCAGCACTACTATTTGCTCCATTCATAACTATTGGACCAAAATTAGAATTTCCACCAATTGAAGAATTTTGTTGTTGCGTTCGCTTTAAAATAATTATTATTTAAAAATTAAAATCTACTTCAATTGTCGCTGTACGTTGATCTCCTCTAGTTAAATGGGTTGCTTCATGTCCAAGTTGTTGAGATCGTTGACGAAACTGTCGGCCACAAAACTGACAAGCAAACGGTTTAGAATTTGTATGAATACGTTCATGCTGGTCGACGTGGCTTTTTTGTGTGAAACGCTTTGGACAATAACTAAATTTAAATAAATTTAAAATCTAAAAAATTAACTAAAATTCTGCTCTATAACTCAAATAAATTACGCCTTTTTATGCACAGTTTCATAATTAATAAATTAATTTAATTAATTAATAACATACTGGCACATATAGGGTCGGTCATTAACATGAATGCGATTGTGTTGTTGCAAACCTCCGCGAGCTTTGAAACGTTTGCCGCAAAGATCACACTCATGTACACGAACCATTCGGCAGTCTTCAAGATGCAATTGAAGCTAAAATAATTTATTAAAAAAAAATACAAATTTAGTAAAATTGTTATTATTTAGTTAGCTTATTAAATTTAATAATTAAATTCCGCCTGATAATAATTTAAATAAACTTACAGCAGCTTGTCCAGGTAACTTTTTCGGACAAAAAGAACATTTTACATAATCAATTCCTGAGCGCTTAAATAATATAAAGTTTATTTAAATTAATTAAAGTTTATTTAAATTAATTCAAGTTTATAATAATTTTGAGTTCCGGAAAAAATAAACTTAAACTAACAAAAAATAAACTTGAAGCATTATTTTTAATTTACTAACTCTTCTGTTGCAGGCAGAAGAAATTGTAGTAGACGTTCCCAAAGATTGTCGTCTTTGCCCACTTCTACATATTCTATTTGAATTTTCATTGTTAGTTCCATTAGTATGTGGTCTAATTTGTTGTTGATAAGTAGAAAATAATGAATGAGAAGTTTGATCAGAAGCAGGTGTTAATTGTTGTTGTTGTAGATGTGTTTGGGAACGAGTATTTGATGGAAAGGCAAATGAAGCAGCTGCTGCTGCACTAGAACAACCAAATAAATTATTCATTTCGTCTGGGAAGTGGGCTAAAAAATAAATTTTTTTCAATAAAAAAGATAATTTCAATTTAATTTGTGTAGATCGACAAACAAGTTTAGCGCCATCTCTCATAACTTTTTTATGAGATCCTTTTCCGATATTCTTGGTGCCATTCGATAAAGAATTATATTAGATACCAAATGGCCAAAAATAAAAAATTTGGAAAAGACATAAAAAAAGTTGTAATCAAAAAACCTTAAAAACAATACACAAAAATGTTGATTTTTGGCACAATTTTTTAATTTTTCAAAAATTTTGTTTCAGCCAAATTGTAGCAAATTTAATTCTTTATCAAATGATACCAAAAATACTAAAAAATGATAAACCATTAAAAAGTTAGGAGAGGTGGCACTCAACTGTCAGGCATTCAACGATTATTTTTGTTTAAAAATTAAATAAAAAAAGCTAGAAAATTAATTTAAAGTTTAAAAATTAAATAAAAAATTAAAACACGCGCTAGACATTTCTATCAAATAATTAATTAAAACACAAACTAATGCAACATTAATTAATTAATTTTGAAATATTTTTGTATGTTTGTTACAAGACCAAAAATTATAATGGAGGCCAAAAATATTAGTAAAGTGATTGAAAAATTAGACGAAATTAAATAACATTATAATTATTTATTTATTTACCAAAAAAATTGAAAATATTTATTTTTTCTTTTTTACAATGTTAATCAAATTAAAAAAATTGTTGCAGTAATTTAAAATATTTTTTATTAAATTAAATTAATTCAAAATAAATAAATAAATTGTAAAAAAATAATTTTTTTTTGTGAATCATTTTTTTAATTTAAAAATAAGTTTACTGCTTTAGAAAAACCTTATACGTTCCGGTCAGTTAAATAAAAAATATTAAAAAAACTATAAATAAATAGTACCAAAACATTAATTAAATATCAGACTAAAAAATAATCCTAGGTAGTATTTAAACACAGTATTATGTAAAAGCACTTAAATAATTATTTAAAATACCTAGCAAAGAAAATAGACAAAATAAATTGACAACACAAAATACGGTAAATATAAAAAATAGACTTTCCGGAATTAAAAATACAGGGAATAATATGTATAAGGTTTTATAAATAAATAAACTTTACAGAAATATATAAAACTTCCGGAAATATAAAACTTTACAGAAATGTATAAAATTTTCCGGAAATATATAAAACTTAACGGAAATATATAAAACTTTACAGAAATATATAAAACTTACAGAATATATAAAACATTACAGAAATGTATAAAACTTTCCGGAAAAATATAAAACTTTACGGAAATATATAAAACTTTTCGGAACTAGATAAAACTTTCCGGAAAAATATAAAACTTTACGGAAAATAGAAAACTTTACAGAAAATATAAAACTTCCCGGAGAATAAATATTAAAAATAAATACACATATATTATAGTACGAAAACAGTAGAGCTTGTACTTAATAATTATAAACAGTAAATAAATTTATTTAAATAAAAGTAAATAAAAACAGCTTATTTATTAACATGTTTTTAGAATAATTTAAAAGTTTAATAGTCACGCAAAGTTTATAAAAACCTATAAGAAAACACCAAGAATAGAAGAAAGATTCAAAACCAATAAAGAAAAACAAAAAAAATTTTATAAAAATAAAATATTTAAAAATATTTTAATTAATTTAAATTAATTAATTTACCTCCAGCATAACTAGCAGCCAATGATTGCATATTAGCAAAATCCAATAATTGTTGTTGGGGAGGAAGAAGCATTTGTTGTTGTTGTAATTGTTGTTGGTGCTGTTGATGTGTATTATTATGATGATGATGTTGGTGATGAATTGACCTACTTCCTAATAGATTATTGAGCTATAAAAATAAAATTATTATACTAATAAATTAAAATATTTAATTTAAAATTTATTGTATATTTATAGTTACAGAAATATATAAAAATTTACAGAAATTTATATAAATACTTTGAAAAATTCAAGCTTCCGGAAATAAATTCAACATTATGTTTATATTTAAGGGTGGGGGTCGATCTAAATGGTAAAACTTTTAAAGAAAAAATAGAAAAAAATTTTTTTTAATGAAAAGGATTTATTTATGAGCATTTAAAATTAAAAATATTTGAAAAAAATTTTATAAAAAATTTCAATTTTTCAGTTAATATAACAAAAGAATAATTTTCACTCATCACGTTGCATCCAAAGATTTAAAAAATTAAAAAAAAAGCTAAATAAACTTTTTTTTATTTATAGAAAATATATTAAAATATTTGAGTAATATTTGAATTGAATTAAAAAAACGATTGAATTTTAATGAGAGTTATTAAAAAAAGAATTTCGGTAAGGTAAAAAATATTAAAAATAATATGTATGCCTTAGAAATTTTTTGCATAAAGCTTAAAAATAGATAATATTCCGGAAAGTTTATTTTCTCTAAAAATAAATAATCCGGAAAGTTCATTTTTTCTATAAAATAGATAATATTCCGGAAAGTTTATTATATTCCGTAAATTTAAATATTTTAGGAATATAAACTTCCGTAAAATATTTTAATTTCCGGAAAGTTGAATATATTTCTGTAAAACTTAATTTATATTTTTAAATATAAATTACCAATGTTGTAGGAGATTGACAAGTAGAACCTTGATTTGAACCTCCAACACCCTGTCTTCCATTTGCTCTATTTTCTTCTCCCATTTCTAATTGATTTTGTTGTTCACTTCCATTACTACTTATAGATTGTGCTGAGCCTGTAGAATGAAGAATACGAGATTGTTGTTGTTGAGAATGTGAATTTGTAGAAGAGGAATGATGATGATGTTGCTGCAAGGCCATCATTTGCCAGAAAATTTAAATTTATTTTTTTGTTTTAGAAGAAAAATATATTTTTAAATTTTTTAATAAATTTTGGAGCAATTTTGAATTACTCGTATTAATTTATTTGAAGATTTTTAAAAATCAAAATCTTAAAAAAGAAAAAAAATTAAATTAAAAGTAGCAAAAAATTGGTTGATCTATGTTTAGACGGGAGCTTATAATAAAGTCAAATGAAAACATAGAGACTTGAAATTTTGCACAAATATGTTTAATAGTGTTATCTAGATTCTCTAAAAATTTCAAAATTTTTGATTTAGTATAACAAAAGTTATGGGCGAAAAAGCAATTTATTTGAATTTTTAAAAAAGATTGGTCATATATTTTTCACAATAATTTCTCTTATACTAAATCAAAAATTCTAAAATTTTTAGAAAAAATAGCTAACACTATTAAGAATATAAATGCAAAATTTCATAGCTCTAGGTCTTTGTTAAAAAAAGTTGTGAAAAAATAAATGAACTGACTTTGACGCTCCAATATTTTTATCAATAAAAAATAAAATTAACCAAAAATTCTTAAAAATTTTAGAAAAAAATATAAGAAATAAAATTTAATGAATTTAGAGGTTAAAACAAAAGATAATTTTATAATAAGCATGTGCGTTTTGAATAAATCCACGCCTTGACATTTAAACTAAACATTTTAAATTGTTAAAAAAAAGTTGTATTGTTTTAAAATAATTTTAATTAAAAAAGAGATTAAAAATCATAAAAAGTTTTATAAAATTAAAAAAAAATATTTTTGAAAAAATAAAGGAATTTTAAATTAGTAAAATAGTTTTCACCCAAGTGGTCGGTTCAGTGCCATTATTTTATTTTAATTATTTAAAAATTATTTTTCTTTATTTTTTCTAATTTCATTTTTAAAAAAAAAGAGAAAAAGAACACATAAAAATTACCTATTTTTTAATTAAATACCTATATTAATTATATTATGGCATTTCGTTTAAAATTTGTATATAAAATGGGAAAAAATTAAAAATTCTAAAAATAGTAATTTTTTTAAAAAAGAAAAACGTAAAAATAACTTTAAAAAAAATTTTAGAACAATTATGTCTAATAATAAAAATTATTAGCTAATTTCAGACATTTTGTCACACACAAAAATACAAAAAAATAAAATTAAAAAAAAGTTTAAATATCAAACAATTTTTAAGAGAGGAAGGTAGAAAAATTGGAAATTTAAAAAAAATTAAATTAATTTTTTATATAGAAAAAAAATTAAATATCGCGCTTTATTAATTCAAAAATTTTTATATTTTATTAGTAAAAATTATTTTTACTGTTTAATTGTAAATTAAAAAAAAAAAGTTTTATTTAATCCTTGTCTATTCAGTTAAAGTTGTTTACTATTTTTGCTTATTAAAAATGTTTAAAAATTAAATATAAAATTTTAATAAATTTTATTTTAAAGCAAATTCTTTGCTCTATCTAATAACATAAAAAATGCCTCAAAAATTTAATCCAAGAATTAGTCATAAATTTTAAAAGTTAAAAACAAAGTTGTTTGTCAGACAAGACAATAGTTGAGTCTTTATTTTATAACTCATCAAAGAATTAACCAATTTTGATATTTTTGTTGTTATTCGATAAAGAATTTAATTTTCTACAAAATTACAAAAAATCAAAATTTTAGAAAAATAATTTAAAAAGTAGTGGACGAAAAACTGTCAAAAACCATTATTTTTGACAGTTTTTCGACCAGAACTTTTGTTCAAATTTCTCAAAAATTCTGATTTTCTGAAATTTTATAAAACATTTAATCCTCTATCCAACCATATAAAAAACATCAAAAACAGTCCACCCGTTGTTGAGTTATGAGTCAAGACTCAAATGGCATGTTTTTGTCTGTCACTAAATGTTAAAAAAATTTTTTGCAGAAAAATCCTTTTTTAATCCTTTTTTTAAATAAAATTTATTAAAAAAAAGATAAATGAATAAAATATGACGCAAACTCCCAGACATGTCCAAAAATGCATAGCAACAAAAAAAATTTTTGCAAGAACAAAAATTAAATTTATATTTAATTTTAAATAAATATAGGTATACTCAGCTGTCATTTAAATAAATACTCATAAAAGGTAAAATTACTTAAAATAGTCAAATAGTTAAATACTTCCTTTTTTTAATACAAATAATTAGAAAAATTATTTTTAAAAAGTCCCGCGATGAAACGGCTGTCTATACAATTTTTTGGGTTAAAAAAAATTTTTTTTTGTTTGATAGGATAAATATTTAAAAAATTTGCAGAAAATTCAACTCTGAATAAAATTATAAAAAAATAATTAACAGATAAAAGAAATTTAAGTCTGCGACTAATTGGGCTATCAAAACAAAAATAATCCTTTTTAAATAAGGAAAAGTCTTAAAAAATTAAATAAAATTTTTTTAATTTAATTTAACATTTTGAGAGCTTTTTTGGAGTGAAATAATAATTTTAAATAATTTTTTTCAATTATTTTTATTTTATTAAAATTACCAAATAAAAAATGTAGTATGTGTATTTATTTATTTTTTAGCCTTTAGACTTTTCTTTTTTTAGTAAAAAAATTGAGCTTTGGCAATTTTTTTAATGCAAACGGAAAAAAACAAGAGAATATAATATTGACTAAATAAAATAGTGCAAGAGGAATATTTAAAAACAAAACTAGAAAATCCATTATGGAAGAGACGTTTCGACGCGTGCCAGTGTCAGTCTTTTTTCACCATAACTTTAGAATATTTTTAAACAAAATATATATCAATCGAAAGATCTAATTGTGAGGATTATTTTTCTTAAAAGGATCATTCTAAAACGATTGTTCAATAAAAAGTTATGGGCTGATAAAGAAGATGAGCGCTAAGTTTAAATATTTGATTATAACATTTTGTAAAAATTTTTGATCAAATTGACCTGAACATAAAAAAGAATGTCCACAAAAAGGGCTTTCGAATGATATAAGAATTGTTAGGATTCATTCGTAAAATAAAACAAAAAATGATCAAAATTACCTCAATCACATTTTTGCGTCTAAACGTCCCATCAAGTTTTATTGAAAGTAAAAAAATATAAAAAGGCATTATTCATAGACCAACATTCAATGTCCGGTTGCGCGAGGGAGTAAAAATAAGATATGGTCTCAATTTCTTCTTTTTTGCTCTAATTAAATGCAAGTTAAAAAAGGGGCGGTGCTAACATTTAATAAGCAAAAAAGGGAAGGAAAAAGCAGAATATTTTTACAAAAATATATCCTTTCACGTCTAGCCGGATTTATTTAAATTTTTTGTAAAAAGCAATTAAGAAAAAAATATTAAAATTAAAAAAAAAAATTTTTAAAGTAGTATAAAATATTAAAAAAAAAGAAGCAAAAATGCTCATGAGAAGAAAACTGAAAGAGCACAAAGAGCAAAGAAAAGACAGCATTAGGCGAGTGGTGGTATATTATATTGAAATATATATTATAGCAAGAAATGATGATGACGACAAACAAAAAATATTTAGAAGAGATTCTAAAATAAATTATGTAAAAATGGTCAGTGGACAAAATGCCAACAAGAGTAAATTGGACAAAATTCAGTTTATAACTGACACTTTGTCCAAAATTTCACTTCCTGACATTTTGTCCAAAATTTCACTACCTGACATTTTGTCCAAAATTTCCCGTTTTACCATTTTATCAAAAATAGCGTACAAAAAAGCTTTCTGTTAGAGACTACTAAATATTCTCTACTGTATCCTGCAAATAGCAGACAGACAGAGCACATTTCTTTAAATAATTATTAATATCTAAAAATGTCTCTTTTTCTTTTTCATGGAATCTTTAATTTTCTTATAATGTCAAAAAATTTGTAGAGTAGTCACTAGAGTCTCACCTTTTTGTTGGTGATCTAGTTAATAAAAAAGGGTAAAAATTGTCAAAAAAAAATTAAAAGGAAAAAAGGCTGGAAAATGTAAAAAAAAAGAAAATTCGTTAAATGGACATTAGAGTAAAATTAACAAAAAAGAAGAGTCTTTTTAGAATCAAATGGCCGAAATGTCTTTTAGGAAAGATCAATAGATCAACAAAATTATATTTTATTCAATAAAAGTGAAAGTCCGCAAGTTTTGTCCGCAAATCACAATTTGGCTAATTTTTGAAATTTTTAGTGAGTTTTGATAAAATATGCGGAATTAAAACGGAAAATCATCAAAATAAAAAATAATTTAACTAATCGCATTTAGTGTTTAATTGGGTCAATAGAGTCTCAGCCATAAATTTGCAGATTTTGATCAAACTTTTTTTTTTGGAATAAAAATATAATAAAATAGTGAATTAGTTTTTAGTGTAGAGAGAAAAGTACTTTTATATATAACAATTTCTCCTCCTTCTGCCACCCTCTTCTCTTTTATTAAATCGATAATCTCTGCACTTGTTGGGGAAAAGAAAAATTTCTCTCTCTTTGCAGAGAAATTTATTTATTTAATATAAATAGAGTAGAGAAAAAATAGTAGAAGATTTTATTCATTTGGGGGTTATCGTTGAAAATATATTTTTAATTATTATTTAATTAATTGATTAGTTAAATGACCCTTAAATTTTTTTCTTCTCTAAACTTTTTTTTGGCACTATTTTTAGAGTCTTTAAAAATTGATCTTTTGAATCAGAATATAAAAATAAAGAAACTTTTCTAGTTTAAATACACACCCCATTTATTCGCAAAAAAATATTTTAAAATCAAAAAATTCATTGAAAAATATTTAAATATTTTCTTGCGAATAAATGGGGTATGTCAGACAAATTCTAAAAATATAAAAGACCCTTAGAGTTTGACAATTTTATTCTCAACCTTTTGAGTCTGAGACTTAAAAATTAAAAATCTTTTTATTTTGACATTAGAGTCTCAATTTTAATTTAATTTAAAAATTAGAATTTTGTGGCCGAGAGATAAATTTGATTGATTTTTGCTTGATATATACGATTATTTAAAGCTTTTATATATTTAATTTTTATTTTTTGATGTGCTATTAATAGTATGTAAGGCAATTATATTATATATTTAGATTTAAAAAAATAAAATTTTTTTTTTAATTATTAAATAAGAATGTGAGTGCTGTTTTTACTAGATTACAGTAATTATATTAATAAAATAAAACAAAAATCTTTTATAAAAAAATTTTAATTTAAGTCTTTATAGACATTTATATCGAAAAGGACGTTTCGGTGTGAGCTTATAAAGAAGTCAATTTAAAAGATAGAAAGATGAAATTTTGTGAAGATATTCAAAATATAGTTAACTAATTTTTCTAAAAATTTTAAATTTTTATGTTAGATAAAAAAAAGTTATAAATAAAAAGGTGAAAATGGGTAAATTTTATATGTCCAAATTATTTTTGAGCATAACTTTTGAAATACTTTTTCAAAAATTTTGAAATTTTTATATAAGCTGGACAACTCTATAAAGTATTTTTGAACAAAATTTCAGAATCTTAGGTGTAAAATTGGCAATTTTATAATCTCGTACCGAAACGTCCCTTTAAATTAAAATAAAATAAATTTATTAGTTGCAAGAAAATAAGTCAATAAATTATTAAAAAAATAAAAAAATATTATTTTTAATGATTAGAAGAGTTTGACGAATAAAAATGAGTAAAAAAGTAAAAGAAAAAATATATAAAGTATTTAAATGTTGACAGCATTTTGAAAGAAAAATTAAAAAAAAAAACAGCTGTGTTGTCCACTTTAAAAATAAAGTAAAATTGCAAAAATATAACAAAAATATTATAAGTTTATATATTTAGTAGAAGATTTATTAAATGATGAAAAAATAAAAATAAAAAAATTTTATCATAGACAATTCACCTAAAAATACCCAAATATAACAACTCGCACCGAAATGTCTTCTCTTTCCTTTTTTCAAGATTTTAAAGAAAACTAAAATTATTAAATAAAAGATTTAATTACAAAATGAAGATATTTAATTAAAAAGCAATTAAAAGATTTAAATTATTTTTTTAAATGTTAAAAATGTCCATTTTTTAGTTAACACAAATTAATAAAATATTTTTATAAATTAAATTTAAAAAAAATTAAAATTTTTTTTTTAATTTTTATAAAATGAAGAAAAAAGATTGAAGGTTTTTAAGAAAAAAATAATAATTTTAGATCTAACATTTGTGCCAAAAAAATTAAAAAGGAGGGAATTCCCAATCCTTTAGGCTTTTTAGCCTATTCGATAATACCCCCCTCTTTTCATTTATTTAATTTTCTTTACGGATTTAAAAAATTAAAAGAGAAAAATTATTTTTTTTATTAATTAACAATATCCGTAAAGATAAATGGAAATATAAATTTAGATATATATTTAATTTGTTTAAAGAGGATTAAATAAATAAAAAAAAATTAAAGAGAATCCATAGCTTTGCGTCAAAAAATGAAAAAATTATTTAATAAATTTTTAAATGATTATAGGATTTAAAATTAAAGAAAAGATAAAATAGAGTTAAGAGTGAGAATTTGAAGCAAATTTAATTTAAAAAAATTAAAAAAAACGGAGAAATTATAAAATAAGATAAAAATGGACAGTTCGTCGCAGGGGTTAATGCGCATAGTTATAAATTTTTTTAATATTTTATAGGACTAGAAAAACATTTTTAAATAATTTTAAAAAATTTTAAGACTCTAATAGTCCATTTATCAATTTTATAAAAAACTGCGCCCAATAATTCATAACTCTGCGACAAAACGTCCAAGTCATTAAAAATTAAAAAATTAAAAGGAAAGATTTAAGAAAAATATTTAAAAAATATTATCACATGTCAAAAAAGAGATATTTAAAATAGACTTATTTTTTGATAAAATTTTATGCGCGTAAAAGCCATAGATTTACTATAAGCCTTTTTTGTTTTAATTTTTTTGGAAGGAAAAAATAAAAAAAAAATAAAAAATTTAATCTTTTAATTAAAAAATTTAATTAAAAATATTTTTTTATTAAAATTAAATTTTGCAAGGATTAAAAAATTAAAAAAAAAAGAAAATCCAACTTGAAGCTTTTAAAAAGTTTAAAAGTCACTGATAGTTTTGAAAAAGCTTCAAGTTGGATTATTAAATAATTAAAACTTTTTTTAATATTTTTGCAAAAATAACATTTACGTAATTATTATTAATTATAAAAAAATATTTTCTTTATAAAAATATGTTTACAAAAAATATAAAAAATAACAGATTTGAAGGATTAATTTAAAAAATAAATAAAGTAATTTTATTAAATATTTCAAAAGTAGTTAGTATTCACTACTAACTGCTTTTGAAATATTTATTAAAAATAGTAAATAAATAAATTATAAATATAATTTTACAGTAAATTTGTTCTTCAAAAAAAAATTTTTTATGTCCTAAGCAAAACAAAAGTTGGCGACAAAACGTACTTTTTTTTACAAAAATTAAGTTAAAAAAATTTTTTTATATTTTTTTTAATTTAAATAATTTTAAAAATAAATTATTTTTTTTGAAAAATTTAAATATTATTTTTATACCCCAAAATTATTTTTTTGCTTATAAAATTAAAAATTATTTTCAAGCATAAAATAAATTTAATTGTTTAATGTTAATTGTTAGGTAAACTAAAATCTAAAAATGATAATTTAATTTAATGATGAACAAAAAAATATTTTTGCAAAAACTAATTTTATTTTTTTTTAATTTTAAAAATAAATGGTGGGTCGTTTGAGTGCGAACTTTAAGTGTCTCAGTTTTGGTGCTGAAAGTTGAGTGCCAATTTTTTTAAATTCATCATTCAGATTTACAAAAACAAGAAAAAATAAATTTTTTCCATAATTTGAAAAAAATGTTAACCCTATTTTAAAGAATAATTAAAGTAACTGTGATAATAACATTGTTTATTTGCTTATAACTTTTTTTAAAATGGTCAGATAAAATAAATTCTTTTATTAAAAATAATCAGTAAATTCAGGGCTTTAAAATAAAAAAAGAATTAATTAATTTAATTAAAATCTAAAAAAGTTATGGTTAAAAAAAGGAGACACTCAAACGGCACTCTAAAGACCTTTACCAAAAAACTAAATAAAAACAAAGAGAAAAAAATTAAAAAATAAGGAAGTAAATTGTTTTTTGCAATTTTTAATAAATAAATAAATATATTTTTGAAAAATTATAAAAATAGAAACTCTTTTATTCATATTATGTTTGGTTATATTGGGAAAATAAGGGAAAACATTTTTTAAAAAACAACAAAAAAATTTTTTGTTGTTTTTTAATTTAAAAAATAAATAAAATAGGTAAATGTCAATTTTTACGTTGAAAAAATAATAATTTTTGTTTCCGTTTTTTCTTTAATTTTTGCAACAAAAAATAAATAAAAAATAAATAAATAAAAAGACAAACAATAATAATAATAAATAAATAAATATATATAATTATTTAAAAATATATTAAATGTTCAAAAATTAAATTTTATATAAATAAATTGTAAAAAATATATTAAATATTTAAAGGAAGAAATAAATTTAAATATTTAATTTTTTATTTTTTTTTATACACCCCATTTATTCGCAAAAAAAATAAATTTATTTTCAAGCCATTTTGGTGTAAAAAATATTTTTGCGAATAAATGGGATGTTTACCTAAAATTTAAAATTTTTTTTAATAATTTTAAGCTTAGAAAATTGAGAAAATTTTTAAAAAAGTGAGAAAAAGATAAATTTAATAAAATAAATAATTAAATAAAAATTGAAGTCTATATTTATATTAATAATTAAAAAAATTAAAAAAGAGTGAGAATAAAAAATTCAAATTAAAAGAAAAAAAGAAATGTGTTTAATTTATTATTTTGTAGTTTGCTTAAATTATGTATGTATCTATTAAAAATAATTTAAAAAAAAAGAACAAAGACTAGACGTTGTATAAGCAGAGAGGACGTTTTGACGCAGACTTATAAATTCGTGCAAAGTAAAGCTAAAAAAGTAAAAGTTTGCAATAATAATCTCAAATATGTAAACTAATTTCTCTAAAAATTTCAGAATTTTTGGTTCAGTAAGTCAGAAGTTATTGGACGAAAAGTCTAAAAGTGACTATTTTGTTGCATTTTTTAAGCATAACTTTTTAAATAATAAACCAAAAATTCTGAAATTTTTATTGATGCTAGATAATATTATTTAGAACAATTTTGCAAAATTTTAGAAAAATAAGTGAAAAATAGAATATTTTATAAGGCTGCGACGAAACATCCTTCTAGCCTAGTCTTTTGTCAATAACTTTTGTAATACTTAAAATACAAATTTTTTTTAAGTTCAGAAAAGAATGTTACACAAATCTAAAAATGATAAAAAAAAAATTTTTTTATTTAGGGTACCCAAATGTCCGCCAGCACCCAAACATCCCTCTAAGCTTAAATTAGCGTCGTCTAGTGAATTTAAATAATTATATTATTTAAAAGGTATTAATTAATAATTGAGTGTATAAAATTAAAAGATTGTCTATACATTTTAAATAAAAAAGGAAGTAAAAAAAAATTATAAAATAGACAGATGTGAAAATACCTATTAATAGCCTATATAAAAAAAGGATAAACTTAAGGAAAATTAATTTTTTTTAAAATTAATTTTAAGAGTAACTAGTTAATATTATTGAGAGAATATTTTAGCAAAATTATATATAAAAAGTGAAAAAATGAAATATTTTATAAGGCTGTGATGAAACGTCCGTCTCGACAAAATAAAATATAATTTAATATTTAAACTTTGTTTTTATATATATATATTAATTTTCTTTATTATTATTTTAAAATATTTTTAAAAAGTACTGTATTATTCTAAAGCAATTAATAAACAACTCACAATGTTGAGAAGAACGAAATCGCTCAAAAATATTTTTTATTTTATTTTTTTCCATTTAATGAAGTATTTATTTATTATTTTTTAAATATTATTTATTTTACATTTTTAATGTTGTTGTTGTTGTTTCTCAAGAAATAATTTAATTTTTAAAAAATTAAAAATTAAAAATATTTATTTAGTGTTAAAATATATTAAAAGAGAGAAAGAGTGTGTCACTCACTTGTTGCCGGATACACCCATTAGATCGAAACCCTATAGATCAATTTAACCAATTTGTCCAATCGCCAATTCGGTCAAATCTTTTAAAAACAATTTTAGACCCATTCAAACTTGGACCTATTGGGAATATTTTATTACTTTACCATTTAAGGGATTTGACAAATTGGCAAATTCGATCAATAGGGGTGATCCCCTTGTTGCCTTTTGAAGATTAAAATGTACAAAAATTATTATTTTAATTTTTCTTCAATTTTTGGGTTGTTTATATTTGTTAAAAATAATAATAATATTCTTTTTCTTCTCTTTTTATAAATAAATTAATTAATTAATTTAGAGTAGTTGTTAATTGATAAATAAAATTTAAAAAAAAAATTAATTTTTTTTTTAATTAAATTAATAAAATAAAAAATATTTCATTTTTTATTAAAATTAAAAAAAAATTTTAAATATTTTTTTATTCAAATTTCTCCTTCTTGATATTCTCTTTCTTCTTTTGCACGCCGTTCATACATTTTACGTAATGCTGGTTTTATTCTGAAAAAATAAAATTAATTCTTATAATTAAAAAATCAAATAAATTAAATTCTAATTATAAGGACATATCCCCATCCCTTTAATATATTTCCCTCTTTTTTAAATTATTTTTAATTTTTTTACTTTTCAAAAGGTTCATCTAAATCTTCTAAAAGACGTTTTTGTTCAGATAATTCACGAAACATTAACCATTCTTCTAAAAATTAAAATTTAATTATTAATTTATTTAAATAATTACCATGTTCAACACAACCAACTAAAGTAGCAAAGTTAAATTCTGGAGTATCAAAAATTAATGAAGCTGAGGGATTTTCCTAAAAAATAATAATATTAAATAAATTTAATTAAATTCTAACCTTTTTTAATTGAGGCCTTTTAGGATCTGGATAAAAATATTTTCCAGTTTTAATAAGAAATTGATGTCTATCAATAATTGAAAAAAGATCTAAATCCATCCAATTTTTACTTTTTGCTAATTCTTCTGATATAAAACCAAAATGAAAATAAATATACTTTAAAATAATAAAATTAAATTAATTAATTAAAAAGAAAACCTCATATTTTTTTTCTAATTCAATCGGATCCATTAAACAAATATGAGGAGCAATTAAAACAACAGATTTTAACTTTAAAAAAAAATAAATAAATTTTAATAAATTAATTTTAATTTAATTATCTAAAAAATAATTAATTAAAAAAAATTAAAATTTAAATAAAAAATAAAAAACATTATCAGAATCAAAAAATTGAGTAATATGTTCTAAACAATTATCCATTTGTTGAACTTGAGAAGCAAAAAATAATTCAGGATATTTTTCAAATAATCTTCTTAAATTGCTTCCTGTAGCAATTCCACGGCTACTAAATAAATTAAAACGACTTTGAATTGTTTGAGGAGTTTCATCTTCAATAAAATCAGAAATTCTGAAAAATAATAAAAATAAAAATTCTGATTTTTTTAATTATATGTAAGTACTTATTCTGGTAAATAATTCTGTTTTTGTTTTTAAATTCTGATTTTTTAATCCTAATATTTTATTCTGTTAAATATTTCTGATTTTTAAATTCTGATAAATAATTCTGAATTTAAGTTCTGATATTTTAATTCCGGTTTTATAATTCCGATTTTTAAATTCTGATAAAATTCTGATTTTTAAAAATTCTTAACAAATAATTCTGATATTTAAAATATATTTATTTACTTTGCAAATATTCTGATAGCATCTTCAAAACTTATATGAAAATTCTCAACAATAACATTAAGCATTTGATATATTTTCTGTCCATTTTTAATCATTAAACGAAAAAGCTGTTCATATTGAGAACAAGCATCTTCTAAAAATTCTGGGCGAATACCTTAAAAAATAATTAAAAATATTTTTTTATTAAAAAAATATTTATAGAAAGACATTAAATAATAAAAAAAAAGTTTACCAATTTTTAACAATTCTTTGAAAGGAAAAAGTGCTGAATTAATTGCCTAAATAATTTAAAAATTAATATAAATTATTAAAAAATGCTTGGAAAACTTTAAATATTTATTTAGTTTGACCATTTTTTAGTTTTAACAATTTGAAAAATTATAAAAAAAATTCACATTTTTCTCTCAAAATTTTAAAAAATCGTTAAAATTTTTTTCATAAATTTCCCCCAAAAAATATAAAAAATTAAAAAAAAACCTGTTGATCTGCCCAAGGTAATACAAGTATTTTTTCTTTATTTTTATATTCTTCAATTATTGATTTAACCAATCCTGTAGCTTTTTCATTTAATTCAGAATTATTATTAATTATTGTTGTTGTTGAATTTGTATTTAAAAATTTAATTGTTTGATGTTCAAAAATATTATAATTTTTATTAAATAAATTTGAACAAATTTTTAAATTTTTAAAATTTATTAAATATTTCCTCATTGTTATTTTTTAAAAAATCTAAAAAAAAATTAAAAAAAATTAAAAACAAAATTTTTAAAAATATATTTAAATAATAAGAAATAAAAATTAATTAATTAAAAAAACATTTTTTAATTTATTTTTTTAATACAATATTAAAAAAAGAGATCATTTAAATAAAAAATAAAGCTGTCAATATTTTTTGTTAGTATTAAATTTAAAAAAATATTTAAAGAAAATTAATAATGTCTCAAAAATATAATTAATTTATTTTTTATTTATTTTTTAAAAAATAAATAAAAATAAATTATCAAGTCTCTAAGTATTTTATGGAATTCGTAATTGATAATCTCCATTTGTTGTGATATAGCGAACCCAAGGAAGAGCCTGATAGCCACTCTTTTCAATTATTTTTAGATAACGAACCTTTAAAAATATTTAAATAAATTTAAAAAAGTCAAAAATTTGCAATTTTTAAAAATTCGAACGTTTCGGTACGGACTTAAAAAAAAGCAAGCAAAAAAAAACTTTTAAAATTTTAAAAAGTTGCAAAAACATTGTCTATAGTGTTGTCTATTTTCTCAAAAAATTTCAAAATTTGAAGTTTATTTAAACAAAATTTATAATAAAATAAAGGGTAGAGACATTAATGTATTTTTAAATGCCCTTATATTTGACATTTAATTAAGAAAAGATTAAACAAAAAATTTTTAAATTTTTTGAGGACATAGACAACACAATAAAGAATATTTTTGCAAAATTTTACCAAAATAGGTGTTCATTTAACAATTTTATAAGGCCGCACCGAAACGTCCACATACGTAATAATTGTCCCAACAAATCAAAAGGACTTGTACATTTCATTAAAATAATTTAAAAAAAAACCTGAATTCCAGAAGTAGTAAAATAAGGAATTTCAAATCTAATTTTAACTGGTGGCTTTCCCTCAGCTTCTTCACTAATTACACTGGGTAATTTAAACTGTGCACGCATTAAATATTCTTTTCCTCCCGGAAAGCTTTTAATATTCCAAATAAATGCAGTCTCTTCCGGAATATATTTACAATGTCCAATTGCTGCTTTAAAGCGAGGAGAGTCAACATCACGTGGTGCTGGTATTATTATTTCAACATTATTGGCTGTTGAACGACGTTTAAATTGGGATTTGGCCTTTTTAATTTTAATTAAAATAAAAATTTTAAAATTAAAAAAAAACCTTTATCATATATTCAATACGTGAATGAGAAAAACGTTCAATTACCTAAAAATTAATTTTTATTTAAAAAATTAAATTTTTTTAAATAAAATTACAGTCTCAATCCATATTAAAGGTTTAACAACAGTACTTAATCGATAGCTCATTAATTCAAATTCTCCGTCTGGAGGAACAAAACTAATTGTTCGATCATTTTCTTAAAATTAAATAAAAATTATTTTAATAAAAAAAAAATAAAAAGTTGAGACAATTGGTCCCAAAGAAATAAAAATGTCATTTTGTCAAAAAGGAAGTAAAAACCCCTTTTCGCATATAAAATAAAATACCAATTTTTATTTCTCTTTAAAAAATAAAAATTAAATTAATTAAAAAATGAACCAAATCTTGATAGCCGTACACATTGATGAAATCTAATATCTTCTAATTCAACAGCTTTACTTCTTCCTCCTCAAAAAAAAAATAAAAATTAATTAAAAAAAAATAATAATAAAAATACTTCCAGTATTTTCAAATTGAACTTTATCATTTAATCCCAATCGAAGTTCAGGCATTCCAGTTAAAAATACACGCATTTTGACTGACCCAATTATTTCACTTTGTAAAACTACACCATTAGCATTTGCCTTAAAATTAAAAAAAAATCAAAATAAATTTTATAAATTCTGATTTTAGTAAGGAAAGGTTGTTGACTTAAAATAAATTTAAAAAAATAAACCAGTAAATTTAACGATTCTATAACATCCAAAAACACTTCATTTTTTCTGTGTTTAATTCCTTCTGAACGCCAAGAAACAGCATTTGTCACAGCCATTGGAGGACGTATTTGACTTTTTTCTAATTTATATCCTTCTTGTGTTATATATCTAATAAATAAAAATTTAAAAAATAAGTTAAAATATTTTGAAGACTTTAGTGACCTAAAATTTCTCAAGAAAAATATTTTTCTAAGAAATTTTAAAAAAAAAACAAACTCTCTAAGTATTCTTCCTTCAGTAACTTGGGGATATCCAAAATCCATCATTTCATCTAATAATTCATAAATAATAACAAAATTGTCTCGAACAGATTCTTCCTCAACATCTTTAAAATATTCAGAAAAAACACTGACAAGTTTGTAAAGAAATGTTTGCATTAAAGCTACCTGGAAAAAAAAAAATAAATTAATGTTTTTAAAGTGAAATAATGCTGACATGAGTGGAGAATGTTCAAAAATTCAAAAAAAAAAATTTAAGCGACGAAAGAAACAAAAAAAGTTGAGACGACATACTCAACTTTTTCAGTTATAATTTCTCTAGTATTGAACCAAAAATTCTCAAATTTTAAGAATTAATAGATTTCACTTTTAAGATAAATTATACAAAATTTCAAAATTTTATATAGCAATTTTATAAGCGCGCGCCGAAACATCTCAACACCAGAACTATTATAACAACAAAAAACATACATTAACATTATGGTCAGAAACAGCAACAACTTAAAAAATAATTAATTAAATTAAATATTAATTTTTAGTAAAAAAAAACCGTAAACATTATTGTATTTAATAAACACAAAAATAGCGTCTGATATATCAACAACAGGTGTTAATTTGCCTTCTTCTTCCATATCCACAAGAAAAGGGATGAATTTATCAATAATTGTCAAGTCAACATTACCGCGATAATTTCGAGATATTAACACCTTTATATAAATTTTATAAAAGAAAAAAATGTTTAAATTTTTAAAAATAACACTACTTGAAAAGCAATTAAAAAATAAAAATAAAAAAAATTAAAATCGAAACAAAAATTCTGAAGAAGAAAAAAAATTTTTATTTACAACATATAAATATTTAAAAAAAATTGTATTTATAATAATAGGGATGAAAAATATTTTTTTGAAAAAAACTTGTAAAAAGGAAAAACAGCCATTTCAACACGAGGTTACACCGAAACGTCCAAGAATAAAAGGATTTTTTATTTAACTACATTCTAACACACTTTCTTCTTCTTTCTTCCTCTAACTCTACACGCAATCTTTCATTTTCTCTTTCCAATTCCACCACCCTTTGTTGTAGAGACTGTTCTCGTTCACGACGTTTTGTGCGCGAATGTTTTGCTGCTTCATTATTTTTTGAACGGCGTTCCCGATATTTAAGTATTTCCATTTCTGTTTTAAATTCTTTATTATTAGAAGATGAAGTTGTAGAAGATTGTGAAGGACATTTTCTGATATTTTCTATTTGTTGATTTAAATAATGTTCGTCAACTGATTTTTCTAAAGAATTCCCCCCTTGATTATTAGTTAAACAAGAAAAAGGTTGACGTGTATTTCTAATTTGTTGTTGTCCTAAATTATTGTTGTTATTAGACCTTATAAAATCACAAGAAAAGGGAGGTTCTTGTGTTGAATTTTCATTTGTATTATTATTTGAAATTGCTGCCCAACAATTATTAGCAGAAGAAGATAAATGTTGTTGAGAAGATAAATTAGTGGTTGAAATTACTAAATATATTTTTTTTAATTTAATTTTCAAAAAGCCGGATTTTTAAAAGAAAAAAATATATTTTGGATACAAGCGATTAAATAACTAAAAAAAATTTGGTCAAAAAATTCCCATTTTCTTCTATTTCTCTAAGTAAAAAATCATTGTCATAATTATCTCCCAACAATAATTAATTTTTATTTTTCAACAACAACAAAAAATGACCTTCATTTTTAATATTAAAAGAAGGAGAATTATTAGATGTTTGTTGTTCCCAAATATTTAATGAAGAATCTATTGGATAAATATTATTATTATTATTTTCTCCAAAACAACTAAAAGCATTTGAATAAGCTAAAATTCCTTGAGATATTGCTGTAGCTGAGGTATTATTATTATTATTAAAAAAGGAATTTGTAAAAGATTGAGAATTGTTTTGTTGTTGTTGTTGAGTTAAAAATAGTTGATTTGAAAATTCCAAAGGATCAAAATCCATTTAAATATTTTTTGAATAATTTTTAAAAAATAAAAGAACTAATTTAAAATAAAAAATTAAAATTGAACAATGAAAAGTCCAAAAAAAAAAAATCAAAAAATAAAAAAATTTGCCCTTTTAACAATTTAAAGTTAAAAAAATATTGTTGACGAACACATGAAGAAAAAAAATAAATTGATTGCATCACAGGAAGGAGAAAATAAAAAAACAAAGCGGAAATAAAAAAACATGAGAGAGGTCGCTAGAAGGGGACACAATTTTTTCTTCTATAAAAATAATGTAACAGAAGAAAAAATCACAAAATCATTATTAACAAAACTAATGGCATTTGGCGTTGCCCACCCACTTTTTTATTTATGCCAACAAAAAATACTACGAAAAAAACTAACAGGCAACGCCAATGTGTGAGGGAAGAAAAAAACAGTAAAATAGCTTCAATTTTATTTTTTATTTTCCCTTTTTGCTTTTCAAGTAGAAAGTGGTTTTTAAGTAAATATCGATTTATTTAAGTTTTTAAATAACTTCAGTTTATGAGTTAAAAGTTTGTAAACTTAAGTTTTCAACTTTATTATTATAAGTTATCTTTATTTTCAATTTATTTTATATATACTCAAGTTTAAACTTGAAATTTTTAAAATAAATTAAAGTTTTAAGATTGATCTTAAGTTTTAATAAAAATTCAAGTTTAATTAAAACATAAATGTGTTTAAGCTTAAAAATTAAGTTTGTAAACTCAAGTTTACAACTTTAATTTGTTTTTAATAAAACTAAAGTTTGTGATCTTAAAATTTTCAACAAATATAAGTTTATATTATTTAAAACTTATTTTTAATTAAAAAATGTTAAATAAATTCACTAACCTTTCCCTTCATATCCAAAAAGAAAATTGCTGAACAAGCCATTTTATATTCAATTTTTGCAGGCAGAAAATAAATCCAAATTATGCGTTGTTGTTATTTTAACAATTTTTTATATTCTTCTAAAAATTATTTAATTTTATTATTTATTTTTATATTTTGTTTAAAAGAATTTAATACAACTGAACAATTAGAAGAAATTGAAAATACAAAAAATGAAGAACTAGATAATTCAACAAATGTAGGTCTTAAAAATATAAAGATTTGACTGAAAAATTAAACTGAAATAATAAAATAAAAATTATATACTTTATATGAAGGCTTAAAATACTTTAATTTTAATAGAATTTATAATTAATTTTTTTAAATTTATTCAAAAAAATAATATATTATTAAATATTTAAGTTAATACCGCTGAATGAGACTAATGTAGACGAAGGAGAAAAACTTTTTAAGTTAATAATCTTAAAGCCTCTCTGCGAGTTTATGAACAATAATAGCAGTAGCAATTGTGCTGTCTAAACCTTTCAATTAAAATATAAATTAATTAATTTAAAAAATGTTTAAAAAATATACAATTATTTTAAATAAATATAAAAAATTAATTAATTAAAATTATCTCTCATTATTAGTTTTTAAAAAAATAAAATCTAAAAAATAACAAACAAAAATCAACAAAATGAGCTTTAAAATAATATATATTAAACATATCATTATTTATCTATCATCTTCACTGTCATCATCTTCATCATCACTACTAATATCTTCTTCTTTTACGTTAATAATATTATTATTAATTTTTCCATTTAATTGTTTAGATTTATTAGAATTAATTAAAGAAAAGTTGCCAAGTTTCTCATTTTTTTCTTTCTTCACATTTTTTATTTCTTCTTCATCACTATCTTCTTCTTCTTCATCTTCACTTTGTTCTTCATCTTCTTCATTTTCTTCTTCTTCATTATTATCATTTTTTGTTGTTTTTTTAACATTTTTATTTGAATATTTTAACATTTCAAATAATCCAACATTTCGGCATAGTTCTTTTTGTTTTTCAATTTGTTCAGCTAAAGTTTTTTGAAGTAATTTTATAGCTGAACGCAAATCATTAGTTAACGGTTTTTGGAAATATATTTCTGAAAAATAAAAATAAAAAAGATAATAAAAACTCTTCTTAAATTTTAAAGATTTTTAAATGACTTAATTATTAAGTTTGAAATATTTTTTTTTTAATTGAAAAAATAATAGGAATTAAAATATAAAGATGGCAAAAGAGTTGAGGAATGTTCCAAAGAATTTAAAAAGAAAGGAAAAAAAAGAAATTTAAATAAAATTTGCCGACTCTTTTGCCATCAAATTCAATTATTTAATAAAAAAATAAACCTAATGTTGTATCTATTACATCATATAAAATATCAAAAAATTGAACATTTGATACATTTTTGTTCAAAAATTCAAAAAGAATAAAAAGTTGACGTCTTTCAAGGTCAGAAAGTGAAAGTTTTAATTGTTGTCTAATGCGAATTTGATGAAAAACAGCAAAAATATATTCAAGCGAGAAATCTTTGATTTTTAAAAGTATAGTGGAAATTAATTCTTGAACACGTCCTTCACGCAATAAATAATCAAAATCACCAAGTTTCATCTTTTTTTAAAGAAAATAAATAATTCTGAAACATTTTGTTAACCTATTTTTCTTTTTTAAATCTAAAAATGCCCTAAAATTATCCCTCAGTATCCCCCTTTTTTAACGAAAAAAAATTCAAAAAAATTTTAATAATAAACCTGTTCCAATTGTCGTTGAGTAGGTTCAATTTCAATACGTTCTTGTTCTCCTTCCCTTTCTTTTCTGAAAATAACCAATCCTTTAGGCCTTTTCTCGACTTGTTTTTCTTCTTCATTTTTTTCTTCAATATTATTTTTATTTAAAAAATTATTTTTTATTTCTTCTTCTTGTCTCTTTCTTTTACCAAGTTTTTCAGTTTTTTTATTTTTTTCAAATTGTTGTTGTTCTTCTTCTTTTCTTCTCCAAATAGCAAAATTATTGTTCCCCAATCCAAAAGCAAAATGTTTATTTAAAGGGTCAATAGCCAAAGTTTTAATTTGTGATTCTAAACGCCAAGTATGTACCAAATCAAAATTGTTTTTCAAATTAACAATATTTACTCGACGATCAATTGACCCAGTAATTAAGAATTTTTCATCTTTTGATAAATTTAGTGATGTTACCTAAATAATAATTATTTTTTTATAATAATTATTATTTGCTTAAAAATTCGAATAATTTAAACCATTTTCTTATGAAGTTTCAATTCTTTGACTATTTGTCCACTATTTAAATCCCAAAATTTTATTAATGTTCCACCAGCAGAAGCAAACAAATTATTTTTTGAAGAGACAAACAAAACTTTTTCTACAGGTAAACCGTGATTAAATTCACGGACAAAACTGCTTCCATCTTGTCTAGTATCCCACAAACGAATTGTGTTGTCATACGAGCCTAAAAAATTTTAATTTTAAAATTAAAAGATGAGGGTACTTTTCGGTTATTCACTCGCAAAAGTCCGCAAGAACTTAGGAGGATGATTGGCAGCTATTTCTGCGTGTTTTTCTTTTGAGGAGAGGATGAAAAGCATGTTGGAAAACATTTTTGATTTTATACCTCCAAAATAATCATTTCATTTCTCTTTGCATTTTTGAGAAAATAAATATTATAAATTGCGGACAAAATTTGCGGACTTTTATGCATTACCGAAAAGTACCAAAAATAGGCCATAATTTAATTTAAAATAAATATAATAAACCTGTTGCTAATAAATAATCATTATTTGGAGCAAAAGCACCCGTTCGTATAAAATCCGTATGTGCTCCACAACTCCAAATTGGAGAAGCATTTTCTGTTGCCAAATCAAACAATTTTGTATAACAATCATCAGAAAAGGAAGCTACTCTATACCCACTTGCATCAAATTGAAAAGAATAAATTTGGCTTTTATGTGCTTTAATTGTACGTATTGGAGTACGTAAACCTTGTTTTCTAGGTTTTTCGCTATGAGTGTCAAAAAATTGCAAAAAGCCGTTATCTGTTGAAACACCTTTAAAAATTTGAAGTAAACAGAATAAATCGTCCGATTAAATTAAAAGTTAAAAAACGAAAATGAAAGAAGTTTCGGAACACATTTCTACTTTATTTATTCGCAAGATACGTATTAATAATTCCAGTCGTCCTAAGGGAGTAAAATATTTTCTTTCCCTCAAAAAAAATCAAAAAATTTTTTTGAATGAAAAAAATCTTTTTAAAAAATTAAAACCTAATAATGCTCCATCATGCCTATACTTAACTGCACATAAAGAAGTTTTAAAACGAGAATAAATTGCAGAAGGTTCTGTTGTAGCCGTGTCAAAGACAATAACCTTTTAAATTTTCATTTAGATTTTTTGAAAATAAAATAAAAAGTTTAACTCTACTTCCACCAGCGACAGCTAAAGAGTAAGGAGCGCAAGGTTTAAAATCACAACTAGAACAAGACTCTTCAAAAACTGCTGCTTCCTAAAATTTAGAAAAATTGTTGATTTGACAGAAAATATATTTTGGAATTCAAAAACCACTCTCAATTTCATATTAAAATTAAATTTTCATAAAACCACCAAAAACCTAACAAATTATCAAATAAATAAACCTCCATCCTCATCCAATATTTTTGTTCTTCACTAACACCATCTTCAACATTTGAACCTCTTAATGGAGTGATAGGCTTAAAATGTGTAGTCATTTTTTCTTTTAAAGATTAATTAAAAAAATAAAATAAATTAAAAAATAGTTAACTAGAAAAACAACAAAAAAAAAAGAAGTGTTAAAATTAAAATAAATTTTTTTAATTAAAATTTTAAACAAAATTGTTAAAATAAAAAAAAATAAATTTTTGTGTGAATGCTCCGATCATTTCGGGACGTGTACATTTCGTCAAACAAAATTGCACGACATTTCGCCACTACGAAAAAAAAATACATTTCGTTTACCCGATTCCACTATTTTTTGCCGTTGGGACGAAATGTCATGCAATTTCTGTTGACGAAATGTCGGGACAGATCATTACACTAAAAAAAATTTCAATTTTTTTCCATTTATAAAAAAAGAAATGTTCGGAGCCAATTTAATTATTACAAACAAAAAATAACAAAATTGAGATATATATTTATTTTCTTTTAAAATTAATTTAATCAATCTCATCATTATCTGAATCAGCAAAACGTTTTCGTTTTGCAATGCCAGTATTACCCAATCTCCTAAGCATTTTTGATGCCATCAGTGTTTTTGTTATTGGTTTTTTAGAGGAAATCCGAGCAAGAATTTCTTCCTAAAAAATGAAATATTTTTTTTGGTTAAATAAAAAATTATTTTTTAAACGAAAGAAAAATTTAGGGCAACACATAAAATAAAATCCAAAAATTCTTAAAAATAAAAAACTAATGGATTGTGTCAAATAAACCTCCATTAAATGAGGAAAATTAAAATTTTTATCATTTGAATAAAATTTAAAAATTCCCCTTCGTTAAAAAACATCATTTGCCTTAAAAACTAACAGAACACACATTAATTAAACCAAATCTAATATTAAAAAAAAATTAAAACCTCAACATCAACTTCCACAACATCTTTAAAAACATCACGACGTGTAATTTTAAGAAATTCTTCTCCAGTATCTTTCTCATCTTTCTCTTTTTCTTCATCAATATCAAAAGCATTATTTAATTCATCTCCACCAAGTTTAATTTCATCAGTTATAGTAATTGTTTTTTCACAAGCATTTTTCTTATCAGAATCTTCAATATTAATACCACGCTTACGAAGAAAACGAATTCTTGGTGTAAGTGTTAAACCATAAGATCTTTAAAAAAATAAAAAATAGACAAAAAGTCAACATAAAGAAATAAGAAATTGTGTAGTTTAGATACACACCCCATTTAATCGCAAAAGAAAACATTTTATTTTCAAGCCATTTTAGGACTAAACTTTTTTTGCTAATAAATGAGGTGTGGGTCTAAAGCAAAAAATTTGTTTAATCATAAAAAATTAACTTTGCTAGAGCCTCAAAATTTATTGAATCAACATTAAAAACTTTCTTCAATTGTGCAAAATAAATAGCTCTTGCATAGGAAACAAAAGCCTAAATTAAAAATAAATTTAAAAAAAAATTAAAATAAAAAAAATACACTCTGTCCAAATTGTTTTAAATCAGGAAATGGTATCATTAAATTAGCCAACTTTATTTGTATTGAAAATAATTTATTCTTTTCAACCCTTTTTTAAAGAAAATAAAAATTAAAAAGTAAAAAAAAATAATTTTAACTAACTCAACTTTGTTAATTGGAATTTGTCTAGATTGTAACATTTCAATAAATGGACCTTCTTGACTATTTGTTAAAATAAGCATTGCTTCACCACTTTTGTTCATTCGGGCAGTTCTTCCAACTCTTTTAATTAAAAATTATTTAAAAATTTCCAATTTTAAAGATTGTATGGAAATTTTGAAAAAAAAATCTAAAAATCAGCAAAATGACGAAACATTTATATCAGCGGAAAAATATTTTAAAAAATAACTTTTCACACTGAAAAGAATTCTCTAAAGAAAAAAGAATCTTTTAATTAAAAACAATTTTTATAAATTGTCCGAGGAGTCAAATTCTTAAATATTTTTTTTAAAAATTAAATATATTTCAAAAAACCTATGAATATAATCATCCACAGACGGAGGACAGTCCATTTGTAAAACCCAATCAAGTCCAACAAAATCTAAACCTCTACTAGCTACATCTGTACAAATCATAGCAGCACCTTTAGTATTTTCATCAAAACGTTGAAATCTTTCCATTCTTTTTCCTTGCTTTAAATTTCCCCATAAACCTGTAAAATAAAGGCCGGGACGTAAATGTGTTATTGCTTCAGTCAGAAAACGAGCCTTTAGAAAAAATAATTAAATTAATTTTAAAAATATTATTTAATAAATTAAACCTGTTTACAACTTGTAACAAATATTAGAGTCTTTTTTCTTTGATGATTTTTTAAAAAAGACCAAACAATGTTAATTTTATCTTCTTCTTCACATACAAGATAGGACTAATAAATGAACAAAAATTAAAAAAAAAAATTAATAAAATAAAAAACAACGTAAAAAGTCGAAAATTTAATTTATAACAATCGACTGAAAAATTATAAATCATAAAAACAAAAATTCGAATTTTCTCAAGTCCCTAGATTTTTATTAGATTCAAATAAATTGTACTTTCCTGTTAAATGTCCTATTTTTCATAAATATTTGTATATCACTTAATTTATTCTTATTGATGACTGTCTGACCATTATATCTCATTGACCATTTGTAGGTATTAGGAGAAAAAAAAAGAAAAGATAAGAGTAACGTTTAACAAGAAAGTATCAAATAAATAGTCAAGTAAAATGTTTTAAAAAATTAAGAAAAATGTCAAAAAATAGCGTAAAAGTTGAACTCATTAAAAAAAACATTAAAATAATATAAATTTACTTGTGTTAGATTATCAGGAGTTGCATTTTTAGCATCTTCATGTGCAGACACAAAAACTGGATCTTTTAGCGAAACACGAACCAAATCTTCAACTCTCCTAGTTTGTGTTGCAGAGAATAAAAGAGTCTGTCTTTCATTTGGCAAATTTTCGATAATAGCATCAATCTTTAATAAATAAAACTTAAAAATTAGAAAAATAGGATAAAAAACCTGTTGTCTAAAGCCCATATCTAATATTCTGTCAGCTTCATCAATCACAAGCATTTGAAGCTGATCAAAGCAAAAATAACCGTTCTCGTCCATATGTTGTAGTAGACGACCAGGAGTGCAAATTACTATTGAAATACCAGCTAAACGTTCTCGTTCAAAATTAACGTCAGTACCTATATTATTTTGAATTAAATATTATTGTAAAATTTTACAAAGAAAATGTATCGCTTTTAAAAACACATTAGACAAAAAAGCCATGAAATAAAAGCTGATCTAATGTGCTTTCGCAAAGCGTTAATTAATTTATCCCAAAATAAAAAATCTTTAAATCATAAACATTTACAGATTAAAGAAATTAAAGAGGGAATAAAATTAAAAAATATACAAAACCTCCAATAAGTAGAGCAGCAGAAAAATCGTGATGACTGCCAATATTATTTAAAACTTGGAAAATTTGAAAGGCTAATTCTCTTGTTGGAGTAATCACTATAGCACCTAGACCATCAAATTTAGTCCATTTATTTCGCCATAGGCATTCAAGTAACTTAAAAAATAAAATTTAAGATATCCAAAAACTACTCAAATTTGTTTAAAAAACTAATAAAATTAATTAAACCGGAATAAGCAAAGCCAAAGTTTTTCCACTTCCCGTCTTAGCTGCTCCAACAACATCTTTTCCATTAATTGAATGTTTAAGAGAAAGAAGTTGAATATCTGTTGGTGTTGTGAAATTTGAATCATTTAGTCCTTTAAGTGTAAATGGCGAGAGAGGAAAATCGGAAAACTTGTTTGCGACAAAACTTTCCTTAAAAATAAAAAAATAAATTTTTAGTTTTATCCAATAAACACTTACAGAATTAAGAGAATTGTATTTACTTGTAATTTGTTCAATTAAATTTCCAATATTCTTCCTTTTTAAATTCTCTTGTTTTCGATGACGTTTGCGTTCAATTAAATCTTTATTTTTAGGCTCTGATAAAATAACTTGTTCGTCGTCGTCACTGTCACGAAATTTTTTTCTCATATTACTTAAGATTTTAAACAAATTAAAAAATGTTTGGATAATGAAATTAATCAAATATAAAATCATAATCAAATATAAATAGAAAATAAATTAAAAATAAATTTTTAATCTTTTCACAAAAAAATTAAAAAAAAACAAAATAATTTTTAAAACATATTTTTATCTCCAAAATTTAAATAAACCAATTAAAACATCAAATTACAAAAATATTGACGAAATTCCTTTGTGCTGCAACTTAAAGTCCTTATAAGTGAAGAAATTATCTGCAAACGTAGATCTGCGGGTGCTGGTTCGGACTTCGAAAATGTTAAAGATCTTGGAAATTCAATGGTATAATTTGTCTTATTTGCATAGTTTTTATTTACATTTTGTAGGTCTACGTAAGTGGGCGTCACGGATAAAAGAGTACTCACTGTTCGCCCTGGGGCTTCTGAACAAACAATGGCAGAGATGGACAAAGAAGTCACCAAAATTTTAAAAAAGGCATGGGATGAAACAGAACAATTTGTTAACGAGGAAATAAAATTAATCCTTAAAGTTAGTTTTAAATTTTAAAAATAAATTTTTAAGATTTATTTTTTAGTTTGCTGATGAACTATTTAATAGAGATAAAATTAATGGAGACGATGCTAATGCGTAAGTTTCATTATTTTGCATAGAGTATTTTTAATTCCACGGAAAACTTCCTTGTTTTTTAGCTGTTGTTTTGTGGGTTTGGGAGAAATTGTAAAATATTTTTTGGGAAATTTTATTTATTTTTTATTCTTAATTTTTTTAAGTATACTTACACGACTCCAAAATGAATTGGATATTGAGAAAGTTCGCCTGGACGAAGAAGAAAAACAACATAAAAGAGATATGAAGGAACAACAACAACGAGAAGTGGACGCAGAAAAAAGGCGAAAAGAAAAGGAAGAAAAATTTCAAAAGGGATAATAATTATTATATCTCAAACTTCCTCTTCCTTTTGAAATTTTTCTTCCTTTTCTTTTCGCCTTTTTTCTGCGTCCACTTCTCGTTGTTGTTGTTCCTTCATATCTCTTTTATGTTGTTTTTCTTCTTCGTCCAGGCGAACTTTCTCAATATCCAATTCATTTTGGAGTCGTGTAAGTATACTTAAAAAAATTAAGAATAAAAAATAAATAAAATTTCCCAAAAAATATTTTACAATTTCTCCCAAACCCACAAAACAACAGCTAAAAAACAAGGAAGTTTTCCGTGGAATTAAAAATACTCTATGCAAAATAATGAAACTTACGCATTAGCATCGTCTCCATTAATTTTATCTCTATTAAATAGTTCATCAGCAAACTAAAAAATAAATCTTAAAAATTTATTTTTAAAATTTAAAACTAACTTTAAGGATTAATTTTATTTCCTCGTTAACAAATTGTTCTGTTTCATCCCATGCCTTTTTTAAAATTTTGGTGACTTCTTTGTCCATCTCTGCCATTGTTTGTTCAGAAGCCCCAGGGCGAACAGTGAGTACTCTTTTATCCGTGACGCCCACTTACGTAGACCTACAAAATGTAAATAAAAACTATGCAAATAAGACAAATTATACCATTGAATTTCCAAGATCTTTAACATTTTCGAAGTCCGAACCAGCACCCGCAGATCTACGTTTGCAGATAATTTCTTCACTTATAAGGACTTTAAGTTGCAGCACAAATGAATTTCGTCAATATTTTTGTAATTTGATGTTTTAATTAGTTCTGGATTTTGTAAATTAATTTTATTTGTTTCACAAAAATATTAAAAAAAACAAAATAATTTTTAAAACACATATTTTTGTCTCCAAAATTTAATTAATAATTCGAGAAAGCTTCTGAACTTTGTTAAGCAATATATCCCCATCACTATAAAAATAAAATATAAATAAATAAAATTGTTTTTAAAATTTACTGAATAATTTTTTTGTAAAATAAATTCTTTTGGTCAGTTTGTGCAGTTTCAATAATTCCTTTACAAGCATCTATACGACAACTTAATTTTCCAGAAGAAATAAAATTAAATAATTGTTGATCCAAATATTCTTTGGTAACACCAAAACTTTTTGCCATAACGTCCAAACTAACCTTAAAAAAATTATTAAACTTTTTGAAAAATTTAAATTAGAGGAAGAACTTATTTTTAAAATTATTAGACAATAAATTCTCACATTTCCCATAAAAATATATAATTTAAAAAAATAAAAAAACCGTTTTATATGGAGTTAAAAATTGTTGATAAGCCTTGACACGCATTGTTCGAGTAAAAAATTGACAATGTAAATTTAAATAACGATCTTTAACAAGAAAATCTCTTTCCAATTTAGCAAGAGCAATCATAAAATTGCTGTAATCACAATTATAAAATGTTTCAAGTAATTCTTTAGCAAGTGGAAGATTGGTATTTTCTTTAGATTTTTCGGCATTTAACTGAAATAAAAAATTTTTAAACGTAAATTATAATTAAAATAAAAGTTTAAACCTGTTGCTGAATTTCACTGCAATTCACAACCTTTTCTTTCAAGTCTGGACGCTCCAAAGCTTTAAAAAAATAATTTAAATTTTAATTTAAATATTAAAATAACAACCACAAACAGAAGTTATAACAGCATAAAAAATTAATTCTTCATAAGTCATCAATTCATGAGCTCCAAAAGTTGGGACAACTTCAAGAAAAAGTTCTGCTGCTCCTTTCATATCTCTAATAGCCATAAAGTAAAGTCCTTTATATGACTTTAAACGATTCTTTCTGTCCCAATCACCGCCCTAAAAAATAAATTTTATCAAATAAAAATAAGAAAACCTTTTCCATCAATTCACTTGCTTTTTCAATATTTTCAGTAATTAATTGATGATCCATAAAGAAAAACCCAATACGAATTAAATTAAAAATCAAATCAATTCGATAACCACCTCCAACAGTTTTTTCAAATGTTTTGTTAAAAGAAGCAACAGAATTTTCTTTATCACCAAGTTGACAATAATATTCAGATTTGGCTAACCATGCTTGACGAACCTCACTTTCTCCTTAAAAATAAATTTACTTTTATTTAAAATAAAAATTCAAAAAAAATTCAAATAAAAAAAAACTTTTAAATTAAATAAAAGATCTATTTTTAAAGAATACCTAAATTTTTCTCTGCATCTTCCAATTGACTGTTAATTTCTCCCAAACGTTTATCATTTTGTTCCTTTAATTTTTGCATTAAAGCTTGATCAATGGGTATTTTTAAAGAGCAACACATATATTCATAAAAAGGTGCCATTTCATCACGTTTTACATGCTTAAAATATAAATTCTGTTGAAGAAAAAATAAAAATAAACCTCAAGTAAAGCCATCCAATGAGAAGAATCATTCTTTTGTCCCATAAGAAAAAAAAGTTTGGCAATTTCAAGATTTGGATTTTTTGAAATTAACTTAAAAAAATAAAATTAAATAAAAATAAATTTTAATAACCTCTTTATCAAATTCATCTTCTTTGTTAATTTGTTTCTTTCCTTTTTTGTCTTCTTTTTGGACCATAATTGAAACAATATATTTAAAATTAAATTACTAAAACTAAAAAAATTAAAAGAAAAATGTTGATCACATTAATAATTAAAAGGATTAATAAAATAAAAGAATTTTTCACAAAAATCATCATTTGTTCAATGAAAATAATCTCTAACGTCTTCCTTCTCATATTTTTTATAATCTTTTTATTAATTTCATTTTGGAAAATAATACAAATATCAAAATGTCAACTTTTAAAAATTAAGACTAATTGTCACAATGTGTTCTAAATTAATAAAACGGATTTACATCTTGGATTTACTAACGGATTTACAAACTTAAAAACAAACTTATAAACCTAAATTTGAAAATTAAATTTTCTTAAGTTTAGGTTTACAAAAAATCAAGTTTGTCTGTAAAAACTTAGATTTACAACAATCTTATAAACTTAAGAATAAAATTTGCAAACAAGTTTACAATCTCCATTATTAAATATAAATTGTATAAATAGCAACAAAAATTTATCAAAATTAAAACAACTTAAATAAATATTTAGTTAGGTAAAAGTAAAAGGAAGTATTTCTTTGAATTATTATATACCTATTTTCTTTTAAAAAATTTAATAAAATATTAAAAATAAAAATCCCTCTTTCTTTCATTAAAGAAAGCTTAAAATGTCATATATTATTCTCTCAACAATTTTTCTTTTTTCATCATTTCCTCGAAAAATTCCCCGTAAGGAGAACAAATCCAATTTGGATAAGAGAAGAGCCCCCTCAAATATTTTTTTTTAAAAAAAGTCAAAAATGGCAAAAAAGCATTGAAATTTTTTATAATCCATTTCCTCATTCACTTTTATCATTTTTGTTGTTTAAAAAAACAAAAATTTTTTATTCTCATTTTTAAGAATCTTTTGAACCTTTTTTCTTTTAATATTTACAAACTTAAATATATTTACATATATACCTATATTTGTAAACTTGAAAGAAAAAGAATAAACTAATATATTTTAATTTGTAAACTTAATTTGTAATTTTAATTTGTAATCTAATCTAAGTTTTAATTGTAAATAAGATTACTCATAAATATCTCTACCCTAATTAATTATTATTATTTAACCATAATAGACTTATTATCTCTGTCAGACTTTTTTTTTAAAAAAAAGTTTATTTTAAGTTTATAAACTTCATTATTTTTGAAGTTATTGCTCTTTCTCTTAAAATTGTATTTTGTATTTTATTCTACATTAGTTAGTTAATTAAAAATAGAAACTAAAATTTAATTTTTGTACTGAAAGAAATTTATTTTTTTTTAATTTATTTAAAATTATTTTTTTTAATTAAAAAAATATTATTTTTTTTATCTCACGCAACTAATTTATTATAATTAGAAATTAAGCTTTATTTATTTTTTTTCTATTTTATTATCCCATTTTTCAGCTCTTCTTTTGTTAAAATATTTATTTATTTAATTTTATTTTTTAATAAAAAATGAGACAAAATAAATAATATCCCAAAATGTGGCAAGTATTTTTCTCTCTTTCTTCTGCTTAAATAAAATAAAAAAAAATTTAGTCAAAAATCTTAAATAAATTTACAGGCATTTTAAGAGATTAAGGATGAAAAAAATTTTTTTTGATGAAATAAATGACTTTAAAAAAAATAAAATAAATAAATAATGTAAAATATATTGTCCTTTAAAACATTATTTTATTTTTTCTTTTTTTCTAATTTTTCTTTTGCTTTTATTCTCTCAGATAATGCCCTCCTTTAGGGGTTTATGAAGCAAATTTTATTTAAAAATAAATTTTATTATTTAAAAATTTTTTTAAATTCATTTTTATGTTAAGGAAAGTCTCAATTTTATTTTTAAAAATATCAATAATTTTTAGAAAAATTAAAAATTATTTTTTTTTCAATTTTAATTATTTTGAGACTTAAAAAATATATAAAAATAAAAAAAATTTTTTTTAAATTATTTAAATTTATTTTTTCTTTAATAAGGGTCATTTTTAACTATTTATTGAATTTAAAAAAATATTTCTTTTTTTTCCGTTGTTTATTGGAAACACTTTGTTTTACTAATTTATTTATTTTTTATTTTCTCTTTATTTATTCATAAAAAATATATTTCCTTTTTTTCCTCATTTTTAATATATTAAAAAAAAATAAAAAGGGCATAAAAATGAGAAGAATAAAAATAAAAAAAAAGTTTTTGAGCTCAAATTTCGGGAAACACACAAAAATAAATGCTCAAATTATTCAAAAAAATATTGGAAAAAAAGGAAAAAAATATGTTTATTTATTTAATGTTTAGTAGTGTTATTAGCCTTTAAATATACCACTTTTATTTATTTAAAGGCAAAAAAATAAAAAAATTTTTTGAGACTTTTAGGTTATTTAATAAGGAAAAAGGAAAGTCTTTATTAAAGGACCACAAACTCTAAAAATTAAAAAAAAAATTAATTAATATTTATTTTATTTTTTTGATTAACAAGGCTGGAAGGGTAGAGGTAGTGGAACAATAGCCTCTGTTAAAAAAAATAAAATTTTTTTTTATTTTAATTATTTAATTTAATTAAGTGTATATAATAATATTATTAACATTAAAATTTTTATCTATTTAATTTTTCTATAAAACAATTTTTTGAAGAGTGGAGGATATTGCGCCTAATATATCCACAATTTTTTATTTTTTTAATTTTCAAAGATTTTATTTTTTTATTATTTTAAGTTTGTTATAATATTTAGGTTTTTTAGCGCTTTTTTAAAAATTAAAAAAAAATTTTTTTTTAAATAAATTTTGGAGAGCCTTCCCTCCCAATTATAGCAACAATTATATAAATTCAAAGATTATACTATTTTTATTTAAAAAAAATATTAAAATGCGTGAGAATAAAAGACATAAATATTAAAATAAAAAGAATAAAAAAAATAAATTTTTTTGATTTAATATTAAATTAAATAAATTATTTATTCTTATTAAATAAATTATTTATTTATTTAAATATTTTTAGGCATGAAAAAATTTTTTTTTTTTAATTTTTATTTTATCGACTACTTTCACTATTTAGTATTTTTATTTTATTTTTATTAAAATAATTTTAAGGGCGGAAAAATTTTTATTTATTTTTTTCATAAATACCACCCTACACTTAATTGTTAAAATAAATAAATAAATTATAGACTGTAAAAAAATATTTAATTTAATTATTAATTTTAAATTCAAATTTATTTTTTTTTAATAATTTTAAATAAATTAATTAATTTATTTTATTAAAATTTAAATTTAAAAATCTCTCTTATAATTTATTCTATTTTTATTAAATTATTTTAATTAAAAATAAATAAACTAAAAAATATTTTTAAAAAAATTAAAAATATTATTAATTATTTTTAAATTTAAAATTTAATTTTTTTTTTAAATTTATTTTTTTTTTAATATTAATTTTGTTGCAAGAACACTAAATTTACCTATTTTTCTAACGTAATAAAAATAATTCTATTTTTATTAATTTATTTTTCTATTTTTAGAAAAAAATAAATTTAAATAATTAATTAAAAATACCATTTTTACAAAATGAAATTATTATTATTTTTAAAAAATAAATATTATTTTTATTAAAATTATTTAAAAATGAATTGTTCAACTCGTTTTTTGCAGCAACAACTTCCCCCTGATATGCTTTTCCGTTGGAGTCATAATGGTTCTGTTGCTATTTGTTATTCGTAAGTGTTTTTTGTGTTTTCTTTTGTATTTTTAATTTTTTTTATTTTTTTTTATATTTTTTTTATATTTTTAATTAAAATTAGCGACATAGTTAGGTTCATTCTAAATTCTATAACTTAAGAATAAATAAACATATTTTTACCTTTTTAGTATCATTCGATAGAGAATAAAATTTTCTATAAAATAAAAGTTAAATCAGAATTTTAGATTATCAGAAAAAAAAGTTATGTTCAAAAAACTAAAGTTTTTCACTAAAATAGCTGTCTTTTCTTACTTTTTTTACTACAACTTTTTTTCTCGACTTTAAAAAATTTTTAATTTTAAGTTTTTTGTAGCTAATTTTATTCTCTATCGATTGATAAAAAAATATGAAAATTATTTTAATTTTTTGTTGAATTATAAAAGTTGGCGCAATGTTGGTCATTGCGTCCAATGAGTTCTTTCTGACAAATTAATTTTTTTTAATTTTTTATTAAATTAAAAATGTATAAAATTTAATTTAAAATTAATTTTTTAATTATTTTTTTTAAATTTAATTTAGAAATAATTTATTTTAATTTTTTAGAATTAATAAAATATTTATATTTTACGTCATTTTATTTCACATGTTAAAAACTTTTTTTTTTATAATTTTTTTAAAATTTATTTTTAAAATATTTATTATTTAAATAATTGCATTTTACATTGTTTTGCAAATAAATATTATAATAAAATAATAGAGCTTCCTGGCATTTTTGCAAAAATTAAAAAAAAAATAATTTTTTGTGTTTTGTGTGGAGAAATAAAAAAGAAGAAAAAAATTAAAAAAAATTTTATTTTTTTTAATCAATTTTTAAATTATTTTGAATTTTTAAAAAATATTTTTTATTATAATAATTTAAAATTTTATTTTTTAAGTGCTGTTTTTGTTCTGTCTCTAATAGGAAATGGGTGTATGTTTTTAATTTTATTCAGGTATTTTTTAAATTAATTAATTTAATCAATTTTTTTAATTAAAAAATAAATAAATATTTAATTTATTTAAATATAAAAAAAATAAATTTTAATTAATTATTTAATTAATTAATTTTTAAAAAAGAAATCAATGTGTTAAAAGAAGGAGAGTACATTCACTTCTTTTACATATGACAGTTGCACAATTGCTTGTTACTTTGGTATTTTAATTAAAATAAATTTAAATAAACTTAAATAAAATAGGTTTATATACCAAAAGAGATTGTACATAATTTAACTATTGCATGGCTAGGTGGTGATTTACTTTGCAGACTTTGCAAATTTTTTGGTAAAAAATTAATTTTAAAATTGTAAGAATAAGTATATATTATTCAAATTTGAAAATATAAAACTTGAATATATAAAACTTGAAAATATACAAACTTGAAAAAAGTCAAGTTTTATTTATTTAAAGCAAAATACTACTTATATTATATTAAAAATAACCAATTAATTAGTAGACTAAACTAACTTTACGCCAACGACTATAACTCATAATAAAATTAAATTATTTATTTTTTTCTTAATATTTTTGATAGAGAAAACATTCAGCTACAAAATAAAATTTAAATTAAAATTTTAAAAAAATTTATAAAAAAAGTTTAGTCAAAAAATTGATAATTGTATAGAAAAAAAGTTTTTGTCAGTTTTTTGATCACAACTTATTTAATTAATCAACAAAAATTTTTTATTTTTATCTATTTTGTAGCTTATTTTGTACTCTATCGAATGATATCAAAAAATTTTCAATCCATTTATTTTTCATCGAGTTATGATTTTTGGCGCAATGTTACTTACCCCAAATTTATTCTTATTTTCAGATGTTTTTGGAGTTGCTTTGTCTGCTGGTATTTTAGTGTGTTTAAGTCTTGACAGATTTTATTCTATATTATTTCCACTTTATGTTATTAATGCAAAAAGAAGTGTACAAAGAATGGTCACCGTTGCTTGGTATTTTTTAATTTTAAATAAATTTTAAGGACAGTTCAGCACACATGGTTGTGTCGCGCTTAACTGTCCCAACAAATTTATTTAATTTAAAAATTTTTTTTAATTAATAATTATAAAGAAATAAAAAAATTTAATTATTTAGGTTAGTAGCTGCTCTTTCCAGCCTTCCACAAGTTTATATATTTAGAACAGCAAGGCATCCATGTTTTACTGAATTTACAGTAATTTAAATTATTTAAATTAAATTAAAATAATTTTTTAGAAAATAAAAATTATTTTTTTTACTACCAAATTAAAATAAAATAATTTTTCTAATTTTTAAAAATTATTTTATTTTCCTAAGCAATGTGTATCTGCTGATATTATTGGATTATTGTCCCCTAATGTTATTTATTGGTTTTCTATTTTAAATATTGTTCAAGTAAATTTTTTAATTTAATTTCAAAAATTAATTTTAAGGTTTATTTTATCCCTTTATTTGTTATTTTATTTTGTTATGGTTCAATTCTTGTTTCAATTTCACTAAAAAGTAAAGATAATAAAATAGCCAATGAACCAGAACAACCTCCCAAAGAGCAAAAAAATATTACAAAATTGGCATTATTAAGAGGACATGAAATACATCAACAACTAGCAGCTGGTTGAATATTATAAAATTTAAAAAATAATTAAAAATAATAGAATCCAACTAGGAGCTTTTTAAACGCTTAGTTTGTAAACGCTTATTTTTATAAGCTGCAATAAAACTTTTTTTCTTCTGATTTTCCGGAAAACACAAAATTCTTATTTAATTTATTTCAGAAAACAGAATCCTGTTCCGGAATTATTATTAAAATAATTCCATAGAATATTAATAAATAATAATAAAGAAAGAATTTTAAATAATTATAATGTCAAAAAAAAATTCTATTAATTATTTTAATAAATGAAATTTTATTTTTTTTCAAAATATTAAAAATTAATTAAAAGAAAACATTTTTTAAATAAAGGTAGTGCAAAAAGTGCCAATTGGAGGCGTAGCAGTAGTTTAGCAACAGTCCCAGCTTCTCTTTATTTTAGTAAAACACAACCTAAACATTTTTATTATGGAACAACGGGAGGAGAAAATAATTCTAAAATTAATAATAATAATAATAAAAGGCCAAGTGTTGCAGCTAATATTAATAATAATGGTCTTCGTCGCACGGGTGGTGGTGATTCTTATGAAAGGGCAAAAAGCAAAACTGTTAGAATATTTTAAAAATTAAATTTTATTTTTATTATGAAAAACAAAAATAAAAATACGGAAATTAAACTGAAAAAATCAGAAGAAATACAAAAATTAAAGAATCAGAAAAAATAAAAAATTAATGAATTCAGAAGAAATACAAAAATACAGAAATCAGAAAAAATACAGAAATCAGAAAAAATAAAAAAATTAAAGAAATAATTTCTTTTTTATTTCCTTTTTTCAGCTTAAAATGACTCTAGTTTTGGTATTAGCATTTTTGCTTTGTTGGACTCCTTACACTGTTGCTATGTTTATTCACTTTCTTAGAGTTCAAACAGAGGCTCGACCAATTTCTCCATTGCTCAGCAAATTTTTATATGCCTTTGCTGTGTTAGTTTTTTAATTAATTTTTTTAAATATTATTTTTTAAAGTTTTAATTCTGCCATTTCACCTTATTTGGTTGGTATAATTTTTTATTAATTAAAAAAATCAATTTATAGTATGGCTATTTTTCTTTTAATATTCGAGATGAATGTAAACAACTCAGATATTTAGTATTTCGTTCAGCCCCTGCAAGATGTTTACTTAGGCATGGAGATTCAACGGAAGACTCTGTGTCTCATTCAAGAAGTCCTTTTGGTACTACTCCTGGGCAACGAGAGTAATAAAATTATTAAAATTAAAAACTTGAAAAATCAGAAATCAAAAATACATTAAAATAATAAACTTATTATATAATAAGGCAAAATACAGAAATATCAGAAAATTACAAAAACCAGAAAGGTAAAAAATCAGAAAAAATACAAAAAAAAAAGAAATACAAAAATCAGAATTTAATAAAATACAGACAGTGAATTAAATATTAAAAAAAAATATTTTTAGTAGTAGACGGAGAGCAATGATAAGACGCGAATCTCGAGTTAAAGAAGGTTTAATGATGTGTGAAGATGGACAAAAAAGACAGTCAATAAGTGGGGCTAAGGGTTCCACCCGTGTAGTAGTAACTGGACAACAAAAGGCACCAAAACTTTGGTAAAAAATTTAAAAATTCCAAAAAAAAAAATAAATTAAAGTGATACATCCCGTACTTTCTCACTTAATACTACTGCTACAACAATAACTTCAACTTCTTCATTTTCTAATGGTCGATGTACATCTATTACTAGACGACGTCCACATATAAATAATGAAGATTTTGATTTAATGGAAGTTGATTCTAAAGAAGAAGAGGAAGAGGAGGAAAATGAGAGAAAAAAGTCTTCTATTTTTTGTGATAATAAATAAAAATTACTAATTTTACTTCATTTAAAAATTATTATTTAATAAATTATCAAATTTTATTTTTCTAAATTAATTTTTATTAAATTTAATTTTTAATAAAAATTATGTACAAAAATGTGAAAAATAGTATAAATAATTTTTAAAAAAATCAGAAAATTATAAAAAAAACTTAATTTTGGGTTTTTTGTTTAAAAATTGCACAAGTTCGAATTTAAATAATAAAATAAATATCACAAATTTTTATGTACATTTTTATTTTATTTTCAAACTCTTATGACATAGTACTTCTTCATTGTTATTTAACCTGAATGAAAATTTTTTTGATAAAAACAAAATTCTGATTTTACGGAAAACACAAAATTCTGATTTAATTTATTCAAGAAAACAGAATTCTGATTTTCCGGAAAACCAAAATTTTTTAATTTATTTCAGAAAACAAAATTCTGTTCCGGAATTATTATTAAAATAATTCCATAGAATATTAATGAATTTCAGTAAAGTCAAAAATAATACAGAAATAACAAAATATTTATAATATTATACATATATAAGAAATATAAAATTTAATTTTATTCTATTAATTATTTTAATAAAATTTTATTATACCAAAAATAAATTAGAAAAACATTTTTTAAATTTAAATAAAGGTAGTGCAAAAAGTGCCAATTGGAGGCGTAGCAGTAGCTTAGCAACAGTCCCAGCTTCTCTTTATTTTAGTAAAACACAACCTAAACATTTTTATGGAACAACGGGAGGAGAAAATAATTCTAAAATTAATAATAATAAAAGGCCAAGTTGCAAATATAAATAAGAAAAAAGATAGTTGGACATTAAAAGGCTCTATTACACAATATACGTCCAATCGACTTTTATGCGTCCAATCGACTTTTATACGTCCAATCAAAGTTTATACGTCCAATAAAAGATTATACGTCCAAACGAATTTCTATGCGTCCAATCAAATTTTTATATAATTTAATTAAAATTAATTTTAAATGTTTTAACAAATTAAACAGGGAATTGGATTCGCATCTCTTCCAATATATGTTGAAAGATTTTTTTGTTATTGTGGAAACGCCAAAACATATATTGAAAGAGATATGAAGGTAAAATATCTTTATTAGTGCCATGAAGGTGGCTGATGCTAGTCTTAAGGGCTCCCCAGGTAGCCTAAATTCCCTGTGTGCTCTTTTAAACTATTAATATTTTTTAATAAAGCTCTATTAGTCCTTGAGCAAGGCTTTATAATAAATAAGACTATTTTTATATTTTCGAATTTGTTGATTGGACGTATAAACTTTGATTGGACGTATAAAAGTCGATTGGACGTATAAAAGTCGATTGGACGTATATTGTGTAATAGGGCCCATTAAAATAAAATGGAGCTCTTTTTGAGATTATTTTCTAGTTGAAAGCATTATTCAGATACATTAATATAAATAAGAAATAGCTAAAAAAGAATTTTGAAAATATTTTTGAACTTATATTTTATTATACAAAATTTTTTTAATAAGAAAAGATTTTAAATAAATAAAGTTACCTAAGAATCACCTAATATAATTAGAAAGAAACAGAATTGATATAAGAGCTAGCTAAATATAAGATTTTATGGAAAGAAACATGAGTTTTTATTCAACTTATTTTTATTATAAAAACTTATATTAATAAAATAAGATTTAAGAAGAAACAGTTGATATAAGGGCTAAATTTCTCATTTTTACACTTACATTAGATCTTTTTAGATTTAGTTTCTATTATACAATATTTTTTTAATAAAAAAAGATTTATAAAGAAATAAAGTTACCTAAGAATCACCTAGATAATCCTAAAATAAATATTTTGAACCTCTTTTTAGATTTAGTTTCTATTATACAATATTTTTTTAATAAAAAAAGTTAAAAATTTAAGATTGTAATCTTCTCTTATATTTATATTGTAAAAACTCAAAATTTATTAAAAACAGGACGAGTGATGTCAGCTAGAGATCAAAGAGAGATAAACAGACGTTATCTAGAAGGAACTCACTCTCCCGTGGCGGCCGATCAGGTGTTTATTAATAAATAATTCAGAATATATTGTATTAATCAAAATTGTAATTTAATAAAAAAATCTGATATTACAAATGTGGGTTATTTGCGTTTTATGTTTATACAGTAATAATTCTAATTTTTACAATTCTGTTTTTACTAATTTAATATATGAATTGTAATAACTTGTTTACAAAATTTAATTTTACAAATTCTGATTTTTTACAAACTTTAATTTTTCAAATTCTGATTTAATAATTTTAACAAATTCTGATTGTTTTAAATACACTTTTTAATTACATATTCTGATTTTATAAATTCTGATTACTACTAATTTTACCTTATTTTCATTTTATTATATTATTAGCGTTAAAAATGTTTTTATCAAAATATGTAGTCTATGCGCTCCGAAATTTACTTTTGGTTTTGTTCCTGTTATGTATGTTTAAACAAAACAAAAAATATTTTACCTGGATTAAAAATTATAAAACAGCGTGTCTAAATGCACAATTAAAATTATTTTCCAACAATAACGAATAATAAACATTTCTTTAATATTTTTTGATAATAATTATACATATCTTAAACTTGCTCTTCCCTTCGAAATTTTTCTTCCTTTTCATTTTTCCTTTTTTCTGAGTCCTCATCTCGTTGTTGTTGTTCGTTCACATCCATTTTATTTTTTTCTTCTTCGTCCAGGCGAACTTTCTCAAGTTCCAATTCATTTTGTAGTCGTGTAAGTATACTTAAAAAAATTAAGAATAAAAAATAAATAAAATTTCCCAAAAAATCTTTTACAATTTCTCCAAAACCCACAAAACAACATCTAAAAAACAAGAGTGTTTCCATGGAATTAAAAATACCCTAAGAAAAATAATGAAACTTACGCATTAGCATCGTCTCCATTAATTTTATCTCTATTGAAAAGTTCATCTGCAAACTAAAAAATAAATTTTAAAAATTTATTTTTAAATTTAAAACTAACTTTAAGGATTAATTTTATTTCGTCGTTTACGAATTTTTCCGTATCATCCCATGCCTTTTTCAAAATTTTGGTGACTTCTCTATCCATCTCTGTCATTGTTTCTTGAGAAGCCCCAGGGTGAACAGTGAGTACACGTTTATCCGTCACACCGCTTACGTAGACCTACAAAATGTAAATAAAAACTATTCAAATAAGACAAATTATACCATAGAATTTCCAGTGTCTCGAACATTTTCGAAATCAGAACCGGCACCCGCTGATCTTCGTTTGCAGATGATTTCCTCACTTATTGGACCTGCTAGGAAAAGTCCCAACCGTTCTCGCATTTCCTTTTCTTCCGTATCTTCTTCTTTTTTGAACCAATCGGTTCTACCACCAAATTTTCTCTTTTCATCCGGAATGATTGTAATCTATCAAATTTAATCAAAAATTAATTAAAAATCGTATTAAAAACCTCTCCGAGCCTAAACCCGTGCTTCCAAGCAAAAACTGCGTGTCCGCTTTCATGAACTGCAATATAATATTTTTTTGAATAGGCCTTTAAATGACAACACAAAGGAATGTCATCCATATTTTTGTAGTTCGATGTTTTAATTTGTTCAGGATTTTGCAAATTAATTTGTTCAAGTGAAGAAAACATAGAAGAACTAAAAAATTTTTTTGAATTTTAATTTTTTAAATATAAACTAACGTTCCTGTTCCGGTAAGAAGGTTTTGATTAATCATATTTTGTTGTTGATCGGTAAAATTAATTGTAAAATGCTTCAGATTGTTTAAAGTTCCTTCAAAAAGGCATTCATTTTCTTTAAAGGTGACCAATAAATGATGCCATAAATATTGTCGGCTTAAAACCTTTGCGTTTCCAATTATAATTAATCCATATTTAGCACGCGTTAAGGCAACGTTTAAACGACGTGGATCATTAAGAAAGCCAGTACCACCTGCCTCGTTTGAGTTCACACAAGTGAGAATTATAATGTCTTTTTCACATCCCTAAAAAAGAATTTAAAAAAAAAAAGTAGAAAAAATTAAAAAATAAACCTGAAAAGCATCAACGATTCCAACTTTAATATCCAAATACAATTTTTTGTTTAATGAACCAACACATTGCATAAATTGAACAACATAAGCTCGTTGATCTATTTTTAAAATATAAAAAATAATCTCAAAAACAAAACCTTCATAAGGTGTAATAATGCCAAGTTGATCAGGAGAAAATCCAGCTTGTAACAATCGAGTAACAAATTTTTCAACATTTACAGCTTCAAATCTATTCAAATAAGAAGTCCCAGAAGTGCCAAGTTCCTTTAAATTAATATTTAAATGCTGAATAAATTTTTAAAATTTTATACCTCTTGTCCATTACAATTCCAAAAGATCATTGGTTTCTCAGGATTTGGAAATTGCCAAGAAAAGGTAACATCAAGACTTCTTTCATCTAAATTAAAAAATAAATTTGTAAATTTTTAAGAAAATATTTAACCTTCAGTGACTCCATTTTGCAAAGATCCTTCATAAAATACATTGTTGGAAAATGATGACAAAACAGGATGCATTCTATATTGGAATTGAAGACATGTAGGACGATTTCCAAGAATTACTAAACGTTCAAAAAGTGATTGTCCAAGTCCAGATTTTTCAGCCTTTTTGCAGTTAATTACAGGTCCAAGTTGACGATTGTCTCCAACCAAGACAAGCTGTTGAGCTCCTTTTACAACAGAAACCAATGCTTCAGGTTCGGTAGCTTGTGTACAGTCGTCGATTAGAACACAACTGAATATATTTTTATAAAGCTCATAAAAAATATAAAAAGTAAACCGAAATTCCTTTTTAGCCAAGCGTACATCACCAGCAGTAATACATGTGCAACAAATCACATCAGCTTTCGATAAGATTTCGTGTTCTTGTTGAAGCTTGAGAGACATAAAACGCTTTTGATCTGCTTTAGATAGCTTTCCATTTTCTTCCTTTAAATTAAAAAAATAATAATAATCTTTTTAAATTTAAAAATAAAACCTTCAATTTCATTAATTCAAATAATTTTCCGGATTGAATTGCTTTAAGTTGATTATGTAAAGACAAAAAAGCAACAGAACTATCAATAGTTTCACGAGCTTTTGCATAAAAACGAATAACATTTAGTCCAGTTTTATGTATATTGTCTGCTAATTGATCTACAGCAATATTCGACGGTGCACAGACAAGTATTTGGCCAGTTTTTTGGTGTGAAAGATGATAGGCAATAGTAGCAGAAGTAATAGTTTTGCCTGTTCCTGCAGCACCCTATAAAAATTATTAAAAAAAATAATGGTAATTTCTGGTTAACTCCAAGCATCCTTTCAACTTTTCTCTTACACCTACAAATGATCGACAGACATTATGGCAGACAATTATCATCAATAAGGATTAAATTGAAGTTATAAGCATTTTAAAACGAAAGGGACTTGTAAAAATTGATTTCTGACCATTATGTACAATTGACCATTTAAGGTTAAGGAGAAAAGATTTATTGCAAACAGAAAATTACCGCAATAACAAGGCCAAAAAGTTTTAACATTTAAATTAAAAACCTGTATTAAACATAATGGATGTCGCAAAGCAGCTTTAACAGCTTCTATTTGACCAAGGTTCAATACCGGCAAGCCTGGAGCCGAAAACAGTGTTGGCAGTACAAGCTAAAAATAAAAATAATTAGAAAACAAAAACTAAAAACCATAAACGAAACATCGGAAACAAAATGTCCCATTAATTTGTGATAGATGTAGTTGGAGACACAATTGTCTATAGATTCCAAACGTCCAAGTGCAGCAAACATTCTTTAAATTAAAAAATGAAAATCATAAAAATATTAAAAAATAATAATAAACCTATCAAACGACGCAGACTTCGAAGTATATTCAATGATAAAATTTTTTTTAGTATATTTTGCTTCAATTTGTATCAATTCACCAAAGAAGAGTCTAAAATATTTTTTATATATCATAAATTGGCAATCTTCAACAGTGGGGGCGCCTCCTCAAATAATCGCAGTGACATAGTAAAAACATGTTTTTAGGGGTTATCGAGGTCGCTGATTACGAATCTGATCTTATCACTAATCCTTATCATTTTATCACTAATTTTAGAAATCACAGATTTTAACATGGATATTTTCCAAATTACTCAACTTATTAATACAAACGAATCTGCTATTCAATTTTTACAACAACGTAACATTTTAGGTCTGTACCTCCACTATTCCCATCATGTAATCAGCAAATGGACGAAAATCGTGATAAAATCTATGATTTCAAAAATTAGTGATAAGAAAAAACTGATATCAGATTCATGATCAACGACCTCGAAAACCCCTAAAAACATGTTTTTACTATGCCACGGCGATTATTTGAGGTGGCGCCCCTATTGTTGAAGATTGCCTCATAAATTAATATGTATATTTATGCAAGACTTACTTATACACCAAAGCATCACCAAAATATTTTGGTTCAATTTCACTTAAAAATTTAAATTAAAATAAGAAATATTTTAAAAGACTTACTCTGTTTCCTGAGTTTTCTCTTCTTCTAAAGTTTTGTGTGTTGTTGTAGAAATTATATTATTTGTTGTTGTTGCATTTTCAATATTAATTTGATGACTATTACGTAACAAAAAATAGTAGATGATGACACCAGCAATAGAAGAAAATACGCTGAAAAAACGATAAATTTTTTATTTTAAATTAAACATACATCAAAACAACGACCACAGAACTGACGATTATTATTAAATTATTGTCGTCAGAATATAATGATGATATGTTTGTAGAATTATTATTCATTTTTAAATAAATATCTAAAAGTTAGAAGAAAAATCTGAATAATTAACTTTTCTCTTTAAATTTACTCTTTTATACTAAAAAGTATAGTGTATGCCCTTTGTCTTTTCCAAATAGAAATGAATAAAAAAATTTAAATTTACAAAATAAAAATTTATCGAAACGAAAAAATATTTTGCAAAAAGGGTCTGTTAAGTACCGCCAGTTAAGTACCAATACAAACGAGGACAGTTTTTGACTTTGTATATTTCTCTGCTCTATGAGCTATTTAGAATTTTCTTTCTTTTTCCAGGTTTTGATTTCAATTTTAAAAGTGTAAGAGAATAGTTGGAAATTTTATGAAAAAATTTTAAAAAACAAAGAATTACTTAAATGCTTTTAGTAAATTCATTTGCACTGAAATCTTTACTTTCTAATAAATTATCAAATTTTTTTTTCTAAATTAATTTTTATTAATTTAATTTTTAATAAAAATTTTGTACAAAATTAAATCAAAGGAAAAAATAGTATAATTCATTTAAATAAATCAGAAAATAATAAAAAAATCTTAATTTTGGGTTTTTTGTTTAAAAATTGCACAAGTTCGAATTTAAATAATAAATAAATATCACAAATTTTTATTATACATTTTTATTTTATTCACATATTACAATGTTCTTTGTTTTGCATTTATTATTAGGCAACAATCTTCCGTAAATGATTTATTAGCTGTTTCTTCATTGTTGTTTAGCTTTAAAGAATAATTTAAATAAACATAATTCCAATTTTCCGGAAAACACAGAATTCTGATTTAAAAAACGGAGAATTTTGAGTTAATAATCAGAATTTTGTGTTTTATTTCAGAAAACAAAATTATGATTTTCCGGAAACGCAGAATTCCGGTTTAATTTAAGTTCAGACAACAAAATTATGATTTTCCGGAAACGCAGAATTCCGGTTTAATTTAAGTTCAGACAACAAAATTATGATTTTCCGGAAAACACAGAATTCTGATATAATTTAATTTCAGAAAACAAATTCCGATTTTCTGGAAAACGCAGAATTTTTTTACAAATGTTTTTTGCAAAATATTGCTATTGTGTTTTTATCATTTTGTATTTTACAAAATATTTAAAATACCATAATTTCTTCATTGCCATCATCATTTGCTTCTGCTGCAATTAACTGATTGCATTTTTGAATAATTCCACTGGTAAATAGGTTATCATCATTTTTTTCTTCATTATCCTCTTTTTGTCTTTCAATATCCATATTTGATGGACTCGTTACTTAAAAATAATTTATTAATAATATTATTTTTATTTATTTTAAAAATTACCTCTCGCAGATGATGGACAAAATCGTTCTCCAGTACCAGCACCTGCTAAACCATCAACATATGTTTGCAAATAATTTAATTCGTTGGCAAGAGGTCTACATGCAGTGTTTTTCCAGTGTGTACGTAAACCGCTAGGACTAATATAATTACGACCACATTGTGTACAAGCAAATGGACGTTCCTATTAAATATTTTATTTTAAAATACATAATTTAAAGATAAAAAAAATTTCATGCGAACTAAAATTGAATAATACTATAATTAAAAAAAAGAAAACATTTGAATGTATGCGTTGATGAAGTTTTAAATGTACAAGTTGAGTAAATGAAAGATTGCACCGGTCACAACTGTAATAAAATAATTAGAAAAAAATAAAATAGAATTGTAAAATAATTTAAAAAATACAGTAAAGTTAAAATATGTAATCGTGAAGAAAATATATTTAAATAAAAAATCAGAAATATAGTAAAATTACCTGTAAGGACGTTGTCCATTATGTAAGCGAAGATGAGTCTTTAAATTACTAGTTGAAGAAAAACGTTTATCACACACCTTAAAAAATAAAACAAAAATATTTTTTGTTTAAAATAAAATTTTTTTTATTAAACTAAAAACCTCACAACGGTGAGGTTTTTCACCAGTATGTACTAAATCATGTTTTTGTAAATGTGCCAATTGAGTAAATCTATATTAATATTTTTTAAATAAATTTTAATTTTTTTAAAGTTAAAATACCCTTTACTGCATTTATTACACTTGTATGGTCTTTCGCCTGTATGAGTACGCAAATGCACCTTTAAGTTGGACAATTGGCCAAAAGGTTTTGAACATTCCTGTTAATCAAAATGAATTAATTATTTAAACTTATTGTTAATTCTTAAAAAAAATAAATTGATTTATAAAGAAAACAAAATTCTGATTTTCATACAATTCAAGTATATTTAGGGAATACAAATAGCAGAAATACAAAAAATTCTCTATCATTCCGGAAAACACATAAAATTCTGATTTGGTAAAAAACACAATATTCTGTTTTAGAAAACACAAAAAATAAAAATATGCTGATTTACTAATAAAAAATAATTCTACTAAATTCCGGAAAATACAAATTTAATAAAATTCAGAAAACACAAAATTCTGATTATTCAGGAACAAAGTATTTTAAGTATAAATTCTGATTTAATTAAAAAATACAATTCAATGTTTTCAGAAAACATTAAAAAAAATATTCCAGAATTAAAAAAAAACACAAAATTTTTAATTTTTATTACGAAAAACACAATTTATTTAAATACCTTGCATTCATAGCGTGTACGGCCATCTATTTGTTGTGAATGCCAATACTTAAAAAATAATAAAATTAATTAAAAATATTAAAAAAAAATTTTAATTTTTTTAAAATATTTATTTAAAAATTAAATTTTTTGCCTTATTTTGAATATTATGTTGTTCACCAAAATTAATATTATTTTTATTTAAATTATTATTTTCTCCATTTTTATGTTCTTTTGTAATATTTAATAATGTATTTCTTCTTCTATTATTATCTTCTATTCTTTCTTCTCCATCACGAGAAGATACTTTTTCTGCTGCAGCAAGTAAAGCATTTTGGTATGCCTGTAAAGATTGGCGAAGTTCAGCCGCCACAGCTAAAGAAGAAATTGAAGAAATTGAAGAAATTGAAGAAATTGAAGAAGAAGAAGTTATTAAAGGATTTGTTATTGTTTGACTAGTAGAAATTCTTCCAATATCCCCTCTCATTTCAGTTAATAATCCACAATTATTATTATTTTGTTGAGAACGTCGAATTAGAGGAACATGATGACCTTAATTTTTATTTTTTAATAAATTTAAATATTTAAAAATTAAAAGAATTAATTAAAAAATAGAGTAATTTAAAAAGAATAATAATTTTTGAAAAGTTGAGAAAACACTAAAAAAATAAAAAATTTAAAAAATAAAAGAAATATTTAATAAAATAGAAAAAAAATATTCTTTAAATTAAATTAAAAAATAAATAAATATTTTAACCAGCAGTAGAAGGATGTGGCAAAGAAGAAATATTAGCAAAATTATTTTGACAAAAATTATAACAACTTTCATTATTATTATTATTATTAAATGTTTGTTGTGAAGGTAACATAGCAGTAATAGCATAGAGTGATGATGGGGATGTTGGGGGTATTAATGATGTTGTTGGTTGTTTTTGTTTTTGTTGTTGTTTTATTGTTTGATTATTATTATTATTTTGTTGATGAGATGTGGAAAGGGCAGCTTAATTATTTAAATTTTTTTTTTTTAAATTAAATTTTTTTAAATTAAATTTTTAAATTATTTTGTAGTATTTTATTTAATTTGATTAATTTAAAAAAATAATTAAAATTAGTGGAAAAACAAAATGTCCACTTTTCCTTAAACTTTAGCTTCTTAATCCTTATTAGAATCGTTCAGAATTTAAATTTAATTTTAGTTTAAATAAATTTGGCCAAAACTCATATTTTATGGCCAAATGTCTTTTGGCCAAATGTAAAAATAAAAAAATTTAAAATTTATTTATTAAAAAAAAACCATTATTATTCCTAGCAGGTAAAATAGAAGGGATTGATGCCACAGCAGTACAGCCCAAAGCTGGAACTAAGTGTTGTTCAGCAGCAGCACGTCCACCACCTCCATTTAGACTTAAAGATGTTGGTGAAGAATTAATTGGGGCAATAATAGATTGTGAGGGTAAATTATTAGTTGAATTATTTCCACTCTCAGTTATTCCATTAATTTTATTAGATTGTAACCAATTTCCAATTTGTTGTTGTTGTTGAACAACTGCTAAAGCTAAACGTCGTGACCAAATTAAATTTTGAAGGTTAATATCCATTGTTGTAGAAGAAGAAGAAATTGGGGGAATAGTGGTAGATGTTGTGTTATTATTTTGATTATTCAAAAAAGGAAGAAGAGTTGGAGAAGAAGACGAAAACGAAGAAGACGAAATTGAAGACTTTGGTAATGTAGAGGAAGAAGAAGAAAATTGTTGTGATGAAGAAAGTAAAAAATTAGAAGAAGGGCGAAGAAAGGCACTATTCCCTAATGATGAAAAGGCTAAAGAAGCAGCTGAATAAGAAGAAGAATTTAACGGTAATGAAGAAGAAGAAGAATTCAATTCTGTTGGTAAAAAAGAAGAAGAAACTTTTGGGGAAGATAATCGTAAGGGAACAGGACGATGAACAGAAGAAGAAGAAATTGAAGAAGAAGATGTTTTTTGTTGTTGAATAATAACATTAGGTCTTTCAAATAATGAATTTGATATATTATTTTTATTATTTTTTGTTAACGAATTAATTAATTTATTATCAGAAAAGCTTAGTTGACGTTGTAAAATTGATAGAGGACGAGTTTGATGCCCATAAATATTTGTTTCATTATTATGATGAGAATGGTGTTTGTAAGGGTGTGAATGTGTTTGTTGTTGTTGTGATTGACCAGATGGGGGACTTGTTGGTGAAGAACTTAAAATTAATAATTTAATTTTTGCTTCATTTTAATTTTTTAAAAATTAAAAAAATCCTTTTTTTACCTTTCAGAACTAGAATTCATTGAAGCAAAATCATCACTAAGCAAAGGTGTCAAGTCAGAAGTGGATGATGCTGAAGCTACCGGTGAATGATGAGAATGCTGAGTATTGTGGCCAATGAGCAAAGAAGTGCTCTGAAAGAGAAAAATAATATTTTTACAATTTATTAAAATACAGTAATTTAAATAATTGCTTAAAAACTGTAAAATGCAACAGAAAATGAAGTTAGGCTTAAATACAAAATACTAAAATAAAGTAAAGTTAGAAGTATTTTTCCGGAAAGTTTAAATAACAGATAAAATAAAGCATTTTTCCGGAAGGTTTACAATAAAATTTAAATAAACACCTCCAGAACAAGAAATACGCATTTTTGTAAAAAATGCGTATTTTTAAAAATTAATTAAAATATTGTATTTTATGAAATACAAAAGTTTTAAGTTAAAAAATTCTTTATTACCTTCCTTAATTGACCACCACAGCCGCTTCCAGTAGACTGTATTCTTTCCGACGTCGAGCTTTTACCACTATAATTAATAGCCTGATCACATGACACTTGAGTAGTCTGTGTAGAATTTGCTTCATTTTCTATTTAAAAATTAATCTAAATTTTTTAAAATTAATAAAACCATTTAATTGTTGTTCAACACGTAAATGTTGTCCATATTCATGACTGTACCAAAAAAGTAATTCTGTATTGGGTTGGATAGAACGTATCGTATAAAAATAGATTTCATTATCATACTAAAAATATAAATAATTTAAATAAAAAATTTTTTTATTTAAATTTTTACTTGACAAGCAACCAAATTTTGTGAATCTTTATTTTCTGCCATTTGAACGTTGCGCATCCAATTTGCTTTGCGTGAATTTGTTTCAATTAAACGAAGTAATCGAGTACCATTAGGTGAAAAAATCTGTTAAATTTCTATTTTTTTTTAATTTATAAAAATAAAATAAAAATTCATTTTCCCAATGAATTATTGAGAAAAGCTTTAACTTTTTTTAAGACTTTATTTTAAAATAAATTTTTTCTTTCCCTTTTTGCTTTATATATTTAACCAATTTTCCTATATTAAAATAAGAATTTAAATGAAATTGAAACTGGGCATTATTAGGACATTTAAAAGGAAAAAAGAAGAAAAAATGACTATATAGGTAAATAAAATTTAAAAAAAATACAGTTATTTTGACCTTTTTTGCCTAATATTTAAGTGGGCGGGAGAGAAAAAAAGGAGAAAATGTTAACAATTTATTAATATTTTTTGAGAGAAATAAAAAAAATTTTAAAAAGGGCATACTACTCACTCATTTAAAAATGTTTAATAAAAAAATCAGTCTTATTTAATTTTATATAATTTAAAGAATATTTGAGTAAATGGATATTTTTGACTTTTCTCCCACGAGGACTAAAAACTGGACTAAAAACTCTGCTTGAAAAACAACCTCCAAATTTTCAATATTTGTACAGAACGAAGATATAAAAATAAGAAAAACATTTAGATTAAGAACTCAATTTTAAATTAAAGTACCCTTAACCAATTGAGTCTGACTTAAAAAAGCTTCAAATTTGTTAATTTAGAATTTTAAAATTGGTTTAAATACAACATTTAATCCCACAAAAAATCCCAGTATCAAAAATAAAAAATTTTCACTAATTTTAAAGATATTTTGACAATTTTTGTCCATTCGGTGAATTATACAAACGGTAAAATATTATCCTTACCCCTATAAAAACAATAATGTTTTGTTTACCTTCCAAACACTATTTCTCTTTCCAACTTTGTTGTTGTCGTTGTCAAGTTTATTTTCTTTTTCTTTCTCTTTTAAAACATTGTTTGTTCTAACTGTTATATTTGTTGTTGTTTTTCTCTGTTTAACACTTACAACATTTTTTATCTCTTCTGATTCATCAAAAATGCTTGTTGCCTTTTCCTTTTTTATTTTTTCTTCTTCTTCACCCACGCTTTTTATTAATGAAGAAAAGGTTTTTTTAGTTTCTATCCTTTCTTTTAAATGTAACTGAGGTACTGTAGTCTCCTCTTGTTCATTAGCTAAGGGTGTTCTACAATCACCACATAAGGGGCCAAAACGGGCAAAACGAGGAATAAAATCAGTAGAAAATACTCCAATCTCCTTAAAATAAATAAAATATTTAAAATAATTAATTACTGATTTTAATTATTATAAATGCAGCTGACTCTCGTTATAATGAGATACTTAAGGGAACAAAACAATAGATATACGTCTCATTATATCCAATAATTTTTTAGAAGAAAAACTCTGATTAGAGAAGGCATTTAAGTGTTACGAGATGCAACAATATTATATTTTTATATTCATGTGTCCTTATAACGAGAGTTAAAAAGAAAAAAGTAAAATTAATTTAATCTAAAATCTCTTTTGTTTAAATTCTCTAATTATTATTTTAAAAATTAAATAAAAAATTAAATACATTTCTCCTTTTAGCATTTTCCACGTTAGAAGGTTTCAAGGTTAAGTTAAGCGGAAGTGAAGTAAATGCTCTATTATTAGGATCTTGTAAATGTAAAGCTTTATCTGGTACATGAAAAACACAAAGAATTGCAAGTTCAGCATCACTTAGGGTTATTTTAGTAGATGTAGAATTGATGTTGTTTTCTTTTTTTAAATTAAATTTAATTAAATTAAAAATTTAATTTTTAGGGGTTAAGGGAAAAATAAATTATATAAAAAATAAAAAAGGTTAAATTCTGATTTTATACTGGCACGTGTCTCGCTCTTTTTTTTGAATAAATATACAAAAATATGTATATTAAAAAAGCGAGCGGGCCAAAAAAATTAAAAACAAAAGTAAAGGGTCGCTTCGGCGCCAAATTTAAATTTACTCATTTGTTGAGTTTAAGCGCCGAAATAGCCTCACTAACCTAAATATTCCTTTTTGCCATTTTCAAATTTTTTAAAATATTTCAAGTAGCTAAAATATAAATAAATATTTGTGTATATTATCTACATATTTTGGCTATCCTCATTTTATTAAGCAATAAATTTTTAAAGTGCAAAATAAAGGAGAACGCTTACTTACTCATTGAAAAATGAATAAATATTAAAGAGTTTTATTTTATTTAAAATTTAATTTTAATGTCAAAAACAGTGTTTATTTTTTTTAATTTTGAGTCTTTTAGCCCTTTTAATTTTAAACACAAAAAATACAAAAAGATAAACCTAAAATTTGGGCTAAAAACCTGACCAGAAAATTTAAGTGAATATTAAAAAATTAAAAAAGGAATAACTGAGAGAGTAAAATTAATAAAAATATTTTTATATTATTTAAATTATACCAAGTTTAGCTGTTTTGTTTTCTTCTAAATGTCCCTCATCTTCCTCAATGTTACTGCCTTCAATTCTTCTAGATAACGAACAATTCCAGTTATGTTGGTTATCCTCAAACAATGAAAAATAAAATTATTTTAAAATATTTTATTAAAATATTTTAAAATAAAATAAATAATCAATTTATTTTTTATTTTAAATTTAAATATATTTTTCCATACATTTTCTTCTTCTTCATTTTCTTCATTTTTTCGTCTATTTCCTCCCTTTGTTGAAGAATCAAAAGAAACAACAGAAGGTCTTTTTCGTTGTTGTTGTTTTTGTTGTTTTTCCATTGCAATCATCTGTCTAAGTACATCAGTAGCTGCAGTAGCTACTACTTGTGCATTTGCCACTGAAGTATTTACTATTGGAGAGGCAACTAATTGTTCTGCACTGACTGAGGGATCAGGCGATGAATCGAGGCCCATTTTTTGGGAAAATTCTCTAAAAATTTAAAATAAAAAAGGGAAAAAATAGTTAAAAAATGAGAGATTTTCTCAGGCAGTTCATGGGGAATTGGCACTGAAATGACCTCTTATGGCACTGAAATGACCTATTGAATGGCACTGAAACGACCGCATAGGCGAAATTATTTATTTTCTTTTTTATAAATTTAGATAAAAATAAGGTAAAAATTTAAATAATATTTTAATAATAGAAATTTAAGAATTATTTAAACTTGATCATTTGTTGTAAAAACTTTCGGTTTGTATATTTGTTTCTCACTGTGTTTGTCCTTTTAGAAACGAAACGAGGACAAAATAAACACACAAAATGAAAAGATAAAATTCAGGTCAGGGCCATCGACCTTGGTCGATATATAAGGAAAAGGAAGATATTTAAGAATTGACGTATTTAAAAATAAAAAAGAGGAAAAGAAAGGTAAATTCTGGGAAAGGTGGAAGTGAAAAAAGAGATATTGAGAAAGATTTGAGCTAAATTAAAAAGGGGAAAATTTTAAAATTGTTTTGGAAGGTTACAAGTGAATTAATTAAAGAAAATTGAAAATTTAGGGAAAATAAGTTTAAGAGAAGAAGATAAAGATGATTAAAGGAAATGTGAAAAATAATTAAATTAATTAATAAATTAGTTCAAATTAATAGTCCAAATAAATGAAAATGCCAATGCTAAAATTTAAAAAAAAATTTTAAAAATTTAAAAAAAAAATTTTAAAAAAATTAAAAAATGAAGCAAAATGAAGCAAAAAGAAGAATGAGGAAGAAAAATAAAAAAAGAAGAAAAAGGAAGAAAATAAATATAAAGAGAAAAAATAGGAGAAGAGAGTAAAATCAAGAGAAGAAAAAAAAAGAAATTTTTGGATGAATGATCACAACAAAACGTGTGGGGGATATCAAGGCCATTACTCTACTACTCTTCATTGCCACTTTTAAAATGAAAGGGAGTAAAAAAGGCTGTTTGCGCAATAAATGAAGAGAAAGAAAAGAAAAAAGTTTAGACGGGGGTATTCCGCGATTTCTCCTTTACTTTCAAAATGTTAAGGTCAAAATGAAGAAGAAGATGTTAGTGCCAGCCGGCGCGCGAAGGTGAAAAAAAGAAAAGAAAAGAAAATTGGGGGCAAGAAGGGAAAAAAAAAGAAAATAAAAATGACAACAACAACAATAAAAAGGACACAAGGACATAGTAAAATTGTGTAAAACAGAAAATGGGGAAAAGTGTTTGAAAAAAGGATATATATTAAATAAAAACTTAAAAAAGGTAAAAGTTGTAATAAGTGAAATTATATTATTTTTTATATAGGTAATTAAATTAAATTAAACAAAGACAAGAAATTTTTAAAGTATTTTTACTAATAAAATATGTCAAAATAAACAAACTTTTGGTTCAAAAAAATGAAAATAAAATTATTATCATTACAAAATAAATTATTATTTTCGTTAGCCTTTTGAAAAGAGGCAGATAAACTTTTTTTTTAACTTTAATGTGCGTCCTAAATTTTCGGTGCCTTATTAATTTATTAAAATTATGAAAAAAGTTTGTGAAGTTTTTGGATTTTATAAAAATTATTTTTGTATTTTTATTAAAAATTGAATTATATTCTTAAAAAATTAAAAAAAAAAATAATTTTGTGCATTAGAGCGTTATAACAAAACTAGGCGAAGGACAGATGAAGAAGATGGACATTTGGCAAAAAGGAGTTATAAAGTAGTATTTTATTTGTTGAGAAAAATTTAAAGGAAGAATTAAGAAATTTGAAGAAAAGAAAATATTTGGAAAATTAAAAAAAAAAAATTTTCAAAAATTGAATTAATTTGAAAATAAAAAAAATTTAAATAAAAAGATTTAGAAATTTAGGATAGAAGGTAGAAAAGTTCACTCAGAAGCAAATATCTTTAGAAAAATTTTCCGGATCAGAAAATGTTTAAAGTTTTCCGTAAAGTTATTAGAAATAATAAATTAAAACAAACTTTCCGGAAATTTTATAATAAACATTTCCGGAAAGTTTTCAAGTTTTCCGGAAAAATAGAATATTAACAACAAACAATTTAATTGCGCTTAAAATAGCAAGTTTTATATTATTAACACAGTCTCTATTTTATAGCAATAAAAAAACAATTAAATAAATAAAAATTAAAAAATATAAAGTTTTATTTTAAAAAGGATGGCCGAAAGGTTTTTATATTTTATTTTTGTTGTTGTTGCGGAAAAAGTGAAGGAAAGAGAATAAAAGGGATAAGTATAATATGTAAGTATGGACAGTCGGAAGCAAAAAAGAGTGAATGGTTATAGAATTTGGATGATTATATTATTTATTTTGGTGGAAGATATTAAAAAGAAGGACAAAAAGAAGAAGAAAAGAAGAAAATTGTAAAAAGAAGAGATTGGTGGCTGGCGTGGAGGACGCGCAGCATAAAGTGAGACAACAACAAATATGAAAAAAAAAAAATAAAAAAAAATAAAAGAAGTGAGAATATGAACGTGTCCAGTCCGTGTGCCGGTCTGTGCTGCTCGGCCATCCACCGACCGAAACAAAAGAAAATTTAGCAACGACTAAATGAAAATAAGTGAAAATTGGGACAGTTGGGGAAGGAAAAAAATATTTAAAAATTGTAAGTTATTTTTTAGTATTTTTGATTTTTAAAAGTATTTTTTGTGTATGTTTGATAAAAATTAAAAAATAAAGAAAAAATAATTAATTAAAAAGAAAGCGAAGAGTGTAAAATTAAAAAGAAATATTCACAAGAATTTTTGACTTAAAAAAATAATTTTTAAAATTAACTAAAAAAATATTTGAATTAATTTTTAGAAAAAAATTAATTTAATTTTATTTAAATAAAAATAAATAAATATTTTTATTTTCTTTTTTCTCTCGAAAAAACAAATATGTTCTACTAACCCATATTTGGCAGAAAAATAAGTAAATAAATAAATAAATAAAATTAGGTAAAATAATTAACACAAAATAATAATTAAATAATTTTACTAAAATTATATATCGCTGACCAGTTGTGTGGACAAAACAAGAAAAAAGGAAAATTAATAAAAAGAGAATAAATAAGGCTTGTTTTAAATAATAAAAGAAGAGAGAAATATTGTCGCGCAACAAAAAGAAGAGAAACAAAAACAAAAAAATAGCCAGTCGGCAATTATTTAGATTAAAAAACAAGGAAAAATAACCAATTGCGCAATGAAAAAAAATAAAAAGAAGAAGATCTCTTTATCTTTTTTTACAAGTACAATAAATAAATAAATAAAATCAAAAAAATTTATAAACGTAATTTTTGCACGTAAATCTCTTTTTTATTTTGCTTTAAAAATATAGCACAAAAAAAATAAAAATCGGGGCCCAGCCCTATTTTCTAAAAATTGAGAAGAGATAAAGGAAAAGAAAAATAGGAAAATGGGATTTTTTATGGAGAAAATGGGGAAAAGTAGAAAAAAAAAAGAAAAATAATCGGCCACTAAAAATCACGGCCATCTACTTACATAATTTTTTCTTTTAAATTTTTTTTTCACGGAGCGCGAAAAAGAGACTTTTCCCTTCCTCTCTAGTGTAGATAGAATAGCTGGACATAATTTAAAAAAAAATTTTTTTAAAAAGTTGGAAAATATTAAATTAAGCAATATTTAGGCAGTAAAAGTAATGTTTTTTGAAAGCTTATAAAATTGTCAAATTTAAATATTTAGACATAAAATTTAGTAAAAATATAAAAAACAGTGATAGCTAACTTTCCTATAAATTTAAAAAATTTTGGTTTCGAAAAACAAAAGTTGTGATTAAAAAAGTAACAAAAAGCGTCTTGAGGCATCATTAATTAGACATTTTTAACCATAACATGAAAATCACTTTTCTAAAAATTATAAAATTTTTAGAAAAAATAGATAACATTATGAAAAATATAAATACAAAAATTTAGAATTTTACAAACATTTTGATTAATTTTATAAATTTAAATGTAACGTGATGTTAGCGCAGATGAAGCCTATTTTTTTATTTTTTTTTAAATAAAAATTTAAAACCTTTGTAAAATTAAAATTTTTTTATTTATTTAATTTGTTAGATTTGTTCAAAAATTTAATCAAAAAATTTTTGAAAAATAGGACTTGTTAAAAATATTTTATTTAATTATTTATTTATTTTTACATGTTTTGAGGATAAAAAAGAGTCAAAAAATAATAAAAATAAAAAGAAAAAATTTATTTATTTGAATGAGTGGACACAACGAAAAATGTGATTATAAAATAAAAAAAATTTTTTTTTTATTTTGATGTTGCGCGATCGGCCAGCCGTCAAAACTAAGGCAGAAGAAGAGAAGTGAGTAGTGGTTTTTGGCTTTTCTCCTCTCTCTTTTTCTTTTCTTTTTTTAAATGTACACTATAAAATTGAGGAAAAATGAAAAGAATGGACTTTAAAAACAAGTATGTTAGTAGACGTGGAAAAAAGAAAATTATTTTTTTTTATTTGATTAAAAAAATGGCAGAAAATGTAAAAAATAAATAAAATAATTATGAATATTATAAAATTGGACATTTTTAAATTTTAATGTTATTAAATTTGAAGTTAATTAATTCTTGTTATAAATACACAAAATAGATAAAACATCCCTCTGTCCAGTGACAAAAAAGTAAAACCTCCTTGTAAGACGAGGAGGGCTTTAACGGGGAACGGGGACGAGAAATGTTGCCGAGAAAAGTTATCAATTGACGAGGACAAGTGAGGGAGCAGGCCAGTTTACCGCAAGGCCGGTTTACCGCAGGGCTATAACTTATTTTATATTTATCAAAAAATTTTCGACCCAAGCATGTTTCGACTCAGCTCGACGAGCTGAGTCGAATGACACTAAGATCTCTATTATATGACAATTATAAACAGAGTTATAGCCCTGCGGTAAACCGGCCTTGCGGTAAACTGGGGTGTACCCTTTTATAATTTAAAGTAAAATCCAAGTTTATTTATTACATAATAAGTTTATTTTTAATAATTTCTGATATTTACTATAAAAGGGAAAATGTTAAAATTAACAAAACACTACAATTAATCTTCTGAACATTTGACAGTCTACGGGATACTTGACGACATTCTTCAGGACATTTGGTATACTTTGTCAGTCTGGGATATCAAATAGGTATTTTAATTTAAATATTTTTTTATTTTATATAAATAATCTCTCTTTTTATTAGTTAAGAACAATCTCATGAGTGCCGCCGTTAAAGAACACGAACGGAAAGGCTTTGGCAAGCGATCCGAGTATGCCGAAATTCATGAATACCGAACGAGACGGGAATTCAATGTTTGGTGGGAAGTAAAGAAACAAGAGGGATGGAGGCTTAATACTCGCTATGATTCTGCTAGAGGCCAACTTACTGAATATTGGCATTGTTCGGTATGTTCTGTTTAAATTTAATTTAAATATAAATATTTTTAAGCATAAACAAGAAGGCATCTACACATGCCCTGCTCGTCTAAAATTCTTCTTCGCACGAACAAGGTTCAAAGTATTCGAAGCAAAAAATCGTCCACATGATCATACTTTATTACCACAGCCTAATAATGTTGGTTTTTATTTATTTATTTATAAGAAATACTTAAATGTTTTTAGCCATTGAATGTCCCTAAAGCAACAATATTAGAACCATTCCCAATGCAAACTGCTCAGATTGTTGACTTGACTCCAAGAATTGTTGCTTCTACTATTCCTCAATCATCAAAAAATGAAACAATTATTACTTGTACTACAACCGAACAGACTCAAAAAGATTCGAATGTTCAAAAATCGAGTGATGGCATGGGAAGTTAGAATAAATGGATGTGGAAAAAGGAGAAAAGAAATAATTTGAAGAAAATAAATAAATATATAAACTAATATAAGTATACTCTATTGTACTGCTAATAAAATATAATTAATGTATTTGTTTTTATTTTTAAGGATTTTGCAGTGAATATATGTATATTATATACAATTGGGTTAGTTTAGGGGAAATTTTTCATCTTTTTAAGTTTCCACATATTTAGAGAGTAATAACGGCAATAATTAGTTGGTACTCAAATTGATGTTACGACGAATATTTGACCGTTAATTTAATTTTCAAAAGTTGACATTTTGATATTTATTATTATTTTCCAAAATGAAATTAATAAAAAAATATTATAATAATTATGAGAAGTCAGACGTTAGAGGAAAGTCTCGTCCATTTTTGGCAATTTTATCACATTTGAATAATATTTTGAACATTTTGTCTTTGGACATTTTTAAAAATTGGCATTTTGTCAGTTTTATTATTTATCTCGTTACGTTTGTTTTGTCTAAAAGACTCTCTCTATTGCTATTCAAGCGCAATACTTTTTTTTCTTTTTACTTATTTTACCCTCCTATATGTTTGTCTCTTAACATTTTCTTTTATATTTTCCTTAGTGAATGAACACTTTTTATTATTTTATACAATTTTTAGTAAAAAAACTGGATATTAATCTTTTAAGAAATCTTTATTTTTTATTATTTTTTTCAGACTTTTAATTGTTTGAAAAAACATTTTTTAATTTTTTATTATCTTTTTAAAATTCATTTTTATTTATTTTTAAGTAACAAAGAGAAAAATCAATAGTAGATTAAACACACATTTTATTCAATAATTCCTCAAATAATTTACCAAAAAATTTGAAATTTTTATACAAATTAGCTGACACATTTAATAATATTAAAATAAAATTTCAAAGCTTAAAGTCTTAAATTGACAATTTTATTGAATTTAAAAGAAAATAATTTCTCTTGCGTTTTAGTGTCTTCCTCCCACTGGTTAATGAATCTTAGTGTGCGCCAAAAACGCAAAATTTGATTTTTTTCAAATTTTTTTTATTAATATTTTGTATTCATGTTAAATTTAATTTTTAATATCGAATAATCTTTTTATCATTTTTAATTAATTAAAAAAAATATTTTATATAAGTGTGACTGTACAACCCAACTATTTACTTTTAATTTTGCGAAAAAAAGAAAAAATTAGTCTGGATTGATTGCGTTAATTGTTTTTGCTTTTAGAGACTGTCTATTAGGTGTTTCTTTATTTAATGAGTTACTTCTTTGCATATATCGTGACCTTGAGTGAAAATATTAATGAAGAAAGCCTAAGGGTAGAAAAAAGAGAAGAATTTGGACTTAATAAAAATAAATAAATTTATTTTTATATTTATTTTAAGTAGAGAAGATATATTAATATTTATTTAAATATTTAATAACCAACAACACACATTTTAAAACTATCCACCTGCTCTTAAAATTTGCAAGGATATTGGGGCATATTATCGTCTTTTAAATATTTAAAATCTCTTTTTTCACATTTTTTATTGATTTTATAAATATTATTTTGCATTTTTTTAAATTAATTAAATTAAGTATAATTTGTAAATATTTATTAAAATTTAAATTATTTTTTTTTGTCTTTTTATTAATTAATTGCGTAGTGTTTTTTGGTCTCGAAAAAATTCTATGCATTTATTAAATTTTATTTTTAATTATTTTTTTAATTAAAAAATAATCAATTTTGTTGCATTTATCAGTTCCTTCACTTTATTTGATTTTACAAATAAATAAAAAAATATTTATTTATTTATTCTGCTTTTTTGCACTATATTAGCTTTTTTGTTTACTCTCCTCTATAAGGAAAGAAAATATTTAGTAAAAATGACAGATGCTTTTATATAAAAAAGGAAAAATGCTTAAACTTTAGTAACGTTATTTTTTTACTATTTTTAGTAATAAAATGCCTCATTTCCGGTAAATTCAAATTTTGTTGTTTATTTTATTTATTTTTTAAAATTAAAAATAAATTATGTAATTATAAATTAATTTTATTAATTTTTTTTAATTTTTTTCCTTTCATTTTTTGGTTTTTTTTATATAAAATGATTTACGCCAACCCCCCTCATATTTGAATTTATTTATTTCTTTTGTTTATAAATAAAACCAATTTTTCATAACTAATTTTAATTTAATTAATATATATTAATTTACCCAATTATTTTTTACTATTTTTATTATTATATAATCAAATAATTTTATTTTTTATTTTAATTATTTTGCCGATAAAATTATTTATTTAAGTGTACAAACAATTAATTTTACAAACTTAAAAAACGATTTAAATAAGATCAGAACTAGTTTTTTAAAGTATAATCTAGTTTTCTAGTTTAACTTGAATATAAACTTGACACTTTTAAATTATTATTTAATTTAAGTTTGCACTTAAAAACTAGAAAAATCAGAATAAAGTTAGTTTAATTTAAGTTTGCACTTAAAAACTAGAAAAAATCAGAATAAACTTAAATTCAATAAAAACACAAAATACAAATAATTAAGTTTTCAAATATTTAAAATAAAATACAATTATTTGTTTCTTATTCATTTGAAAAATACAAAACACAAATAATAATATTATTATAATTTTCCTAATTTTAGCTTTTCATTATTATCAGCTGTTTTTAATAGTAGAGGTGTCACTCTCTTTTTTAAAAAAGAGAAGCAATTCAAAAACACGTGAAAATAATTCAAAAACACATTTATCTTTTTTTTCTAAGATCAAAATTTTTTTTAAATTTTTTTTTAATTTATCACGCGAATTTTATTTTATTTTTTAATAAACAAAAATTAATTTTTTTAAAATAATTTTTAATTATTTTGTGGAATTATATGTATTTTTAATTTTTTAATAAAATAGTTCCATTTCGTGCCATTTTTTTAATAAATAAAAATAAATGATGAGGATGACACATTTATATATTTTTATTTTTACTTTTTTTCCCTCCTCTTTTTATTATTTTAGTGTTCTTGTCTAAAAATAATTTTTTTAAAAAAAACCAAAGATTTTTTTAAAAAGCTTAAAAAAATATATTTATTTATTTTTTGGGAAAAGTCAAAGATTGGAAGGATTTGTTTTAATAATATCTCTCTTCTTCTTTTTTTTTTGCATTTTCTATATTTGGTATATTTACAAGAATTTATTTATATTAAGAAGTTTTAATTTATTTAATGCAATTTTTTATTTTTATTTAAATTTATTTAAAAAAGAGAAATTTATTATTTATCTAAAATATTTATTTATTTTATTTTTTTAAAGTCTAAAGTCTAGATATTTTTGTTTTTAAATTTTGTTATTTTAAAAGATTTTTGTTTTATTATCCTAAAAATTAAGCTAATAAATTCCTTTGTCTCTTAATATTTAAAAAATAAATGAATAAAAATTTATTTTTTTTATCTTAAGACAAAAAAATAAATTAATTAAATACTTTAAAAAATATTTATTTTTTTTTAAATAAATATTAGAGACAAACTTTTCTAAGAAATATATATTCTTCTTTATTTTCTTTTATTCTCCCAATAGGGATTTTTTATTTTTATTTTATAAGAAAAGCAGCTGCTTTATTAATTTTAAAAATAATAATAATAATATTTATCCCAATATTTATTTTTATTTTTTTTAAATTATTAGATCAATATAATATTAAAATTAATTAATTAATTTATTTATTTTTATTTTTTGTCTAAATATTATTTTTTTTTAATTTACAGAATTTATTTTAAAGAAAAAAAATATTTTTTAATTAATTAATAAATTTTTTAGAATTTTTTCTGAAGAATTAATTTAATTAATATAAAATTAATAAAAAAATATAAATTATTTTTTTTATTTTTTTTTTAAATATTTAAAAGTATTAAAAAAATACTTTTTTTTTCTTAATTTTATTTGCAAAATAAATTTATTATTTTCCAAAAATATATTTTTTTTTAATTATTTTTTCTGCATCATCTGATTTTTATTTATTTTTATTTTATTTTTAAATGATCATTGATGATTGCTTTAATAAATTAATTAATTAATTGATCACATCCTTCTAATCATCACAATACATTTTTTAAAATAATTATTTTTTTTTTTAAAAGCTTTTTTTTAATTCTTTTGTTTTACGTGTTTAACACGGGATTTTTTTTATTTTTATTTTATTTTGTCTGTCTCGGGATTTTTTAATTTTATTTTTCAATTAAAAGAAGCAATTTTTTGGCAAAATGTTGTTTAAAAAATTTTTTTTTTTAATTAATTTTCTTTAATTTTTAGAGTTTTTTTTGATATTTTATTTTAATTATTAATTTTATTTTCTTCTATATTTATATTTATAAAATATATTTATGCCTTTCATTGGAAAAGATTGGAGAGCACCAGGTAAATATTTAAATTTAATTTTTTTAATTAAATATTATTTTTTTATTTTATTTTAAATATTTATTATTTATTTTTTTAAAAAAAAGGTGATCTTTGGGTGCGTGTTAATCATGTAAATAATACTGCTGGTTGGGAATTAATTAAACTTAGACCTATTTCTCTCACTAATGTAATTTTTTTTTAATATTTATTTTATTCCAATCTTTTAGTTATCCCATCTCCCCTAATTTTTAATTTTATTCATAAACATTTTCACTTATACCAACCCCCCAATTAGTCCAAAATTCAAATATCTCAAACTCCTAATTATTCCACACATTCTCACTTGTACCAACCTTTCTAAGTTAGCTCAGAATATATTTAATTATTTTGGTGGTATAAGTGAGAGAGATATTTATTTCTTTTAATAAATTTATTTATTTTTATTTTAGTTGGATTCATTCCCAAAAAGAGAGAATAGTTCAATATCTCTAACTTGTGAAAATGAATGTAATAATAATAAATATAATAATTATTCTTCTGATTCTTTCCGAACATCTTCAGAAGAAGAAGAAGTTGAAAAAATTGAAAAAATAATTTTACAAGAAAAAATAATAAAATTTAATAAAAATGAAGAAGAAAATGAAGAATTTTGTTTAAATGAATCAGATATTTTGGAAGAAGAAGAAGAAATAATTAATGAATTTAATGAAGAAAATAATACTAATAATAATAATGGTAATTTAATAATTAAAAATTATTTTTATTAAAAATTAGAACATTTTTTTTAATTATTTAATATTAATTCTAATATTAAAGGGATAGAATCAATATTAATTTATTAAAAAAAAAAGTCTCGAAATTTAACTGGAGAATTTACTGCCTGGCAAAGAAACATTTTTTTGGTCCGATTTCTCGGGTTCAAAAACATAAAGTTTAATAAACATTTATTTTAATAATTAGTCCTATTTAATAAATATAAATAAAATATATTTTTATTTAGATGAAGATGATGATGAAGGAGATGAAGAAGTAGAAGAAGAGGAAGAAGATAGTAATAGTGACCAAAATAATGACAGTGACCAAAGTATTGCAACTGATCGAAAAAGTTTTTGGTCACAGCCTTATTGTTTTGTTAAATTAAAAAATCGTTCAAAAGAATTTATTGGCTGTACAAGTATGTCAGAAGCTTTTCATCGTTTGGATATGGCAAGGGCTGTTGTTGATATTAGACGATTTAATTACATTTGCAAAGTTTATTTATTTAAATAAATAAATAATAATTATTTTCTCTCAGGTTGTTCAAATTCTGGTAAATGAAAAATTGCATAATTTAAGTGCTAGTTCAAGGAAAATACTTTTTGGTATAAATTAAAAATAAACTTTTGTATTTTTTTCTAATTTAAAGCTATAATACAAGCTATGGTACTGCATAGCGTAGAGAATGATGTTCACATTACAACTACAAGGGTAAATATACTACATAAAATTTCTGAAATAATTCTGATAAATTTTCCGGAAAATAATTCTGATAAATTTTCCGTAAAATAATTCTGATAAATTTTCCGTAAAATAATTCTGATAAATTTTCCGGAAAATAATTCTGATAAATTTTCCGGAAAATAATTCTGATAAATTTTCCGGAAAATAATTCTGATAAATTTTCCGGAAAATAATTCTGATAAATTTTCCGGAAAATAATTCTGATAAATTTTCCGGAAAATAATTCTGATAAATTTTCCGGAAAATAATTCTGATAAATTTTCCGGAAAATAATTCTGATAAATTTTCCGTAAAATAATTCTGATAAATTTTCCGGAAAATAATTCTGTAATATAATTTTAAATATATTAAATAAAATTCTGTTTTAAGGACATTCTCAAAAAATTTAATTCTGGTTTGGATTCTCCCCACGTCTGTGGTTCTCCCCAACTAGTCACCAAACAACAAGGAACGTGTACAAATCTACTCGATTTAATTGCTCGAAGTTCTGCTCCACATACCTTATCTGAAGCTAACCCTGAAAATATAACATTTTTGGATTTGCCAAGAGAAGTGCTTTCTTTAATTTTGAGCAAATTGCCTGATCACGTTTCTTTATTGGAAGCTGCTAAAGCAAATGAAACACTTCAAGCATTGGTTGAATCAGAACAAAGACAATGGAGGTAATAAATAATTTAAATATCCTCATTTTATTCTTTTTTACAGAACACTTTGTCAATTCCACTTTTCACAATTACAAATTAATAAACATCAAGTTATTATTTAATTAATTAAAATTAAAATTTTATTTTTCAGTTCCCTGAACAAGCATGGCGTGATCTCTTTTTTGAACTCAAAAAATATTACGGGTTACGTGAAACTGTAAGAACTACTTTAATAATTTAATTAAAATTTTTTTAAAGTATGCCGATCTCGTTGTTGTTTGTTGCCATTGTAAAGCTCTTTTTTGGAAAGATCATGGTCATCCTTGTGTTTCTAAAGATGCTCCATCTGTTAGGGTCACACCAAAACAAGTATTTTATATAATTAAAAAAATTATTTATTTTTTTTTTAGTTTGTTGACATGCTTTTATTTCTCTAAAAGAAGATGTATATATTATAATTTATGAAAATTTTTGGTAATTTACAAAATACCTTGAAAAAAAATTAAAATTTTTTTATTTTTACCAACCTAGAAGATCACCTCTTAATTTATGGTAATATTAATTTAAAAAATAAATTTATTATTCAAAAATCAAAAGGTTTTGGAATTTCTTTAATATTTTTTTTAAATTAAATTTATTATTTATTACCTATATTTTGGAGATCTTCTGAATTAAAAAAATAAATATTGTTTTGAAATACTTATTTTTTAATATATTATTATTATTATAAATATAAAAATAAACAATTTTGTAAAGCATATTTAAAATTAAAAAAAAATATATATTTTTTATAAATATACCTAACTAAATTAAAAATATTTTGGCACTTTTTTTATTTTCATCAATATATGTATATCAAAATAACAAATAAATAGAATATTATTAAAATTAATAAAATCACCGTTTTATTTACATTTGTCTTTCTTCCTCTCTAAAAATAATAACTACCAAAAAGGACACCAACCAATATAACATTGACATAAATTATCATTCATTGTTGCTTGTTCAATAAGACGATCAACCTAAATAATTTTAAAAAATAAATTATCTTTCATACCTGTTCAGAAACAGAAATTGCTTCAAAAGGATTAAAATCTCTTCCACACAATTTTGCTTTAACTCTATTAATTGCTTCATTATCTTCTCCTCTTTGTTGTTGTAATTGTAATGCTTTTCCACCAATTGCTGCTATTTCTTCTGGTAAATGTTTTTGTTGTTGTTGTTGATATGTTTGTTGTTGTTGTTGTATCCAATTATTATGTGGATGATTATTATATGGAATAATAGGAGGAATAATATTAGCAGAGATAGTTGGATCTTCAGCAATTTTTAGTGAAACTCTATAAAAATTAATTTATACAATTGATTGTAAAACATTTACAATTGATTGTAAAATATTTACAATTGATTGTAAAACATTTACAATTGATTGTAAAATATTTACAATTGATTGTAAAACATTTACAATTGATTGTAAAATATTTACAATTGATTGTAAAACATTTACAATTGATTGTAAAATATTTACAATTGATTGTAAAACATTTACAATTGATTGTAAAACATTTACAATTGATTGTAAAACATTTACAATTGATTGTAAAATATTTACAATTGATTGTAAAACATTTACAATTGATTGTAAAACATTTACAATTGATTGTAAAACATTTACAATTGATTGTAAAATATTTACAATTGATTGTAAAACATTTACAATTGATTGTAAAATATTTACAATTGATTGTAAAACATTTACAATTGATTGTAAAATATTTACAATTGATTGTAAAACATTTACAATTGATTGTAAAACATTTACAATTGATTGTAAAATATTTACAATTGATTGTAAAATATTTACAATTGATTGTAAAACATTTACAATTGATTGTAAAATATTTACAATTGATTGTAAAACATTTACAATTGATTGTAAAATATTTACAATTGATTGTAAAACATTTACAATTGATTGTAAAACATTTACAATTGATTGTAAAATATTTACAATTGATTGTAAAACATTTACAATTGATTGTAAAATATTTACAATTGATTGTAAAACATTTACAATTGATTGTAAAATATTTACAATTGATTGTAAAACATTTACAATTGATTGTAAAATATTTACAATTGATTGTAAAATATTTACAATTGATTGTAAAACATTTACAATTGATTGTAAAATATTTACAATTGATTGTAAAACATTTACAATTGATTGTAAAATATTTACAATTGATTGTAAAACATTTACAATTGATTGTAAAATATTTACAATTGATTGTAAAACATTTACAATTGATTGTAAAATATTTACAATTGATTGTAAAACATTTACAATTGATTGTAAAATATTTACAATTGATTGTAAAACATTTACAATTGATTGTAAAATATTTACAATTGATTGTAAAACATTTACAATTGATTGTAAAATATTTACAATTGATTGTAAAACATTTACAATTGATTGTAAAATATTTACAATTGATTGTAAAACATTTACAATTGATTGTAAAACATTTACAATTGATTGTAAAACATTTACAATTGATTGTAAAATATTTACAATTGATTGTAAAACATTTACAATTGATTGTAAAATATTTACAATTGATTGTAAAACATTTACAATTGATTGTAAAATATTTACAATTGATTGTAAAACATTTACAATTGATTGTAAAACATTTACAATTGATTGTAAAACATTTACAATTGATTGTAAAATATTTACAATTGATTGTAAAACATTTACAACTGATTGTAAAATATTTACAATTGGTTGCAAAACATTTACAATTGATTGTAAAACATTTACAATTGATTGTAAAATATTTACAATTGATTGTAAAACATTTACAATAAACTGATAGATTGTAAAAATTATTAAGAATAAAAATATACCTTGTTCTAGTGACCGCATCTTTTGCTGTTCCATTAGTAGCAATCCCTCCTCCTCCCCCAGCCAATGCAATTGCAGCAGCACCCTCAGTAAGTCTCCAATTTAACATTGGATCATAAACAAAACTTTCTAAAACAGCCAAAATACTATCATTATTTGCTCTTAAAAGGCGTAAAACACGTTCACAAGTTAAACGATAATTTCCATCAATTCCTGTTACTTCCATTGACTTTAATAAATTTATTTAAATAAATTATTTTTGTTAATTATTATTTACTTGAATAAGCATTCTTGTTAAACGAAAAGGTATTTTTTCTGGATATTTTTCTCTTTTCATTGCTACTTCAAAACAATCACCAAAATCTTTAAAATTAATTTTAATTAATTTAAAAATAATTTTAAAAAAATACCAATATGTACAATTTTGCCACTTAATCTGTCCAACATTAAATTTGAAGGATGCCTTAAATTTAAAAAACAAATTTAATTAAATTAATTTAATTTACCTATCTCCAAGACCAAGAATATAACCAACCATTGACATTACACCCATTGAACGAGTATAATTTGTACGACGATCAAACCAAACTTCAGAACTTTTTTTAAAATATTTTTTTTAAATTAATTTTAAAAAATAAAATAACTTTGGAGATTTCATCCATAATGTTTGACGTAAATCATCACCCGAAGTTGAACGTAAAGCTTCTTCAAAAATTTCAACTCTTTGTAAAAGAGTACATTTATCTATATCAACACAAAGTTTTTGCATTTTATTATGTTCTTCTGATATTGGAATTTTTTTCTTTTCACGATAATCTCTAAAAAAATATTAAAAAAATAAAATAAAATAATAATATAAAACTTTATAAGTGCATGAAGTGTATCACAATTAGGCACCCAACCAATTAATCCACTACTTTGACTGAGTGTAGTTATTGAATAACTTTAATTTTAAAAAAATAATATTTTATTATGTATTGATATTTAAGTTGAAACATGTTTCAAAATTTAAAAAAAAAATTTAAACTTTATAAAAAAATGTTTCAGATTTTTAAAAAAATGTTTCAGATTTATAGAAGCATCCTTTATATTTTTTGAAACATTACCTATTCAAGTCAAAAATATTTTATTATTTTCTCTCACCGTTGTATTGTCAAATTCCTTCTACTAGTTTCTGCTTCTCTCAAAATTAATGAATTAACAAGTCCAAATAATTGCATTACTCTTTCATCTTGTCTAGGGTCTTCATGACCTTTTAATAAAAATGCATATTCTTTTCCATCACTTCCTCTCATATAAATTTTTCTTGGCCTTTGTTTACTCATTATAACTTGTAAATGTGAATGAATTGAAGCTATTGTAATAAGTGAAGTATTTGGATCATATGTCCCTGGAATTGAAAGTTCCAAGTTACGAGATTTGCACAATCGTGGAGAAATGTAATTTAAATCTAATGTAGTCATTTGTCTAAGTTGATTGCTTATACGTTTGAAAATGTTGTAATAAAGATCCCAAGCTGCGGTCTTTTTTAAAAAAAATTATTAATTTTAAAAAAGTTGGTTCCCTTCGCACTAGAAGGTAGTACAAAAGGAACAAAAAATATTTTTATAAAAAATTTTTTATTTAAATTTATTTGTTAAAAATATATAAAATAAATCTTCTTACCATTTCTTTCTGATTTCCAGTTCGTCTAAATACCTCACAATGTTCAAATGCATCTTTCAGGTCTTTGTAATAAGTCTGTTGAAAATTTTTTTATTAATTATTAAAAAAATTCTTTTTAAAATTTTAACATGATTAAAAGATTGTTCTTTCATTGTAGTATGCCCTTGTTCAATCTTTTGATGCAAAGGACGAAGAATATTCATCATTTCATCTACATTTTTGTCTTGAAAATAAAATCTACTAGCTTCCTCCAATGCTTCATGCCATTGTTCGTGCCAAAGTATTGCACATCTAATTAATTCATCATTAACTAAAGTAGCTTGTTCAACAAGTATTGGCTTATTTTCAGCAACTATATCAAGTATTTCTTTAGCTACTTGTGACCGGCGAGTATTACGAGATTTTATTGCTGCTGTTAATGCATAAACCCAAGCCTATAAAAATAAAATAAAAAAATTAAAAAGAAGAAAATATAGAATATATCAATTTATAAAGACAAGCTGAATCGATATTAATTAAACTATATTTAATATAGAAAAAATTTGTTGGTTCCCTAAGCTCTATATATAGGCTGGAGAGAACAAACATTTAATTTTATATAAAAAATAATAATTACCTGAGGATACGCTTTAGCCACATCAATAACTAATTGTCTGACTAATAGTCCAGTGTTATTTTGAGAATCCTAAAGAAAAAAAGATAAAAAAATATTTCCTTAAAAAAACATACTAATCGAGCAATAAGTTGCGGAACAACTTCTAACCATACTTCTGATGGTATCATTTTTAAAGAATCACGTAAAAGTTCAAAAACTTCGGGACGATCACCATAATCAAACCAAAGCATTAAAAGACGAAGAGTGTCATCAAGACGAGAACCTTTTTTTTAAAAATTAGTTATTCTCTTATTTTGATGATTTATTTTACCTTCAGCCAATTGAATAGCCTTAAAAAAACATCGAACAGCATTAACTGCATAATTAGTAACTAATTGATGTGCACGAAGAGGTGATGAAGATGATGATTGTAACATTGAAGGACTGCTCATTTGTGAATGAACTTGACCACCATAAGCTAAGGGAATATTAGAAGATAAAGGTAGAGGATGATGATGATGAGCATAAGTACTACTACTACTAACATCTCTTTCTCTTTCTCCAACAATTGGTGGTGGTGGAATTGTTGTTAAATCAGAAATTATTGTTTGTGGAGGATGTTGTTGTTGTTGGGAAGAAGGCATAGGATTGTAATAAGCAGACATTTGTTGTTGATGATGTTGTTGGTGATGCCAAGCCTTTAAATAAAGTTTAATCTTTTTATAAGGATAAACCTCCATAAATAGATTTTGGAAAATGTTTTAGTAAAAAAAGGTAATATTATATATGTATTTTTGTGTTTTAAGCCGATAAATGTTACTAAAGCTTATTTTTATTAGTTCTACAAGTTTAAAAAAAAAATTTTTTAGAAAAAACACCTTTTTCACAGCAGTTGAATAGTCAATTTCTACTGGTACTAAATTTGGAAGTTGTGAAGGAATTGAGGTTTGATGCTGACTTATTGCAGAATAGTAAGTTGTAGCTAAACGATGCCAAGCCTAAATAGAATTTTATATATAAATTTGTTTAAAAATATTAAAAAAATATCAAATAAATGAGTGAAAGACCAAGGGGGGTTTAAAATAATTTCTAAATTTTGATTTTTTGTTTCGATATATTTTAATAATAAAACAAATTGCTGGTAGTATACCACACTAAGAAAAATGGCTTAAAGTATATACAGATAATATTAAAAAGCTTTCACAGCAAATTTTATACGTAATGTTCCCTTCGCTCTACTCATGGTGTGTAAGGAACAAACAAAATTTTTAATTTTTTTTTCTTTTTCACCTTATACCAATTTTGATCAAAACTTGTTGCAACAACATAATAATGTAATTTCATAGCTGTAGATTGTTCAAATGCTTGTCTTTGTTGCATATATCCAGCAGTAGCTGCCAAAGGTTGTTGAAATGATGATGTTTGTTGTGATGGAAGTTGTTGAGAAGAAGACGAAATATTCCATAAATATGGTGAATATTGTTGTTGTTGATGTTGAAGTATTTTTGTTGAAATTGTAGTACCTGGAACTTTCATTGCTGGAGAAATAGAAAAACTCCCGTGGCGTTCACCAGGTAAAACTATTTTTAAAAAAATAAATTAAAAAATGTGTAAAAAAGTAAATCCTGGGGAATACCAAAAAATAAATAAAATAAATTTTTATTTCCAATTTTCAGGAATTAAAAGGTCACTAAGAAATTTACTAATAGGTTGTTGCTGTTGTAAAGATTCTTGCCATTCTCCTAATTTTAAATAACATTTTGCTGTAATTCTTGCCATAGGTTCCAAATGTTCACGAGGGAGGGATAAACGATTACGTTCAATTAGACGATGAAGAGTTTTTGTAAGTCTTTAATTTAATTTTTTTTAAATTTAAAGTATATTTTGTTCGTCTCCGTTCCCCCGCCGGGCTTTTGACTTAAAAAATCACTTAAACATCTCCCTATAGGCTGTCCCTATTTAATAATGTCTCCTTATCCCCATTCGTTCTCGACAGTCCCCGTTCCCCGTTAAAGCCCTCCCTAATTTAAAGATAAAAAGCCCCCTTTCTCTTAACTGTTCTAAATGTGTAAAAGCAATTCTTTTTTGTCCTTCACTCCATAATTGTTTACAAACAGCAAGTGCTAATTGAGGTTTATCAAAAGGAATATTTAATTTATCAACAGAAACATCTCCTGGGACATTTAATAATGAACGTAGAATATTACGTGCTATAGCTTGTTTCCCTTCACGACGACATAAAGCTGCAAATTTAATCCAAAGAGGGCGTAATGAATTTTGTGAAAAAACTATTGAGCTTTAAATTTAAAAAATAAAAAAAATAAAAAAATTAAAAAACATACCGAACCATTAAAATTCTTCTCCAATGATCAATATTAGGTCTACAACCTTGCAAACGACGACTCCAAAGCATTGCAATACGTGCTTCACGATCATTAAGAATTTTATAATCAACTGCTTCTTCTAGTTCTGTTAATTCTTGTAATGTTATCATTGCACCATAAGCACGGTCATAACTTTCTGTTGCCATTGCGGTTAATTCAGAATCAAAAATATCTCTAACCTAAATAAAAAAAATTTAAAAGAAAAATTTTCTTTTAAATTTTAAATATTTTTAAAATAATAATTGATGTCAAGAATTAAATATATAAAACAATTTTGAAAATTGACCTAAAAAACTTTGAAAAAAAAATTTTGGTTCCGTCCAGCCTTTAAGAAGAGGCTAAGGTACCACAAAAAGTATAAATTTTAATTTTTTTTTAATAAAAAACCTTATTAATATAAGAATATGCACGTTCATAATCATTTTCACGTATAGCTAATACAGCTCGCATAAAAGAACCTTCTTGTGTATTTTCATTAAGCATTTGTACATATTCATTCATTTTATCAAAATCACCTAAATATTTTTTTTTAAATAATTATAAAAAAATAAATAAATTTATTATTTTATTAAATTATATAGAAAAAAATTAAAAGATAATAATTTTATTTTTTAAATTTAATAAAATAAAAAAATATTAACCAATTGCCCAATTTGCTCTAGCAGCCATTTGTGCAATTTTTTGTCTTCTTGCATATTCATTTAATGTTTGATTTAAAATTCCAATACCTCCACCAATACTACTACTCGTTCCAATTCCACCCAGATTTTGATGTGATAAAGAAATATCTAAAGGAGTTTCACTTTGCTGATGACTTAAAGTAGTAGGGTGTTGTTGTTCTCCTTCAATGTCTAAAAGAGCTGTTTGACAAGCATTATTTAATTGAGACCATTGCCCTAAAGCTTCAAGACAACGCATTTGATGAAGTTCAATATCAAATTTCTATTTAAAAAAAAATAAAATAATTATTTTAAATAAATAAACAAGTAATATGTTTTGCAGGCCTCTTGCGTTTTTTGAAAAAAAAAATAGTTTTAAAAGAACAGAGTAGAAACACAAAACTTAGTTTTAACAGGTGAATCAAATAAAAAAAATAAAAATTAATATTACCCCAAAATTTTGTGAATATGTTCCTCCTCCTCTACTATTAGTAAAACTGTTTTCACAGTGAAAAGAAGAAGAATGTCGTGAAATATCATTTCCACTAATAACACCACTAGGTTGTTGTAAAGGTAATTGTTGTTGTTGTGAATTAGTATTTTCATTTGTAGTAGTTAATGATGATGCAGAAGAAAGTGTTGTCCATGAAGGATCTGTATCTGGCATTAAAAGCATTTCTTGTCTGTACATTTCCAAAGCTTTTTCCCATTCACCAAGTTTTTCGTACCAACGACCCTGTGAAGAAGAAAAATATTTTATCTCTCTTATTTTAATTAATTTAATAAGTAAAATTAAAAAAGTCAATTACCTATCAAACTCAAGTTTTATATTTAAGTTTTACAATTATATACATTTTTATATTATTACAAACTTAAGTTTGTAATAAACTACAACTTTTTTTTCTTAAACTTGTGAATCTTAGACACTAGAAAATTTATTTCTAGAATTAAATAACCACTAAATCTAAATAATAAAAACACAAAATTACAGAAATTTCCATATTATGTCTTCTTGCATATTGAATAATTCCTGCTGCACCCTCTTCCAAATTAAGCTTATTAAACAAACTTTTAAATGAAAAAAAAATAAAATAAATTTTAAAAAAATAAATAAAACATTATTAAAGATTGACAATCATCTGGATTAGGTTCTCCTTTTCTTGATTTTATTATATCAAGCTCTTTATAGCGCAAAGCTTTTGCATAAGCACGTGTTTGTTCTGCTGATTTACTTAACATGTTGTTATCTACTGGAAATGGACCCTGAATTTTTATCTTAATTTTTTTAATTTTAAGGATAAAAGTGATTTAATTGTTTTTAAAAAAACCTTTTCAGAATGATCCATAAATTCTGCCAAATTTAAAATTGCTTGAATTGGCTCTGCATGCGGACATTGTTTTAAAATATCAATAAGTAATAATGTAAGTTGGTTTTGGTCAGATTCACGTAATTCGGTCCATACAGAAATAAATGCAGCATTGAAAAGTTCTCTGATAAAAAGAATTATTTTTTTAAATTATACATATATTTACTTTGCCAAAGGATCATATGCCTCAGCTAAAGCAGTGCATGCTCTAAGGGGAGGAGATGGACTTTGACGAATAAAATGTACTCTTAAAGTGCTTAACCACTGAAGCCAATCTTCTCGTGATGTTAAAGTTTGTATTGTCCAACAACGACGTAATTGGTCAAGATTAACGTGTAAACGAGTATCTTGTACTGAAAAAAAAATTAAATAATTAAAAAAAAATTAAAAAAATTACCTGAAGGCATACGCGACATTCTAATATTTTCTAATGCAGATAAAGTTGTTGTTTTTGTTCCTCCAACTTTATCTGAAACATCATCCTTATTAGAAGTTGATGTTTCAATCTCAGAAGGAGGTAAAAATTGTACTTGACGAGCAAAAGAAGGTTCAGTTATTGGTTGACGTTCTAATTGTAAAGGAAGATTTTGAGCATTTAAAACTTTTAAATTAGCTAATTGTTCTCTATATTCTTGTCTAAGAGAACTATCAACACGATAACGTTTTAGTGCAGAATCGACACTTTCTTTATAAATTGGAAATTGGTCCCATTTCTTTAAAAAAAATTTTTTTTAATGTACCTTATTATTTTTTATTTTATTTTTCACTATTTCATAAAAATAAATTTTTAAATTTACTTATTTTTAATACCTTAATAATTGTAGAAAGTAATTGTATAAGCTTTGGCTGTAAAAATTTTACACAAATACAACGCATCCAAGTTTGCATTATTTGAGGGGCTTGTTCCATTATTGGATGATTTAAAGATAAAGATATTAATGTTTCAAGTGCTGCTAAACGATTTTTTTCGGGTGATTCTATATCTTCAATACAAGCAAGTAAAGGTGAAAGAATTAAATGAATATGAGTTCCGAGACATTTAGAAATTGTTTGAGTACAAGAAAGTGCCTTAAAAAATAAATTTAAGTATAATTAAAAAACACAAATTGTAAAGTGTAAGATTGTAAACTTGAAAAGTTTAAGTTTAAGCTTATTAGTAGAACACATAAAAATAAACTTGGTTAAGACTTAAAACTTAAAAAGTTTTAAATAAAATTAAGTTTTAAGATTAAACTTAAACTTTTTTATAAGTTTACAAAGTTTGTTTTTAAAGTATAGTCTAAATATCATTTTAAGTTCAAGCTTAAGTTGCACAAATTGACTATAAGTCTTTATTCTCTTACATGGAGCGTAAGTTTTCTGTCAGGAGAAGTATCATTTTGAAGAACATTTAAAAGATAAGGACAAAGATCTGTTGCATAAATTGTAAATTTTTCTCCAAAGGAACGACCAACATCCTCAATTAAGCGAATAATAATTCCTAAAAAATAAATAAAATTTTATTTATTTTTTTTAATTAAATAAAATTACCTCGAAGTTCAGCATTTTCACTCCAACACCAAACTTTCTTTAAAAAAAAAATTAAAAATTAAAAAAAAAAAAATATTTATTACAGCAATTAAAGAAAAAAATTGTGTCATAAATGGCTGCAATTGAAGATTAATAATTGAAATAAAACGAGAAAATTGACTAAGAAAAAAACTGCGTAATTGAGGTTTACATTTTTCAGTAATTTCAATAAGTGGTGGAATAACCTGAAAAAATTAATATATTTTTTTTAATTTTTTAATAAATTTTTGAAGTTTATAGGGTAAATAATGCTTTATTTTGAGAAAAGTCATTTTTTAAGAAAATAAAAAAAATTAATTTTTCTAAAAAAAACCTGTCCAAGATATTGTGGACGATTTTTTAAATTTGTAAAAATTTGTAATAAAGTATGCATAATTTCTCTATGAAAAAGAGAACAACGTTGAGGGTCTTGCAACATTAGCATTAAATTAGAAATTGCTAAAGCTGGGTAATATTCACTTAGAGTAAGTCTTTCATAATTTATCCAATTTATTATGTCCATTACATCTAAATAAAATGTTTTATTTTTTTAAATTTTTTTTTCTGAAATTTAAAAATTTTATTGAAACTTTTTGTAAAAAAATCTCTTATTTTTTTTAATTATAATAAAAAAACTAAACGCATATCATTAGGTTCTCCAGAATTAGGAAGAGTAAGTGCAAGCGACCGTGACCTTATATGTGAATGTACTTTACCAATATAAACTTTATAGGTATAAGGATCCAAAGCACTGAAAAATTAAATTTAAAAAATTTTTTTAAATTTTAATCTAAAAGTTAACCCAATTATTCCAAGTAAACGCATTGTAAGTCTACGCATAGAACTAGACAATTCTGTTTTTAATAATTGTAAAAGTATTTCTAATAAATCAGGATAATCTTTGTAAGGTTCAACTACATAAGCAGCACATTGACACAAACGACCCATTGCACGGAGAGCAGCCTTTAAAAACAAATAAAATTAAATTAAAAAAATTAAATAAATTAATTTACCTCTCGTCTATTCAAACTTGTAGAATCTTGTAAAAAAGAAATAATTGGAGGAAAAAATTTGTCAATTGACCGAACAATTTCTAGACCTCCAATTAATGATAATTCACTAACAGCATTTAAAACATAAATTGTTACTTCTAAATTACTACTTCCACTACCACCAATACTTTTATTATCAATTTTCATATGTGGAATTAATACTAATAATATTGAATGCATATAAGCAGAAATAAAACGAGGTGACTTTAAAAAGGAAAAATAAAATTAAAAAATTTTTTTTAGTTTTTTTGTCCCTTTTCCTCTATAAGTAAAGGAAAGAGCAAATTATTAAATAAATAAAAATAAAAAATTTTCTAAATTTTTGTTCCTTTCCCTCTATAAGTAAAGGAAAGGGAAATTTATAAGAAAATTAATAAATTAAAATAAATTTATTAATTAAAAAAATTTTACTTTTGTTCCATTTCCTCTACAAGTAAAGGAAAGGGAAAATTACAAGAAAAAAATTCTAAATTTTTTAATCTTTAATTTTTGTGCCTTTTCCTCTATAAGTAAAGGAAAGGGAAAAATTATAATATGAGAATTTTAAAAAATTAAAAAAACTCGATATATTAATTTTTTAAATAAAAAATTAATATAATATTTTAGAAGGGTATGTATTTTCATAAAATTATTATTTTTTAAATAAAATAAAAAACCTGTCTAGCCAAATGTGCAATCATTCTTGCCCCTTGTACTTCATTACTTGTAGTTTTTGAATTAGCCAATTGTGAAATACTTTCAAGTAAAATTCTTCGAAATTTTAAAAAAACAAATGAAGGATTTAAATCAGAAAGTTTTCCAAGTAATTCTACAGATTGTTCTCTTACTTGATAATTTTCATCATAAAGTGATAAAAATATTGTATCAAGAATTTCACGTTGTGAAAGATGAAAGAGAAAATCTTTATCCATATTACAAAAACAATTTAATACATAAAGACGAACATTAAAATCTTAAGAAAAAAAAATAAAATAAAATTTAAAAAAAATAACCAGTATCAACAACAGCAGTTTTAACAAGACATTCCAAAACATTTCTAATTAAATTATAAACTTCTGCTTTTTGTTGATTTTCAACATTTTCGTAAACCATTATAAAAGGTTTTAACATTTCAGTACAACTATAAACTGCTGTTAAACGAATTTCTACTGAATCACTTATTAAATAACCCTTTAAAAAATTAAATTTAAAAAAAATTTAATTTAATTAAAAAAAAATAATACCATTGCAACATAACGCAAAAACATTTGAAGTGAATGACGAGAAAAATTAAACTCTCCAAGAGTTTTTAATGCCAATTTTGTTTGTGGAATATTAACAGGTTGAATAGGTCCAGAAGGGACTGGTGGAGCTGTTGGAGGTGCTAATTTGCTTGGTCTGGGTCTGTCCTGAAAAATAAAAATTAGTAAATAAATTATAAATAAAAAATAAAACCATAAGTAAATGATAAAGTTGATCCATCAGACCATCAAAAACATCAGCTTTTAATTCAGGAATAGCTTGAATAATGTCGTGCATAACCTTACAAATTAAAAAAAATGAATCTAAAAAAATTAAAAAATCTCGCTTACTGTGATTAAACCTTCAGATATTCCTGTAGAAAAGAAAAGTGTGAGAAGTTCACGAATTTTTTCACAAAGAAAAGAACGTTGTGAACGTACAACTAATGAGAGGCATTTAAAGTCATTGTCGTGTACCAATTTTTTTCTTAAAATTTTTAGAAAATTAAAAAAATATATAAAAATTTTAATATTAAAAATCAAAAACAAACTTAGAAACAGCCAAATGCATATGTTGAATTAATATATTAAGAATAGGCGAAATTTTTGGACGTATTTCTAATGGTCTGCTAAGCGATAGCAATCCCAAAGTAAGCATTGCTTCAGAATATTTTCCTACTAATGCTAAAGAATGTTCGGCAGCATCAGGAACATAACAAAAAAGTTGTTGGCCACTATTATCAGAAAAACTGGCCAATCTTGGAAAAAGTTCCAGGAGGATAAGCTGACAATGAGGTGCTTTACTGTTTCGAGCTTCAAAGCAGTTTTTGACTATCTAAGAATATTTTAACAACAAATTATAAATTCAAAGAAAACCTCTTGAAAATAGTCAGTAATTAAAGTCCTTGCAGTTCGTGATTCTACTGTTGCTGGTTGAATAGATTCTAAAAGCCATTCAACTGGGTTTTGCCCAATAATTGAAGAACGAGATTTATTAAAATGTTGAGCAGTTCCAGTAAGTTGTAAACGAGCATTTTCATGTGAATAATTTGCTATTCGAAGTATTTCATTAAAAATGAGAAGAGAACCATGCAAAATATCATCACGGGAAATTGTTGGAAAATCAAATTGACATGCTTCTTTGATACATTTATTATACCTTTAATTAATTAAAGATAAAATATTAAGAATTAAATTTTTAATATTCCTTAAAAAATTTAAAAATAAGAATATTTAAATAGAATAATAGGAGCAAAAGGGAGAAAACACCACTAGGATTCGAACCAAGCTCATTTTCAGTCAGCCCCATATAGCGACACCACTAAACCACAAAACAATAACAATAAATACAATTAAATGTGTCAAAGAAATATAAAAATTTATTAATAAAATCCAAAAAATGCTTTTAATATAAAATATTTAAATTATTAAAAATTATATACCATTCATTTTTATGTTTAGTTTCTCTTTGTGAAGTAACTGCTAAACCTGCACGTAAAGCCTCTGCTGCAGCCAAACGTAAATTTGCTTTTGAATCTCTAATGCATTTAAAAATGCTTGAAAAAAATTGATTAGCACGTTGAAAAAAATGTGATTGAGTAAAGATTGCCAAATCTTTAGCTAAAATTACAGCAGCAAGTCTGCGTTGTTCATTACGTTGAGGTTCTTCTAACCATTCAAAACATTGATTTAATGCTACTTCCATTAATTCAACGGCATATGATTTTGAAGTCTGTTTACATTTTTATAAATTTGTATGAAAAAGTAATTAAAAATTCACTAACCAAAATTAAATAAGCAACAGCTTTTGAAGCAAGTCGAATAACTAATTCTTGTGTATTCAAAGTTAACATACGTAACAAATTTTTAGCAAAATTTGTAATTCTTGTTGTTTCTTCATCAAAACTAGCATCTGCCAAACAAACAATTAAATATATTCCTGCTTGTTTTTCTACTACATCTGAACTATTTATTGAATCGAATACTTCTGTAGGTTTCTAAAAAAAAATATTTTAATTATAAATAAATTTGTTTATTTAATCTTTATAAATTCGCTCAAGAGATTTAATTTGTATTGAGACAAAGGGAAACATAAAAATTATACTTCTGGCCTAAAAATGTTAAAAAAACTCTTTTAAATGCTATGGATATTTAAACTTTCAATTTCTAAAAAGATCTTTCCTCAATAGAAAATATAAATTTTTAAAACAAATTTTTTTAATAAAATGCGGATTAAAGTTGCGGACTTATTTTAAACAAAATTAAAAAAAACCTAAAGCATTTACTCCAAATCTGATATATTAAATGTTAAAAAAAACCTCTCCAATTCTCTCAACCAAATTAGTACATCGATTATGTATATCTGGATAAATCGCTTTCAGTGGTTGTAAATTTTTTAGTATTCTAGCTCTGTCCATTTGAAAACTCTTTTTTAACGGAAAATTAATTTATCTGACTCCTAAAAAAATTTTTGTTGTCAAAAATAGATGTTAAAATATATAATTTATTAAACAATAAAAATAAATTTATTCAGATTTTATTTGTTTCATTTTTATTTAACATAATGTAAAAAGATGAAAAAAGACTTAAAAATTGTAATTTTTTTTGGGGTGTAAATCAGTGTTGTTTCGGGTTGAGCTCGAATGTCGGGTCGGGCAGATTTTCATAAATTTCGGGTAGTTTAGTGCGCAGGCGAAAATTTTTGAAAAATTATTCCACATTAGTTGCCAAAAATTTACCTTTTTTTAGCGCTACAGGCGAAAATTTAGGACTTTTAATTATTTAAAAAATTGCAAAACGAGTGAAAAATAAAGTCCAACGGTAATTAATGTACACAAAATTATTTATTCATCAGAAGGAATCGAACCCAAATTTTCCTAGAGACTAAGCTACTAACACTCAACCACAAGCGTACCTACGCTAAAGCAAATTAAATAAGAATAAATTTTTCTTTTGTAATTTTTTTTTCTTATCCATGCAAAAGGGTCAAAGAAGAAAGAGAAGGGAAAAATTTTTTTATGTCGGGTATCAGGTAATGCTGAAAGAATCGGCTCGGACTGTTCAAAATTTCTCGGGTTGGGTTTCGGGTCGGAAAAAAGGCCTGGTTTTAGGTAACCCGAATCAACGAGGTGTAAATGCTAAAAAACAAATAAAATAGGAAAATCAAAATTTTTTAAATTATTTTTTTTATTCAAGTCCAGGAAACCTCTCAGCATAACGCTCATCTTTAATATATTTTACTGTTATTATACTTCCTGAAAAATAAGCAAAAAAAAAATTAAATAAAAAAACAAAAACAACAAACCGTCAAACCATTGAGAATGTAACGATGAAAAAGCTTTTTTTGCGTCAATTAAATCCTTAAAATAAAAAATAATTAATTAAAAAAAATATATAACAATTAATAAAATTTTAACACAAATCCTGTTCCTTAAATTAGTACTAACCTATCAAAAAAAAATTTATTCTAAATACTGGGGGAACTTTGTATTAATTTTAGATAAATTTTCATAAAATTGACAATAATTAAAAATAGATTTTCTAGTTTTAGTTTTGGAGTAAAAAATTTACAAAGATTAAAAAAGAAAATATTAAAAAATCAAAAAGTTGCGGATAGTAAAATAAAGAAAAGGTTATGAGTATCGAAGGAAGTTTATTAGAAAGAAAAAGATTAATGAGAAAGACAAACCTTAAGCATTAAATAGACTATACTTTCATGATTTACAGGATTTTTAAGAAATTCTACATGTCTTGGCACAACAGGCAATTTTGCCAATAATTCTTTTTTTAAACCATCACATTCAATTTTACTAAAATTGGATTTTATAAATTTTAGATTTTCTACAAAAACAAACTTGTCAGAAAAGTTTAAACCCCTCAGTTTTAAACAACAAGACAAAGCAGAATCTGGTACTCGAGAAGACAGAGAACTCTCAGCTACAGCTAAAAACAAAAAAGACATAAAAATGAATAAAAGAAAGAAAATATTACAAAAAGATATGCTTAAATTTTAGGTGAAACCAGATGAATAAATAATTAGAAAAAATAAAAAAATAAGTAGAAAAAACATAAAAGCTTTGTGAAAAAATAGGAAGAAAGTCATATAACAATAAATATACTAAAAGATTTTAATAGGTTTGAATATTTATTTATGTCAAAAAGTTCAATGAAAAATTCAATATGTGATGATGACTCAGCAAAATATTTGCAAAAGGATTTTTTTAAATAATGTAAAATAAATAATAAAAAAACAGATAATTAGATAAAACTAGAGAGAAGAAAATAAAGAGTGCATTAAAAAAATTATCAATTTATTCCCAGTAGGAAATATTATTTTAAATACTTTCTTAAACTTATTGCAGGATTTAAAATTAATCTTAAAAAATTTATTTGTCGATAAAATATGCTGGGATATATCTAAATATCTCCTCAATAATTAATTTGTCAAATAAAAAATACCAGTTCCCTGCCAACGTTGTTTACCAGCACCAATCCAAATCCAAACATTACACTCAGTCCCGTTAATCAAACGAATTTCAGTCCTAACACGAGAATCTTCATTATTAATAAATCGAGCAGCCTCAAGCCAAAGTATATAATCTTCATTCGAACGTCTAAAAAATAAAACTGAAAAAATTTAATTTAAAACCACAAACTTAGTCGGAGGCATTAACATATCACGCACATGAGGTTCAGCAACACCAGAAATCCCTGAGTCATAAATAATATCCGTTATACGTTCAACAAGCCGAATGAGCGATTGCTTATGTTCAATTTTGCGGTAATTTTTATGTTGAAATAATTTATAAAGACCAAGACAAATGACAAAAACTAAAATTAAAAAATAATTTTTTAGATTTATACGTAAATTTATGCTAAAAAATAAATAACTAACCGATAAAAATACAAATGAGCGGAAAAAAAGTATAACTGAAAAACATGTAGATAAAATCTTAATAAAATAAAAAAAATTTATGTAATTATTAGTTTAAATAAAAAAATTGAAATTAAAATCGAAATTAAAAAATTAAATCCTATTGAAATTCTAATTTAATATATTTTAAAGTACCTGTTCCTGCCATTAAAGTATTATAAACAACTCCAGAATGCATTGTATAAAGATAAGTTGCAAAAATACCAATAAAAAACGCAATAAGCAATAAGCGAATCCAATAAGAATAATCCGAGATATTCTTTGAACCATCATAAGTAAAATTGTTTGAATAAGAAGAACGACGATATTTGTTTGTTGTGTATTTATTTTTATAGTTTAACTAAAATAGATTAAGTAAATTTAAAAAAAATATTAAAAAAGCATATCTCTAAATAATTTTGTAAAAAATTAAATTCAAAGAAAAATGAAACTTTAGGACCATCTAAAAAATTATAAATTTAAAAAAAGATACATCACTGCACGGCGTAGATGTACCAGTAGACCGAGAAAAAAAACCCCAAGCAGAATTGCCCATATTCTTTAATTTGTCAATTGATGAAACATTTTTTTCTTTAAAATTGCCACTATATCTCCCTTTGTATCGATTTTTAGGTGAAATAATCCGTGAAGATTCTGTATGATCGTCCTCCTCATCCAATCCATGACGTAAAAATGATGAACCTGCGCTTTTATCCGAAAATGTGCTTCTATCAAAACTGTCTCTTTTGTATTCGGGAAATCTTAAAGAGTAAAAAGCATAAGCATAAAAATAAAATCAAACTTTGTTCTAACAGTTGTAGATGTGATTGACGTCGATTTTGAAATGGGACGATCAAAAATACTATCAGAAAAAGTTTTGGAATTGGAATCACCAAAAATTTGCAAAGGAGAACGCGAAGATGGAAATGGTTGTTGGGGTGGAGGCTGTGATTTTGAAGAACTTCCAGATGTTGAGAGTGTAGAATTATGTCCATTGGTAGATTTCTATATATTAGGAAATTGTAATAATTTTAAGAAATCTTTTCCATGCACATTATTCCATAAAAATAACAGAAACTTTTAGATAAAATGAAAGAAGAAAAAATCAAAACCATAGAGACGTGTTGAAAGAATATAAATTTTTGAACAATTTTTCTACCCAATATTCTAGGAATTTAATAAAGACTAACCTCATGACTTGGTATCATGTCACTAACACTCGGTTTTTTGCCAACCTCCGCCAATTTTTTCTGCAGCCTCTTCTCATAAACATTTCGAGTTGTTGTTCCAATTGGTCCACAAGAAACACCTGATTTATAGATTAAAATTATAAAAAATAAAAGTTTAAACCATATTTGATAAGTTCTTGACGAAGCTCCTCATTGCTTAACTGTGAAAATCGATCGGACATGAATATTTAGTAAAAGCAGTAATATAAAGTGCAAAATTGGCTAAAAAATTGAAAGTTAAGCTTAAAAAATACGGATCGGAAAATTAGAGAGACACCAACGCGAAGAGAAAAATGATTCATCATTTTATCATTCTCTCATTTTTTACTATTTTTCTTACCCTCGCTCTCTTAATTTCCAACACTCTTTTTGAAAAAGAAAAATCAAAATGTTTTAGACTAAATGCCATTTAATATTTTTGGACAAAATGCCACTTAATGTCTATTGACAAAATGTGCATTCATCCGTCAAGCTTTAACATTAAAATTTTAGAAAAAAATGTCAAGGGGAGTCGATTATCCTGTTCTATCAAAAGTTGAAGTTGACTTAATTGGAGATAACACGAACAAAGCTATTCAACGAACTCAATCTTTTTCTCAAAAATATTTTCCTCTTCTTACAAAACATTCGACAAAATTTGATATAATCTGTAATGAATTGATAAATGAACCGACAAAACAAATTAACAAATCTTTGGATTCAACAGAAATTACTGAATTGGAAGAGGATAAAACTTTTGAACTAGAAGAACAAGAAATTTCAACAGAACCAGAACTTTCTGTATTTTTTTTTAATTTTATTTTTACACTTTTTTGAATTTTTAGGTTCATGCTCAATATATTCTTTTAGAGGCGTTGAACAATTTAAAAAAGATTATGGGTGAGATGGCTCAGGAACACAAACATCCAATTCATCATTTAATTTCTCGCTGTGGAGTGAGTCTTTTTAGTTTTTTTATTTTTTGATAAATTTTTCTTTTAAACCTCAGAAATCAATAGACAACAAATTTTATTCGGACCTTAGTAAACTACTCAAAAGTGAAAAAGAAATTGAAACAGATCCAGAAAACTTGACACAAGCAAATCGTCTGGTATTGGAACATCTGATAGGTTTGGGAAGGACAGAAGTGGCAGAGACTTTTATAAAGGTTTATTTTTAATATTCTATTTTGATATATTTTTTAGGAATCAGATATTTCCCTTACAATGCCAGAAATTACAAATTCAGAAACTTTAAGGGAGATTATGTCTGCTTTTAAGAAATTTAATTATCTTCCTGCAATTGAATGGCTTAAAGATTGTGCTCCAGATAAACGAGACTTACTCTTTCGGTTACAATGCCAACACATTATTTGGTTACTTGAAACAAGTTGTTTAATCTTAATTGTTTTTAGTTTAAAATTTTTTTGGTCTATTGGACTAAATTGAAAAATTTTTCTTTATATTTTAATATTTTTTCAAAATTTAAATTTTTTAAAACTTTATAGGTGATAAAATGAAGGCATTAGAATATGTTCGTCAACTTCAATCATTTTGTTTTGATGATTACAAAGAAGAATTGTCACATTTGGTTAAATTTTCTAATTAAAATAATTTTTTCTGATGTGAGCGTTTTATCTGTTTTATTTATTCTTTTAGATGTTTGTAGTAGTTTCGTACCCACATAAAGGGCCATATGAATATTTATTCCATTGTGGTCGTTGGTTTGGTTTAGAGGAGGAATTGGCACATGCATTGACTGATTACAGAAGTTCTTTGAGCGCAATGTTTATTTTTAAATTATTAAATTTTATATAAATTTTAATTTTCACAATCAGTCTCTCAGCTGGAGCAAAAACTGTTCCCTCACTTTTAACAATGCGAGCATTTCTTTCCTCAGCTCGTCCGAGTAGTGCAACTACCCTACCTGATGAATTGCCTTGTAATGTGCCAATCCCAGAACAAGTTCATTCTTCATTTTGTTGTCCAATATTAAAAGTGCAGAGTACAGAAACCGTAATTTTATTTTTTTATTCTAAATGTTTAATTACTCTTATTTACTAAAAATTTTATTTTTAAGAATCCGCCTGTCCGACTTTGCTGTGGTCATGTTATCAGTATGGATGCAATGAATAAATTGGCACAACAAAGCCGAAATAACCGTTTAAAGTTCTTTTTAAAATATTTTATTTAAATTAAATTTTAAATATTTTTATCAATTAAACTAAAGGAAAAAATTTTTTTATAACTTTTTCTTGCCTAGATGTCCTTACTGTCCGTTAGAATCTGTTCTTCAAGAGACAAAAGTGCTTCATTTTTGATGATGCTATTTAATATTTAAAAATGATGTATATTAATTTTTATAAAATTTTATAATCTTTTAAATTTGTTTAAAATAAATTTATATAAATATTTTTTATTTTATTTTAATTTTTTAGAATTTAAAATAAAATACCGATTTGTTAATTTATCTACTTTTAAAAATTATATAAAATTTTTTAATTTTTTTCATTGAAAAATGTCTTCAAAAACTCCCAAAAATATTTTTTTACGGCATGCTCATATATTACGTTTATTAGCTCAATCCCAAATTGGCTATGATTTACGCCATTTGGATGAACCTGTTAAGCAAAGACTTTTACAATTGGCAGTGGGTGGTGGAAATATTCATAAAACTGATGATGAAAAAGAAGGAAAAAATTCTTCAAAGTCTACTTTTTAAATAATTTAAAATTAAATTTTACAATTAATTTTTTGATTTAAGTTCGGCTCAAAAATCTACTCTTTCTGATATTGCTGAACGTGCCCAGGTTTCTGCTGTAGGAATTCGAACATTTGCTCAATTAGCTTTGCGTGGAATTTTGCCTGGTATATTTTTTCTTTTTTTTTGTAAAATTTTAATATTCTTTCTAAATTATAAAATAAACAATATTCTACTTTTGATGCACCTTAAAAAAAATATTTTTTTACATTTTTCGGATTTAATTGAAAATTAATTTTCAAATTATTCTCATTCTTTTTAGGACAGGGAGGCTATACTTTGGATAAAACTGGAATAAAGCATTATCCTTTCAATCAAGAACCATCATTTCCATCTATTGATATTAATAATTCTGTTGTTAATTCTTCAAATGTTGCTCAAACATCTTCAGTTATTGAAGAAGAAAAAGATGTTTTCATGCCTTCATTGCCTAAAGTTATTTTTTTAAATAAATTATTTCTTTTTTTTTTTTAATTTGACTCTCTTATTAAATATTTTTGTTGGGCAATTAAATCTCCTTAATTTACAAAAAAATTTCAATCATAAATAATTATTTTTATAGAATTATCGTCCAACTTCTTTCGATTTTACTAATAAAATGGAAAAAAGTAGTGAAAGGAAAGTGCCTACATCTCGTGTTAGTCGTTTATTAAATTTTGGCAAATTAGCAATAACTTTGGGCAGTGGAACAGCTGCAGAAATTATTCGAAGAAGAATTGATGGAAAAAAAGAAATTTCTTCTTTAGACAATTCTACAATTTCAAATCCATTTTTTACACCAGCAAATGCTGAACGAATTGTTCAAATGCTTTGTCGTGTACGTGGTGCTGCACTTAAACTTGGACAAATGATTTCAATACAAGGTTTTTTTAAAATTATTTTCTTTTTTTTAGGAATTCTTTTAATATTATTAAAAATTTAATTTAATTATTAGATGATAAAACAATACCTCCCTTTTTATTGGATATTTTTGAGCGTGTTAGGCAAAGTGCCGATTTTATACCTGCCTGGCAAGTTGAACAACAAATGAAAAGAGAACTTGGTGCAAATTGGTCAAAACTTTTTAGAGATTTTAATATTCGACCATTTGCTGCTGCATCTATTGGACAGGTTTTTATTAATAAAATTAAAGAAAATATTTTAAAAATTTCAAAAAAAAATAATTCAGGTTCATGAAGCAATAACACTAGATGGAACAAAAGTAGCCGTTAAAGTTCAATACCCAGGAATTGCAAATGGAATAGAAGCCGATTTTGACAATTTGTTGTCTCTTTTAAGTTTTGGACGTGTATTACCCAAGGGATTGTTTTTGGAAAATTTTGCTGCTGTGAGGTTTTATTTGCTAATGAAACTTTTGATTTATGTCTTTGACACTTATACAGTTGTGTCAAATTTAAATAATAAAATTGATATAACCAAATTAAATATTAATTTTACAAAAATTTTAGGCTGTTCGAAGAGAATTAAAGGCTGAATGTGATTATGAAAGAGAAGCTAATGCAATGATTAAATTTAAAAAATTGTTGGCTGATGATCCTAATTATTATGGTTTTTTTTTTAAATTTAAATTTAAAATATTAATTATTTATTTTTTTCCAAAGTTCCCGGTATTTTTCCACATTTGTCAACTAAAAGAATATTAACAGCAGAATATGTTGAAGGAAAGCCAGTAAATCAATGTATTGATGAACCTAAAGAGGTTTTAAATATTTTTTTGATTTTTAAAAAATTATTAAAATTAATTTGTTAGATTTTTAAAACAAATTTTGATATTTTTTAATTTTTTTCTTTTTTTTATAAACTTTTTAAAATTATTAAGGTAAGAGATTGGATAGCAACAAAAAGTATGGAATTATGTTTAAAAGAAGTTTTTATTTGGAAATTTATGCAAACTGATCCAAATTGGTCAAATTTTCTGTTGGGAAATATAAAAAAAGAAAATAAAGAAGAAAATATTTGTTTAATTCTTCTTGATTTTGGTGCAACACGTGCTTATAGTAATTCTTTTATTGATAAATATATGCGTATTTTAAAGGCTGCATTTAATAATAATAGAAAAGAAGTAAGTTTAAAAGAATAAAATTAATTTATTTTTTTAATTAAATAGATTTTAAAATGGTCACGATCTATTGGTTTTTTAACTGGATCAGAAACTAAAATTATGGAAGACGCACATTGCGAATCTATTTCAATTATTGCAGAGACTCTAACTTCTGAAGGATCTTACAATTTTGCTTCACAAGTATTTTTATATTATGTTTTGGGTTTTTTTGTTCTCTTATTTTTTTTTTAATAATTTTAAAAAATAATTATTTATTTATTTTTAAGGATATAACATCAAGAGTTAATCGTCTTGTTCCTTTAATGTTAGAACATCGATTGACTGCACCACCAGAAGAAATTTATTCTTTACATAGAAAATTGTCTGGTTCTTTCCTTTTGGCAACAAAATTAAAAGCTAGTGTTCCTTGTGGATTAATATTTAATAATATTTCTGAAAATTATAAATATTCTGATGGAGAAAATTAATTACTTTAAATTGTTACTTATATTTTACTTATTTTTTATCTTAGCAAAAACATTTTTTAATTTTTATTAAATTGTTGATTTTTTCAAATATTATATTTTTTTAATTATAATTTATTTGCTTGATTAAAATTTTTTTTAGAATTTTTAATTTTTTTTTAAATTATCAAAATGTCTTCTAATGCTTCAAAAATTGTATTTGAAACAACGTAAAATTTTATAAAATTTTTTTAATATTTTTTGTATAGAATGGGCACAATGTCTATTGAACTCTACTGGAAACATTCGCCTAAAACTTGTCAGAATTTTTACGAACTTGCAAGAAAAGGTTAGTGATGCATTTCTTGTTTCTTTTAAATCAGAAATTTTTGTATTTTCGTTTATCTTTAAATCAGAATTTTCTATTTAATGATCAGAATTTTTTATATAAATTCTGATTTGTTTATTTTAATTTTTTTATTTTTAAAATTCTGATTTTATTAAAAATAAAGGTTATTACAACAATACAATTTTTCATCGTGTAATAGCTGATTTTATGATACAAGGAGGGGATCCGACAGGAACTGGGAAAGGAGGTACCTCAATATATGGGCGACATTTTGACGATGAAATTAATGAAGAATTACGGCATACTGGGGCTGGAATTGTTTGTTCTTTTATTAATTTTTTGATAACTTTATTTTTATTCTTTCTAAAATTTTTTTAATAAAATTTAGATTTCAATGGCAAATTCTGGTCCGAATACAAATGGTTCTCAATTTTTTATTACACTTGCACCAACTCAACATTTGGATGGAAAACATACAATATTTGGACGTTTATCTACAGGGATTAGAGTATATTGAAATATTTTTTTTTTAATATTTAAATTTCATTAATTTCAGACACTCCAAAAAATTGGTGCTGTCAATACAGAAAATAATGAAAGGCAAGAAAATAATTTTTAAATAATTAATAAAAGTATTTTTAAGACCATCTACTGATGTTAAAATTGTTAAGGCTTATCCACTCAGTGAACAATTTGGACGATAATTTTATTTTGTTAATTTATATTTGGTTTAAAATAATTTTTCTTCTCTTTTTGTATTGATTATTTCAGCAAAAAAAAAAATAAATTGAAAAATTAAATTTCAAAGTCTTCTTGTCTCTCGTATTGGACCATTTTCTGTTGAAGAAACAGGCGGAGGCGTGCGGGGTCTTCTTTCATAATAACGATCCGATGAGTGAATGTAACGCTAATAATATAATAAAATGAAAATAAGGTAAAATTAGTGTAATCAGATTTATAAAATCAGAATATATGAATTAAAAAGTGTATTTAAAACAATCAGAATTTGTTAAAAAGTTATTAAATCAGAATTTGAAAAATTAAAGTTTGTAAAAAATTAGATTTGTAAAGAAAGTTTGTAAAAAGTTTTATAATTACAATTCATATATTAAATTAGTAGAAATCAGAATTTTCAAGTATTACTGTAAACTTAAAGCGCAAATAACCCACATTTGTAATATCAGATTTATTTAATTAAATTACAATTCTGATTAATACAATATATTCTGAATTATTTGTTAATAAACACCTGCTCTGCCGCCACGGGAGAGTGAGTTCCTTCTAGATAACGTCGGTGTATCTCTCTTTGATCTCTAGCTGATATCACTCGTCCTGTTTTAAATAAATTTTGAGTTTTTACAAAATAAATATAAGAGAAGATTATATTCTTAAATTTTTAATATTATTTTATTTTTTCTTGAAATTTAAGACAATAAAACAGAAAAGATATTAAATGTTGCATTAATTAAAACGTGAGCGATAAGTCGCTGATATAACACCTTCATCTCGTCTAGCACGCCGATTTGCCATTGTCTGACGTACTCCAAACCATCCCAAAAACCAAATGCCAGCACAGCATACACAAGGAACGCAAATGAAGAGAAGGAGAACACTTAAAATTTTTTATGATGGAATTTAATTTTTTTAAAATAAAACTTACAAGAATCCAATCAGCCAACCGACAATTCGCCCTGCCTGCCTTGAAGAACTGATTTTTAATAAATGCAAGAATGGAGGAATGGGGGGAATTTACTCAAATATGCCCAATTGTAAAAATGTAAAATCAGAATTTTCAGTTTTTATTACAATTTAAAGAACTTAAGTTTGTAAAAAAAAGATGTAAAAAATCAGAATTTTATTTCTCAATCTTAAACTATAAAGATAACTTAAGTTTACATTATAATTTTTAACTTAAGTTTACAATTAACAAAGTTTAAGCCTTTTAGACAAAATCCCTTAGAGAAACCAGAATTATTCCCACATATAACTAACCATCCATAATAACTGTTATAATAATTTTCATCATAATATTGTCTTTTAAATCGACTATTAAAATTAAGTTGTTCTGCCATTATTACATCAATTAATAATAATAAAATTAATAAATTGAATAAAAATAAATTTTTAAAACAAAAAATATTAAAATGAGTAAATGAACGTTTTTGTTGTTTATGCATTGTAAATGTGTCAGAATGTGGAAAGGACATTTTTATGAATTTTGAGACTTTAAGATGATTTTTGAGAATTTTTTAAATTTTAGGTGATTTTTAAGGATTTAAGTCAATTTTTGAAATTATTATTATTTTATAATTAATTAATTACAAAAATAATTTATTAATAATTAAATATACAGTATCTACTTGAAAGAAGACTTATTTTTTTATAAATGTTTGATTGAAGAAAATAATTTTATTATTATGGTGGTCACAAAGACTATTAACACATTAAACAAAATTACAATATTATTTTTTATTTATTTGTTACGTTGTTGTCCACTATAAAAATAATTTATTTGTTTTATTTCAAGGGGAAAATAAATATTGCGTAAATATATTTAAAATTTTATTGACTGGGGAGCAATTGTCTTTTTTTTTTATTCTGATTTGTATTTTTCAGAATTATTCTTTGGAATTGTAAAAGTAATCACTTTCAAGTTTCTTTTTTTCAAGTTTGTAAATCTGTTGGACGAATTGACTCAAAGTTGGAGGGAAAATACAAAAATTGAAAATATATGTATTTTGTCACTTGTGAGGATATTTTGTCATTCTTTTATTATTTTAATAATAAATACAATTGTAACAATAAAAAGGTATGCGACAAAAAAGAGATTAAAGTGGATAATAATACTTGAAAATATTTAAAAAGGCAATAAGGGTAAAAAGGCTAAAAAGGTGTTGAGAGAGAAGAGTTAAGTTAATATAACCTAAAAATCTAATAAAAAATAATATTATTTATTTTTAATTGTTATTTTTATGAGAATACTCTTGAAAAAAAATATATTTTGAATATTTTGAATTGTTTTGTAAAATAATAGAAATTATAAAATTTTGGAAAATTATATAATTTAATTAAAAAGAAAAATTATTTTATTTTTTTAATCAATTTTATTTTTTAATAAAACCTGATAATTTTTCTAAAAATAATAAATTAAATTTAATTGACTAGAGACTTTTAATGCTTTTTGTTAATATTTAATAACAAAAACCGCAAGAGAAAGCACAATTTCTTTCCATAAAATTATGTTGTTCAGTACAAACAGGGGAATGGGCACGAATCCAAAAGGCACAGGATGACCTTAAAAATGGTTTTATATAAACGAGTTATTTTATATAAGGAGACATTCCTATAAAGATATCTTGTGTCATTTTATTCGAGTGTATTTACAACCGTTGTGTCTTTATACCTCTGAATGCCCCCTTAGATACTTCATTTTTAAAATAAATATTTATCTAAAATTATACCAACTTTTTATCTGAACATTTTTTTGGCATAATTTGAACAATTTCATCATTTATTGTAGTTAAGGTTGTAGTTGAAGTACTTGTAGGTATTTTTGTTGTTTTTTCTTCTAATAATACTGATTTTATTAAATTAATTGCAGAAACTCCTTTTAATGAAATTCCCTTTATTTGTCCATCATTTCCTATTTTATGTAAACAACAAAAATCATCTTCGTATGAACCTGAGAAGGCATTTCCAAGAAAACGAGGTGCCAAATATAGCCGGGGAGAGAGTGGAGGAGAAATTAGTTGAGGAGGTGAAATTACTAAAATTGGACATTATGAAAGTGGAAATTTTGAAAAATAAAATTTTTTGTAAATTTGATTTTTTGGAAATTGACATTTAAAAATTTTAAAACACAGTAATATCCCTAAAAATAACTTGCCAAATTCTTGCTTCCCCTTTTCACTAATTTCATCAACTGCAGTAAATAACATTGTAGATGGAGGTTTAGTTATTGTTGATTTAGTTAATAATAAATTATTATTGGGAGTAGTTGTAGTAGATTTTGTTGATAATATTGGAATTTTTTGAATTCTTAATACTGTAAAATATTTAAAAATATTAATAAAATAATTAAAAATGTGACCAACTGTCACCTAATAATATTATTGACCGTTTAAAACTTTAATTTAAATTAAAAAATTAAATTATTATTTTAAAAACATACACTTTGCTAATGACAAGCGCCTTGTTTGAACCCAAGGTAAAGTAAAGATTTTTTGAGTTTTCATCCAAAGATGGGGCAATATTGTACTTTTATTAATTTTTTCAGACTCCAATATTGTTGAAATTGTTGTTGTTTCTGCCAAAGAAGAAAAAGTTGTTTGGTTGTACTGCTTGAACTGCTCCAACTCCTTTTTTTGTTCTGTTTTTGTTTCTTCAATTAATTCTGTTTTTCCAATTTTCTCAGTTGTTATTTTATCGTTTTCTCCTTCATTTTCTTTATCTATTTCTATATCGTTATCAAAAATTGGGAAACTTATTGATTTTGTTGTTGATTTGAAATTAAGGTATTTTTTAATGAGAGGTTTCAGTTCAATCTTCTTTTCATCAAAGGATACAAATTCTATCGGATATTTTTTAGATGTTAAAAGTGTTGGTAATGTTATCATGTTTGAACTCAAAGAAGAAAATGTTGATCTACTTGTACTGCTTGAAGATGTTGATGTACTGCTTGAAGTAGTGGTTGTATTAATCGATTTACTCATAGATTCTATTCTACTTCCAAATGAAATTGTTGCACTTTTTAACGTTGTACTGCTTGAAGTTGTTGTACTGCTCGTAGATGTTGTTTCGCTGCTGATCTTATCTTCTGCAATTGAACTGCTTTGAGTTGAATCCTCTTCAAATATACTGTTCAAAGTGAGTAGTGAAGTTTCAGATTCTTTACTGCTTGAAGTTGATGTACTGCTTGAAGATGTTGATGATGCTGTTTCTTCTATATTTTCAATTTTGCCATTAACAGTAAAAGGAAGAGAAATGGTTAACTTAGAGATATCAACGTCTTCAGTTTTTTGTTCATTTTCAAAGGCCGAACTATTTGAATTATTGAAGAGAGGGAAGAGTACTTGTTGAGTTGAAGTAGAGGGGAAATTAATATTTGAATTATTAATGTTTTCTTTTAATCTTTTAATTTCATCTCCTCCCTCTTTTGCCTCTTCCCCTTCAATTCTGAATATAAAATCAAAAGTTTCTGTTGTGTGTTGCGTGTACTGCTCGAACTCCTTTTTCTCTTCCACTTGTTTTACTGATGTCATAGTTGTCTCCAATTGACTTTCTTTCGTTTCTAGCTTCGAAATTTCGCCAAGTAAAGACCCAAAAGTAATGTTGTTTTCCATGTACTGCTTCAACTCGTTGACTGAAGTGCTTGAATTAATCCTTTCTTCTTCATTATCGTCCAATTTCAGCGTATCATTAATTAAATTAATATTTGATTCTGTTGTATTTTTTACATTAAATGAAGATTCAGACATTACAGCTTTAATTACTTCTTTTATTGCTTCAAATGTTTCAACAGCTGTATCAAGCAATTCTTCCTAATTAAAAAAAAATAATTTTTAAAAATTAAACAAGTTTCTACCTGATTAAGAATAAAGCCATTAGACACTGAAAATAAAATAAATTAAAAAAAAAGTAAATTTAAATAAAAACTTGACTCAGAAAAAATAAAGGGAAAGTGACAAAATGTCACTAATAAATATGTACATATATTATTAAAAAAAGGTAGAGAGATATAAGAGAAATTATTAATAGTAAGACAGTGGATAAATCAGAATAAACACAATTTCTGTTTTTTTTTATTTTTTATTTTTTCCTTCTGCTCTTTTTCTGCTTATTATTTTTTAACTTAATTTCCATTTTTCTGTTTACTGCTCATTTTTCCGTCGTTAAATTTTCACTGCTCTTTTTTCCGTTTACTTATTTTTTTCCTCAAAAGTAATTTTATTTAATTAAAACGCCCACGTTCAAGTTTTGGCCTTAACTCCACCAAATAAACATATTTAATTCCAAGTGTTTCTTTAGCCCAATCATCAGAACCTCCAGATGCTGGAGCTTTAAAAAAAATTTTTATTTTCTTATTTTAAAAAAATAACCAAGTAAATCAGCCCCAGTACCAACTCTATAATGAGTACCGTATATTTTTTCTAAACGTTCTGTAGCACGTAAAGCAACATTTTTTAAATCTTCTGCATCAGAGGGATAAGTATTGTATTCGTGAGAAAATGGATGTATCCACATTTGTGCATAAGTGTGTAAAGTCATCTTTAAATTAAAAAAAAAATTATTTTTAAATTTTTTTTAAATTTTTTTTTAATTTTTTAAAAATCTAAAAAATTTTTTTCGAAATTTAAATTTTTTTTTAATTTTTTAAAATTTAAGAAAAATCAAACAAAGGCATAGAAACGCTTTTCCCCATCTTCTTCATTATTATTTTTCAAAAAATCAGAAATTGCTCTAGACTCAGGTTCACTAAATGCCCTCTTTCCAGAATAAAGATTAGAACAAGCATTTAATGAAGAGCCTGTTTCTGCCCAGTGAAAATCAAAATTTCTGAAAAAAAAATTTTTAATTAAAGAAATTATTAATTTTAAAAAATTAATAATTATTTTTAATTTTGACAATTTTTGGATTGAAAAAAATTAAAATAAAGTCATCTCCCTATTAAAGCGCTTGTCTACTTCGCCACCTTATAAAATTATTTAATTAAATTGCAAAATTTTGAAATTTTGCTAAATCATTAAAAACAGTGTTAGCTAACTTGATTAAAAATTTCAAAATTTTAGATAAATTATTTCAAAAGTTACGGTAAAAAATATCAAAAAAGCAAAATTTTCTTCACTAATTAGACATTTTTGCCCATAACTTTTTTTATAGTCAACCTAAAATTCTGAAAATTTCAGAATTTGTAGCTAACACTTTTTAAAATATTTGTACAAAATTACAAAAGTTTAGTTTTTTATTTGTTTAATTTATAAACACACGCGCCTATCGACCTTGCGCCCAAACATACCTATTTAAATCAACACCTCTACAACATAAAAGTCCATTCCATGTTTTTGTGCATTGTTCTGGTGAACGATTTTTTCGCCAGAGACGAATCGAAAAAATAAATAAAAAATAAATATATTATTTTTTAAAATTTACTTTAGGATTTATTGAAGACCTAGAAAATTCAAAGCCATCAGGATTAGCACATGGAATTATAAAAAAGTCAATTTCTTCTAATGCTTTGGTTAAAAAAGGATCTTTGCCATAAGATGATATTAACTGATTAATCTAAAAAGGAAAAAAATTAAAAAAAAATTAAAAAAAATTTTTTTTAATTTTACAATAAATAAAGCTGTGTGACTAGATGCCCATTCACGTGCATGCATATTTCCATCTTTTAAAATAATTTAATAAAATTAAAATAAAATATAAATTTTTTTTTTGTATTTTTTTAAATTAAGGCAGCCAATCATTCATAGAAAATATAAAAAAAATAAATTTGATTGATCCAAAAATTAAAATTATTTTATTTATTCAACCATCCCCCTATCGCCGCTTCCCTCAAAAGATTAGAAATTACTGAGTGAGAAGAAAAAACACGGAATTATTAAAAAAAAGTTTTGAGATTATCTTTCTATATAAGAGAAATAAAAAAAAGAGGGAACTGAGTAAAGAAAAAATTAAAAAAATTTTTAAAGTGTAATTGACCTAGTATAAAGGAAAAAAAGAGAGAAAATCATTTAACTGTAAAAAATTATTTATTTCCTATAAATCTCTCATTTTATGAGTCTATTTAATGATAAATACTCTTTATTTTTTTAAAATTAATTTTTAATTTTTTAACCTATCCAAAAAGCCTTTTTTGTTTTTTCTATTGTTTTATTTTGATCATTTTCTTTATTAAAATTATTTATTGAAGAAATACCAATCTAAAAATAAATAAATAAAATTTAAAAAGAATTTAAATACCTTAACACCCTCAATAGAACGTCCTTCATGTGTTGTCCCAATTTGAAGTAATTGGACTAAATGAGGGTAATAAAACTCTAATGTACGCATATAACGGACCTTCAATTAATTGAAAAAATTAATTAATTTAATTTTTGGAATTTTTTTATTTTTTTTAATTCATAAAATTTAAAAATAAATTAAAAAAAATTTATTAAAATTTGAAAATTACCATTTCATTATAATTTGTATATTCACCAAATGGGTATTGAACACCTCTTAGTTGATCTAAAATTAATTAAAAATTAATAAATTAATTTTGTACAAATATTTTCAATAAAAATCACTTTTATCACTTGTACTAACAGTTGACTTCCGTTATAAGGACACCACAAGGGATGTCAGAGGGTGTCCTTATATCCGGATTTTTAGTATATCCGTTCTCTTGTTGGGACCAGAAGATGGATTTAACTAATATTAGGAGTGTTACTATATAAAAGTGTCCTTATAACGAGATTAGAGTGTCTCTATATCCGGAGTGTTACTAAAAATACAAATTTATAAACAATTTCTGCTTAATATATAATAATTCAATTTGTACTGGTTAAGAAAATAATATTTTATTCCGCTATATTTATTTTGGAATTTAAATTTTATATAATTTTTGGATTGGGGAGTTTCCGCGGACTCCCCTAAAATATATTTAATTAAATAAAAATTTTTTTAAATTAATTTTTTTACCAAATTTATTTTGTAAAAAATCACTTCTACGGCTACGATGAAATTTTGAATTTTCTTCATTTTTTTCTTTTCTTCTTTCTTTTTTTAAATTTTTTTGTCTTCTCCATTTAAGTTTAGGTAAAAGTTCATTTTTAATTATTAAACTGAAAAATTTAATTTAAATTTAATTTTTTAATTTTTTACTTTTGCACATCATTTACAGTTATTTCTGTATTTAATGAAGAATGTTCTTTTAAAAATTTTTCAAAAAATAACATTCCAGAGGGAGAAACCATTACATCAGCAAATTGTCCAGGCTGAACAGAAGAATCAAGCCAAAAATCGATCTTAATTAAATTTTTTTATTTTTTCTATTCTAATAGAAAGGACAGCCTTTTTAATTTTATACAACCCTTTTCTAATTTTTTAGTGCCCATAGACTGCCTTTTATTGGAATAAATTTATAAATTTAATTGAATTGATCAAATGAATATTAATAAATTTAGTGTAGATGAATTGGGTGTCAGTCAAAGTTTAATTTTATTTTATTTTTTTTTCTTACTTCTTGACTCTCCTGTGAAACTTTTCTTAATTCCCCAACAGCCTTAACATCCTCCCAACTTTTTGCATAAATTCTAAAAACTTTAAATTTCTCTTGAGATAAAGTTTCTTCTTTTATTAAAATTTTATTTTTATTTTCCACAAATAAATTTGTTGTTGTTAAAATAAAAAAAAATAATTTTAATTTATTTTTTAACATTTTCACTGTTGATTTAAAATAAAATTAATTATACCTATAAAAGTGAAAGCTTTTTTAAACGGAAAATTATATTTATTTTCAAAATAAATAAATATAAATAATGATTATATTATATTGGCGTAATTGGGTCATTATAATGTTATAAATCAACACAAAACAACGTGTTTTTATAGCGTAATAAACTAGTTAATTTGTTTAAAATGTGATTAAAATAATAAAAAATAAATATATTCAAAGAATATGGTTATTAGTACACTAAGGATTTAAAAACACCTAAAATGGTAGGGTGTACTTATAACGGGAGTGGACTTTATATTTTTACTAAAAAAGATGGTGTAAGAGAATAATTAATAATATTTACATTCTCTCTACTAGAAGGGTACTATTTTGGTTAAAAAAAATTTCGTGTAGTTTATTATTTAATTGAAGTTGAGATTATTGGAACTAACTGAGAAAATTGGAATTTTTGAGCCTTTTTATAATTAAAAAAAATTATTTTTTTTAACACATTAAAAATAAATTTAAAAAATTATATTATTTTTTTAATCGACAAAATGTTGAAAATGAGGTGTATTTTTTATTACGTAAATGTATTTTTATTCTAACAATTCAATTAAATCCATTAGATTTTTGTTGGGGAAGAAAGAAGAAGCGTCTCTTTCTATAAAAACTGAATAGTTTTAATTTGAAATAAAAAGTGGAAAATGTTGCATAAAATCAAAATCTTTTTATTTATTAGATTAAACCGGTCCAAACAGCATGTTTCTTTTAATAAATTTTGTCTACATTATTTGTCTTGGCATTTTGACTTTTTTATCTCAAATTGGCATTTTGTCATTTTTTCTTAATTAACATTTTGTCTATTCTGCCCTTATTGGCATTTTGTTATATTTGGATTAACGAGGAAAACAAGAAAGAGGAAAATGTACAACTAAAATATATAATATAAATACATTGTAAAAAAGATTTTTTAAAGTGCAATTAAAAATAAACAATTAATATCTACTTATTTTTCTCCCTCAAAAACGTAACACTTTAAAAAAATAAAATGTTTCATTATTTATATAAAATTCCCTTTTAATTTTTTTTAGAAAAAATTTACATAAAAATGGATGTTTTACATAAAGGTTGGTTTACTGAATTTTCACCAGATGATGCAGATCGCATTTCTGGCTCTGAAGCTAGTGGAAAAATGATGCATTTGGATGGGCAGGAGCTCTCAGGTGCGTGGACTGGACAAGCCTTTTCTTTGGATATTGATAAAGTTTTGTTTCATAAAAAATCTAAATATCAAGATGTGCTTGTTTTAAAAAGGTTTTTAATAATTACATTAATTGATTTTGAAATTATAGGTTAGGATTTTTATTTTTTTAATAAAGATGGATTAATTTTTTTAATTAAAATCATTTTAAGTAAAACTTTTGGTAATGTTCTTGTCCTTGATGGAGTTATTCAAACAACTGATAAAGATGAATTTGCTTATCAAGAAATGCTCGCACATTTGCCATTGTTTTCACATCCAAATCCAAAACAGGTTTTTTTAAAGGCTTTGAGTCAAAGCTTGGAAAATTGATTTATATTTTTTAAATTTGAGATTTTAATAATTGGCGGTGGAGATGGCGGTATTTTGCGTGAAGTTCTCAAACATTCAAGTGTTGAACATGTAGTAATGTGGTTAGTTTTTAAAATATCTTTTTTTTATTTTAATTTATTTTTCTAAAAACTCAAAGTATCCGAATTTTATTTGAACGATAAAATATATTTCAATTTTAAATTAATTTTATAAAAAAACAGTGAAATCGATCAAATGGTAGTTGAAGTAGCAAAAGAGTATCTTCATGGGTTATCTTCTTGTTTTAATTCTCCCAAGCTAGAATTACATATTGGTGATGGATTTGAATTTTTACGTCAACGCAAAAATCAATTTGATGTTATAATTACTGATTCTTCTGATCCTATCGGTCCAGCAGAGAGTCTTTTTGGAACTGCATATTATGAGTATTTTTTTATTTTATAAAATTTAGTAAAATAAGTGAAAAACTGTTAAAGTAAGTTCAAAAACTTTACAAAATTAAGTTTTATTCCATTGTTTTTTAATTATTAAAACTTTTTTAATAGGCTTATACGTGACGCATTATGTGAGGATGGCATTTTGGCTAGTCAAGCAGAAAGTATTTGGCTTCATTTGCCTTTAATTACTAAACTTGTTGAATGTGTAAAAAAACTTTTTCCTGCAGTGGCATATGCCTCAACTAGTGTTCCTACTTATCCATCTGGATGTATTGGTTATTTACTTGCTGGAAAACAGGTTTTTATGCTTAAAAAAGTGAACTTTAATTTTTCGAAGAAAAGAGATTTGCGTGTTCCTCTACGTTCTCTCAACGATGAACAATGCAAATCGATGAATTTACAATTTTATAACAGTCAGCTGCATAGTGCTGCTTTTGTATTACCCAATTTTGCAACTTCAGTGCTTCCTCTTTAATGAAAAAATAGTAGAATTCAGAAAAAATATAGAAGAGAACAAAAAAATGTAGTTTTTCTTTTAAAAAGTTAAAGGTCATCCTCACTTAATATTTTTATTCAAATGCCTTTCCCTTTTAACATTTTGATAATTTTTTCAAATTTTAGTGCTAGCAGGCTTTCAAATTTTCTACCTCTTAAATTTTCTGAATTTAATCTTTTCTTTCCTACTTAATATTAAACACCAAACAATTTTATTAATTTTTATATTCACCAATAAATTTACAAACAAAAAAGAAAACAATATGAGTATGACAATTATATGATTATAGATAGGCAAATACAATTAATATGTACAAAAAAGGTCACAATATATACACACAAAGTAATCATTTAGACTTTGTTCTGCTGCTAGTATCTCTCTTCTTTTGCCAGTCAAAGGGTTCCTTGAGGTGACAATTCCGTCGTTTCGCTACACGCTTGACCATCTCACAGATCCAAAGGTAGTCAACCTTGTCCACGTAATGCATCCCGTTCAAGTACCGGACAATGTCCCGAAATTCTTTTTCCTTTAAAAGAAAATATGATTATTTAGTTATAAAAGATATGAGGATATTTACCTCATCGCTCCTGAACAATATCTGAGGGTTGTCAATCGCTTCCTTCTTCATTCGCTCAACCTCCTCAACGTCAGTGCACATGTGCCAAGGTAGTCGATTTTCGTTGACCATATCCACGACCATGTAGATCCAGCTTTCGCAGTCATCCTTGCGTCCAAGTTCCTCCATCTTGTGCATTGTCACAGGTGCAAAGCGAACAGTGCCTTTGAATTTGATCTGAGAAATTAAAAAAAACTTTTAAACGCTGAATTAATTTTTATTTTACCTTCCTTCTTGGTGTCAGCATACTCCCATTTTTATCAAGAAATTTCCGCGCAATCCCGTAGTCGACGACGTAGACAGTACTTTCACTTCGGCTCCCCGGTGCACCGATAACGAAGTTCGCTGGCTTGATGTCGCGGTGGAGAAAACCGAACTCGTGCATCTCCTTGATCGCGTCTATCGCCTGAAGAGCGCAATAGTAGGCAGTATTGGCGCTGAAAAAAGTGATAATTTACTAAAAACTATTTCCTTCACTGACCTGAAGATCCTTCTTTTGTATGACCGCTTTATATCCCCCAGAGACTTGCCCAGAAGCGTCATAACGATGAACATGCTTGCAGTATCATTGCGGGGCTCACTGTAGTCGATTAATGATGGTAGATGTTGTCGTTGTTCCGAAGTTCCTTTGGCCGCCGCTTGTAGAACACGCACCTCCATCTGCAGCTTGAAATGGTCTCGCCTCGGGGCTCTCTTCTCCAGCTTGAGTGCGTAAATTCCACCTGTAGATCCTCGCACTTTGTAGACTGCGCCATATCCACCAGCTGCGATCTCGGAGATGATTAAAAAGTTCTGCGAAGCGCTAAAAAGATAAAACAAAAAGATTGAAAAGAGATGTTAAAAAGAAAAAACAAACTGACCCTTTGTACGTTGTAATGCTGGCTTCCGAGTTGACTGAATTTGAAGTCATTGCGATGAATTAAGGTTGACTGTTGTTTAGTAGAATTTAAGTTGTCGAATTTGATTGATTAAACTGAAAAAACTGAAGTTTTTATACTCTTAAACAGTGAGAAAAAAATTTTACTATAAAAAAACGAATCGTGAACGCCTTTCTACCAGCACCTATCTACAGATCAAATCTTCAATAATCGCAATCGTGGAAGTCGACAGAGCTTCTGGTCTATCTCATTGAGCGAAGGACGAGACACAGTTCAATGTCTCTACCACTTGTCATTTCTTTCCATTGTGTCACTGACCATTTTGTCGTGACCAACTTTCCAGATTTGTCTGACCATTTTGTCGTTTAACAGTTTGTCACTAACCATTTTGGTGCCATACAAAATTGTCTTTTTTAAAAAACATGAAATACATTAAACAAAAACAGTTTTGTTCCTTGTTTTAATTTTTCGTAATTATTTCAAGAATTTACATTAAAATTTGATGATGGAGGTTCGAACCAGACGTTCTGCTGGTGTTTCAGGAGGTCCGCTAAATCCTGCTATGATTTCTTTGCTACCTTTACAACGTTTGAAAGATGAGCTACAGAATAGAGGTTACTTAAAAAGTTTTCCGTTATTGTAAGATTTTTTTAATCAACTTATAAATATTTAGTTTTAATTAATAATTATTAGGATTGGATATTCGAGGAAATAAAGATGATCTAGCTATGCGCCTTGAAGATCATGTGCGTCTTGCAGAGGGTGGTCGTCAAGTCTATGATCCATCACCTCTTTTGGTTTCTCGTATTGATATTGAATCACCAAAGAAAACTAAAAGAGGATACAAACGAAAGGTTCGAATTAAACACTTTTTTTTATACATATTCTCATTTCTATTATCAACAGCCTGTTGATGATATACTCGACATCGAGAATACTGAACGCCCTCAGCCTGATTTGAATAAATTACCTGTCACAGAATCTTTAGCTCTTCCTCCTTTTAAATTCAATTGGGCAAAGGAGAAGCCTTCAATTGCTTCGCTTTTAACAATAATTCCAAAAGCGCCTGAACCTCCAATTATAAATGAAGTTATACCTCAAATAGTTACTACACCAGAAAAGTCTATAGAAAAAATTGACAAAAAATGTAGTGATATTCATTTGGAGAAAAAACAACCTCAATTAGTCACTACATCGGAGAATTTGATAGAAAAAATTGACAAAAAACGTAAGATTCATTCGGAGAAGAAAAAACAACCTAAAGTAGTTACTACATCAGAAAATTCAATAGAAAAAGTTGATAAAAAACGTGTTGAGATTCATTTAGAGAAGGAAAAACAACATCAAGAAATCATTACATCAGAAAATTCGATAGAAAAAATTGACAAAAAGCGTAGTGAGAGTCCTTTGAAGAAGAAAAAACAATTTATTAAGGAACAACGAAAGATTCAAAAGAAAGTTTGTTCTCATTGATTTTACAAATTTTGATTCAGAAATAAATTTATATTTTAGTGTCCTGAACCAATTGAAAAACGAAGAGCAACACTAGCTTCTGGAGAAGATGTTTTTAATAAATTAAAATCCACATCAAAACCTACAATTTCTGAACCAATTTCAAATCAAAAAGGTTTTATTTTTAATTATTTTTTATTCTCATTTTTAAGTTGTTAATTCATCTGCCGGATTTGATATTCTTGATTCAATTTTGGATAAACAAGAACAATTATTTACTCGACGAACAGCTACATTGGGAATGGGAAAATCATTTACAGAATCAACTAACGAAAATTCTACTGATGATGATGAAGTTAATGAATTACTGGAATTAGAATTGAGAAAACGTAAACAGCGAATGAACCAAGTTAGTGGGTTATCTACTGGGGCTGTTGGAACAGTACAGCCATCTCAAACACCACTTTCGACCTCAGCTACTTTAATTACTTATTCTGAAAATTCTAGACATCAAACTATTAATAAGTCTCCTATTTTCGAAACCTCAGGTTTTTTAATATTAATTAGTCGTTATTTTTTAATACTTTAAAGTGAATTCTCCCCGTCATGTGAATTTCAAATTACCACATTTTCCTCTTCCATCACCTCCACCACCACCTCCTAAGATACAATCAACGAATGTAAGATTTTTATTAAAATAGGATTGGTCATATTTATGTGATTAGTAATATAATAGACGAAAGGAATTAAATAAATATTAAATTTAAGGTTGATAAAGGTGGCCATTTCTCTCGACCATTAATCGTTGACCGTCGAGATCCGCTTGGACTTTCTTTAATTGGGCCGGATACTCCACCTCCCCCACCGCCACTTGCACTACGTGTGAGAATTATATCTTGTTTTTTTGTTTTTAAAATATTTTTAGCCTACAACAACAACAACAATTTCATCATTTCTTCCTCCACCACCGCCACCTCCTCCAAGAATGGTTATGAAATTAAAAAATATTAAATCGCCTAATACTAGCCGCAAAAAATTACATATACATCAAAATTTTGCTGATTCCTCTTGTTCTAAATCTGATACAGAAGTAATTTCAACAGTTATTTCCGAATTGATTGAGTCAGTATCAAAGGTATTTTTAATAGATTAAATTTACTTAAATATTTCCAACTTTTGAAGAATGTTGAAGATCATGATATTGTTTTATCCATATCATCAGACATCATTTTTCCTTCAAATTTATCGTCTTCATTACCTTCAATTACTGACAGTTGTTTGTCACTTTCTTCTTCATTTAGGTCAGATGTCCCTCAACCTCTTCCAATGACAATACAACCGGTTTTAAATGCTTTTATTTTGTGTATTAACATTTAAAATTTAGTCTGAACTTAATTGTGAAGTGAATGACGAAACTAATGCTAGAAGAGAGAATGATGAGGGAATTATTTCTGATGAGAATTCCAATAATTTAGAAATAGATGATGATGGTGAATTGTCTAGCGATGAGGTTACTAATATTTAAGATGATTATGATTAGTATAATTCAAATGCTATTTTCCGGTAACGATAATTTCGGTATTATCGTTAGCGAAAAATTATCGATAAGTTGTAAAATTAATTCGTTTATTTTTATAGTCAAATGAGGATGAAATGATAGAAGAAAATGAAGAGCAGAGTGTTGAAGATGAAGAAGATGATGTTATTGTAGATGAGTTCAGTCAATTATTAAAAGATCCAAAAGCACTACTACATAAAGCTTCTGATGTTTTGCGGAGAAAATTTGGTTTTATTATTTTCAGTTTTTTATTGTAAATGGTATAAACTTTCAATTAAAGGTTTTGACGATAATTCTGAAACTGAGCCACGTGCACATTATGAGCAGGTTCCTCTTAGTGCTGAAGAATTAAAAATAGAAGAAGAAGAAGAGGAATATCGTCAACTTCCAGATCCAGAACAGTTTCATGGTGAACCGGTCTGATTACTTTTGTTTAGCTTTATGATTTCTCAAAATATATATTTTAGGTCCCTGATGATATGGACGATGATTTATTCGAAATTGCAGCAGGTCTTCCCCTTCGAACAAAGGATAAAAATAAAGAACAAGAATTAATAATAGAAGAGGAACCTCTGCCAAATGAAGAACAAATCGAGCTTGATTTTTGTATTATTTTTTCATATTTTTTAACAAATATTTTTCTATTTTTAAAGATAATTCTGATTTAAATATGAAGGCTTCTTCAAGTAATAACTGGTTAATTGATCCAGATAATGCTGATGGTTTTGCTTTAATGTGGGGAGGTGTCAAAGCAAATTACGGAATTTTTGTCCCTGAACAGAGAGATGATATGCCTCCATTAGCTTTTCAAGTAAAGGTATATAACTGTTTAATTTATTTTTTTCTATTTGTTTTAATTTTAAATAGATTGCTGAACTTCTTTCACTGAAACATTTGCCATTTGAGGAACCAGATGCTCATGATATTCGATTGGGTTGGTCACGTTTGGGGACTTCTAATATGGTTAATTTAAATTTTTGATTTATTAAATATTTTTATATAATAAACTAAATTTTAATTTAACATTTTATTTTAAGCTTGGAGAATCTTCATATTCATTTGCATTTAATTCAATGGCAAATAAGGCAACTGGAAATGTCTTTTTGGACTATGGTGAACCTTTTGGTATAGGAGATGTAATTACTGCTGTTTTGGTATATAAATAATTTTGAAAAAATTAAATATTTTATAAGGATATAAATTGTGGTGAAATTCGATTCTTCAAAAATTCTCAAAATTTGGGACCAGCATTTACTGATATTCAATTTCAAACTGGTGATGTCTTTTTTCCTCATATTGCAACAAAAAATTGCAAAGTTTATGTCTATTTTGGAAATGAATTACCTGATCAACCTCCAGCTCCTATTAATACAAATGATAAACCGTCAGAAATAGATGAAGAACAGAATCATTGGGGGTACATTTTTTTTTTAATTTTAAAATAACTTTATTTATTTTTAGTTTACCTCCAGATGAAGTTCCAGAAGGAACAAAATGGATAGGAAAAATTGATTTACGAATGTTATCTCCAAGTAGACGTCCAATCTCTGACAAAGTATATTTTTTTATTAACAAATTGTTCTATTAATAATTTGTAGGCTCATTGCACTATAATTGCTATGGTTGGACTTTCTGGTGTTGGTAAGACTAGTTGGGTTCGTCAATATTTAAAAGAACATCCAGAAGAAGATTGGGTTCCTCTTAACAATGATTCTATTTTACAGGTTTATTATTTAATAAATTTAAAATTATATTTTTTTAAGGCAATGGCTGTTAATGGTGTGCCTAGGCAAAGAGTACATGAGGGCCGATGGGATATGGTTATGGGATTAACAGCAAAAGCACTAAATCGCTCATTACAAATGGCTTGTCGTAGAAGACATAATTATATTTTAGATCAAACAAATGTGACACGAGACGCAAGAAAGCGGAAATTAACTCAATTTCAAGTACTTTTGAAATTTTTTTGAAACATATTTTCATTATTTTATTAGGATTTTCAACGTAAATGTGTAGTTATCATTCCCAGTGAGGCAGAACATGAGAGACGTTTAATTAGACAAGCAAGGGAACAAGGTGGAGTAGGGCAAATGCCTGCAGAGGCAATGCTTGAAATGAAAGGTTTTCTTAACTTTAATTTTTTTCTGTTTTACTTAATAAATTATAGGAAATTTTTCAATTCCTTCAACTGATTTGGAGCCCATTGAAGATGTAATATTTATTGAGCCACCCATTGAACGTCTTAACGAGGCTATTGAACAGGTTAATTAAATTAAGAATTTTTTTAAAATTTTAGAAAAAAAGTTCTTGTTTTTAAGGTTGCTCGTTACAATGAGGAAGGCCAACCGTGGGTTCGTCAACAACAACAGCGATTCAACCGCTATCGAGGTCCACCTCAATCAATTATTTCTGATCATTCCAATTTTGTTGGTGTAACAAGGATTGGCGTTTAAATATTCCCTTTTTTGAAGTTCTCATCCTATGATCTTTTCTTTTTTTTTTTGAGGCAAAGAATATGATAAATAAAGACGCAAAATTACCCCATACATTTTTCATTTTCAATATTTAAAATTTAATTGCGAATAGATAATAAATTTGTTTTAAAAAATTAAATTTATTGTTAATCTCATCATTATTGCTAGTCTTAGATCTTTGTGAATTTATTCAAGCTTTGTGACATTTTTAAATATTTGCATTTGTGGACATTTTTAAAAAAATGCTAATCAGTCTTTTTGTCATTTTTCACATATTGATATTTTCCTTTTTACATTGGGTTAGAGAAACATAAAGTAAAAGAGAGTAAATATTATTTCTCTTCATTTTGTTATTATTTGCAGAAAAATACATTAATTTATTTCACGTCTTAAATTTATTTGTTCTCTCTGCTTATTTATTTTAATTTAATCAACAAAGTCGGTTAAAAACCCAAGTTTGAGGTTTGTATTAACTTCTTGCCCTCGTTGAAGTGGCGACTCGGGATAAATTTTGGAATAGCTTTACTTTTGGGTGAGGCTTAAAATCTTAAGTTTTGGCCTATTTCTGTTAAAATGTGTGATGATAAATTTTTGAGTTTACTTAATTATATTTGTATTCCATCTTGAGTTATTTTTAAGCGTAATCATTTTTTGCTTACCTATTTATTTGTATGTATTTTTAAAAAATACCTTTCTTTATGTTTTGAATAGTAATTAAAAATGGATTACTTAACTGTACACAATTTTTACTAAACAAACAAACTTGTCAGAGTATTTATTTTTTATTTCTTTATGAGCTTATATTGAACAAACAGAAAAATACAAAACCTGAATGCGTATTTAATGTGCGTGTATTTAAGTAAATGTATTTTATTTAAAGTTGTTTATAAACACTACAAATTAAATATACTCGTACAAATTGAAACCTACATCCTTAGACTCCAAAGTTCATAATATAATATTTAATATATATTTTTTTCTTATAGACTATTTAAAATATCGTTTATAAATTGTTATAAGACCATAGCTTTTTTACTATAAAATAATTCTCATCCCTTAATCTCCTAATTTTTTTCTTAATCCTTATTCCCCGTTTCGAAGATATTCTAAATTTTCCCACCAAACTTTTAAAAATTATTTTGGTTTTTAAAGACGGGAATAATGATAGATTTTATAATTTTTTTAAAAACCACTTTAAAAATAAAAAAAAAAATAAAAAAATATGCATATTTACTCACCATTTTTTATAATAAATATGAACATTATATTTTTTGCTACTATTTTTTCCTCTCAATAGCGCGTTCCCTCCACTTTACTCTTGTGTTTTTATATTCTTCACAAAGTCGATAGAGAGCAAGCTTTTTTAGCCATTCGGCTTGCCAACAACCCAAATAAGCTAGCAGTAAAATGCCTTGATGTTAAGCAATCTCTTTCTCTTTCAAGAATGCCAACCGCTTAGTAAAAGCAAAAAAGGAAACTTCGAAAAGATGAAAAATCTATAAAAATTTATTTTTTGCTTTTTACGTTTGGCACTCCCTCCATTTCACCTTTTTTTGGCACTCCTTATATTTTGAAAATATTTAAGTATTATTCTATATTGGTATTTTACTATACACATTTCAGACTAAAACTACTTTTACAAACCAAATTGAGCTTGTCATTGGAGCTCAAGATATATTCCTATTCTGACTTTTTTCTGAAAAATAACTCTTGTTAAATTAATGTTACAATATTCTGTTTATTTTAAGTTTACGCTTATTTATTCTAAGCATATTCCTTGTTTTAAGTTTATAAAATGCTGATTTTTTAAATTGTAAATTCTGATTTTTTATGTTAATAAAATTCTGATTTTTTAAGATATAAATTCTGATTTTTTAAGTTTATAAAATTCCGATTTTTTAAGATTGTAAATTCTGATTTTTTTTATTATTATTTTTTACAAAAGGATTATTTTCTATTTTATTTTAATAAGTTTTAATGAAAGCAGAATTATTGAACTATAAAAACTTAAGATATAAGCTTATAATAATATTAAATATACTCGAAATTCTGTTTTTCTTTCTTATTTTTAATTAACGTTCAAAATAATTAATTTAATTTTAAAAGGATTTAATATTGTTTTTTCCGCTCAAAATATTAATTTCCTTTCTATACATTATTTTTAATACTTTTTCGCCCACAATCGGAAACGCTTCACTGCTCGCGCCGTCGCCACCCATCGTCGTCAAAAGTTTTCTTTTGTGGTTGCTCGACATCGGTTTATGGCATTTACTTAGTTCGTCATTTTTTATACATATTTATAGTTTCACATTCGTATTTTTTGTCCTCATGCCAGTCTCGACGGTTACGAAATAATATATGCACTTAAGCAAAAAAGCAAAACCATTGCCTGCTTATACCAGTCATTTATTTTTATCCAAGGAAAGGTTCCCCATTGAGATGCCAAAAAGCAAAATGATAGGAACTCTAAAATTTAAAATTTTTTTAAACGTTAAAATATAAAAAATATTTTATAATTCATAATTTAGAGACTCCTCTATTTTATAATGCCATCAATTATTATTTACAATAATTCTCATCATTTTAAATTTTTTTACTATTTATTTGACTCATTATTTCAATTTATTCCAATTTTATTATTTTTGCATTTAATACCAACTAACTTAGCAGTAAAGTGCTATGACTGCGTCGGCAGGGATTGTATGGGCTCAAAATGTACAGGCGACTATTGTATGATTGTGAGTGAGTGTTTGGGAAATATGAAATTCTGTTTTTTAAGTTTATAAAATTATAATATTTATAAATTTCTGATTTTCATATTAACAAAAATGAACCTAAATTCACAAAATTTCTTATTTAAAATTTTAACTAAAAAAATATCCTAAACTTTAGATTTTCTTTATTTTTAGTCTCGTTATGCTCCTCGCTGGGGAACAATGGTTTGGGGAGAGCCTGTGATCGTAAAAGGTTGCCTAAGTGGTAAAATGATAAGAAAAGATTTGCGTTCACATTGTGAAGTAATTAAAGATGGAAACTCAATGGAAGAAGATGAGGCAAGTTATTTTAAAAAATTATTTGTTAGAATATATTGAAATTAAATTATTTAATAAAAAATTTAAAATAATATAAATTTTATTTTTTTAAAGTTTATGTCAGACAAACCATTCACTTGTTTCTGTGATAATCGCGACTATTGCAATAAAATCAGTATAGCTGAAAGACTAGAAACAGAAAAAGTGCAATTGTAGGTTATCGAATTTATATAAAAAATACATTAACAATTATGTTTAACAAAAAAATTCTGATGTTGTAAACTTAATATTTTAAGTTTATAAAATTCTGATTTTGCAAATTAATATTTTGAGCGTATAAAATTCTGATTTTGTAAACTTAATATTTTAAGTGTATAAAATTCTGATTTTAAATTTTATTAAGGTATACTTGTATTTGTAAAGGGGCCCACTGCAGAGACGCAAAAAAATGTGTTGGAGAGCTCTGTACTTATGTGATCAATCATAAAACAAAAGATATAGAACAGGGTTGCGTTAATGCTTCTGTTCCGCTAATTGAAAGGAGAAGCGCTGGAGCGTGTGCTATGCCTGTAATTTTTAAATTTAAAAATAATTTTATAAAATTTTAATTAAATAGCCCATTACTGGTGCAATGCATCACACAGTAGCAAAAGTACCCGACGATCTTTTATATACAGAATCTTGTGCATGTGAAGGAAATAATTGCAATTCAGTATTTAAAATATCTCTTAAAAACATTAAAAATTATTTTTTTAGAAAAAGCCAAAAATACGTGCGCCTGAAAATACAAAATGTGAAGCAACTGTACATGTGGAAGTAATGGGTCAAAAAATGATCAGCAAAAATAATGTTAATTGTACTGGAGAATTTTGTTTTAAAGTGAAAATTCGTTCAAAAATGGGTCACATGACAAACTATCTTACGGTTAAATTATCAAGATAATTTTATTTTAAAATTTATAGACTGGTTGTGCTTCATTTGATGATAAAGCACTGCTGCCAGAAGAATTAAATCCTATTGGTTTTGCAAGCTTCTTTTCAGAAAATTTAGATGTCGAAGCCCGGTTTAAAGTAATTTTCGTTTTTATTTTATTAAATTATTATTTTATTTAATTATGATTTGAATTAGATTTTAAATAAAAAATATTTTAAATATTTAGACTGATGATAAAGAAGCGGTTTCTAGACATAAGTCACGCAGCAAAGGAAAGAAAAAAACAAAAAGTCATTCCAGATCTAGTGAAGAAAAAATTTCTGAAGAAGAGGAAGATGAAGAGAATGAAGATTTAATGAATGAAAAAGATTGGGAAGAGGAGGAAGAAAAAAATGAAAAAGAGAAGGGAGAGAACGAATTTAAGGAAGAAGAAAAAGAGGAGAAAACACAGCATTATATAATTGAAAAGGTAAAAGATTTGAATGTTTTGATTAATTCTGATTTTTTTTTATTTTTTTTTGTATTTTTAAGTTTGTTTAACCAGAACTTATATAATATTCTGATTTATCAGAATATTATCAATTCTTTTTTTAAAGTTCAGAATTTTGTATTTCTGATGGGAGTTGAGTGAAATACAAAATTTATTATTCTGATTTTACCAGAATTACCAAATTCTCATTTAAAAAATAAAATTCTGATTTTTGTATTTTTTAAATTCTGATTTTTCTATTTTTATTAAATTCTGATTTTACATAGAAATCACAACTATAATAATTAAAATTCTGATTTTGAATACACTATAAAATACATTAAATTTCTGATTTAACTTTTATATTTTTTAGCCAACATTTGGACCAGAATTAAATGAATCTACAAATAGCACGTAGGCTACTAATTATTTTTAAGTTTGAATATTTAAATATTTTTTTATAGGTTAATTTCTGTTTTTGTTTTACTTATTTTGCTCATTTTGTTGAGCGGTGTTGTTTGGAAGGTTATAATTTAATTATAATTAATTTTTAAAATATTTTTTAGTTTGAATTACATAAGAAACTCTTCAGGGCAAGTTATGACAGTGTAGCTGGTGGAACTTAGAAAAAGTTAAATAATTTTGATAAAAAATAAATTAATATAGTAAATTTAAAAATAAATTTATCCCATCCAGATATTGTTTTTATATTTCTATAGAAAAATAATAATTTTTTTAGCTAATTTACAACTTTTTTCAAAATTAAAGCTTACATTAATAAACTTAAAAGCAATTGTTTTGTTAAAAATTCTGATCTTAAAAACAGAATATGTATTTTAATAATTTTGTTTTATTAAAATCCATTAAATAAAAAATACAAAAAATGATGAAATAAATTAATAAAATTTTTTATATAATTTTTTAAAATTAATTTTTGTATTTTGCGAAAGTAAAAATAAATTTAGGTAAAATTAAAAAAATAATATTTCGTAATTAAATTGGAAGGCTAATTTATTTTTTTAATTTTTTAAAGTTCATTTAAAATTTTTCTTTTTATTTGTACAGATTTAAAAAAATAAATTTTAAATATTTCTATTTTTAAAATTTATGCAAAAAAAAAGATATCCCCAACCCCAATAATCTAAATTTTATTTAATCATCTTTTAAAATTTTTTTCTTTACCTTAATTTTTATTTTTGTGCACATTAATTTAGCAATAAATATCTATTTTTGTCTTTTTTTTTAAAATTAACTTTTGATCTATTTTAAGGCAAAATTTATTAATAAATAGAAGGCAAAAATTATTATATCCTCAATTAATTCTAAATAATTAAAAAAATTAAAATTAAATAATTAATTTTAATTATAATTAAAATCTCTTCATATTAAATCTTATTTTACTTAATTTTAATAAAATTATCAAAATATATAATTAAATATTATTATATTAATAAATATATTTCTCATAATTTATTAAATGAGGCAATTTTGACTAATTTTCCTTTAAAAATTTAATTAAAGTATTATTTACTAAAATTAATTTTGTTCACATATTTAGAGATTGAAATAATAGTAAAATCAAATTCAAATAATTTGAAAATTATTTGAATTTCCCAAAAATTAGTCAAATCAAATTTTGGGTTTAATTCCTTTTTGTGACATTATATAATTATTTTTTAAATTTAAAGCACTCAAAAGCATCTCTCTCTTTATTTTCTCAAAATTAATTAATTAAAATAACATTAAATTAATTAAAAAACATTGGTGAATTTAAAATGAAATTTTAAAAATCTAATTTTATTTAAGAAATTTCTGAATAATTTAATTTTTTTTAGGTTATAAAATTATATTTAAAATGTTTAAAAATATTATTATTATTTTTTCTGTTTTTACATTTTTTATAATTATAAAAAATGTAGAAGGAAAAGATTTTGTTGGAGAGTGTACCGGTTCAAGCTTAAAATGTCATAATAAAAACTGCTGTGTTTTATTCGGATCTAGTTCGAGCGATTTTATTTACCAGTAAATATAAATTATTTTTTTTATTTTAAAATATAAATTTTTACTATAATTTAAGTAAAATTTTACAAAAAAATTTACTTTTTTTTTAAATTTTTTGAACTTTAAAATTCAATTTTAATTAATTAATTATAATTATTAGTTTTGACTAAAAATAATTATAAAACTAAATATAAAAAGAATAAAATAAATAAATTGATTAACAAAATTTAGGTGCTGTAAAAAGTGCAATACATTCGGAGCTGGAGGGTTTGGATGCGGTATTAAATTTATATAATTTTTAAAAAAAAAATTTTTTGGAGATCAAATATTAGTACTTTTACGGTAATTTTCGGGGTATTACTGAGCTAAAATTACCGAATTAATTTTACCGGTAAAACACATTTTAATAACTCTAAAAAATATTTATTTACTAATTTGATTAAAACATTTTTATAGATAAAGCAAAGAAAGGAATTGATGAAAAAGATTTGGTTACTGTAAAGCAAAATTAAAAATATAAACTTTTCTTTTCTTTCTTTATTTTTAATAATATTTAAAATTAATTATTCAAAACTATAAAATTGATTTAAACATTAAATTAAAAAAATTTTTTTTTCTTTTCTCTGATCTTTTTTTTTTTCTTTAATTAAAATAAAATATGCTTGATAAAATAAATTTTATAATATAAAAGTTTTTTGTTAATAAAATAAGCAGAATAATTTATTTTAATAAATTAAAATTAATTATTTAATTAATTCTCTTAATTATTTTTATTAAGAAAAAAGAGGTTTGGCTCTCTTCCAATTTATTTAGTAATGTTAAAAATGAAAGAATTTTATTTAGGAGGTCATTGCTCCTTCTGCTACACTTTTTGTTATATAAATATTTTTTAAATAAAAATAAGAGAATATTTATTATATTTTTTTATTCACATAAACCTCACCCATCATTTTATAAAAAAATTTTAATTTTTTTATATATTTTTTAGATTTTTAGATTTTTTAATTTCAATAACCCCAAGCCTTCCCTAAAATAATATTTTTAAAAAAATTTAATAATAATAATAAATAAATAAATTAATTAATTTAATAATGAATAAACAACAAAATAATAATAATAATTTATTAAAAAATAAAAGAAAAAGTTTACCAATTGAATTAATTTTAAATATATTTAAAGAAGCTAATAATTTATTTTCTAATGAAATACAAAAATGGTAAAATATTTAAAATAATTTTTTAAAATTAATATATTTAATAAATAAAATATCAAAATATTTTTTTAATAAATTCAATATTAATTTTTTAATTTTAAAATAATTTTAAAAAATGAGTGAATTAAAAAAAAGTTTCTAATAATTCACCCAAATATTTAATTAAATTAAAAAGATTTTTAATTAAATTTAAATTAATTAAAATAAATTAAAATTTAATTAATCAGTCAAACAACTTATTTTTGCTTAAAAAAAATAAAAATGGAAAATAAAACACAAAAAACAAAAAAACAACTCAAAAAATATCTGTACGAATATGCCAAGAATTTATTAACATCTTCTCTTATCGCTTATTCTTATGCTGGAAAAAATTTTAAAAAAATGGTAAAAAATATTAATTTAATTATTTTTTGGAGTTTTTTAATTAAAGGTAAATATCCCCTCGAAAATATAATTTTTTAAAATTATATAAAATTTTTAAAATTTATTTTCTTTATAAAAAATCGAATTGTAGACTTTATTTAATGGGAAATATTTAATTTTTTAATTTTTTTTAAAGAGTTGCTCGGCAATGTATAAAACAAAAAATTGTAGAGAAAAGAGGCAATTTCTGAATAAAAATTAATCTTTTTAATTTTTATTTAGTTTTACCTAAAAGCAAAAATAGGCAGACTTTGGGAAAGCATTGAAAAATTAAAAATATATAAACGTTCATTTTTATTTTATTTATTTTATTAAAAAACTTTAAAAAATAATTTTGAGAAAAAAATATTAATATTAGACTTATAAATTAAATAAAATTAAATTTTTATAAAATTTATTATTTATAAAATGTCTGATTATTTACAATTAGATGAGGTATTTTTTATTTTAAAAAAATTTAAAAAGTCTGATCAAGGCTTTTTTATCAGTATAATTGAAATTATAAATTATTAATTTAAAAAATCAAATTTTTCTTTTTTATATAAAAATTGGGTTATTTTTTGAATTTTCCCCTACACATAATGCATAGAACTTTAAATTTATTTTTAGTTGCTTTCTATTTATTTTTGTTATATTTTTATCGGCTAAATAAAATTAAATAAAATCTGAACACTTTTTTTTAATTTTTTGGAAGATTTCTTTAAATAATAAATTATTATTTTTTAATTTTATTTTATTTTTAGGACCGTTCTGTTGAACATATTTATCTTTTTGACTTGGTAAATAAATTATATTTAATTTTTTAAATAAAATAAAATTTAAAGGATTGTTTGATGTCTATTGGACATAAAAATAAATTATTAATTGATAATGAAGATGAGGCTTTAAGTAAATTGATTGAATTTGGCTTTGGACTAGAAAATATGGAAGGATTTGATTATACAAACATTTTAGATGCAAAAAAAGAATTTGTAAAATAAAAATTAAAAAAATAAAAATTTAATTATTTTAAAGAAAAACCCTTTAAAAATTTGTTAAAAATTATTTATTAAATTTAAAATTTATTTTAAATTTTAATTATTTAATAATTTTTAGGAGAATGCAACCAAAACAAAAACATTCAAATTACCGCCAATTGAATCTTTCTTAAGTAAAGAAGCGCCGGAAGAAGCTTTTAAGAAATATTCTTCCCAGGTTTAGATTAGGGATTTTTCCCAGGTTTAAAACTTAGAAATGAAACATGGACAAATAGGTAAATACCCCATTTATTCGCAAGGAAATTATTTAAATACCATTAGGTTATATACAAATAAAAAATTTAAGAGAATATAAAATAAAAATTTTATTTAGAGTACTCATTGTTCTCGAAAATTACGTAAGCGTCAAGAAAAAAGGGGCGCAAGACAACCACCACCAGAATTAATGCCATTTATTTAAAAATTTTTTGAGGTTAATTTAAAAAATTTTATTTTTTATTAAAAAATAATATTAATTAATTTTATTTTTTAATTAAAAAATTTTTAAGATTGTCATTCTCTGGTTTGAAGATGAAAAATTTTTTTTAAAGAAAAAGGATTATAATAAAATAATAATGATAAAAAAATTTTTTTTTAGCCTAATTGTATTTTTTCTAAGAATATTTTAATTAAAAAAACAATAATTTTTTTTAATTAATTTAAAGATTAATTTACACATTTATTTTTAACTGACACATGATCCAAAATTTGTTTTCTGTAACACATTTATTATTAAAAAAATAAATAAATCTGTCTTTAAACATTTTTAATTTTTGTATATTTAAAAAATAAAAATTAATTTTTTAAATATTTATTTTAATAAATAGAAATACAAAAATGGTAAGAAAAGGCATTTTTGAACTATAATAATAATAATATTTTTTTGAAAAATATCAACGAATAAAATTAAATAATTTTCAATCTACACAAATTAAGTAAATTATAAGCACAAAAATAAGGCAAAAATAAAAAAATATTTTTTAAGTAATAGTAACAATGCTTGTGGAATTAATTATAAATAAATAAAACTGATAAAAAATATTCTTAAATTTTAAAAATATTTTTTTTTAATTTTCAAATATTCCCAAGCATTTCAATAAACTTTTGTTCATTATTAAATTTTAAATTATTATCTTCATTTTTAATATTTTCATTATTTCTATTATTTTCTTCAACATTTTCTTCTTCTTTTTCTTCTAATAAATTAACTAAATTATCCAAACCAATTAAATAACCATCTTCATGATTACCCAAATCCCATTGAAGACGATGTGTTAATTTTCTACCTCCTTCCACTCTATGACATTTTGCAAAGTCAATAAGCCATGCACCTACTTTTATTTGTTTATTATTATTATTATTGTCTCCATCATGAATTAATAATACTGAAGAGCCAACAATCTAATATTAAATAATTAATATTAAATTAAAATTAATTTTATTAAATCAAATGGACGTGATTTCAATTTCATTATAATTAAAATCAACTAAATTAATAATTAAATATATTTTAAAGGGCTCTAGAAACCCTCAGTCCAAAAATTAAAAAATAATTTCTAATATAAAATTACATTAATAATAAACTTATTTAATTAAATAATAACTAAATTGAATTATTATATATTAAGCAGATATTAAAAATAAAATTAAATCTTGTTATAGGAATACTTAAATATAATAAATCTCCAGATATAAGAGAACAATCCTAACATTAATTTATTAACTCCGGTTATAAGGACACCCATCTACAGTCACTTAAGGTGTCCTTTAACGAGATTTTAGTGTTTATTCCTTCTAAATTAACCTCATGTGTTGCAAAAAAGCAACTAGCTTCAACAGAATCTCTAATATGTCTTAAACGTTTAGCCATTTGTTCACAAACTTTGTCTGATCCACAAAAATGCCAAAGTGCACTCCGTACTTGTGTACGTGTTCTAACTTGTTTAAAATTTTTTTGAATAGGAACACCTGGCAATTGGGATGCTTCTATACGAAAGCCTAGAGAAGCAGATGAGGATTTTCTGCAAATTAAATTAAATTGAGGTATTTTAGATATTTAATTAAAATTAAATTAATTGCTAACCTCTCTCGGAATTGCATATACCTTAAAATTCTAAAAATTAAATAATTGTTTTTTTGAAAAATTTACCTTAATTTGGTGATTGCTTCGTATTGTCTTTCCTTCAAAATAAATTCATAAAAAATATAAAAAATAATTTACTTCTTCATTGGGTTCATCAGGAGCTAATTCAATCATTTTTCTATAAAGATCTGTCCTTCTACGATTATTTGCTACTTCAGATTCTAAAAATGTTCGAGTTCCAATTTTTATGTCCATTATTGCGCGTGTAGAAGGATCGGGAAACTTTAAGAAAAAATTTTCTTTTTTAGGTAAATTTATGAAAAAAATAAATTTTATTTAAAATACTTACTTCTGCTAGTAAATCCTGTATTTCAATAAAAACTAAAATTAAATTTAATTAATTAAAATTAAATTAAAAATTACCTTCATTCCTATGTTGAATTTCTCTAATAAAATTAGGTGTAATTCCTTTTAATGTTGGATCTATATTTTTATTTTTTAAATATTTAAATTAAAATAATTAAAAACCAAGCATTATTTGAGAATATGCCCTTGATTCAATATGACTGCCCTGAGGTTGTTTTTTCTTAAAAGAAAATATTTTTAAATATTTAATTTAAATTTATTTACCCATAAACTGTGATTAGATGCAGGAACTATTGTCCCTAAAAATTAATAAATTGTTATAATTTAAATTAATTTAAGGAAGATTTTGTTTTTTCACAAGCAATTTTAAGAGTAAAGAAAAATTTAAAAATTAGTAAAAAATTTAAAAAACTAGCCTTGATGCCCAGAAAGTTGTACCCAATTTTTTAACCTTTCTTTAAGCCAACAATCAAGTGGAAGTGCTGTAATTGCCATTGTGTCTACTGATACCTAAATATAAAAATATTAAGAAGAGAAAAATAAATTATTTTTTATTTAATATATATTATTTCATTTAAATTTAATTAAATAAAAATCGCCAATTTTTATCTATTTTCTTCAGTTATTAATAAATTTACACGATGAGATTATTAAAATGTGTGTGAAAAGCCCGAAAATACTAAATTAATACTTGGATGGATTAAAAAAAAATATTTTAGATGGAAAGAATAGGAAAGAGCAAGGGCATTTATTAATTTTTTTAAAGCTTTAGCAGTGTAACTTTTTTTATTACTTATTTTAAAAGTAGTAAAAATTTGACAGAAAAGGATAAACAAAAATAAAAGTAAATAATTGAAAAATGACATAAATAAAAAAAAGTCGATAAATAAATTCTAAGAGAGATTTATATCTTATTTTTCTCATGTTAGTCATTTCAGTTTATATCCTAAAATATTAAAAAACATTTATTTGAAAAATATTTTTTAATTAATTAAATGCTTCTTAAATCAATTAGCCTTTAAAAAATTGAATTTTTTTAATCCACCAAAAAAATTTTTAAATGGACTATTTATCTTCTACTAATTTTACAGGGCCGCGCGCAACCCTTACCCAAAAATTATCTTCGTGTTTTTGTAAACTAACGAATAAGCAAATTATTAAATTATTAAATATGTTAAATTTGAATTTTTGTATATTAAGCAGAATTAAATTAAAATTTCTCTTCCTTTCTGAATGGAGAGGGATAAAGATAAAAAAAACAAACAAAATACCAACTTTAAGTAATCCCCATCTCAATAGATCATCAAAACTTTTTGGTTCCTTCAAACTCGCTTCCAAAGCAACAACAGAATCTGCACGTACAACACATGGAGGGCTTTCAACTTGTAAAAGAGAACAACTAGAAACTGATCTATGCTCTCTCTGTTGACGTTTCTTCCAAATTGCTTGGAGTAATTCAACGGCAGAACGTCTACGTTGAGGTTTTTTAGTTTTTAAACAGTTATTTACAAGTTTTTGTTTAATTTGATAATTATTTTGTTGTTGATTAGGCATTAAATGAGTTGAAGCATTGGAAAAACTTTCTTGGTCATTAAGTATAAAAGAAGTTTTATTTGAGGGCATAGAAGAAGAGGAATTATTTTTTATATGTTTTGGTGTTGTTTTTATAGTAGTTGAATTGTTTAATTTATCAGAATTTATTTTTTTATGATGCTTTTGAGATGGAAAAGAAGAATAATTTTTTAAGTGAACCTTTTCTTTACTTAAGTTTATGGTATTGCCCATATAAATTATCAGAATTTCTCTGCAATATTTATTTAAATAAATCGTAAAAATCAGAATAAAAAAATTATTAAAATCAGAATGATTATTCAAAAATCAGAATTTTAACCAAAATAGTTATTTTAAAATCAGAATTAAATCAGAAAAAATCAGAAAAAATCAGAATTTATATCAGAATTAAAATCGGAAAAACAGAATATTTATTTAAAAATCAGAAAAAAATCAAAATAAATCAGAAATTATATCAGAATAATTATATAAAAATCAGAATTAATCATAAAAATACCAGAATAAAAATTAATTTTATCATTTGATAATTTTGAGGCGTTTATATTTAGTAAAAAAAAAGTAAAAAATAATAAAATATTTATATTTTACGATGACAATAAAAGCAATAAAAATTGTACGTAAACCTAAAAATGGAAAGTAAATGACTGATTGCTAATAAAAGAAAAAAGATGTAAAGAATTGTAAAAAGCCTTTTTTAAAATCAAAACAAACTTTTATTTAAAAATAATCGGAAAAAAAGAAATAAAATTAAAAAAAATAGGAAAAGTTTTAATAAAATTTTTAAAAGTTAGCTAAATATTTGTTAAAACAATTATAAATTATTTTTAAATTATTTTCAAGTTTATTCCTTATATATTATTTTTGCTTCATTATTTATGGATTTAAATAGAAGAAAATAATAAATAAATAAATGATAATAAAACTAATGAATTTTTGCATAAATACAAAAATATTTATAGTTAGTATGTATAAGTAGGTAATAACTACAATTTATATGTATTTTTAATGTTTTTGATAAAAATAAACAAATAAAATTAAGGGCTGAGTTATGCAAAGCGTCTAGCCGATATTGCATGCGATTAAAAATCATAATAATTCAAAAATTATATTTATATTAGTTAAATTTTGTGCAGATATTTTATACAATGTTAACTAACTTGTATTAAAATTTCAGGATTTTTGGTTAAGTATTAAAAAAGTTATGATTAAAAAACTGACGAAAAATCGACATTTTCAGCAGAAATTAATTAGAAATTCTGATTGAAAATTCAGAAATATTTTTAGTACTTAAAATGTATTTAATAAGTATCTAATAGTTAGTAGTTTATAGTTTATTAAATAAAATTAAATAAAAATAAATATTGATGATTTGCTGACGATTGTAAAAAGTAATATGTTGGGGGATTTTATCTTTTTTATTTTATAAAATTGATTTGTATATGGCGTTGAATTTTATTTATTTTTTAATAAAACGACGGATGGTCTGAGGAATAAAAATAAATTTAAAAAAAAAGATTTGTTATTTATTTGAAAGTTTTAGTAAAATTGAAAAATATTGAATTGATTTAAATATTTAGTTAAAAAATATGTTGGTGGAATTTTATATAATAATTAAAAAATAACAAAAGTAAAATCAGAATAAAATAAAATCAGAACAAGCATGAATAAAAATAAATTATTCTAGAATTAATATTAATATAAACAGAATTAAAAATCAAAAAAAAATCAGAAAAAATATTCAGAAAAAAGTTCAGAATAATTATTTAAAAATCAGAAAAAAGATCAGAATAATTATTTAAAAATCAGAAAAAAGATCAGAATAATTATTTAAAAATCAGAAAAAATATCAAAATAATTATTTAAATATCAGAAAAAATATCAGAATAATTATTTAAAAATCAGAATTTTAAACAAAACATTTAAATATTTATTCTGAGAATAAACCTGGAATAAATAACTTGTAAAATAATTATTTTTTATGGAAACAGGCGCCTGACTTAATTTCTTTCCTAATATAAATTAAATTGTGTAAAAAAACAAATTTTTCTTAAAAAAGAAATTACATAATATTAAAAGAATATAACTGATCAATTTAATTACAAAATAAATAAAAACTGTTCAGAATTAATTAAAAAAATAAAATAAATTTATTAATTAATGCCTATGCTCGCGCAAATTCGCACAAAGATTAATCTGATGATCACAGTTAAATTCTTTAATTATTTATTTTCCGGTTTAACAAATTTATTAACCTTAATAAATGACGTGGGTTAACATAAACGAAGAAAGGCAAAAAATAAAAAAATTGTTCAACGACTCCCCCACTAAATAAAAGAAAAATAAAACTTGTTTTTAACAACCTTTTAAAATTAATTGATTTATGCTTACTGTTATTATTAAATTAAAAATAAATATTAAATAAATTCTAAACACTTAACAGTTGCGCAAATATTAAAATAAAGTTTTATTTATTTTAAATTATTTAAAATAAATTTTTAAAATAAAATATGAAAAATATATTTTTTTTAAATTAATTATTTATAAAAATATTTAATTAAAAACTTACTTTACAAAGTCTGCTTAATGCACCATTACATGTAGTTGGTGATTTTGCATTTTTTTCACAATTTTTTTCCAATTTTCCAAATATTGATAAATTTTTTGGACGTTCTTTAGAAGAAATTCCTCCTATTTTGCTTCCAGAAAATGTTGAAGCTGCTCGTTTTAAGCGACGGCCAAAAGATGAACTACTTGCACGAATATGCCAATCACGCAAAAGATGCTTTTTAGAAGAAGAAAGTTCTTTTGAAAAAAAATAATAATTTTGTGATTTTTAGAAAATAATTTTTCAAAAAATAATAAATTAAATTTTAAAAATATATATCGTGTGCGTCACTCAAAGCTCTTTAACTCCAATATGTCACAACGATGACCTCAATTATAACCTCGAAAGCCGTGCCCTGACCTATTTTAAAAATATATAAGTAAATAAACTTACTATTATTTAATATTTCTTCTTTTAAATTATTTTTCCCTTCAGAAGAAGAAAATTGATTAATTTTTTCGTTTTTTTCTTCTTCTTCATTTTTTATTAAATTATTACATTTTGTATTAATTGTAGGATTAGGTTGTGATAATGCTCTATAAATTATATGACGTTGAAATGGTGAAGATGTAGAACTATTACTATTATTACTACAACTTGTTGGTGTAGAGGAAGAGGGTGATGATGTTAATGAAGTGGAAAAGGGAAAAAGACGAATAATCTAATAATTTAATTAAAAATTAATTATTATTCTGAAACCCAGAGGCTTACAAAAATTTTGAGAAAAAAATTATAAAAAAAATTTGCGGACAAAAAGTTGCGGACAAAAAAAATTTGCGGATTAAAAAATTGCGGACTTTTACTACACCCTTTTAAATAATAAAACAAACCCATAACTGAATTAAAAAAAATATTTTTATTAATTAAAATCACCTGTGCTAGAACATCATGAGATAATTCACTTAAAGTACTATATCCTCCATTATTATTAATTTTAATATTTGTTGATAAATTATTATTATTTTCATTTAAATTATTATTATTTTTTGTTTTATTAGATAATCTTCTCCAATTTGATAAAAAAGTTGCTGCTGACATATTATTATTATTATTATTTGAAGAAGAGGGAGAAGGTAAAGGAGTTGAAGAAGAGGAATTACTAAAAGAATTAAAAGAAGAAGAAGAAGAAACTTGTAAAATAAAAGAAGAAGGAGAAGAAATGAGAGAAGAAGGTAAAGATTTTGATTGATTAGGTAATGAGGGAGGTAATTGTAAAAATAATAAATTATTATTAGATGACGATGAACTTGATTGTTGTGGACTAAAATTAAAAATAAAAATTAATTAATTAATTTTTATAATTTTTTTTAAATTTATTACACACTGTTTGGTCTGTTTTTTGGGTTTAAACTAATTAATTAATTAAATCAATAATTTAAAAATATTTGATTGTTTTGAAAAATTTAAGTAAATTTAAACAAAAATATTATTTTTAGTTTTTTAATAATATAATTTTTTTATTTTTATAAAATTAATTAATTAAAAAAAAAAGTTTAATAACCTTAAATTATTAATTTTATTTGTTATTAATTCATTGTTGTTGTCTAAATTATTTTTTAAATCTTCTTCTTTTTTAATTAAATCTTTTTCTTCATCAATTATTTGTTTTTTATTTTTATTTATTTTTGGGTTATTTTTAAAATAATTATTAGTTATATTAATGGAAATTGAAGAAGACTGACCACTGCCTGGTGAAGGTAGAAGAGAAGATGAAGATGAATTCTAAAATAAAAAATAATAAAAAAATAATAAATTAGAAAGGGATTAATTATTAAAATAAATAAAATTAATTTTTTATTTAATAAATATTTTTATTTTAATTATTAAAAAGAATTTTCAATAATTTTCAACAAATTTTCTAATAAAGAAGTAAATAATACATTAAATAAAATAATAATAATAATATCTAATGGAGAATTATCCCTAAAAGCTTTTTTTAACAAAACAATAAATTTAAAAATAATAAAAGAATTTTTAAATTTTATTTTTTTTTAATCGATCATCACATGTATTTTTGTAAAATATTATAAAAAAACATTTTATTATAATTAAATATTTTTAAGTAGAGTTGTACACTTTTCTGTATTCCGGGATTACATAATTCTCTTCAGAGCGCCTGTAATAAAAGCCACTCTCTCATTGATAAAGACGCAGAAATTGTGTACAGTTCTGGAAAAGAGCAGGTCATTTGACGTTTCTCTGACCTCAACATATATTGGTCAGTTTTTCTGCGTCTTTATCAATGAGAGAGTGGCCTTTATTACAAGAGCTTTGAAGAGAATTATGTAATCCTGAATACAGAAAAGTGTACAACTCTATTTTTAAGTGAATTATTTTTTAAAAAATATTAAATAACTCACTTTTTCTATTTTTTCATTTTCCGATGCATTAATTGAATTAATTTTCATTATTATTAGAGAATAATTGAAGAAAAAAATTAATTTAAATATTTATTTAAATTTTAATATTTATTTTTGACTATTTCACGAATAAAAATAAAGTAAAATTTGATTTTTATTTTTTGCTATTTTTTAAATAAAATTAGTAAGGAAGATGATTTTTAAGTATTAAAATACGTGGAAAATAAATAAACTTTTTTTTTTAATTTTTTATTTTTAAATAAATAAACGTCATTTTTGTAAAAATAAAAGAGAATAAAATAAATATATTTTTAAATTAATTCTGATCAAAAAAAAAAAATTTTTTTTTTTGTTATTTTTTTAAATTTATTTCCTTTTTTATTTTGCAGCAAATCAGTAAAATAAAAAAAATTTTTTTTTAATTGTAAACAATTAAAAAATGTGTTATTTTATTTTATAGAAGGAAGTTAAAATTAATTATTTTTTTTAATAAAAAAAATTAAAAAAATCGAAAAAAATTTTTAGGGAGTACAGTAGAGAGAATGGTACCTATATTTTACCCTTAAATAATTAAGAAGCACTTTTTAATTTTCCTTTTAATTTACTCTAATTAATTTTTTCTCTTTAAAGATTCTAATGGGAGTGTTGATCAGTTGGGTGTTGATCAAATGGGTATAAATTGAAAATAAACTTAAAAAATAAGTTGTAATACATTAAACAAAAAAAAATTAAAAAAAAAAGATGAGACGTTAAGTTCTCATTTTCTTTAAAAGTATGTGATATACCCTTATATGTAAAGGGTGTTATAATAAAATAAATAAATAAATAAAAAAAGAAAAAATATTATTTAAACCCCAAATCGATGATGATTTTCTCGCCTTTCACTCCCGACGATGTAAAACCTTTTTTTCGTTTCTTATCAATAAAATGGGAAAATAAAAATTATGCGTGGAGGGAGAGAATAAAAAAAAAAAAGAAATAAATTTAAAAATAAATTTTTTCTTTAAAAAATTTGTCAAAATTTTTAATAAAATTGCTGAAAGAACATGAAAAACAAAAATTAAAAAAATATGTCAATATTTATTAAGAAAGATTTAAAAAAAATTATTTGGTACTTATGCCCTTATCGCCCACCCCTCCTTCTTCAATGCCGCGCCTCATTTTATTGCGCCGAAAAAATACTCTGGACTGCCTTTGCTTGAAAGTGCCCCAAGAAAATTTTGATGTGTAAATATTTTATAAATTAATAAAAAAGAAGCAAAACAACGGAAATTAAAAAGGAGGCATAAAATTATTAATCCCATCCAAAATAGTATCAAAAAAAATTGTGGCCGAACGACGGAACATAAATTCATCATTGTATCCACGAAGATGATGGGGAGATTACGCTCTTTATGCCAGGTCCCCCGTCGTTGAAAACATCTAATACTTCCTAATTCTTGATCACCATTTCCAAGTTCAGACGAATTAATTGATCATAGTTCATTTTAATAATGTTTTTAATTTTTAAAATTATGGCACAATTAATAGTAACTCTATCATTTAAATTCCAAATTTACCACGCCTTTACACATCAAAATTTTCTTGGGGCACTTTCAATCAAAGGCAGTCTAGAGTATTTTTTCGGCGCAATAAAATGAGGCGCGGCATTGAAGAAGGAGGGGTGGGCGATAAGGGCATAAGTACCAATTATTTTTATGGCCCAGCCAAGCCGGTGGCGTTGGGCCCCGAGAATTGAGAGGCCAACTCTCGGGGCGCGCCTATTTATGTCCAACGAATAAAAGACACTTTTAAGTTTATGGTCCGGAAGTTTCGGCCTGCCCTCAGTTCTCGCTACTTTTCCCCACCAGTTTAGAGTTGATGTTCAACTTTTCCAAATATTTAATTTGTTGTTGAAAAAATATATTAAAAAAAAGGAGTTTTTAAAGAGAACAACATAAAGCATTTTATAAGAATAAGAATTTTTTTACGGAGACGAATACTCGCAGAGAGGTAACTTCCCCTATGGTTTTTCGAGTTTCAGGAACCTGTATCTCTGCGAGTATTCGTCTTCGTCAAAAAATTCTTATATATTCTTACTCAGCTCGAAGAGAGGAATCGATTGATATATATTACATATTCGGAGCTCGGAACCCATATACTAAAGAATGTACCCCCCTTTTTTATTTTATTTTATTCAAAAAATTCTGAAGAGAATTATGTAATAATCCCGAAATAAAAAAAGCACTCAACTCTAATTTTTAATTAAAAAAAAATAAATCTGTGAATTATATAAATAAATACTTTATTTTAATTAATTATAAATCTTCAAATAATAATAAATTCTTCTTATTTATTTTCCAAAATTGTCTCTAAAAATAATAAAAATTTTTTTTATAAAATTTTAATAATTAAGTATAACCTTTTACATCCTCCATTTATTAAATCGCATTCATTTTTACAAAAACTATATAAATTTTAATTAAAATTTATAAAAAATAAATATATTTTTTATAAATAATAAATGTTAGAATAAATTACAAATGAAAATAAATTTTAATAAAAAAATAAATTATATAAATTTACGTATAAGAATAGTCTGTACGTGGTAGGCCTCCTTTTGGAGTATTAAAACAACGTCTTGCAAATATAGGTACATCACCTCCATAAATTTTACAAAATTTATTTAAAAAAATAAATAAAGTAAAAAATGTTAAAATAAAATTTTTGAACATTTTTTTTATTTTAAAAATTGATTATTTTTTTTAACTAAAAATGTGTTTTATTTATAGAAAATAAAAAAGGATTTACATTTTAAAAAATTAATTAATTTTCGTTTAAATTTTTGGAAAATTTAAGTTTTGGGTTTATTTAAATTTTTTAAAAAAAATATTAAATAATTATTTATTTACTCAATTTTCTAATTTTTCTATAAAATCTAATAAAAATTTCCTAAATTTAAAAATAAATTAATTTATTTAGTCAATTCGAGATTTAATAATATCGAAAATTTATAATTTTTTTTAGAATTTTACATTTTTTTTGTTAATAATTAATTAGTGGAAGAGGACTAAAATGTTTTTTGTTTTCTTGGTAGCATTTTATGTGAGAAAGGGAGAGCATTAAAATGATTTTTTGGGTGCCTATGACTCTGAAGGAGGTCTTATTAGCTGTGATTTTTTGCTTAGAATTTTTCTTAATTAAATAAATATATTATTATTATTAATAAGTTTGAGTGCCCCGTACCGATAATTATTAAAATAAAAAAATAATTTTTTAAATTAAACATTTTTAATTTAAAGTCTTGAATATGAAATATAAGCTAAAGGGTTATAATTAATAAATATACTTATATTTATTTATTAATTATAATTTTAAAGGGAATTTGTTTAAAAGATAAATTAATAGAGGAAGTTAATTTTACTAATTAAAATTTAAAACTCTATTTATATAAATAATTTCTATTTATTTAAACTTTATTTTATCGAAAGAGATATATTAAAATATTTTTTTTGTTTAAACAAATTTTAGATTAAATTCAAATATTCTTTTATTTATATAATTTAAATAAAATATTTACTCTGTTCAAACATTTATTAAATAAATTAAACTAATTTAAATAAATTGAATTAAAATTTAAAAAAAATTAATTTACTTAAATAATTTATTTAAATAATTCAAAGTGTGTTCACTTATATTTACACACAGACAGACAGACCTCTCTATAAATTTTGTCTTCCTTTTTATAAAGTTAATTTTTTATATGTGGATTGGTATTTATTAAAAAAAAAGATTTTTAAACATAGGACATGTTCAATTATATTTTTCAAATTATTAATAATTTAATAAATTGGTACACTAGTACAAATGTAAAAATTTACAAATATAAATTAGTACAATCGTACAAATGGAAAATTTTACAAATGTACAACTGTAACATAGTAAAAATGTACAAAAGAAAAAAATTACAAATGTACAAAGCGTAAAAAAATAAAACGGGGTCGGTATAGTACATGGGGGCCGAGAAACAGTATCGAATTATATATCATTCGAAAGAAGCACATTTTCGCAATTTTTTCTGCATATTTAGGCATTTTTTTCATATTTCGGTGCATATTTTGGACTTTTTTTGAGCATATATATGCGCATATTTTGTGATTTTCCGTGCATATTTTGCACATCCCTATTTATTATACAATAATTTTTTTACTTTAATGAAAGGGTTCTGCGACTTTTGCGCCGGGGACTTTTGCGCCGCGACGTTTGCGCCGAAGACTTTTGCGCCGAAACTTTTGCGCCGCTATTAACTTTAAAAAAAATAAAATATTTATTAAAAATTAAACGTTAAAATTTATTATAAAAATAGTATCAGCTAAGTTTTCATAAGCTAACAGTCTATAAACTAATTACCAGTCATCAATACCTTTGGTAGTTAAACGATAGGATAATGCGTGTAAATGAGATATCCACATCTGATCATTAACATTATCTGGTTCTTGCTGATCAAAGATTGTAACTAATTCTCTAATTGCTTCGTTATTTCGAGCATCAGCTCTTGAACGTGGAGCATCCACAACTGGCCGTGTTGTATCTAATTCATGAGGATGTAGAAGTCCATATATCACAAAAAATATGCCCATTCTGCTTTTATATTCTCTAACAAACGAAAAACGTCTAGTTCTGTTCATTTGTGACAATTAAAAAATAATTGAGTTTTTAAATTAAATTAGGTTTATTAGATGTTACAAATAAAAATGTTAAAGATAAAATTTATTGTTAGCTTAATTTCAATTTTTAATAAATATTTTATTTTTTTTAAAGTTAATAGCGGCGCAAAAGTCGCGGCGCAAAAGTCGGTTTACCAATGAAAGTACGAAAACCTTTTATTATTATGAAAGAGCCTTTTGGTGACGCGCAGCGTCACCAAAAGGCTCGTATAAAATAAAAGATTTAGGAGGGCATTCAAATAAATTCAAATTTAATTTTACCTATCTTTTTTATATTTTTTAAATTAATTATATCGTATCAGCCAGTAAATAAAAAAAAAAAAGTTTTTTTATTGTTAAATTTTTTAAAATTACTCAATATGTCAATTTTCGTAATCGAAACGAAAACGAAACGAAACTAATTTTTGACGAAACAAAAACGAAACGAATGAAAACGTCAAAAATCTACGAAAATTTCGAAAAAAACGAAACGAAACGAAAATTTTCGCACATCTCTGCTTACAATCACTGCAGAAGAGTCTTTGTAGTGGCTGCACGTCACTTGCGGCCGACCATTTGCGGCCCGACACTTGCGGCCCGACATTTGCGGCCCATCATTTGCGGCCCGACATTTGCGGCCCGACATTAGAGTAAAAAAAATTTTTGAAAAAAAAATTTAAAAAACACTGAAAATTTATTTTTTTATCAAATATTAATATTTTTACAAATTATAGTTGACTAGTTAAATAAATGAAATTTTATTGTTATATTAAAATAAATGTAATAGGTAACTATCCATCCATCTTCAAGTAGTGACTATAGATCATAAATGTAGCAACTAGAACTTAGAAAATTAGAAAAAATAAATTCAAATCAAATAATTAGAATTTGAAAATTATTCGATTCATAAAAATAAATCAAATAAAGTATTTGGAAAAAATTTAAAATTGGCCGATATATTATTTTCTAAGTTAATTCCCTTTAAAAAATAATCTTAAAAAATATTCAGATTAATTAATGTTCTGAAAGAGGAAGAAAGAATAGCTCAAGACCGCATCCGAACATATGAATTAGATCCTACTGTTGGACTTGCTATGCGTCCAAGATCAAAAAAGTTTAAGGTCAATGATAGAGCTATTCGCGATTTAGTTTTAAATTTTGATGCTATTGCTAATCCAACAAATGAACAAATAATTAACCACTTTCGCGCATTGCAGTATCGTCTTGCTGGGAATGGCTTTGATAATTGGGCTAATTAAAAAAATATATGAAAAAGAATTAAAAATTATCACAAATATTAATATTTGATAAAAAAATAAATTTTCAGTGTTTTTTAAATTTTTTTTTCAAAAATTTTTTTTACTCTAATGTCGGGCCGCAAATGTCGGGCCGCAAGTGTCGGGTCGCAAATATCGGGCCGCAAATGTCGGGCCGCAAATGGTCGGCCGCAAGTGACGCACTGCCTTTGTAGTGAAGGCTTGCCCTTTACTTTTTATTTATTATTTTTTTTGTGAATGTCTTCGAAAGGAAAAGTGAAAAATTTCGAAATATAAAAAATAGTGTAGTTTGTATTTTAATTTTGTTTAAAATAAATTTTATAAATTTATTTTAAACGAGTACTCGAGAGGAAATTTTATAAAGAGGAGCCCTGATCGGTCGGTTTTTTTCAAAAAATTAAAAAACATTTAAAAAATAGGGAACACGTTCTCTTATAGGTAGTAGCGGTAACTTAGTCGAGAGACTACTTTGTTGCGAAACCATTAATCGCAAAACTTTTAATATGTAATTTTTTTCTTTTACAATCTTAAATATTAAAAAAAAATTTTCTTTTTATTTTTTTAATCCATATATTTTTTATTTTCCTGGTGGTTGTTTTCTTCCTCCTCTTAGTGAAGGTCCTTCTCCTCTCTTAAAATTAGTAAATTTAATTTTTTATAAATTTTTTTTTTAATTTTTAAAAATTTTTTTAACCTCTTCATGGCAACCTCCAGTATCCTTACAGCCAGTAAAATAATTACAGCAACTATATATTTTAATTTTTAATAAAAATTAAAATTTTAAGAAAAATATTTTTAGTGTTTTATTATTTCTAAAAATAAAAGATAAAAAACGCTAATTACAAATGAAAAAAAAAATATTTTTTTTAATAAAAATTAAAATTTACGTAGCAGAAAAGTCTCTGCGATGTCCATCACTATCAAGTGGCATTATAAAACAGCAAGGTTGATATGTTTTACATTTATTACATTCAGCAATTCTTATTCCATAAATATTTAAAAAAATAATAAATAAAGTAAAAAATAATAAAATAAAATTTTTTAACATTTTTTATTTTAAAATTTGATTTTTTTAACTAAAAATGTGTTTTATTTATAATTAAATTGGTTTTATCTATTTTTATTTTAATTTTAAATACTAAAAATTTTGCAATCCCTTTTTTATGATTTTAGAAAAAAATTAAATATGCAAAAATAAATATTTTTTTTTTAATTTTTAACAAAATACAGGTAAATGAGGGATTTGAAGCTATAATTTTTGCAAATTTTTATTAATTTTATATTAAATATTTTTACTAAATTTAGTAAAATTTAATTTAAAATAAATAATTTGAATAAAAAGGATTTAAATAAAAAATAATTTTAATTTATTTGCACATACATACATATATTTAGATATTTTGTAGCCCCTTTTTTATAAAATTAAAAAATTTTTTTTAGAAAATAAATAAATTATAGCTCATTCAAAAGAGCTCGTAAAGCTGATTTGAATAAAACAGAAATCAGCTCAATTGGAAAAATTTGCAAAAAGTTATACTTAAAAAACCAGCCTCATCTTAGATGATTACCGATTTTCCAGCGAGTTTAAATCGTTCATAACTTTGTTAAGAATAAACAAAATTCATTAATTTTGGTATTTTTCATATTATCTCGACGAGCTCTTTCGAATGAGCCATCATTTAAAAAAATTTAAAAAAATTTAAATTTTATATAAAAATAATGGGTAAAAAGCCTATAAGTATTTATATATTTATTTAATTTTAAGCAATTCTAGAAGGATTTTGTTAAAAAGAATTAAAAGTATTAAGTAAAATTCAAAATTATATTTATATAAATATAATTTCTATTTAAACAACTTATTTTATCGAAAGGGATATAAAAATTTTTATTTAAACAAATGCTAGGTTAAATTCAAATATTGTTATATTTAATTTAACTAAATTAATTTAATAAGTAAATTAAGTTTAGCTGGGTCAACCCAGTTTATCAACTCTCTGAATATCAACTTATATCAATTGGTCAATTCGGTCAATTAATAAAACACTCCCAATAAATTAATGTTTGTACCAAGACAAACTAGTTTTAAAAGAGTTGACCGAATTGGCAATTTGGCCAATTGGTTAAATTGATACTCAGGGGTGGATACATTTTAACCAACAAAAAAAAATCCAACAAAACTAATAAATCCATACTTTTTTTAAAAAAAATATTTAATCTGTTCAAACATTTATTAAATAAATGAAATTATAAACTAATTTAAATAAATTAAAATAAAAAAATTAATTTACTTAAATAATTTATTTAAATAATTCAAAGTGTGTTCACTTATATTTACACACAGACAGACAGACCTCTCTATAAATTTCTTCTTCCTTTTTATAAAGTTAATTTTTTATACGTGGATTGGTATTTACTAAAAAAAAGTTTTTTAAACATAGGACATGTTCAATTATATTTTTCAAATTATTAATTTTTTTAAATAAAATTTAATAAATTGGTACACCCAAATGTACTGCAAGCCCATTGTATCGCAGAGCTATAACTCCGTTTATAATTATCATAAAATAGAGATATTAGTGTCATTCGATTCAGCTCATCGAGCTGAATCGAACCATGCTTGGGTCGAATATTTTTGGTAAATATAAAATAAGTTATAGCTCTGCGATACATTGGGGGCTTGCGGTACACTGGCCTGCTCTCTTTAAGTAATAAATTAATAAAAGAAAAGTAAAAAATAAAATATTAATAAATAATACAATATTTGGCAATAATATAGTTTTTAAATTAATATATGGTAATTTTATTTGTTGATAAAAAAATAAAGAAAACTGTCGGCTAATTTAAAAATTAATTTTATTGTTTTTAATGTTGTTATTTTAAATCTTTTTTTTTTTTAATAAAATTATTAAAATAGGTAATATTTTGATAAGTATTTTATTTTATTTTATTTTTTTATTTTTAATAAAATTAAAACTTCAAAAATTAAGCAAATAATAAAAAAATAAAATTTTAAAAAATCAAAAGTTTTATTTTTTTCTTTTTATTAGACATTAAAGATCAAAATAAAAATGTTTAGAAATAAATTTTAGAAGTGATCTTTCCCGTACGGGACTTTCACATTAAAATATAAATATAAATATTTGTTTTAAAAAAAATAAAAATAAAATACTTGCAATAAAAAAATGAAAAAATGTGCAAAAATAATTTTTATTATTTTATTTAAATAATATTTTTTAGTAAATTATAGATATAAGAGGAGATACATGAAAATTAAATATTTTTAAAATAAACACAACTCTATTAAATAATTTTTTTATTTGAAAAACTTGAATGATCAAAGCATTCTTCTCTTACTTTCATCTTTGGTTACTTATATATTTTTATTTAAAAATAATTAAAAAAAATAATTTATTTAAAAAATAATTTATTTATTTAGTATTTTATTTTATTTTTGCACATTTAATTTTATTCAAATCATAAAAAAAAGAATTGCAAAATTTTTATTAAAAATAGACAAACAAATTTCTCTATAAATAAAACACATTTTTAGTTAAATAAATAAATTTTAAAATAAAAAAAATGTTCAAAAATATTATTTTAATATTTTTTACTTTATTTATTTTTTTAAATAAATTTTCTGGCAAAGAAATTCGTAGTGGCTGTGAAATGTGTTACATGAATTATAAATGTTGCCCTGTAATGCCGTCTAGCTGGCATAGTGAAGATCATTCTAAAACGTAAATTTAATAAAAAAAAATTTTTTTTTTTATTAAATTTTTTATTAGTTAAATTAAAGTATTATTTTTATTAAAAAATAAATTCAAATAATTTAATAAAAATTTTAATTTTAAAATTATTTTAGTTGCTGTAGAGATGAATGCGATTATGAAGTAGGAGGGTGCAAACAATAAATTTATAAAATTTTAAAATTTTATAAAAATTTTAAAATTGCTAAGAGATCATCAAAAGGACCGTCAGGAAAATAAAAAATACTTATAATTTACAAAAAAAAAATTTTTAGAAATTAAGTATGTCCAACACTATTATATTTTTCTTTCTTTTTCATTGGACTTTTCCCTATTAATTATTTTTAAATTATTATTTCCACTTTTTTAATTATTTAAAAAATTTTTTTAAACACAAAACATTATTATTTTAATAAAATAAAATTATTTCCTTCACTTTCGTATATTCAGTTAAAAATGTTAAAAAAGAATTTATTTAATACTTTTTTAAAATCACAAAAAAAAGAATTGCAAAATTTTTATTATAAAATAGACAAACAAATTTCTCTATAAATAAAACACATTTTTAGTTAAATAAAATAATCAAATTTTAAAATAAAAAAAATGTTCAACAATATTATTTTATTATTTTTTACTTTAATTATTTTTTTAAATAAATTTTCTCAAATTTTTGGAATGAGAATTGATAGTTGTAATAATTGTGGAACATATCAACCTTGCTGTTTTGTAATGTCACAGCCTAATAAAGACCTTTCAACTACGTAAATTTTATTTTTCTATTTTATTAAATTTAATTTTTTTTTTTGATAATTAGGGTTTTAGGAAAAATAAATAAATATTATTATTTTAATTTTTAAAATTAAAATTAATTTATCTAGTTGTTGTAATAATGGTTGCAATCCTTATACTGGAGGTTGCAATATAGTAAAGGTTATTTTAATTATTTAATTTTAGAAAAATTAAATTTGATAATTTTAAGGGTCCAATAATACCAGAAGGACGAACAGAAAAATAAAAAAAATAAAAAGATTAAAAAAAATAAAAAGAATGAATGTTTTGTTTGAATATTTTAAAATTAATTTATTAAATTAATAAAATAATGATCAATCTGGGGAGAATAAAAAAAATTAAATTAAGACTTTATTAAAATTAAATAAATTATTAAATTTATAAATTTGAGGAATATTTCCTCTAATTTATTTTTTAAAGTTCCCTCTAACTGTTTTTTATAATATTTATTTATATTTTAAATTATTACTCTTATTTTTTAATTATTTTTTAAATTTTTTGGAGAACAATAATATTTTTATTAATTAAATAAAATTATTTAAAAATAAATTAATTTTTTTATTTATTAAATTAAAAATATTTAAACAAAAATATATTTTTTTAAATTTACCAATTTATTAAATTTTATTAAAAAAAAATTAATTGACACATGCCCTATGTTTTAAAAAATTTTTTTTTAATAAATTTAAAAAATTAAATTTTGAGAGAGGTAAAGAAAAATGTTAGAGATCTTTCAATATGTCAACGTTAAAACCTCTCATGAGTTTTAAATGCACTTTCTTTTAAAAATCAAAATTCGAGATTTAAATATAAATTTTTTTTCTCGAGATATATTTTGAGAGCCCGACTATTTATTAATTTTTTTATTTTAATTTTATTTACTTAAATTAATTTAAACAAACATTTTTTATTAAATAAGTATTTGGAATTTTAGCTAATTTCTGAAGGCAAATATTATTATTATTTTTTTAATTTATTTTTTAATATTTTTTTAATCATTATTATATATTTATTTTTTAATATTACACTTATATATTTATTTATTTTATTATATTTTAATGGGAATTAATTGGACCAATTTCTATTCTTTGAAACCCTCAATTACCCTATAAGTTTGTTTATGAAATAAATTGGGTAATATATATAAGGGGAAAGTATATATATTTGATAAAAATAGGTGTGTTGATCTCTTTGTAAGTAAACAATTGGCACTTTGAAGAACGGGGTGTTTTCCTGCGGACTTTTTTTGCGGACAACTTATTATTTATGTTTGACTTTTTCCTAGGGGGTATACATTGACTTTTATTCACACAAATAAGAATCATGATTGACAATTTGTGAAATTAAATGGAAAAAACAGTCTGGTCCTTTAAAACGCTGTCTCCAAACAAATTCATGAATATAGCTTCCAAGTGTTGTTTCTGCAGTTCCAAATTCAGTTTTATGGCGTCTTTTCAGTTTCTGTCAGAGTTGATGAAGCAATTTAAGCTCTACCAACAATTCTTGAAATTCCTCTTCTGGTAAGCTGATCTTGTTGTATAATTGTAACAAAGTTAAGTTTTTAAGCGATTGAACCATTTTTCTAAATAATCGATTAACAAAGATGTAAATGACTAGGTCAGAAACATTTACACCTATTTATTAATCCATATACACCCTTATTTGTCTTAGGAAAAAGTCAAACATAAATAATAAGTTGTCCGCAAAAAAAGTCCGCAGGAAAACACCCCGTTCTTCAAAAGTGCCAACCAATTATATTTTTTAAATAAAAATGTTTTAATAACATGTAATTTATTTCTTTAATAAACCGACCTCCTAAATTGTGTTTAAAAGGGATGGGCAACTTTCGTAATTTTATTTCGTGTTTTTAGACCAATTTTTTTTATTTTTTGTAATTTTATTTTCCTATTTTGCCCATCACTGGTGTTTAATCCTCAAAGAGGAATTTAATTAAAAACTTTAAAATTAATTTAAAAATAAAATATAATTTTTTTAAATTCCTAGATTTAAATTTATATATTAAAAAAAAAATCTCGAGTTTATTAATTTTTTAATTATTGAATCACGTGAAAATTCATATGAATTGAAAAATCAATGTTTATATTAAAAAGGCACTTTAAGTGAAGGCATAGAGTGAAGGGAAAAAATTTTAAAAATTTTTTCGTTCTTTTTTTGTGTCAATAAATTTTATATAAAATAAGAGATTTAAGATGGCAGTCAAATAAATTCAAATTTAATTTTACCTATCTTTTTTATATTTTGTAAATTATATCGTATCAGCCACTAAATAAAAAAAGTTTTTTTACTGTTAAATTTTTTAAAATTACTCTTATGAAATAAAAGAGGATAAAAAAAATGTTAATTTTAAATTAAATTTATTAATTTAAGAGAAATGTTAATTCTAAAGTTAATTTTGTTGTTACTTCTTTACTCTGTGAGTGGAGAAGAACCAAAACAAATTGCTAAGATTAAAAAAGGTAAATAACTAATTTTATTTCTTTAAAATGTTAAAATGTTAAAAGATGATTGGAATTTTCAATCTTGTTTATATATGTATGAGATTATTTCCTACTTAAGTACAACTAGGGTGTCCGAGATACTGAAGAGTAGTCGAGCAACAAGCAAACAGTTTATCACGTAGAGAAAGACAGTTGAAGGTTGAAGATAGGTAGAAGTGTAGAGGTCGGTTGAGGGTTAACTCAAAGACTGTTTATTTACTGGTGCTTATATAGTCTGTTGACTAGACCGTTAAAGTGTCTATAAAAGACCACTAATCATATACAACAATTATCTTCCAATTATTTAGTAAGAGATTAGTTGAAATAATTCAGCCCTCGGACAACGTTATTTTTAATTTTATTGAAAAGTGTTTTACCCAGAATAATTGGGATAATTCGAATAAAGTAGTTTAAGGAAACATTTAATTTAAATATTTAAAAAATTAGACTAAAAAAATTATTTTTTTTTCAATAGAAGGACCCAAAGCCCAATTTATTCAAGAAAATGAAAAAATAATTGAAACATTTACAAATATTTTATTAAAAAATAAATATAAAGTAAATGTACAAATTGATGAGGCAAACGATAATAAACTAAAAATTAATACAACTTTATTGTTTAAAATGTTAGATGAAGAAAATGGTTCTTCTAATTTTAAACAACTTTTGTCAACTTTAAATGAGAACAGTCTGGAGAATTTTAATTCATTGTAATTTTAATTAAATAAACATTCTTTTCTCTATCTAGAAATAATTAAATAATAATTAATTAAGTCAATAAAAATAATTATAATCTAACAAATAGAAGATAGGCGGCCTAAATCCAAAATTGGAAAATGTCTGGGGGATATGTTTATCCATGAAATTTCAATTTTCTAAAAAATATTAGGTTTCAGAGTTAATTCTTAAAGTTTTTATTAAGAAACCTTAAATTAAATAATTTTAAAAAGCGATAAATTAATTTAAAACGAATAGGTTAGTATGTTGTTTATTTAATAGGTTTTATCTTACAATTAGTCTAGCGCCTGGACTTAATTTTAATATATTAGATATATCTAAAAATAAATAATATTCATTAATGTAATTTAATTTAATTTAATAATTATTTTTTAATTCAAAAAAGGTTAAAAAGTCAAAATGAAAGTTTAAAAGATGGTCTTACTCAACAAAATATATTAAAACTCTGTTCACTTTTTATTCAAACAAAATATTATATTTTAGCTTTAGAATTGAATAAAATTATTGAAAAAGAAAATAAAGAAATTGAAAATATTTTAGAAATTTCTTTTAAAGAATTATTGTCTACTGACTGTATTGGAATGTTAATTGAACAATTTGGATATAAAAATATTGATCAATTTAAATTAGAAATTAAAGGAATGATAAAAATGTATTTTAATTGTAAGTTTTTTTTTAAAAAAAAATATTTTTAAAATTTAATAAATTAAATAAAATATTTTAATAAAAAATACTCAAAAAAGTCTCTTAATTTCTAATTTTAAATTATTTAAAAATAATTTAATTCAGCTTTTGAAGTTGAAAATATGAGGCTCATCAGCCTCCAACATTAACGGTTTTTTAGAGATTAGGTTTTCCAAAATATCATACAGAGGACATCTTCCACATCCTCTCATTAACTGTGTCGTCCCCCATTCCTTCCTCTACATTCCTTTATAGTTCGAAAGCATAAATTTATATTTAAAAATATTTAAATTATTTTAAATTATTTAAATTATTTTAAAATATTTAAATATTATGTCAGTATATCCAAATAATGAGAAAACATCAAAATGTGTTGACAAATGGAATGAAAAATCTGTTTGGAAGAGTTGGAATCCTGTTGAAATAATTAATTATTATTTTAAAAAAATATTTAATTTTTATAATTGTCAAATAAATTGGTTTTTTAAAAATAATTTAATTGATAATTCTTCTAAAAAACAAATTAATTTATATTTTAAAAATATACGTCCTTTTGTTTTTGGAGAAATTAAAAGAGAACAATTTGTTTTAAAAATTTATAATTATTTGAATAAAAATGGAGAAAATTTGAAAAAAGAAATTGATGAATTTTTAGAAATTTTATCTGATGATTTGAGAGAAGCTAAAATAATGAAAAATATGAAAACAAAATTTTTAAAATTATTAAAAAAAATTTTAAATTTTTCAAACATTTTTAAAATTGAAGAAAATGAAGAAGAAATTAAATTAAAAAATAAATTAGAATTAATTGAAGAAAATAAATTTGATAAAAATAATCTTTCCAATTTTTATAAAAATATTGGAGAAAAATTAAAAAAAATAGCAAATTCATTTAAAAAATATTTAAAAGGAAATAAAAAAGAAATTACTGTAGAGATTGATTGGATAAATATAAAAAGCTGTTTTGAAGCCAATAAGGTATGAACTGACTTTTTTTATTTAAATAATAAAGTATTATTTTAAATTTATTATTTTTTTAAACTTCATTTGAAAATTCATTCAAAAAAAAATAAAAATTAGTAACCATCCTAATTTATTTATAAAATTACTCATACTCAAGTGTCCAATATTTTTTAATAATTGTCTTTTTCAAAAATTTTTTTCAAATTTTAATAATTTTAACTTAAATTTTAGAAAAATAATTTTAACACAAATTTGACTACATTAGTACGTAAAAAACGTAAAGTTAATACTCAAACACCGAGCTCCAGCAGCTACAGAGGCTCTAGCAGCTTCAGAGACTCCAACCGAAAAAGAGTAATCGTACATCACCATTTTTATGGACATTCGTCTGTTGCGGATTTAATAATGGTAGCTGGAGTGATTGGTGGAATTGGATGGATTATTTTAAATGTTTGGATTCCTTTTAAATATTTGTCTGACTATGATTGTTCATCATGGTTACCAGAATGTTTGCGGTCATCTGGTAGACGTAGATCTGTTAATTATAATCAAGGTAATTATAAAAAGGATGTGTTACGTTGAAATGTCCTACTTTTTTCTTGTGTCCGAGATAATGTAGTCGGGTAACAAAGCAAAGTTTTATCACAGAGCATTAACAATAGAATGAAGGTAGAAGTGTAATTGTGTCGAGGGTTAACTCTCAGACTGGTTTATTACTGGTGCTTATATAGTATTTGTACTATACCGTTTAAGTGTCTATAAAAGACCTCTTCTATCCATATCTAACAGGATTATTTTAAATTTTAGTAAAAATAAATAACTTATTTCATTTAATATATCAATTTTTTAATTTTTTTAACAGAAGAGAATTGTCCACCAACCAATAAACAATTAATTACAGACAATAAAATGTTTATTTCAATGATAACAAATGAATGTCTTAATCCTCCTAAAAATTACAATAATAATTGTGTTGATTCAAAGCTGAAAAACCGAAAAAAACGAAATATTGAAAATGTAATGAAAGAATGTGGAGCAGCACTGGCTTGGGTGTGGAATATAATTAACATAATTGGAACTATCTTTTGTGAAGTTTTATTAGGTATTTATTTGTTTGGTGGATAAATTATAACTGCTTTTTATGATTTGGTTAAGCAAAATTGAAAATTAAAAATGGGAAGGTTATAAGGATTTTTTTTAATTTTTTTTTTGAAAATTTTTTCTCAACTTTTCAAAAAAATTTTTTTTTTATTTTTTTTTTGACCCCTGTCATATATTTACAAATTTTAAATAGAAGAACAGTCTTTTTTAAAAAATGCTTTCATTAAAAAAATTTCAAAACATTCCCCATTCTTTTGTTTAAAATATTTTGAATGAAATTAAGTTTACTAAAATTAATTTAAAAAAAAAATATCCACTAAACAAATATAAATATATATTTTTTTAAATATATATTTATACCCTTGTGCCGAATAGGCACATTTTAATTATTTCAATTAATTATTTAATTATTTTAATTCGTCCCTTTTTTATTTATTGCCTACTTTCCAACATTTATTTGGCCTAAACATTTTGTAACGCCTCCTATTTTCCACTATTTAATCTCCGTGCTTATTTCCATTAAGGGACCTTGTTATTCACTTGTTTTTTAGCTTGCTTTATTACTTACGATTTTTCTGACTTGCCTTTACATTATTGCCAGCGCTTTTTGGCCCTGCCAATCAATTGATCTTTTTTCCTATTTTTACCAACTTACCGCTGGTTCGCGCTATATCTCTTTATACCACAAGGAGTGACATTGTTGACCGTCATTTCCACTTTCTCGGCATTTATTCCCCCGAGCTATTATTATTATTATATTTGTTAATTAAGTAGAAATTAGTAAAGTTCTTTAATTTGTGTTTTTTGTTTAATTGTTTGAGTCTAGGTTATTTAACTGTGCCTTTTCGGCACTTTACAAATTGTGCTTTCGGCACATAAAATTTGGAGCCCCGTACGGGTCCACTGCAGTCCAGTCGTACTGCCCCGTATTAACAAAGGAGACCAACTACCGTTGCTCTCGAGTGATTTGCCGCCCCAAACTGGGCCGTCACTCTTACTTGGCCACTTAGTTGCCAATCTTCATTTTCGCCCCGAGCTGGGCTTACACGTTGTTTTTAAGTGATTTGCTGCCCCAAACTGGGCCGTCACTTTTACTTGGCCGTTTAGCCGCCAATTTTGACTTTTGCCCCGAGCCGGGCCCATTTACTACTTTGGCCATTAGTTGCCCACCTAATCATTGGTGATTTACCGCTCCGTGCCGAGCCGCCATTTTTTTGTCCAAAAGGGGCAAAAAACAACATCAACACCTGCAGTCAACTTTGTTCGTTGACTTGCACAGTTTTACAAGTTTTTGGCTCTAGCTAGCCATTCTTTTGTGTTAGTTTACTAGCTACACAAATTCCTTAGAGCGATTGCATCTCCCGCTGAAGGGACATCGCTTTTCACTTTCTATTGATATAGTAAAGTGTTTACCAGTCAATTGGCTCTAGCCAGCCATTCTTTTGTGTTAGTGCGCCAACTACGCAAACTTAAAAGAGCGATTGCACATCCCAGTGAAGGGACATCGCCTTTCTTTATTACTAGACACTGCCCGCTCGTGCAGTCTCTTTTCTTTACAAATTAATAAAAAAGTGAAAAATTGTCACTTTTGGCTCAATTTGGAAATTTTATAAATTTTTAAACTGAAAAAGTATTAAAGCCTAATTTTAGCCTTTAATCCAGTTTAAAACAGTTGAGGATCATTATGCCTTCCTCCGGACCAATCAGAAGCCAATTAGGTCCAGCACTCAAAACTTTAAAGGTTCACCTTACCGCCGCCACCGCCTTATTGAGAGCGGGTGCCGAACGAGACCTTGATCAACTAAAAGGTGAGCACCATCACCTAACTCGAACTCTGGATCGGATCGACAGACTTAATGAGAAATGGGAAATTCTCATCGACCGTCTTGAGGGTGAGACACTAGAGGCTGAGGAGCGAACTTACGGTGAGTTCCCTCCACCTCCACCAGAAGAAGCACACTTACCAAAAGTGCATTTCATGGAATTTGCAGAACAAGCCAGAATCATTATCAACGAAATTGAGTACCTTTTAGAAGAGATGGAAGTCAGAATAAGTAGTCAAGCAAGTCGAGAGTCGGGACAGACAGTTCCCTCTCAACAACAAGGTCAACAACAATCCGTTCAGGAACATAATTCCGTTCGGGAACAACAATCAGTACACGAAGAGCAAGTCAATCAACCAATAAATAATCAAGTACCACCAGCAAACCGTTTTCAACCAGAAATTCGATTGCCCGAGCTTCGTTTGGACCCGTTCAATGGGGATCCAAAGAAGTGGCCGGCCTTTTGGCAATTATTTTCAGCCAATATCGACCAGCGCGCCATGGATAACGTCAGGAAGATGAGTTATCTACTCACGTTCCTCCATGGGCCCGCCAAGGATTTAATCGCAGGATTCGTCTTATCCAACGAAAATTATACAAGAGCTCTTGAGCTGCTCAAATCCCGTTATGGGGATGATCGAGCGATCACAGAGGCCCTCGAGGCCGAACTTATGAACATGCATCACGCGAATGAAAGTAGTCATTCGCTCCGCTCGTTTGTGGACAATATCGAGCGTATTTGTAGGCAACTCGAGGCCTACGGGCACGTTGATTCGTCCCCGTTCGTCTCGGCCTCCATCAAGTCAAAGTTGCCACAATCAATAGTCGCCAAGCTCATAGAAAAAGAGCGAGGATCAGGTTCAAGGTGGAACTGCGCCCAACTCAGAAAGGAGTTGCGCGAAATCGTCGAAATTCGGGAAGAAGTACAAAGGTGTGCTACCATAACCCGTCACAAACAAGAAATAATTCATCAACCATTGGCGAGAAATAAGCCACATCCCAAGGGAGGATCACCAGAGATGATTCGCTCCTTCGGGGCACCGTCACATCAGAGAAATGCAATCCGTCGCCCATTCAGAGGGTCGCGGAATTGTTCATTATGCGATACTTTTGGTCATTTCCCTTCGCAATGCCCGAAGTATCCAACGCCGCAAGATCGATTTCGGCGCCTAAGAGAACAAAATCGTTGTATTCGATGTCTGAGGGATGGTCATTTTGTTAAGGAATGCCCTTCCCACAGGATATGCGGACAATGTCAAGGTGGCCACCACTTGCTAGTATGCATGAAAGGCCGAGAGCAAAACAAATCAAGAATCGCAAATCGATCTGAGAACAAGCCGAAGCAGCAAAAACATTTTTCTCAGATGGCCGCTGTATCAGGAATTAGTCCCGCTACTGGCACTAATTCGATTCAGCCGTCCCCAATTGAGGAAGGAAATTCCCTCAATAAATCTATCACATCAATGGCCTATTCACACCTTAGGAAGAAGTCAACCGCATACCTTATGACTCGGAAGCTTACGGTTGCCTCACCTAAGGATTTTAACAAAGAACTCCCTGCGTACGTATTTTTTGATCCAGGGAGTCAACTAAGCTACATTACAAAATCACTAGTAAATTACTTACGTCCGCCTCAAGTAGGCCGTGACGATGTTGAAGTTCACGGCTTTGGGGGGACATTGAGAGATCCCATCAGAATTCGCTCCCCGTCCTACGCAATTTCTATTCAGCGGGAGGACGGCGAATGGGAGGAATTAGAACTGAACTGGACTAAAGAGATAAGCACTCCCTTCGAGATGGCCAATTGGGTATCCGAAATGCCTACTCAAGTTGCCGATTATCCAGAAGTTCAGAGAGCGATAGAATTGTCCAACGAGGTCCCGGGAATTATGCTCGGCACTCGTCATTTCTGGAAATATTTTATGGGAAAAACTGAAGTTGCCCCAGGTCTTTTCGTCATTCAAACAGCATTTGGTCCTGTAGTGGGCGGAGAGTCCGACATGAGCCCTCAGGGAGGGAAATGGGCGCACTCTCTCGCCGCAGTCAATCATAGTAATACAGACCAAATGCCTCCAGCAAATACAGTAGAGGAATTCTGGAACCTAGAGAGTATAGGTATCCGAGAAGACCCCGCCTCTGATGACGACCAATTAGCCATAAACCAATTAAAGAAATCAATTATACAAGATAATGAAGGCCGGTATACGGTAAGCTGGATCTGGCGCGAACCTCGAGCCCCACTACCCAGCAATTATCGTATGGCCTTTAGCCGACTTTGTTCAACATATAGTAACCTCCAACGTTCAAAGGAGTTGTTGGAGAAGTACAATAAAGTTTTCCTTGATTATCTGAAACAAGGGATTATAGAACCAGCCACAAGAAATTCTGAAGGCCAAGAACACTATTTGGCCCACCACGCCGTTATTACACACAAAATACGGCCTGTCTTTGATGCCAGCGCCCACCCCCGAGGGCAACCCTCATTGAATGATTGTTTGCTTCGGGGGCCGGTCCTGCTACCTGAGCTTGCCGGATTATTAATTCGCTTCCGGCAACCTAAATTCGTCGCTATTTCCGACATAGAGTCCGCCTTTTTGATGGTGGGACTTCATCCCGCTGACCGGGAGGTCACAAAATTTATGTGGGTAAAAGATTTACTAAAACCCCCCACTGCCAGCAATACTCAATTTTACCGATTTACACGTGTTGCTTTCGGCGTTATTTGCTCCCCCTACCTTTTAGCGGGAGTAATTAACCATCACCTTGATAAGTATGGTCCAGGTGTTGCCGCCGAACTGTCCAACAGCCTGTACGTGGATAACTTACATATAGGGGCAGAAACATGGCCCGAACTCCTTGAAAAATGCCAGAAGGCCAAGGAGATTTTCATTGACGCAAAAATGAATTTGCGCGAATTTTCATCCAATTCGGCGCAACTAATGGACGCCATCCCAGAAAAGGACCGTTTGGACGCAAAAGAGCCAAAGGTACTGGGAATGCGCTGGAACACTTCAACCGATCGACTCAGCTTTCAGTTACCAAATGAATCCATACAAAAGATCACCTCAAGGCGAGCTGTTCTTAGTTCACTAGCCGGCATTTATGACCCGCTAGGTCTATTATCTCCTTCTGTCCTCCCAGCCAAGCTATTTTTTCAGAAGCTATGGGATCACGGACATGATTGGGACAGCCCACTCTCAGAAGAAGAGTTATCTGTTTGGGAAAACTTCTTAAACGGATGGCAAGGCTCAAATATTTCTATTCCTCGGAGGGCGCTCCCAGTAAATCCAGAAAAATTAGAACTACATACCTTTGTCGATGCCTCCTCCTGCGCCTATGCAGCCGCAGTCTACCTGAGAGGAATGAGCCAAGACTCAATATTCACTTCGCTCATTTTCTCCAAGAATCGACTCAAACCAAAAAAGGGAGGTAAAACTTTGACAATTCCAAGAATGGAATTGATCGCCATACTCATTGGAGTCCGAGCTATTGCCTATATAAAGAAAGAAATAGGGGTACCTCTGACTCAAATTCACCTATGGAGTGATTCTCAGATTGCCCTCTCTTGGGTAAAATCTTCTCAAAATCAACCTACCTTTGTTCAAAGGCGGCTTGATGAGATTAAAAAACACGACAATATCATCTTCCATTATGTTAGAACAGACGAGAATCCGGCGGATTTGGCCACAAGGGGTCTAAATCCCTCGGAGCTCGATCACAATCAATTATGGTGGTCCGGCCCAAGCTGGTTAGCTAAAAGAGGAGCTAGTTGGCCCGAGGACCCTACCTTTGACTCATTTAACCTTGAGGATACTGTTGAGGATAAAATTAAAGAAAATTTTTCTGATCAAATTTTGTCCCTTCCAGCCCAGGTTACCTTGCGCGAACGCTTTATCCAAGGTAGTCAATGGAGCTCTTGGACTAAATCAAGAAGAATTATGATATACATGCTTCGCTTTATCCGTCTTGTGGTCGGGAAAGTGCAAGCTCAAATTTGCGCAAAGATATCGGTCTCTAAAGAGGGACCTTTCACAGCCGAGGACTTTGCTACGGCTGAAACTTATTTAATCAAATTAGAACAGAATGAGTGTTCCGAGGAGCTTAGTAAGTACAAGAGTACTATTGACGACCAGAAAATCATCCGCCTTCGAACCCGGATGATCAACAGCAAAAGCCCTGAGGGCTTGATCCACCCGATCCTCCTCCCGAAAAATTCAAGTATTGGCAAACTTCTGATAACTCATATTCACAAGGAGTTATGCCACGGGGGAGTTGATTGGACCCTTACAGAATATCTTAATAAATATTGGCAACCAAAAGCTCGCCAAACTGTGCGCCGGGTCATTTCAGAGTGTAGAGCCTGTAGGAAAATGAGTTCCTATAAGTATGCCTTACCTGAGATGCCGCCGCTCTCCGCAGATCGTGTTCAACAGAGACGCCCATTCCAATCAATCGGCGTTGATTACGCCGGACCCACACTTACGAAAGTCAATCAAGTGATCGTTAAGTGTTGGCTGGTACTTATCACTTGTCTCACGACCAGAGCTGTTTATATAGAGCCGACGCTTGATCTGACAGCCGCCTCTTTCGTAAATGTTTTTCGTCGATTTATCAGCAGAAGAGGTAGACCTGAGCGAGTTCTCAGTGACAACGGAAGAAATTTCGTTCTCGCTGAGAAAGCGATCAGCTCTGCTCTTGCACCGCTCTTGGCAGAGGACAGAATTGAATGGAAGTTCATTCCAGCCCTCTCGCCATGGGCGGGTGGCGTTTATGAAAGATTGATAGGGTTAGCTAAATCATGTTTTAAAAGGACCCTAGGGAAACAAGTACTCCCATATGATCAACTCGCAACATTTATAGCCGAGGTCGAGGCTGCACTTAACTCGAGACCACTAACCCACGTTTCAGATGGGGAAGGTGCTCCGTTGCCTCTTAGACCAATAGACTTTCTCCAACCAGGCTCTGTACTTAAGCTCGAGCCTGCTGACAAAAGACTCGGTAGAGTCGATCACCTTCAACCACATGAGCAATTACTTCTACACTGGAAAGGTACTTTAGAGAATCTAGATAGCCTTTGGAATCGCTGGAAAAAGGAGTACCTAGTTATGCTCCGAGATAATTCTAAATGGGACCACGTCGGTCCACGACTTCAGACTAAAACTGCCCCTAAGGTGGATGACGTAGTTTTAGTTGAAGACTCGATGCAACCAAGAAATACCTGGAGTATGGCGCGGATTGTGAAATTAAACGGAGAACCAGGGCCCATTCGAAGTGTTAAGCTTCGCATGCCAAATGGACGAATCACAACCCGGCCTGTAAACAAGATATACCCCCTTGAAGCGGGGCCTAAATCAACGGAACAAGAAAACATACTGCCAGTTGTATTGGCGGATAAAGAGATCGCCCAGCCGGAACCTAATCCCAAATCGGCGCTGAACTTGCCGCCATTTGAAGAAGAGGCTGATGACGATCCTCCTCCGCAAGCTAGTGTAAATTCTGAGGAAATCTTAAAAGGAACCAATCAAAATATCCCAGAGAAACACTCAAACCACCGTATGACCACTCGAGGAAAAATAAAATTGACAGCAGCCGCAGTAATGCTTTTTTTCTTTTCTCTTCTAGTTAATGGGCTTGCTGCTGTCTCCTCTTCTGAAATAAAATGCACTGGCTGTCCTACCTGTCAAGGATGCCTAGTCCATTGTAATAAACAAGGAGTAAAAATACACTCCCCAGAAAAAATATCTAAAATTCAAATCTGTTGCTCAGATCACTGTCACCTATTTCCTGGGAAGCCAGAAATTGATCATATTCTGCCTAAGGAAATACTCTTAAATAAATACGAGTGCAAAGCTGATTTTTGGGACACAAACCGAGAGACACCGTTTGAGGTCTCTGTCCAGTGTTCAGCTTTCCACCCTTGTCAATTAATTGACTGTAATTTCTGCCTGGAACTTATATTAAATTCGAGCTGCAAACCAAAAATGGCAGCCATTGTTGCCTGCAGCGCTTTCTTTCTTCTTATATTAATACTCAGTTGCCTCTTTGGAGCCTTACAAAAACTTTTTAAACCTTTCGGTTTAATTTTTAAAATATTTAAAATATTTCGCAGACGAAGAGAGAAGGTAAAAATAATTAAAAGAAAAATATTAGGAGAAAGTAAAGAATCGATAAAGAAATTAACCACTCATGCAAAGAAAGCAATAAAAAAGAAGAGCCAGGAAATCAAGAGAGCGAGCCTAGGTCGCCTCGCTCGTTATGGTATTCTCTCGTCCATCCTAGCTTTATCCATTTCACTCGTAAACTCGGACACGGTAGCAGTAATTTCTCAATCCGAGAGTTGTCGAGTGAATAATGGAACTAGGCTGTGCACCATCAACAGCGCAACAACCTTAAGCTTGTTGCCCGCCAGCCAACCTAATACCCTTTTGATAAAAGACAAGAGCGGACAAGTTTTAGGTGCAGTAACCCTTACTCTAAGGGCACTTACTCTCGTCTGCAATCCTAAAACTATAGCCTTTTTAAGAAGCTATCAAATCAATACTAGATCAGTCTGGAGATGTCCAGCAAGTGGTTCATGTTATGGCAGTTTCTGCTCCCAGGTTGGACCAAACACACACATCCCAGAACTAATCGAAGTAATGGACAAGGTAGGCACTAGCGGATGTATTGAATCGTCCGCAGTGTGGAGCTCAGGATGCGGACTGCCTACTGCTAGTTGCCATTTTTATCGCTGGTATGCAGTCCCCATGTCCTTTGATGCTTACGAACTATTTGAATGTCCAACTTGGGACTTTCACATAAAGGCCGACTTAACAATCACGGTAAACGATCACATCCTAGAGGAATCTTTGACTTTAATCCCAGGATGGACTCACCATGGAAAAAACATATCATTAACGCCAATAGCTGTATCGAACCCTCCGGCACCTATTTTGAGCACCCCTTTTCTAACGCACGGGTTTTCAGTTGCCTTAGGAAAAGATGTGCCACTCGACCTGAAGTGTCCGGACCTGCCGAGTGCAAGAGGTTTTGGATGTAATATGTCTGAGGAAGCGTGTCGGGATTGCCGCCACACGTCAGAAGATACAGTAATCTGTCAGTGCCGCGAGTTTGACGCGGAAGCAATCCTGGCCGATCCTAAGGCACGCCTCCCTCTTACTATGGGCCGGCATACCTTTTTAACGCAAGAAGACCAAGTGTATGTCGAGCAAACATATACGCCTATTCAAGTCCATATCGAAATGGAAAATTTTAAGCTAATATCCCAAATCACCGAATCAACCTGCAAAATCAGCCCTAAAGGCGTTAAAGGGTGTTATAAATGCCTTAAGGGTGTCCAGGTTGAATTTACCTGCACAACCGATTTTGGCACGTCACTTGCTTATACCCAATGTGCCGACGGCATAAAATTTATCACGCGCTGCTCCTATAATGGAACAGAAGGAAAAGCCACGTTTATGTATAGCAGATCGCAAATTAACACAATTTGCGTGGTCAAATGCCCAGGAGGGGAATCTAAATTTAACCTCAAAGGAGAGCTTATTTTCATTCCTCTTCCATGGAAGGAACGAGAAATTATACAATCCCTTACGGGGGAAAAAGTAACGGCTTGGACTCTGATAGATTTCATCCCGCTATCACTTTTCCCCTCATTACCGATAGGATTTATAATTTCCCTGCTATTTGCATTATTAATATTTTTAGCCGCGTTTTATTTCCTCATTCGCTTAAAATTGAAATTCTTCAGAAAATTGGCGACTCTATTAGTCACAATTATTATTCTTATAAATCTCGGCGGCGGGGAAGGGGCTTTGCGCCCAAAAATGTCTTTACGCCCAAAAATGGTTTTGCGCCCTAAGATGTCTTTGCGCCCAAAAATGTGTTTGCGCCCAACAGGGTCTTTGTGCCCAAAAATGTTTTTGCGCCAAACAGGGTCTTTGCGCCTAAAAATGTCTTTGCGCCCAACAGGGGCTTGCCAAATATCTTCTTCACATACTTTGACCTATCCATTTTTATATAAAAAAGGGAGTAGTTGTAAAGAAGAGAGACGAGTGGCAAGCCAAACTATACTGTTGACTATTACCCCATCGAAGAGAGACAACTCTTTATGCCATCAAATCCCCTTTTTTTACTATAAACACTTTAAGTGTTTATTCAATGAAAACCATTTTTATTCCTTTTTAATGTGCACATTTCTGTCCACGGCCAATTTCTTTGAAGCCAAGTTTTGTAATGATCCATCACAAAACAAAAGAAAAGGAAAAGTTTTCTCCACTTTTACAAAAGAAGAGATGTGCATAAAAAATTCACATCTGGGCGCTCTAACAGTAAATAATGCCCACTTTTGCACATTTAGAAGTATTATAAAAGAAGGGCCAATGTTAAACCCGCCCAATGAGAATAGTTTAAAAAATACCCAACTCATTATAAATAAATCATTTATATATTTTTTAAACTTTTTAATAAAAGTTATATTTGTCCGAGCGATGCCCGAAAGTGCAACCCCGCTCTCTAGACCGGGGAAAAGCGAAAGGCCACGAGTAGGAGAGTCTATGGCCCAATACTTAACGCGGACCATAAAAAACTTTTGGCCTCCCACGTCTTTCGAAAATGATCCTCGGGAGCGGGGAGAAGCAATATTGGCCCTGATATGGGAGGATTTAGAATATAAAGGTAAGCGGCTTCCGGAGGAACCCGCTAAATTAAGTGCATCCGCTTGGACCACTCTGATCCAACCGGACCTCACGGTTTCTGAATATTTTACAAAAAAGGGGAAACCCCTGGAGCATCCAAATCTGCCATGCCTGGCTCTTAGTGGAGGCATTAGAGGATCCTCTAGGAAAAGTAGGAAAAATGCCCAAATAGTTGGGCATAGATGCTGGAGGGCGGGGGAAATACACAAAAGCTATCTACCTTTAGAATTTGTGATATATAGCCCGCAGGGGGCATTTAGAGCTTCATGTGTTAGGGATGTGCCCGGTTTTACATCACCACCACGCAGAGCACTTATCAACCCGGGGGAGGAAGAGTTAGGGGATCTAAAAGAGGAAACCGTTAAAATTACAATTCCTCGTGGTCGAGTAATTAAATCCATCACGATTTTATTTACCATTTTGGCTTTTGCCTTTACTGCTGGCGCGTCCATTCCCGCCAATAAACTTCTCGGCCTATCCATTTTTTCCTCTCCATCGTTATCCATTTTTTCCTCTCCATCGTGCTATTCCTTTTTATACTATAATTTAAAATTTAACGACATATTTTCAACAGATAATAAAATAAATAAAATGAAACGTGGATCAATCGCACAAGAAAAGAAAGACAACAAAAAAGCAAGGGAAGCCGCTTATATTGCTACTTTCGGCAAGCCAGTATCTCTGGAAGATATGGACGATATGGAGGCCATTGTTAACTCCGAAACAGAAATTCCTCGTCCATCTCCAGATAAAACATGGGACCCGCAGGGTCAACAACAAATGACCGATAGTGAACTTCAAGAGTTATCGGCAAGCATTTTGCCATTAAACACTCAAATTGAAAATTCTAAAAATTCTGAAAAGCAACAGCCAATTACAATCGGCAATCAACCATCCACTTCAAAATTAACAACAGAGCAACCAACTTTAAATGAAAAAGAAATTAATTTGAGCAGCATTGGTGGAAAGCACGTGGAAGGTAAAAAGAGCCTTGAAAATACCCCAATCCCACCTTGTTCAGAAAATTTAGAGGACCGTATTCAAATTGCGCTCCTCGCTTGTATCGAGAAGTTGAGTGGAAAATCATCGGTGGTTCCTTCCCCTGCTCAAGCACAGAAAGTAAGCTTGCCCAGTGGGGACCCTCAATTGATTAAACCTTCTTTTCAGGCAAACGATGCGCCATCAACATCCGCATCGGTGAATGTTCGCCCGGATAACCAACCGGCCGTTTTTCGCCCTCCTCTTTTAGATCCAGTTCCAATTCCGCTAAATCGTGTTGAACCGGAAAATGGGGAAGCAGGCCCTCGAGATCCGCGACGTGCTGTCCCGTATGCTCGACCTCGAAATGGGCGCTGGCCTGGACGTCCAGCCCCCTTGGCTCGATCAGTGGTGGTTGAAAATCATTTGCGCGCCATTCGTACACAATCTGAGCAGCTTGCACAATTGGTGGCCGTGGCGATTACTGATGCCGAACGAGAAGAAAGAGAACACAGAGGACATGATTATACACATGATTTGTTCGCAATCAAAGGGTCAATTTCTCGTGTCTTAAAGAACATTCGCGTATCATTTTCTCACCTTCCCCCGCGTTAATGTTCTTCTGGCCCTTAGGGGGGAGTGTGCCGAATAGGCACATTTTAATTATTTCAATTAATTATTTAATTATTTTAATTCGTCCCTTTTTTATTTATTGCCTACTTTCCAACATTTATTTGGCCTAAACATTTTGTAACGCCTCCTATTTTCCACTATTTAATCTCCGTGCTTATTTCCATTAAGGGACCTTGTTATTCACTTGTTTTTTAGCTTGCTTTATTACTTACGATTTTTCTGACTTGCCTTTACATTATTGCCAGCGCTTTTTGGCCCTGCCAATCAATTGATCTTTTTTCCTATTTTTACCAACTTACCGCTGGTTCGCGCTATATCTCTTTATACCACAAGGAGTGACATTGTTGACCGTCATTTCCACTTTCTCGGCATTTATTCCCCCGAGCTATTATTATTATTATATTTGTTAATTAAGTAGAAATTAGTAAAGTTCTTTAATTTGTGTTTTTTGTTTAATTGTTTGAGTCTAGGTTATTTAACTGTGCCTTTTCGGCACTTTACAAATTGTGCTTTCGGCACAACCCTTATATTTTATTAAATTATCAAAAACATATTGTTTTTGTCTCCGCTTATATTTAAAAAATTTTAGCAAAAGTTTCTTTTAAATACAACTTGAAAAAAATGAAAAAAAATTATTTATAGGTGTTGAATACAAAATTTTTTAAATTAAAGTTATACACATTGAGTGAGTGTATTATTATGTTTGTGAGGTTTTAGGACCAGTGATCGGAAAGTTCCAAAATTTCCACGGAACTAGTTCCAGTTCCGGAACTTGTTTTTGAATTTTTGCAGTTCCAGTTCCGGAACTATTGTGGGGTAGGGAACTAGTTCCGGGCCAGTTCCAGTTCCAGAAATTTGGTAGTTCCAGTAGTTCCGTTCCTGAACTGGAACTTTCCGATCACTGTTTAGGACATGCCTCATTTTAAATTGTTTTCTTTTCTTTTTTGTTCAATTTGAGAGATTAAATTGACTCAAAAATTATTTTTGAAAAAAATTAAAAAGGAGTGCATGTCTAAAACAATATTAGTTAAAGCCTAGTCTGACCTTTCTAATGTAAATATTTCCTAAAAACTCTGCGTAATTTTTAAGCGCCAGTCCTGCTATAAATTATTTTTATTATTCATTTATTGCATGTGGTAAATTTTTTTATTAGCAAAAGAAATGTTTAGAAATTTTTACTTTTCTATTTCTTTTATTTTTCAAATTTTAAAAATTATTTTTTATTTGTAATTTTAAACAATTTTTAAATTTTATTTTTTATTTAAATTTAGCATAAAAATTTTTTTCGGTAAATTTGTATTTTTAATATACGTAAATATTCTAATATAATACCATGGTATTATATTTTTCAACATCCTCTTTAGGTGGGATTATGGTACTTGTCGGTTATCCCTCCCCACTTTTTGCGGATAATTTTTTGCGGACAAATTTATTTATTTATATAAAACAACTACAATAAAAAACATTCCAATGCCCAACATTTCCCCCAAGCAAGCATAATTTATTCAAAAACGTTCACAAAATGAATGTTTCGTATTGCTGAACCAGTTATCACTTCTAACACCTTGTTGTTGACGACATTTATTACATTGCCAAACTGCTCGTTGTTTGTGATAAAGTTTCATTTCATCTCCATAACGACAAGCTCTCGTTTTTTGTAGAAGACCACGATCTTGTAAAAATTCGATGGCATCTTTTTCAGTTGTTGGCAAATCCCAAATTTTCATTATAAGTTAAATAGAATAATAATAATCAAATATAAAATGATAGACTGAGCTAAATAATATATTAAAAATCTAATTATATAATTGAGAATGTTTGTGTGTTTGTCTGTTTGTTTGGCTTTTTATAGACAAATGATTGAGGGTAGTGAAAATGGGAGTTTTTATAGTAAGGTTGCAACTTGAAAATAAACTTGGATTTGAAACCTGAAAATAAACTTGAAATTAAAACTTGAAAATAAACTTGAAAATAAACTTGAAATTAAAACTTGAAAATAAACTTGAAATATAAAACTTGAAAATAAACTTGAACCTAGAATTTGGATACTATAAAAACCCTGTATTTTGATCAGTCTTTAATGCTACTTCATTCAAAACAACAACAAAAACAACACTGCTTGCTGCATTTTTGCTTCAAATATGGACGTCGACGAACCTTGCTGCTTCAGTGAAGCCATAAGAAAAGAAAGCCGTGCTGAGGATCTGAGTCAGAGACACAAGAGTCAGAGACACAAGAGTCAGAGACACAAGAGTCAGAGACACAAGAGTCAGAGACACAAGAGTCAGAGACACAAGAGTCAGAGACACAAGAGTCAGAGACACAAGAGTCAGAGACACAAGAGTCAGAGACACAAGAGTCAGAGACACAAGAGTCAGAGACACAAGAGTCAGAGACACAAGAGTCAGAGACACAAGAGTCAGAGACACAAGAGTCAGAGACACAAGAGTCAGAGACACAAGAGTCAGAGACACAAGAGTCAGAGACACAAGAGTCAGAGACACAAGAGTCAGAGACACAAGAGTCAGAGACACAAGAGTCAGAGACACAAGAGTCAGAGACACAAGAGTCAGAGACACAAGAGTCAGAGACACAAGAGTCAGAGACACAAGAGTCAGAGACACAAGAGTCAGAGACACAAGAGTCAGAGACACAAGAGTCAGAGACACAAGAGTCAGAGACACAAGAGTCAGAGACACAAGAGTCAGAGACACAAGAGTCAGAGACACAAGAGTCAGAGACACAAGAGTCAGAGACACAAGAGTCAGAGACACAAGAGTCAGAGACACAAGAGTCTGCGATGAGCACTTGAAGCTGAGTCGAAGACACTTATGACTGAGAAACTTGAGGAAGAGACACTTGAGTTTGAGTAAGAGACAGTTGATTCTGAGTGAAAGACATTTGATTCTGAGTTAGAGACACTTGAGTCAGGAACGATTGAGTTTGTGTAAGAGACTCATGAGTCAGAAACATTTGAGTCTCAGTATTTTGTGTTTTGTTCTTTTAAAAAGTTTGTAAGTGTAAAGTTTTTATTGTCAGAATATTTTAAGTTTATTGCTTTTTGCTAGCGGAGATGGACGCCCGAAGGGCGTCCATCTCCGCTAGTAAAATTTAAAAATAGAATACAAAATAATAGAATGTACTTTTTTTATTATTCAAGTTGTCTTTTATATAGTTGTCCTATCCGCAAAAAGTGGGTGATAACCGACAAGTACCGGGATTATATTAGAGGGTGGGACTATATTAGCATATTACGGTATGTATTTGTCAAAAAACTTTAAAAAAATAAAATACAAAATCAACATTTGCCGAGTTAAATAAACTGTATGACTGGGTTATATAACAAAATTTGTTTTAGCCCGAATTTATCCTACGGGCCTGGGTGAATAAAAAATAAATAAATAAAGGATTTATTAAATTAAATAAATTATTAAATTTATAAAATTTGGAGGGATATTTCCTCTAATTTATTTTTTAAATTTCCCTCTAAATGTTTTTTATTTTTTAAAATATTTATTTATAATTTAAATTATTACTCTTATTTTTTAATTATTTTTATTTTTTTTTACTTTTTTGGAGGACAATAATATTTTTATTAATTAAATTTAATTATTTAAAAATAAATTAATTTTTTTATTAAATTTAAAAAATTAATTGACACATGCCCTATGTTTAAAAAATTTTTTTTTTTAATAAATATCAAATCACATATAAAAAATTAAATTTTGAGAGAGGTAAAGCAAAATGTTAGAGATCTTTGATATGTGAACGTTAAAAGACTCACATGAGTTTTAAATGCACTTTCTTTTAAAAATCAAAATTCGAGATTTAAATTTAAATTTATTTTTTTTTCTCGAGATATATTTTGAGAGCCCGACTATTTATTAATTTTTTTATTTTAATTTTATTTACTTAAATTAATTTAAACAAACATTTTTTATTAAATAAGTATTTGGAATTTTAGCTAATTTCTGAAGGCTAATATTATTATTATTACCGTATTTACTCTAATAGAATGACAGTCATTCTATTTTTCGACACCCTCAAATTTTGTCATTCAATTAGAGGTGTCATTCAAATAGAGGGTGTCATTGTATTTTTCAATGACCAATTTTTCATTAATTTATTCAAATTTTTAATTAATTAAACAACCGAAGAATCACTAATATATTTTCTCAATTGTGAATGATTGTCTTGGTTTCTTTTCGGATGGTCCCTCCTCGTCTGTCAAATTCAATTCGTCGGTAAATAACCAATTGGATCCCTACTTGTCCGCAAAGAGAATTCGCTCTTTGCTTTCCTTCTCTTGCATTTTTGGCGTTAGGAGAAGTGCACGCTTATTTTTCCTTCTCCTCTATTATAATATGCCTTTTGGCATTTGGAAAGAAATGGATAAATAATTAAAATTAATTAATAATAGTGATTAAGATTCAGAATTATCCGTCAGATGAGATATATACAAAAACTGAATTACCTAAATATTTGTCCTTTTACTGGTTTTTTCCCTTCATTATAATCCCTTAACAGGTTCACCTGATCTTTTAGAAATATATTTGAGAATGTTGTCCCAAATTTATGTTATTTGATTATTAATCTTTGGTCACTTTTAAAATAATTATATTTTCACTTTATTATTAATTAATTATTTATCCTTTTCTTTCCAAGTGCCAAAAGGCATATTACAGTGTAAAGGAAAAATAAGCGTGCACTTCTCCTAACGCCAAAAATACAAGAGAAGGAAAGAAAAGAGCGAATTCTCTTTGCGGACAGGTAGGGATCCAACTGGTTATTTACCCAATACGTCAATATTTTCATCAAAATTATCCATCTAAAACTTAAAAATAATGAAAAGAAAAAAAATTTGGCAAATTATATTCATAGGCAATTTATTTCACGGTAACCCAAAAGTGTCATTCAATTAGAGGTGTCATTCAAATAGAGGGTGTCATTTTATTTTTCGATGCCCTCAAATTGTGTCACTCAAATAGAGGTGTCATTCAAATGGAGGTGTCATTGTATTAGAGTAAATACGGTATTTTAATTTATTTTTTAATATTTTTTTTAATCATTATTATATATTTATTTGTTAATATTACACTTATATATTTATTTATTTTATTATATTTTAATGGGAATTAATTGGACCAACTTCTATTCTTTGAAACCCTCAATTACCCTATAAGTTTGTTTATGAAATAAATTGGGTAATAAATATAAGGGGAAAGTATATTTGATAAAAATAGGTGTGTTCATCTCTTTGTAATTAAATAATTATATTTTTCAAATAAAAATGTTTTAATAACATGTAATTTATTTCTTTAATAAACCGACCTCCTAAATTGTGTTTAAAAGGGATGGGCAACTTTCGTAATTTTATTTCGTGTTTTTAGACAAATTTTTTTTATTTTTTGTAATTTTATTTTCCTATTTTGCCCATCACTGGTGTTTAATCCTCAAAGAGGAATTTAATTAAAAACTTTAAAATTAATTTAAAAATAAAATTTAATTTTTTTAAATTCCTCGATTTAAATTTATATATTAAAAAAAAATCTCGAGTTTATTAATTTCTTTAATTATTGAATCACGTGAAAATTCATATGAATTGAGAAATCAATGTTTAAATTAAAAAGGCAGTAAACTATAAGTGAAGGCATAGAGTGAACGAAAAAATTTTAAAATTTTTTCGTTCTTTTTTTGTGTCAATAAATTGAATATAAAATAAGAGATTTAGGAGGATGGCAGTCAAATTTAATTTTACCTATCCTTTTTATATTTTTATTTTCTTTTTTTTTAAATTAATTATATCGTATCAGCCACTAAAAAAAAAAAGTTTTTTTTTTATTAAATTTTTTTTAATTACGCGTATGAAATAAAAGAGGATAAAAATTCAAAAGTTGATGTTTTAATTTTAAATTAAAATTTTATTATTTATTTAAGAGAAATGTTAATTTTATTACTGATAAAGCTAAAAATAGGCTATAAATTAATTTAATTAAATGCACTTTATTTAATTTAGTAATTTAAAATAATTTTTAGAGAAATATGTTTAAAGTATTTCTTTTAATAAAATTAATTATTTTATTAATTTATTTTATTAAACAAATATTAAGTAATGAGGAAATTGACAACATTTCTTCCAAAATTGATGAAATTGATAAAAATATAATTTTAAAAATTACTCAAAATTTTAATAAAATTAAAAAATGTTCAATAAATCCAGAGAATTGTATAAATATATTTTTTAATGAAATGACCATTTTTGATGAATTAACACGTTTTAAAGGAATTTTTGTTTATTGTAATAATGAAGGAAAAAATAATTATAATAATGAAGAGATAATAATTAATGATCCAATTACGGTATTTTATTTAATTTAATTTTAAAGGGGATATTTTTATAAATATTTAGAAAGTCTTTTTTAATTTTTAAAATTATTATAATGTTTTATTTTTTTTTATTTTAAGTAAAAATCTTTATAATATTAGCCTTATAGTTTTAATTAAAAAAATAGAGAATTGGGTAAATACAATTAATTGAGTAAATAATAAATTTTTTGGAAATTTTAAAATTATTAAATTAAAGAGTTACATCTCCTATTAATTTAAATAGTTATTTAAAAAATAAATAAATAATTAAATAAAATAATTAATTAAATATAATATTTAGCAAGTATTAAATAGCAAAACAAAAAAAGAAGCAATTGAAAAAGCAAATAAACAACTTTGGGGATATATTAATTGTATTAATAAATTATTTATTGAAATAAAAAATAAAAATGTAACTAAAGGTCTTTTTCAAATTAAAGAAGAAAAAACAATTTCAAAATATTTGGAAATTTCTCAAATTTATTCAAATCTTCTCAAATCTTTTTTATTAACTAAACCTTTATTTATTGCATTAAATATTTATAAATTTATTAAAGAAAATGATTTTAATAATTTATTAGAAATTATTTGTACACAAAATTTAGAAGAATTAAAATTGTCAATTAAATTAATTAATGTTCTTCATCCAAAATTTGAAAATATTAAAATTGATTTTAATAATTCTAAAATTGAATTTAAACAATTTACTAAAAATCAAAAAGATTTTGAAAAAATTGAACATTTTTTAAATTGGCGTTTTGACCAAAAATGTGTGGAAAAACCAATATTTGAAAAGGTAAAGAATTAAATATTATTTATTTTTTTTATCAATTTTAGCCTACATTTATTTCCAAAATAATTAATAAATTCAAAATATTTGGACAAAATTGTTCAGAAAATCCTAATCTTGGTGATTACATGGAAATTTTAGAAAATGAAGAAAAATCAAAAGAATATTTATTTTTTCGTTTAAAATGTTCAATAAATATATTAGAATCAAAAACATCATTAATAAATAATGCTGAAGATAATTTAATTAAAATATTAATACTTTCGAATAATTTAAATATAATTAAATCAATTAAAGAAAAGAAAATATTTTTAGAAAAAATAAACAATACAAATTTTAATCTTTTAGGGTGGAATGATAATATATTTAAATATGCTTTTAAAAGAATTTTAAATTTGGGTAAAAATATTTTTTTAATTTTTTTTAAATTGCTCTAACTACTACTATTAATAATATAGTAGAGGTAACGGAACAGAGAGGTTTTAGAGTTATTAAAACTTAATCAACTCCAACTTTTTTTCTCGTCCTACGGTATAACCCTTTGTCTCAGACAGACTTTTAAATTAAGCTTTTATTTTCTCTTCTTATTTCAGAAAATATTTCTGAAGAATTATCTTACTCTAATTTTATTCAAAACTATGGAGAAATCATTCAAATTTTTACAAAATTTTTAATGAATGATGAAAACAATGTAAACATTCAAATTGATGAGAATGGACTCAAAATTAATGTTGATAAATTATTTAATGATTTAAATAATTTAAATGGTTCTTTATTCCTTAAAAATATTATTAAATCTTTAAACGAAAAAATTGAGGATAATTTGAATTCAAAGTTATTCAGCAAGTAATAAAATTTTTTAAATTTTAATTCACTATATCCAAGTGTCATTATAAATGAACTTGAAAATAATAACATTTTTATTTTATTTATTTTTTTGATTAAACGGTTGCCTCAAAAATCGGGACGTCCACCTAGAGATTGGGAAAATGCTAAAATAAAATTTAAATAAAATAATTTGAATTTTAAAATTAATTGATTTCCTCAAAATAAGTAAAATCATATTCAAATAATTTAAAAAATTATTTGATCAAAATATTCGAAAATATTTAAAAATAAATAATTTATTTTTTTTTAATTAAAAGGTTAAATACTACAAAAAATAATAATTTTATAATATTTAAAAAATTCAAGTCAACAGACCAAAATGATCAAATTTTGAAAGAAAAATTTGATGAATTTAGTAAAAATTTTATTAAAGCAAATTATTATGCTTTAGCTCTATCATTTGAGCAAATTGTGGAAAAACCAAAAAATGAAAAAAATTTTTCAAAAATTTTTGAAAAATTGAATAAAATAGAAAATATTTCAGAAGAACAATTAAATAAAATAAAATTAATTAATTTTGATTTAATAAAACAAGTATTGGCTAACTTGAGTAATAAATTGACTGAACAATGTAATGAAAAAATTTTAAAATTATTATTTGGATATGAAATTAATGAAAATTTTAAAGAAGAATTAATTGATGAAATGAGTGAAATGATTTTTAAATGTAAGTTAAATAAATTAAGAAAACCTTTAAAATTTAAGCGACATTTACGGAACTGAATAAAATAAAAAAATATATAAAGAATCTGTTGGCAATCACTTAGAGGAGCTTACTCCCCCCTATGATTTTTCGAATTTCGGGGACCCATATCTCGTCTCATAGTCGTTGGTTCGACTTCATTTAGGGCTAGTTCGATTCAGCTCTTCGAGATCTTTCGAATGACACCTCATTTGACAGGATTGAATCGCTACTTCGCCAGATTCTCTATTTTTTATTTTGTTCGGGTCCGCAAAGTCGGCTAACTGTCTGGACATGAGCATCTTTTGGGTTTTTATTAAGGCAAATGTCTAATTGGCTAAATGCTCTTTTTGCTATTTACGTTTTTTTAAATACTTAAACATGTTTTTGCTTTGAAAAAGTATTGTTGTACATATAAACTCAGATTTCGCATATGTCGAAACCCGAACCCAGATTCGAACATTTGACATTTTAATATTCCTCTAGTCAAAACTTAGCATTTTTGAGTATTTTTTGTTTAGAAGATATAATTTAATTAAATTCATGATTCCAAATAAAAAAAGGAATTTAACAAAGAAAATATAAGCAATGGCAGAAGAGGCATGAGAAAGATAAGCTACTCTGCGCTCTCTGCCAAGTTTAACCTTTTGCCTTATTTTTTTTAATTAATTTTGACTAAAAATATAATAAATTATTTATTAATATATTTACTTAAAATAATTATAATTTTAAAATTTTAAAGTAAATGAAGGCTCAAAAATCAATTTTAAACCAAAAAACGAAGATTTTCATGCCATACAAGTTCCTGAAGGAAACAATAATTTTACCCAAAAATTAATTAATAAAATGCAAAATTATTTCAATTATCCACTCAATTGGATAAAAAATAATAAAAAAAATCTTGAACTTAACCAAACATTTAAACATATAAATTTATTAATTAAAAATCTTTGTAGCATTGAAATTGAACATAATTTTTTGGAAAAGCTTTCAATGCCATTTTATTATTATGAACAAATTTTTGGAAAACCATTGTTAATACAATTGACAAAATTATTTGAAAATAATTACGGAAAATCAAAGAGGAAAATGAAGGCTGATTTTGAAAAATTATTTCCGTTTATTGAAATTTTTGTTAAGACCTTAAATTTAAAAAATAAAAAATCTGAAGAAATTAAAGAGATCTTGCTTAATGAAGCAAAAGAAATAAAAATAGATATATTATTTGAAGATGAGACTGAAAAAGTTGGAGAAAAAAGTGAAGAAAATAAAAATAATTATTTGATGGATCTTAAAGAAATATTAGATAAATTTATTAATAAAAAGAGCGAAGATTTTTTTACTTCGGATACTAATTTATTTTCAAATATAAAACAATGTTTTGATGATAAAGTAGAGGTAATGTTTAAATTAGTGTTCTTTCTTGTCCCCGCTCCCCCGCTGGGCTTTTAATTGATAAAAATCAAAAAATGGTTTATTGCACTCGTCAATTAATAATTTCTCTTCGCATCCCCGCTCGTCTTCGGAAGGATTTCTCGTCCCCGTTCCCCCTCCCCGTCCTACGGAGACGAATCTCTTAGTTTAAATTTTTAATATTTAATGTTTAAATTTTAGGCTATTTTTTAGTCTGTTTAATATTTTATCCATATCCGTTTTAGGGAGGGGACGTGTTAAAAAATTATTTTAAAAAATTTCATAAAATTCAGGGTTGGATTGTCAAATTAAAGTAAACACTGGAGATATCCCTTCTCCCGAACTCCCGAATTTTTTGATAGATTTTTCGGGATTAATTCCCGTAAGATCCCATTCCTATCAATTTTAATTTAAATTCAATTAAAATTTAAAAGTTCAACATTTTCAGAAAACATCAAAAACATATTCAGAACAATTAATACGCAAAAAACGTTATTATAATCATTGTTTTTATCATCATTGCACTAAAAAAGATACTATAATTGTTTGGTATACTGTTGGAGGAATTACTTGGCTTTGGTTAAATTATTACGTTTCTAAAGGAATTATTTATGACATAAAATGTCCTGTTCCAAATAATAATTTACCCCAAATTCAATTAAATGATATTCAATTACCCCAATTTTTGCGAAGAAGACAAAATTCACCTACAATTCCTCAACAACAACAACAACTTAATAATTTTTTCCCTCCTCAACCAAGTGGCCCTAATTATCAAAATATAACCGGATACCCTGTTCGTCAAAATAATCAAAACCCTGCAATGGGAGTTACCGTTGTAGGTATACCAGTAGATTCTAACCAATTTCAACAAAATTATTTTCAAAATATTCGTTCACGTCGAAGTACTAAAAATATACAAAACGGTTTGTTTTTCTTTTTAATAATTATAATTTATTTGATCAAAAAAGGATATAGTTTTGTAAGTAGGGTTTGTCCCCGTTCCCCCGCTGGACTTTTGACTAGAAAAATCACATAAAGAGTTCCCATATGGTTGTCCCCGACAATTAATTATCTCCCCCCATTCCCGGGCGCGTTCTCGGTAAAGTTTCTTGTCCCCGTTCCCCGTTAATCCTTCCCCGTCCTACTGACCCTACATGTAAGAAGTTGAAAAGAAGGTTCCCTTCAATTATTCCCAGCAAATGCTTAGGGAAATTTTTTTATTATTTCTTTAAATTTCAAATAATCTTTTTATTCTTTATTTGGCTGGTTTTTATTAGAGCCTTGACAAACGTGTCGGTCGGTTTTTTCGGTTAAAAACCTTAACATTTTACCAAATAAAAATTAAAAAAAATAATACTAATTAAATATTTAAGATTTTTCATGTCAAAATAATTCAACTTTTATTAAAAATTGTCCAAATACAATAAGTTTTGACAAAAAAGATGCAAATTATATATTTTCTCCAAAAAACGAAGAATGTTTTAATATTTTTAAAAAAAATAAAAAATTAAATTCTAAAAGAAAAAAGCGTGATCTTCGCAGTGCTTGGGAAAATTGTGGAAAATGGCTAGCTTGGATGTGGTATTTGGCCAACTTTTTTATGTGGATTATAGGATATGTTCTTATTAAAATATACGTTTGAAGAGAGAATTATTTTAAATTATGAAAATGAAAAAAAATGTTTTTATTTTATAGTCATCCTATTTAGTTACTTTTTTAGATTTTTAGACCTTTTTTTTTATTTTTTAAAATTAAAAAAAAATTAAAAAAAATAAAAAATTAAAAAAAAAATATAAAATAAAAATTAAAAAAAAAATAAAATTAAAAAAAATTAAAAAAATAAAATTTAAAAAAAAATAAAAAAATAAAATTTAAAAAAAAATAAAAAATTAAAAAAAAAATATAAAATTAAAAATTAAAAAAAAAATATAAATTAAAAAAAAAAGTTAAAAAATTAAATTTTTTAACTCATTTAAGTAAAACATTTGTACATTTTCTTTTTATTTTAAATTAGCATAAATTTTTTTCGGGTATCTTAATGATAATTTTTATTTAAAAATTAATATTTTATTCCTACATAAAAAATATAAACAAATAAAAATTAAAAAAAGAAGAGAAAGGATTTAGTGTAGATATTTATTTTAGATTATTATAGGATTTATTTATTTAAAAAAAATATCTTTATCTTTGACCCTTTCATTTTTTTAAATTTATTTTTATAGCAATTTTATTTAAATTAATTTAGTTATTTTTTTAAATTTAATTTTAGTTAACTAAAATATATTTAATTTAAAAATACCTATTAATTTTATTATTTTTACCCGTATTTATTTTAATATAATACCACTAAAATAACATCAATTATTTAAAAATAATTTCTTAAATGCTGCAAATTGTTCTAAAACATTATTTAAAATTTAATTAATTAATTATTTCAGTACAGAAATAAATAAATTAAAAAATACATTACTAAGGTATTATTATTAGAATAAATACAATATTTTTATTATTTTGACTTTTTCTAATTTTTTTATAAAAATTTTAGTAATTTTAGAATTTATTTTTTCTTTATTTAAATTTAGCATAAAATTTTTTAATTTAAAATATTTTGTAAATATTTATTAAGTATAGGGTAAGGTTGTCGGATCCTAGGGAATTGCCTGATATCCGATCCGAAAATTTGAAATACGCATATTTGTGCAACAACAAAATTTTTTAAATTAATTGTCTTCTAGTTGCCAAAAATTCACCATTTTATTTCCCAGAAGAAAATTTTAAAGTTTACTTTTTGTTTTGAAAATTTAAAAAATGTAATTAAACTGAACAAGATAAATTGTTTTTTATACGTTATAATCTCTTTCGATCTTGTCTCGACATTTCGTCGAACAAAATTGCACGACATTTTGTCCCAAGGGCAAAAAACTATGTGCTCGGGTATATAAATGTAGATTTTTTGTAGTGGCAAAATGTCATTTCGACGAAGTGTACAGGTCCCTTTCGTATGCTAGAATCAACTTAAAAGAAAATAAAGGATGTAATAAAGAGAGAGCATGAGAAATATGTTAAGGAAAAGAAAGAATAATGTTTGGCAAGAGAAAAAAATATTTAAAAATGGAAAATTCATTAATTTTTTATAAAAATATTTTTTTGTTAAGATCCGAATATCCGGATCTTAACATTTTTTAACTAAAAAAGTCTTTTTAATTTTTAAAATTAACTTTTTACGTTTATTTATTGCTGAAAAGTAAAAAAATATTTTTTTTAATTTTTTAAGCTTTAACAATGAAATTAAAATAAATTAAAAATTATATAATTTTGATTAATTATGTATTTTTAAAAAGTTATGAATTTTTAAAAATTTTAAAAATCAAAACACAACATTTTTACATAATATTTAAATAAATAAAAAATCATTTTTTCGTTTTTATCAATAAAATTAAAAACAAAAAAGTTTTTTAAACAAATAAACTGGTATGTAAATAAAAGTAAAATTTAAATAAATTTAGCAAATAAAAAAAATAAAATAAAATAATATTTTAGCAAATCAAATAATTTATTTAAAAAAATATTTTTGCACAATTATTTTTTTAACTCATAAAAAAAAGAAAAAAAGTCATAAAATAGCCAAAACTATATATAAAATGACACATTTTTAGAGTTAAAAAAAATAAATTTGAAAGAAAAAAAATGTCCAAAAATTTTACTAAATTATTTTTAACATTTTTTATTATTTTATTTATTTTTTTAAACAAATTTTCTCAAATTTCTGGAAAAGTTAATTGTAATTGTGATAGATCATTTCAACAATGTTGTTTTATAAGTCCAGATAATGGATATCGTACAGACTTTGCTACTACGTAAATTTTATTTTTTAATAAAATTTATTTTTTATTTTTATTTAAAGTATTTTACCCTAATTTTTATAAAAAATAAATATTTTTCTTTAACTTAAAATTAATTAAAAAATTTTTTAGTTGCTGTAATCATGGTTGCGATGAAATTAATGGAGGTTGTCCTGCAGAGGTTATTTTAATTTTAAAATTTTATAAAAATTAAAATTGTTAATTTTAAGAGGCCAGGACCAGGAAAATAAAAAAAGAATATATTTTTGTTTGAAGATATTTTTTTAAATTAATTAAAATATACCTTATTCTTTATCTCAATTAAAGTTATTTAATTAAAAAATAAATAATTAATTAAATTAATAAAATAATGATAAATCTGGGGGAATAAAAACAATTAAATTAAGGATTTATTAAATTAAATAAATTATTAAATTTATAAAATTTGAGGGATATTTCCTCTAATTTATTTTTTAAAGTTCCCTCTAACTGTTTTTTATTTTTTATAATATTTATTTATATTTTAAATTATTACTTTTATTTTTCAATTATTTTTAATTTTTTTTTAATTTTTTGGAGAAAAATAATACTGTTATTAATTAAATAAAATTGTTTAAAAATAAATTTACTTACTATATTTAATTTTAATATATTAATAAAACATTTTTTAATTTTTATTTGCTAAAAATTGCAAAATATATTTAGTAAAATAATAATAAATAGTTTTTTAAAAAAGTGTACAAATTGGTAATAAAAAAATTCTTTTTACAATTTTACTGGATAAATAGTTAAAAAATAGGAAATAAATTTATACAAAAGAACAATTTAATTTAATACAGGGTAGTCAGATGAAAAAATAAAAAATACTCAAGTTTATTGGAAAAATTCGAAAATAAGGAAAAATTCACTTTTTCTGCGCCGCAGGCTAAATTTTTTAAGATTTTTTATACTCGTTGTTTCGCCAAAAATTCATCTTTTCACCAAAATTTTTAAAAATTTCAAAAAAAAAACACACAAAATTCCAAAAATTCGCATCTTCTAAAAAAAATACGCATTGACATCCTAAAAAACCACAAAATTATGATAAATCCGCATATCTGATTGCCCTGATTAAATGGGTAAAAATGTTTCTCTCATCAACAGAATTAAAAAAAAAAAATAAATTACGTAAAATAATTTAAATATTCTTAACTTCTTCACTTAACTTCTTTTTTCAATTTCAATAAAATCATGATTATCCATCATCACACCACCAACAGGTAAAAACTTAAATTTAGCAGAATTTTCATCTATTTGAACAGCAATAAAACCTCCTTTTTCATATGATGCCTCATCCAATTTATTTTCTAAATTTTTTAATTTTTCTTTCAATTTTTCTTTTTTAACATGATTTTCTGTGTTTTCAATGTTTACCTCTAAATTTGTTTTTTGCGTTAGATCGTTATTTTTTAATGAATAATTTTCATTTATTTGTTCTTCATTTAAGCCAGCAGGATAGCTTAATTATATTTTAAAATATTTAATTAATTTAATAAAAATATTTTTATTTAAATTTTTAAACTTTATTTTTACTTTATTTATTAATCTTTTTTCAAAAAAACCAAGAATTGTTTTTAATTAGAAATACACAATTTTGTGATAGTTTAAGGTGTATAAAATGAGAATGTGTTATGGTGGTAAAGTTGGTAAAGCGTTTGATTTTATTTTGGAGGGTATCAGGTTCGAACCTGCCCGTTTGAAAAACTTTTCTTAGATAAATTTTTATTATTTAATAATTCTTGAAATTAATTTCTTCAATGTAAAAAAAATTTAAATTTTACCAAATTTTGAAGTCTGGCGCAAAATTTTTAAAATAATTTTTTAATTGGCTATAAACATGTTTTTGTTGAAGACAATTTTCTACTTTTGTTCCACCGCCAGAAATTATTTGATCAAAGAAGTGAGTCCCTCCTTTGTGTTTAACCTGAATATGTTTAAGAGAATGTTCATGTCCAGAAAAATATGCACTAATCTAAAAAAATTAAAGAAAAATATTTTATTAAATTAAATATTTTAATTAAAATATTTAATTTCAAACCTTATGCTCAAAAAACAAATTTTGTAATCTACTTGAACAAGTAAATGCTCTATCACCTTCAGCCATATATACAGGATAGTGACCAGCAACAAATAGATAATCAGCTTCTCTAAAAAATACAAAAATACAGTAAACTCCGGTTATAGTGACACCTAACTGGACTGACTCTCGTTATAAGGATACTGGGATAAGACAAAAATTTTATACATATAAAACATCCAAAGACCTTAAGTACATTATTGTGGGTCATAAGGACATATCTTTGGGTGTCCTTATAACGAGAGTTAATTAAATTAAAAATATTACTTGCTGTAATCTCTAGAAAGCACTTCTTCTAACCATTTAAAATGTTTTTCTTGTGCTAATTTTCTATCTGATTTTTTAGAATATTCCAAAGTATCTTCTTTTTGTAATGCAACAGACTCTTTACGCGATCCTCCACATAATAAAGTTGTGTCAATCATTATAAAAACTATATTGAAGTTTAACATTTCGTATTTGAGAACATAATATTCAGAAGGAAAAAACCTAAAAAATGTTTAAATTAAATTTAAAAAAAATAAATAAATAAAGAAACTCAATAATATAGACTCTACATATATAAGAAAAAATTTTATATAAAAATTTATGGTCAGTCCCATGTGTTTTTTAGGCATGGATTTTTAGGCAACTAATAGGTATTTATTTTCTCAAGGTTTTTAGTGTTCATTTATTTTTTGGTAATTTTTGGGTGCGTCCAACCGTTCAGTTAATTTAGCCCAAAATGTTTTGGGTCTGTAAAAGAGATATTTTGGGATTAAAAGGTTAATTTTAATGATTTATTTTATTAGACAATTAAAAAATACAAACCACAAATTACTGTGATTATTAGTAAGATTAATTTGTGCATGTACACGTCCTCTAGCTATTTCAAATATTTCATTAGCTGTTTTATTTTTCTTGTCAGGCACTTTGTAATCATTGTTACCGGGAATTGAGTTAAAAGTCAATCCTAGCTGTTCGTAAGCACGAAGAAATGTCTAAAAACAAATTATTTTTTAAAAATTAAAAAAAGGAAAAAAAACCTTATAAAAACGCTCTTCTGCTTCTTCTGGGCCAATACCACTATCATAAAAATTATCTCCCAAATTTAAAACAAATTTTGGGATGAATTGATTCTCTTTAAATAAATAGTAGTTATTATTTTTAAGTTGCATCATTTTTTTTGCTACTTTCATTTGCCCTTTTGATGGTATGTGACCAATAATTTTACCACTTTCATCTGTTACTTCTACTCCTATAAAATTTTAATTTTTTTTATTAAAATAAAGCTAAATTAATTTTATTTTTAATTTAAAAAATTGATTAAAATTTTTTCTCAATAAATTTAAAAAAATAAACACAGAAGCCAGTTATATTAAGATGTACTTATAACCGGATTACCTAAAAATCATTTGTCTAAAAATTGAAATTTTATGTTTAACCAAAGGGATAATTTCTAAACATTTAAGGACCTTTTTTCTTATTTTTCTATATTTTTATTTTTCACTCTCAGTTAGTCCAGCCATTATTACTTTTATTTTATATACACCATTAGATAGAAAATTTTCGGTTTTTTATTGCCTATAACCTTTTATCTCCCCAAAATATTAAAAAAAATACATATTCAAATTTAATTACCTCCAATATCTGCAATCAGTAAAAAGTCAAAAGAGTAGAGTTGCTCATAACCAACAACATTAAAGCAAATATCATAATCGTATTCATTAGTTCGGGGAAAAACGTAATGTTTATCTTTAATAAAATTTGTTTTAAATTTAAAAAAATTTTTAAATTTACTGTGAATATTCGAATCAAAACAAAATGTTGTAATAAAAGGAGGAAATATTGATAAAATTAAAACAATTTTAAATAAATGTTTGGCTAGCCAATTTGTATAAGAAAACATTAAAGCAATGCCTAACCTTTTTATAAGGTAAGAGTGTGAAGAGGATAAATAAGAGAGGGAAATTTAAATTTTTTTAAGTGGAATGATTGACTTCTTCAATAATGGCATTTTTAAAGGGAAGAAAAAGGGAGGGATTAAGTTAAATGTGAGGAATTTCCACGGGTTTTGAAAGGCTAACGATCGAATTTTTAAAAAAATATTTTTAGAGGGGAGAGGAGAGGGAGGTGGTAAGAAGAAATTGGCATGGGATTTTTTTTTAATTTGCCCTCTAAAAATTAATTTATTTTCTATTGTTCTATCCACACCTCTAAATAAGAGAGGGAAAAAGAATTTTAGGGAAGAAAAAAATTTAAATAAAAAAAGACTCGTGTCTTTAAAAATCAATTTTATATTTTTTTATTAAGAATCTTTGGCCAAAAAAAAATATAATTTGAGAAAAATAAAAATATAAAAAATTATTTTTAATTTTTGAGTATATTTTTATGCAAAAATATAGAGAATCATCGAAAAAAAATTTAACTAAAAGAAAATTTTTTTTCATCTTTTTATTAATTAAATTTATTATTTTTAAAATAATAATAATATTTTACTCAATTTTATAAATTTTAATAATACAAAAGTATACTAATTTTGATTTTTTTGTCTTTTTCTTTAAATTTATTTTTTTATTTTTCATGTTTTTTTTGAATTTTTAGAATTTTTTTTTTAAATTTTTTTTCTTTTAATCTTAGAGGACAGCATAAATTAATAAAATAATTTACTTAAAGATAAACATAATCTCTCCTTTTAAATCCTTAAAATTAAATTAATTTTGGCAACAATCTTTTTATTAAAAAAAAAAAATTTTTTCTTTTCTGAAATGCACAGAAAAAAGAACATATAACAAGGCAAAAATAAAATTTAATAAAAAATAATAAAAATTAATTTTCTAAAAAAATATTTAAGGCCGTCTCCTTACTAGGCATGCTTGTACAAACCGCTGTGCCAAAACAGAAATTTGTGGTAAAGTATATGATGGTCCATCAATAAATTTTTTAATAGAAATTTGCTTTAATAAATAACGTGGTTTTTTTATAATTTCTTCTTTTTCTTCTTCCTCTTCATTATTATTTTCAAAACAAATTTCTTCTTCTTTACTTTTACGTTTTTTATTTTTTATTTCATTTTTCTTTTCTTCATTTATTTCAATTAATCGAGAAAATGCTGTACTAATTTTTTGTTTTTTCTTTTTTTGTTTTTTATTATTTAAAATTTCTTCTTCAACTTCAACTTGTAATTGTTTTTGATTTAATTTATTTTCTTCATTATCAAGTATTTTTGATGAAACAATTGAAAATGAACCCTAAAAATTAATTTTTAAATTTTTTAAAATTCCAACTACTTTTTCAGTTATTCCACAAAAATAAATATTATTATTATTACATATTCTTTTATCTTTTAATTGTTTTTGTAAAGCAATAATTCTTTCTTGTGGTCGACTAAATCGAATTTCTTCCAAAGAATTACTATTTCTTCTTGTTCCATCCTCAGGGTTTAAAAGAAAAACTTTAATTTTTAAAAAATTAAAATTGTTTAATGAAAAAAACCTTCTTGTTTATTATAAACAAATGTAAAAGAACGGCTAGAATTTATAGCAACAAAATTATTTTGATTATTAATAATCCAAATAGGAATACATTCTTCATTTTTGCAGTTAAAAGAAACTAGGCCAGCTTTACAAATAACAAGTAAAATATTTGGACAATGTGACCATTCTACCTTAAAAAATAATAAAAAATTTATATATTTATACCACTCATTTTAATAAAATATTGAATTTTTTAGTCAAAGAAAGGGTTCAAATAGGAGGTCTAAATATTTAGAAAGCGAAAAAAGACGGTTAGAGAAACAAATAAATTTCAAACAATCTTTGAAAATTTTGTAGAAATTTGGAATATTATTAATAAAAATTTAATTTTTAACCTGTTTTGCATCTATTAAATTATCAATCACTCGAGTTATTTTCATTTCATCAATATTCCTCAAAACAATAAAAGTTAAATTTTCTAACTTTTGAATTGTAGCAAATGTTCTTTGGTGAACCCTTGAACATGAAATTATTTTGCATTTTTGCCAATTTGAATCATGTCGCTTCAAGTCTCGAAACCAGCGTGATCTAAATTTAAATTTAAAATTTTTAAAAATAAAATTTAAAAAAAAACCTTCTTTGTGAATCACGCTTGTAAATATCAATTTGACCTAAAGAGTCAATAAACAAAAATTCTTCTTCTTGCTTTGTCAATTCTATTTCATTCAAATTAGACGATGATGATGGAAAGTTAAATTCATCAAATGTAGAGTGTAGAAAATCAACACGTTTATCAAGCAATTCTATACAATTCTCTAATTTAAATGAAGCATTTATCATCGATTTGCTTTTTGAGCGGCTCCAAAATTTTATTAAAGTCTAAAATGAAGAGAATATAAATATTTTAAATTTAACTTTAAGGAAGGCTTAAAAAATTTAAATAAATATAGAAAAAACCTTTTCTTGGTTATCTCGACGGCATTCGCACGTAACAAGCATTTGTATACTTATACAAACCAAATAAGTATTCATCCATTGAAAATTAGGCATATTAAAAGTATCCTGTGGTGGTGGGGCGTTTTCTTCGGCTATATCCAACTATAAAAAAATTAAAAAAAAGATAAATTTATTATCAAAAATTTATATTAAAAAATACTAACAACACAAGCAGTTTGCCATTTAAAAGGATCAATCCATTGAATATGACCAAGACGTGCATTAGCAACAAATAATAACTCATTTTCCATTGCTGGATCATTAGCAATTAAAAATCGATAATTTTCATTATTGTAGTGTTCGGGTAGACGTAAAATGTGTAAAACCTGAAAAAATAAATTAAAAGAAATAATAAGATAAAAAACCTCGGCTCTTGAAATTAATTGCATTTGAGAAGTATTTATAAAACAGAGTGTGTTATCTGTTTGCAAAACAGCCATTTTTGTAAAATCGCCACAAAGCAATAAACTACGTGGTGGTGATTCAAGCAATAAATGTTCATGAGCGCACCAACGACCTACACCACTAAAAAAATAAAAGAAAATATATTTTAGATAGAACAGAAAAGAAAAAAGTATAAAAATTAAAAAATGAAATAATCAAAAAATTTTCTAAAAATAATAAAAATAGTAGAAACAGAATTTAAAATATTTAAATTTAAACCTTGAAGCAGTAACATTGTATTTGTAAAGTTGCGCATTTCCAAATCCAATAAATGCTGTTCCAATATCCGAAACACACATTGTTGGCTCATATCTATAAATTGAAATTTAATAAATTCAAATAGAAAAGACAAAAATGTACATAAATACACATGAAATAAAATATTTAAAAAAATACCCAGTAAGTGTAAAGTGAGAAAAATTGAATTTCTTCAAGCCTCTCTTTTTAAAATGTGTCCTATAAATAATTTTATCTTAAAATAAGTTAAAAAAATAAACCAGCAATAAACACGCCCAATATTAAGAACAGCGTATAAGGAATCACCAGCAATATAAACTTCTTTAAATTCAACAAGATTTTGATCATCCACAGCGAATAAAGCATCAATATGGTACTCACGCTTATTACTTCAATTAAATATAAATAAATAAAATAATAAAAAACATCATTTTTAAAAGGAAAAAGCAAATATTGTCATAAAACATAAGAATTTATTTTTAAAAATTAAAAACTAACTGTAATTTTACTCCAGTACATGAATCTCCTTTTACTTTATCTTCCAAATCTTCTTCCATTTCTTCATCATCATTTGTACCATTCACCAAATTATCATCTTCATCGTTATCATCATCATCAAAAGCGCACATCCGTATACTTTTCTTCTCAATTTTAACAAAAAAACCGGAAGAGACTGCTAAATGAGTTCTGGAATGAGGTGTAGCCCCAATATGAGAAACAAATCGAGCTTGAACTTTAGACATTTTTTGATGGTCTGTAGAAAGTTGAGAAATTTCAAAAAGAGAAGATTCTGTAGTTGATGCAATATCAGCTGTTTTGGTTTCTTAATTAAAAAATTGAGGTAAAACTATTTCAATATCAAATAAAAACCTGTGCTTTTTTTATCGATTTGAGAAAGAATAAAATATTTATTATCCACATTATAAATCCAAAGGGGTTTATGGCAATTAGGAAGTTGTATATTTATTTCTGCAATCTGATCCCCATTTTCAACATTCCAAAGAAAATATTGTGGCACATTTGTAAAAGATAACAACTAAAATAGATTCTTAATATAAGTTTAGAAAAATTTTTTTAAGAAAATAGAAATAGTTAATCTAAGTCATAAGTGTAGCAATTGACAATACCTAAGAAATCCTAACTAACAAGCATATAGGCTCAACTCATCATATTAAATATTGGTAAAATATGGGAAAACCATGGTTTTTGTCAACATTATAATTTAAAAAAATTTCTAAAAAAATAAATATACAATATTATCCAGAAAGAAAACGCCAATAACAAGAGACCCATTATGCCTATAAATTTGAAGACGTTCACCATTTTCAACATCAAAAGAAATTACATCACTGCCAGAATAAGCAAAGAATTTTCTTAAAATAAAATATTCAAGTTAATTAAAAAAAAAAACTTGAAGATATCATCAAAACATCCAAGATTTAAATCATCACAAAAAGCGATTTCCTCATCACAGCTTGTCGAAGAATGGACTTCATCGTTTTTCATAATTTTTAGAGGTGGTGAACTTGATTTCGCACGAGCTACCATTTTTAATTGAGATACTAGAACGATGAAACATAGAAATTATTAAATCAAGAAAATGATCATTTTGTCCAAAATCACGACAAAATGGTCAGTGACACAATGGTCACAAGGCGAAAGAAATGGAGAAGTTGGTGGAGGCCTTTAACAATGTGTCTCGTCTCTAATCATTAGAACATCTAGAATGTAGAAAATAAAAATAAAATAGAAAAAAAGATCGAACGTTTAATTAATTTTATGGGACGAAGTGAGGGTTTTTGAACTGTGGGACGAATTCACGTGGGACGAATTCACGGTGGGACGAATTCACGCGCAGCGTCTGTCGGTCAAATCCTATCGCGGAAACGGCGTCGGTAAAATGATACCCCCCAATTTATCCGACTTGTTTTTAAATTTTTCCCTAATAAATAGGAAATGATAAAAATATATATTTTATTGTATATTTCAGGATATGAGTGTTATCAGTCCATTGCTCAAAAAATTTCCTATAGAGGCACTACAACAAAACGCAATAAATAAAATGAAGTCGAAAAAGTCTCCAAATGCGCGTGTATTTTCTTTTGAGGATGTTCACTTTAAACCAGGTCTTATTTTTTAATTTTATAGGTTCTTAAACTTTTTATTTCAGGTGCTCGCAGATTTATCGCTGCGGAACTTCGTGACTTTTACTTGTGGTACCGTGAATGTGCATCAGAGCTAAAACATTTTTATGAACTTATTTTGGAAGATTATCCTTGTCGCTTATATTTTGATCTTGAATTCCCTTATGATGTTAATAAAGAAGCTAATGGACCTGCTTTAACTAAAGAATTTTGTACAATTGTTTGCTCTTCTTTGCTTTCACTTTTAAATATTGATTTAAATCCAGACAAACATTTTCTTATTTTGGATTCCTCAAATGACACAAAGTTCAGTTCACACGTTATTGTACATGTTAAGAAGGATGGAGAAGAAGAACGCCTTTTTCCGAATAATTTGGCTTTGAAAACTATTATTATGTATATTTGCAGGTTTTTAATTCATTAATAAAATTAGGTTTATTGAGATGTTTCTTTTCAAATTTTAACATCATAATGTATAAAATTTTCAGTAATTTGCTCAAATCGAATAGTTGTATACTTAATGGATTTAGAGATATTCCAATATTTTTATGTGATATTGCCGTTTATACAAGAAATCGAAACTTTCGAATTTTCCAGTCTAGTAAATGTGGAAAGGACACTGCCTTAAAATTAGCAGATTATTGTAGTTTTTATGGAGGTTTTTATTATTATTTTTTTATGTTAAATAATGTAACTTTTTCAGAAAATCCCTTACCTAAAAATGCTCAAATATTTATCGATTCACTCGTAATTCCTTACGGTTATGATAAACTTGGGCTAATCAATTTAGGCTCTCTACCTGCTGTTTGTGCACTTAATACATCTGTTGAAGCACTAAGAAGAAAATGTTCAGGTGGAATTAACGGAGGGATAGAGCCTTTTTTAACTGTCGATAATAATTTGGATTTGAGGAGTAATTGGGAAGAAGAAAATGATCAAAATCAACCTTCTACTAGCTTTTCTGTTCCAAAGGTTCCTTTGAAAGTTAACAAGTCAGTTTTTTTCTATTTTTAGTATTAAAAAATTAAAATTTTTTAGTTATCCATCGACTTCTGGAAAATTTTATTCAAAAATAGAAGAATTGGCTAGTGGACAAGGCACATCTTCACCATTCCCCTTCTTAGATACTTTTATGCTTGGAATTTTTCGACGTTTTAATCCACGTGCTGATATTAAGATGTGGTGTATTATTTGTGTATATGTTAATGAATCCAAGAATGAAAATATTAGTAGGAGGTTTTTTTATAAATTAATTATTCTTGAAAAAGCTTAGAAAAAAACAAAGAAATTAATTAGCTTTTCGTAAAAAATAGGTATAAGAAAAATCCTTGATTTTTCTCTGATGTCATCCACATTTTTAAAAATTATTTTTATAATTTTTTAAAATTAAGATGCTTCAGTTCCTATGTCTAAAACTAACGGAGTTTTTTCTTGTGATCGTTACTACAGCCTTCAATATAAAGTTAGCAAAATTATAAAATTAAAAAAAAATTTTTTTACTTTTTAGTTAAATAATTCCCGTTATTGTATGAGTAGAGGAAGAGAACATCGCGCTCATCAAGTTTATTGGGTAAATTTTATTAAAAAATTTTACATTTTTTATTTTGTTAGATGGTTAATCTCACAAATTTCTATTTTGTTCAACGTTGTTTTGATCAAATTGATTGTCCTAAATATATTTCTCCTGCTTTTGCTTTTCCTAGAGAAATTTGCTTTAAACTATATTCTAGCATTGGTGAGAAAATTCTAATTTTTTAGATTTTAATTTAATTTAAAAATTTTTAAGGTCCAGTTTTCAGTAAATTGGGCATTTCTACAAAGTATTACACACTTCCTGACTTGGATTCTCTATTACAAAAACGATATCCTGCTATTTCTGATTCTTTCAATAAGTCTATTGAATGGAGGTTTTTTTTAATTTTTTTATTATTTCTATTATTCTATCAAAAGAAATTTTAATATTTTAAGAAATAAAAAATTTTTTTTCAGCAATAAATTTGGTGCTGCAATGAACTTTCTTGAATTGCATAGCACTCCAAGTATTCTGAAAGAACTAGAAAATAGTATTATACAGGATGAAGAAGAAGAAATTGACGTAGTAAATTAACGACTAAAAAATTGCTTTAATACTGCAAATAAAAAACTAAATTTTTGATAATAAATTTGCAAAACATTTTTAAATTTTCTGTATTTCTTGAAAATATTCTAAAAAAAATTTTACTTTAAAATTTTATGTAAAATAATGTCAGAGAGTTACCTTTGGGTTCGAACTCTACTCATTCAAAATTATAAAACAAAGGCACTAACCACTTGACCAACGATGAATACTTTTAGAAACTTTATAAAATATGTATTTAAAATAATAAAAAAAGGCGTATTATTCAGTAGAAAAATAATTTTATAGCCTTAATCCTTTTATTTTTTATTCATCCCGTTTTATTCCTCAAATTTTGTTTTTTGGCACTTGCTTCGGCGATGCAATTCCATGCGATTTTTCAACCTATAAAATTAAATTAAAAAATATTTTTTTCCCCCAAACTTTTCTTGCAAGTGCCTGTAAAGTCACACAAACAGAAAAAAGATCCCGTCCTTCAAGTAAATCAACAGACTGAAAAGTTTCTTCATCAATTACACCTAGTTTACGTGCTCCTGTAACAAATTGGTTAATATTTTCCATGCAACTGTAAATAAAGATTTTTAACTTATTAAAAATTATTTTATTACTTAAAGTTTGAGATTGGCTTCATCACTTTTTTGACAGTTCCAGGTTCAATGACATTCAAAAATCTAATAAAAAAAAATTAAATTAATTATAGAAAGTCTTTTTCTATCCTCTTATTTAAACAAAATTGTTCTTCTTTTGGAATGAAAACAGGAAAAGTTAAGGAAGTCTTTAGACCAGCCGGGTCAGTTTTTTTTGAACTGCAAAGAAAGACTCTAGCTTCTAAAATTAATTTTAAATTTATCGAGGAGATAATGAAGATTATAGATATATCTAAAAATAATTTTAGGGTTTTATTTAACTTTTTTTACAAACACGTCCAAAAAGTAAACGCGCCCTAATTATGCAGACTTATTACTCCAAAAATTTTTTTTATGGAATTTTTTATTTTTATAAATTGAAATTAAATAACTAAAAGATCAATTTTATTATTTACCTGCATAATAATTGCCCATCTTTTAATTGTGTATGAAAATTTTGTCTTGATCCATCAGTATTTACAGCTTCATCCTTTACTAATTCTTTAATCCATTCTAATAAAAAATTACCTTCCATTTCATTATATTTTGATTGTTGCTGTGACATTTTAATTATTATTAAAAAAATAAGATTTTTATTTTAAATAAAAACCTTCCCAAATATTTCTCCAGCAATACCAGCAGGTCTAGGGCGATGTACATACTCAGAAGATGACATTCTTTTCTTTTTTTTTAATAAAAATAAAAATGAGTGATATATTTATTTAAAAATAACACAAATTTATAAATAAAATTAAAATCTCTTTAGTCGCAAAATTTATAAGAAAAAAGTTCTTCCACTCAACTCTGAAGAGAGAGGAGGATTTAAGAAAATGCTCTCACATCTCCTTAACATTTTTATTTTTTTTATAAAAATTTTCCTTTTGTTTGTGCAAGTAAAATATGTTGTGTATTTTTGTGCTTTTGTTTATTTTATTTTTTAGATTTGAAAAAATATTATTTACTGAAATTTAGTACTACAGAAGAGAGATTTAGCTTTAACTTTAAATCAAAAAATAATTAAAAGATACATAGATATATTTATATTAAAATAGAATAAGAAGAAGAGATGATTCATCTGAGGATTTTGTAAAGAAAATAAATTATTAAATATTTTTTTTAAAGATTTTTAAAGGAAAGACAAATCGAAGCAATCACCAATTAAGCTGAATGTTACAAAAAAAAATATATTATTTAATTTTTGAATTTTTAAAATTTTAAGGTAAAAGCAATTCTGAGAGGTTAACAATTAATTTAATTTTTAAATATCTAAAACACCCCAATTTAATAATATTTTTCAAAAAATCCTCATAAGCTTCTCTAGGTACATAATTTAAATTTCATAAAAATAAATTAAATAAAAAATTGAAAAATTTAAAGAAACAAAATATGTAGTCAGTTCTTTTCTTCTTCAATATCATCATCTCGTTTACGTTTTCTTATTGTTATAACTTCAGTGTCTATGCCATGTTTATCTCTCAAATGCTTAGCCAAACTACTGCTCAACATTGATTTATCACATTCATCGCATTTCTTCATTTTTTTACTAGGTGATGCACTTGGTGAAGTTACTAAATTTAAAAAAAAATTATAAAATTTATAGTAATAATTTAAACTATTTAATAATGTTATAAAATTTATTTTTAACAAAAAAAAAGAAAAAAATGTTCCTTTAAACTTTAAACATTTTTTAATTTAAATTTATTTTTCTTTTCTATTTGTAAAAATTTTCAGTTATTTTTTAATTTTTTTTTAGTTGGAAAAAAAATTAATAAAAGAAAATATTTTACTTTTTGATATTTCAATATTGGCAATGGAATCATTTAGTAACACTAAATCATTTCTATTGCTAATTAATACACAATCAAGACCAATCTTAAATAAATAATATAAAAATTATTTTTTATATAAAAAAAATTAATTGCCAAAATTATTAAATAATGCTTTTCTTTATTTACTAAATTTAATTATTAGACATTTTTAGAATTAATTTTTAAAAATTTATTATTTTAATTCTTTTTTAATGATTTTCAACATTATTTAAAAAAATAATTTTTTTTTAAATTTGGATACTTTAGAATTTTATTTTTTAATAATAATTCATACAATTTTCGCAACGCTTTCAACTTCATCATTTTCAGTTATTATTCTTATCATTTTCTTTTTAAAATTTTCTTTAATTTTTAACAAAATATTTTCAACACAAATTGATTTTGTGACACAAAAGACTAAAAATTTATTTAAAAATTTAAAAATAAATTTTTAAATTTTTACCGTTTTTAGTATTTATGTATTGACTAAACTTAAACAATAATAATAACCCTAAAACACTTGCTACAGTCCCATTAATAGGCAAAAATGATATGACTGCATTTTGATAATATGTATTTCTTAATAATTTTAAATAATTTATTTAATTAATTAATTATTCTTTTTTAAATAAATATTATTGGATATCCTTGTTTTTTCAATTTAAATTAAAATTAATTTATTAATGAGAGTAAAGGCATAAAAGGAATAATATTCAGCCCAAAAAATTTAATATTTTTTCTATTAATCAAACTTGGTTGACCTAAGAAACTAAACTTGTTAAAAAATAATAAAAATAAACTTATTAATTTTCTCCATGATATTTTTATATAACTCCATCTTTGAATCAGGCAAGTTCTAAATTATATATAAAAATATAAATAATAAAAATATATTTATAAAATACTTTTATTTTCTCAATTTCACTGAACACTTGAAAAGCATTAATATCACATATTTGTAAATATTCTGTAAAAAATATTAATTTTTTGAAATTTTTTTAACGCTTTTTGAGTTTTTTAAATTACTTAGTATTATTAGATTTATTAAACACTTTTAAATTTTTAAAAATAATTAACCAAGACTTTTCTAAAAATTTAATATTTCCATTTATTATTCCTATTTTTAATATTTAATATATTTTTAATTGGTTATATTATTACTTGCAAGTTCAGGTTCATTTTTACATTTTTCAAAAGTTCCACTAATGTTCCAACATTTTACTGCTAACTTGTTATATTTATTTAAACTATTACCTGAAATTTCAGGTTCAGTAGTATATTTTTCAAAGTCTCCGCTTATATGACGACATTTTATTGTTAACTTTCTAATTTCTTCTGTTGTCATTTTTTTATAATCAGAAGATGTGGATTCTTTTTGTCTATTAAAATAATCTTCTGGTTTTTCTGAACTAAACAATGAATCAACTGATGGTAATTTAAGAGGCGTAATTTTAGTAATTTTATCCTAAAAATTATAAAATATTTTAATTTTAACATAATTTTAAAGAAATCAATTTTTAATTTAAAAAATATTCATTTAAAGGCTTTTTCTTTAAAATAAAATTTTTTTATTTTTAAAATATATATTTTACCAAAAGTTGTTCAATTTCTAAAATATTGTAATATTCAAATTCATTATAATTTAATTCAAATCCTGTTGTCAACAATTTAATTAAAGCCTTATTAATTTTATTATCCATTAAAAATTCATTATTAACCACGTTAAAACCACAGAGACTTGCCTTTAAAATTTATATTTAATTTTATTTTAAAAATTAAATATATAATTTATTTACTAAATCAAAAAGATAAATATGTTCGACAGGTCGATCCTAAAAATAAAATAAAATTAAAAAAATAATAATTTATTATTATTTATATAAATCTTCCAAAAAATCAAAAAGTGTTCAGATTTTATTTAATTTTATAAAGCCGATAAAAATAATAAATAGCCAGCAACTAAAAATACCGTTAAATTTCTATGCATTATGGGTAGGGGAAAATTCATAAAATAATTTAATTTTTCTATAAAAAACAAAAATTTGATTTTTTAAATTAATAATTTATAATTTCAATTATACTGATAAAAAAGCCTTGATCAGACTTTTTAAATTTTTTTAAAATAAAAAATACCTCATCTAATTGTAAATAATCAGACATTTTATAAATAATAAATTTTATAAAAATATTTTAATATAATTTTATTTAATTTATAAGTCTACTAATAATAATTTTTTCTCAAAAATAATTTTTAAAGTTTTTTAATAAAATAAATAAATATATTTATTATAAAAATGAACGTTTATATATTTTTAATTTTTCAATGCTTTCCCAAAGTCTGCCTATTTTTGCTTTTAGGTAAAACTAAATAAAAATTAAAAAGATTAATTTTTATTCAGAAATTGCCTCTTTTCTCTACAATTTTTAGTTTTATAAATTGCCGAGCAACTCTTTAAAAAATTCAAAAAATCAAAAATATTTTCCCATTAAATAAAGTCTACAATTCGATTTTTTATTAAGAAAATGATTTTTAAAAATTTTATATAATTTTAAAAAATTATATTTTCTAGGGAAGATATACCTTTAATTAAAAAACTCCAAAAATTAAATTAATATTTTTTACCATTTTTTTGAATTTTCCAACATAAGAATAAGCGATAAGAGAAGATGTTAATAAATTCTTGGCATATTCGTACAGATATTTTTTGAGTTGTTTTTTTGTTTTTTGTGTTTTATTTTCCATTTTTATTTTTTTTAAGCAAAAATAAGTTGTTTGACTGATTAATTAAATTTTAATTTATTTTAATTAATTTAAATTTAATTAAAAATCTTTTTAATTTAATTAAATATTTGGGTGAATTATTAGAAACTTTTTTTTAATTCACTCATTTTTTAAAATTATTTTAAAATTTAAAAAGATTTTTAAAAACATTATATATTTATTGGGAACCGAGCAGAAAATTTCAAAAAAATATTTTGATATTTTATTTATTAAATATATTAATTTTAAAAAATTATTTTAAATATTTTACCATTTTTGTATTTCATTAGAAAATAAATTATTAGCTTCTTTAAATATATTTAAAATTAATTCAATTGGTAAACTTTTTCTTTTATTTTTTAATAAATTATTATTATTATTTTGTTGTTTATTCATTATTAAATTAATTAATTTATTTATTATTATTATTAAATTAAATTAAAATATTATTTTTGGGAAGGCTTAGTGTTAATAAAATTTAAAAATTTAAAAAATCTAAAAAATATATTGAAAAATTAAAATTTTTTATAAAATGATGGGTGAGGTTTATGTGAATAAAAAAATATAATAAATATTCTCTCTATTTTTTATTTAAAAAATATTTATATAACAAAAAGTGTAGCAGAAGGAGCAATGACCTCCTAAATAAAATTCTTTCATTTTTAACATTACTAAATAAATTGGAAGAGAGCCAAACCTCTTTTTTCTTAATAAAAATAATTAAGAGAATTAATTAATTTAAAATATTGAAAATATAAATTATTCTGGCCTTATCATCTGTTATTATTTTATAAAAAATATTATTAATATTAATTAATTGAGGAGAAATTAAAAAATATTTAAATTATAATTTGTGTTTAAATTTAAATTTAAAAAAATATTTTTTTTAAATTTAAATTTAATTTTTAAAATAGTAATTATTAAATTTCTCCTCCTATTTTTTACTTTTATTTTTATTATCTTTTATGCAAAGAAAAAATTAATTTTTAATTGAGTAAAATTTAAAGTAAAATATATATTATTTATTTCTAAAAATAAGGGTAATATACTTTAAATAAAAATAAATTTTAATTAAAAAATAAAAAATGTTAAAAATAATGAAATAAAATTTTTGGACATTTTAAGGATTTTTAATAAAAATTTTTTTATAAATTTATGAATTAAAATATGTATGAATAATATTAAAAAAAATAAATTTAGACTATTTATATTATTTTAATATTTAAAAGACATATTTTTAATTTTATAAATAAAGGAAATAAAATTGTCGAAAAAGTTAAGCGAAGTATTCGGAAGTATAACTTCAGAAGCAAAATTTGAGTAAAAAATTTTTTACTAAACTATAAACTACGCACTAAAGTTTATTTCTTGTACAAATAAAAGAGAGAGCTTTTTAATAAGCTGAATAAATTATTTTTTTTAATTTAATTCTAAATTTATTACCAAAAATTAAATAAAAATGTCAACGAAGAATTTATGGTTTTCCCTTACATATTAATTTAAAAAGAAAGAAATTAATTTGAATAAAATTTTAAAATTAATAAAATAATTTAAAAATAATTTAAATAATGACAATAAATCTAAAAAATTAGTATTTATTATTAAAGCTAATCACAATTAGATGATAATACCGCAATAATATTTTCGGTATTACGTACCGTTTAATTTTTAAATTTATCAGTAATTTTTCTGTAACGTTAAATACCGAAAAATTATCGTTTTTGGAAAATCAGATTTAAATTACTCTAGTAATTAATTTATCAAATTAAAGAAAATTAGAGTTATTTTTCTAAATATAATTAAAAAATGTGTTTAAAAAATTCTTAAAAAAAGTAAAAAAAAAATTAAATAAAAATAATTTTTGCTTAAATAAAATAATTCTATTTTTAATATTTTTAAAGATGTGCAATTGCCCAAGCAATGGTTATAATATAAGGAATTAAAAGAAGAGTAATAATTCCATAAGCAAGCCAAACTCCACAATTTACCCAAATAATTAAATCTCTTTTTTTTCTGTTTTTTATTATTTTTTCTTTTTTATTATTTAAATTTAAACATCCTTTATTAATTAAATTAAATATTGAATTTTTGCCATCATTTTTATGAAAACTTATTTCAAAAGGAAGATTTGGACATTTTTTATTTGTTCCTTTCCATTGACATTTGACATCTTCTTCTTCTAAAAATTAAATAAATAAATTATATTTATTTTAATATTTTTTTATTTTTCCCTAAAAGGGTATTAATTTAATTGATCTCTTTTTCAGTGTTTAAACCTTTTTATATTTTTGCAAAATTTTAAATTTCACTTTTTCCCTTAATTTTTAACAATTTTAGAGAATTTCTGAGGATTTTACCTTTTTAAAAAAGGTATTTTTCCAAAAGGTATTTTTTGACAAATCTAGATTTACCCGTGGACAACAAAAAAATTTCAAATATTTTAAAAAATTTTTAAACCATTTTTAATTCCATCAAGATGTCGTCGTTTACGATTTTGTTGAACAAAAGGACTGGGAACTGCCAAATGTTGTGCCTGTCCATGTGCATCAACTACAGCATATCTTGCAGGTTGTGTTGTTTGTAATTCAATTCCACTGGAAGAAGCTTCCAATTCATTTTGATTATTATTATTATTAGGTTGTTGAGGAGGAAGGTTTTGTTGTTGTTGTGGAAGAATTGGAAGAGATTCTTGTCTACCAAACAGAATTTCACGAAAATTTGGTACAGGACATTGAATTGGTTTAATATATCTGATAGACAAATAACAACCAAGAAATAAAAGGTAACTTTCCAATATTACAAAAAGAAAAAGTGCAGCTCTTGTTGGTTTATAAACATAATATCCGTTATAGTAAGGCTCTACAGTTGGTGATGCATATGGAGGTTGATCTGGTAATTGATCTTCTGGCTCATCTCTTTTATTTCTTCTTAAGAATAATGTTGAATATGACTTTGAAATATTCTTAAATTTTGTAAAGTTTTTTTTTATATTTAAAAAGGGATTTGGAATCTAATTTATTTGTACAACCCATTTATTCGCAAGAAAATATTTTATCAGAAAAATTGATTTGAACAATAAAATATTTTCTTGCGAATAAATGGAGTTTTTACATAAAATGGATATAATTTTCGAAAATTCAAAAAATTATTGTTAAGCTAAATTAAGGTAAAGTACCCCAACCTTTCCCATAATTTACTCAATTTTTAATATTCGAAAAAAAAATAAAATTTTTCTTAAAGTTGGAAATAGTGATGGAAAAAGTTCAAAATTTCCAAGGAATCGGTCCCAGTTCCGGAACTTGTTTTTGAATTTTTGCTGTTCCAGTTGTGGAACTGAATTTTTAATTTTCATAGTTCCGGAACTAGTTTATTTTAGGAATTAGTTTCGGAACATGTTCCAGAAATTTGGTAGTCCCATAGTTCCAGTTCCTAAACTTTTCCATCACTATTTGGAATTTATAAAAAAGTTTATTTTTAAAAACTTACATTTGTTCCATTAAAAAAACAATTACTACTACTACTTTCCTTTAAATTTCCCCAAACATTATTTTTATTATTATCCTCTTTAATCCAATTTTTAAATAAATTTGTGTTTAATGAAGTCGAAATATTTTTAATAAATGAAATTATTTCATTTAAATTTTTTTCAAGTTGATCTTTTTTGAAATTAAAATATTTTAAATCATTTTTCTCTTCTTTTAATTTATTTTCTTTGTCTCTCTCATTTTCAAGTACTCTCTCTTCTTCTCCTTTTTCTTCTCCTTTTTCTTCTCCTTTTTCTTCTCCTTTCTCTTTATAATTAATTGCCTGATTTATATAATTTTCTATTTCTTCTGAATTTTTTCCTTGTAATTTAATTGTTTTACCAAAAATTACAAAATAATCAAATAATTCACTAAAATCACTTTTTATTTTCTCTGTCATTTCAAATTCTCTAAAATTAATTTTAACAAAATTCTCAAAAATTTTTTTTATTTTTTTAAATAAAATTTTTCCAAATTTTTTCTCAAAATAATACAAGGGTAAAAAGAATTTTTCTAAAGAAGTTTTTCTTTCTATAAAAAAATTAAGGTCTTCCAATAATAAATTAATTTTTTTAAATATTTTTTGAAATATTTTATTTTTACTGTTTAAAGCCTTTTTTCCAATCCATTTAATTGGTTTATTTAAATAATTAAATATTTTAAAAATTAAATTATCAAGTAATGTTGTTTTTTCATTAAATATTGGTAGAGGCATTGCTCTTAAGTTAATATATTCTGGTTTAAAATTATCAGAAGAATCTCCGCTTACTAAAAAAAAAATTTTTTTAATTAAATTAACCTATATTTTACTAAAGAAAAATATTTAAAAAAATTTTAATAAATTACTCGTTTCAGGGTCGTTCAGAGAATTATTTGGGTGATCGCCTACTTATTCAAAATTTTGCTATAAATTTCTCAAAAATTGGCCAAATTTTCTAAACTCAATTTTTAAATAAATTTAAATTTTTTATTTATTTTTTAGAGTTTAGTTCATATTTTTATATAAATTTAAAAAAAAGTTATGTTAAAATAAAAAATGTAGGCTAATTAGTTAGAAGAGACAAGGGCAGAGAGCACAGAGTAAGTTACATTTCTCTTGCTTTTGCTAAAATTAATATAAAAATATTTTTTACATTTAAAATCCAAATCTGCAATAATTTTGCTCATTTCTTCTTTTAATTTAAAAATTAATTCATTTTTATTTTTATATCCAAATTTATTAATTATTATTCCATTGCAATTATCAAATAATTTATTTGACAATTTCTCCAATAAACTTTCAATTTTAACAAAATTATTATTAATTAATTCAATTTTGTTTAATTCTTCTTCTGAAATATCCAATTTAATTAACTTTTTAATTTCAAATAAATCAGAAATATTTTCTGATTTTTCTTTATTTTCTTCTTCCTCTACTACAACTACTATTTGTTTTAATATTAAAGCTAAAGCATAATATTTTGCTTGAATAAAATTTGAAAAAAATTCAATTAATTTATTTTTAATTATTTCTTGTTTATTTTCTATTAAATCTTGAAATATTTTGTAATTTTTATTTTTTCCAAAATTATCAAGAATATTTATTAAAATAATAGAACCGGGTATTTTATTTAATAAATTAATCATTTTTTCTGATTTAATTATTAATTGACTGTTTTGTTGGTCAATTTGAACGTTAATTTCGTAGTTATTATTTGCTAATAAAGTTGAAAATGTTTCAACGTTTTCTCCATAGTTTTGAATAAAATTAGAGTAAGATAATTCTTCAGAAATATTTTCTGAAATAATAAAAAGAAAATAAAAGTTTAATTTAAAAGTCTGTCTGAGACAAAGGGTTATACCGTAAGATAAGAAAAAAAGTTGGAGTTGGATAAATTTTAATAAATTTGAAAAACCTCTGTTCCGTAACCTCTACTATATTATTAATAGTAGTAGTTAGAGCAATTTTTAAAAAAATAAAAAAAATATTTTTACCCAAATTTAAAATTCTTTTAAAAGCATATTTAAATATATTATCATTCCACCCTAAAAGATTAAAATTTGTATTGTTTATTTTTTCTAAAAATATTTTCTTTTCTTTAATTGATTTAATTATATTTAAATTATTCGAAAGTATTAATATTTTAATTAAATTATCTTCAGCATTATTTATTAATGATGTTTTTGATTCTAATATATTTATTGAACATTTTAAACGAAAAAATAAATATTCTTTTGATTTTTCTTCATTTTCTAAAATTTCCATGTAATCACCAAGATTAGGATTTTCTGAACAATTTTGTTCAAATGTTTTGAATTTATTAATAATTTTGGAAATAAATGTAGGCTAAAATTGAAAAAAATAAATAAATATTTATTTAATTCTTTACCTTTTCAAATATTGGTTTTTCCACACATTTTTGGTCAAAACGCCAATTTAAAAAATGTTCAATTTTTTCAAAATCTTTTTGATTTTTTGAAATTTGTTTAAATTTAATTTTAGAATTATTAAAATCAATTTTAATATTTTTAAATTTTGGATAAAGAACATTAATTAATTTAATTGACAATTTTAATTCTTCTAAATTTTGTGTACAAATAATTTCTAATAAATTATTAAAATCATTTTCTTTAATAAATTTATAAATATTTAATGCAATAAATAAAGGTTTAGTTAATAAAAAAGATTTGAGAAGATTTGAATAAATTTGAGAAATTTCCAAATATTTTGAAATTGTTTTTTCTTCTTTAATTTGAAAAAGACCTTCAGTTACATTTTTATTTTTTATTTCAATAAATAATTTATTAATACAATTAATATATCCCCAAAGTTGTTTATTTGATTTTTCAATTGCTTCTTTTTTTGTTTTGCTATTTATTACTTGCTAAATATTATATTTAATTAATTATTTTATTTATTTATTTTTTAAGTAATTTTAAATATTTATTTATTTTTTAAATAAATATTAAATTATTGGGAGATGTATGTACTCTTTAATTAAGAATTTTAAAATTTCAAAGAATCGATTATCTATTAAATTAATTGAATTTACCCAATTCTCTATTTTATTAATTAACTAGGTATAAGGCTAATATTATAAAGATCTTTACTTAAAATAAAAAAAATAAAACACTTTAATTAATTTTAAAAATTAAAAAAAGACTCTAAATATTTATAAAAATATCCCCTTTAAAATTAAATTAAATAAAATACCGTAATTGGATCATTAATTATTATCTCTTCATCATTATAATTATTCTTTCCTTCATTAGTACAAAAACTAAAAATTCCTTTAAAACGTGTCAATTCATCAAAAATGGTCATTTCATTAAAAAATATATTTATACAATTTTCTGGATTTATTGAACATTTTTTAATTTTATTAAAATTTTGAGTAATTTTTAAAATTATATTTTTATCAATTTCATCAATTTTGGAAGAAATGTTGTCAAGTTCCTCATTACTTAATATTTGTTTAATAAAATAAATTAATAAAATAATTAATTTTATTAAAAGAAATGATTTAAACATATTTCTCTAAAAATTATTTTTAAATTAAATTAAATTTAAATTTTTAATTAAATTACTTAAATAAAGTGCATTTAATTAAATTAATTTATAACCGATTTTTATATTGAGAAAATTAAAGAAAGGCGCACATGAAAATTTATTAAATTTCATAATTCAATTTTTACTTCTTAATATTTTTTGTAGTTTAACTTTTCGAAATATATTAATTATTTTCACATGTCTTAGATGATCAAAGTGCCGCATATTGAGAAAGTTCAACTATTTACATTTAATTTATTTAATGAAAGAAAAGACTAGGAAAAAGATTACATAATAAAATAAAAAAAGTACATAACACACGAACAGAGGCCGGTTGCGTACAAATGTCCGCAAGTTTTTGTCTGCTAAAAAATTTAATATTTTTCATTCATTCCAAGTTCAAACTCACAAAATTTAATTAAAGTAATTTCGCGAGACCACTAATAAATAAATTCAACAATGGTGTCAAGCGGCAGTTTTGAAGGATTTAACCAGGTATCAGGACGAACACCTTTTTGGCCATGGCACGAACTACAACGCCACTTAGGGATAAGTTTTTCACGATTTTTCATCTCAAACGGAACCATTCTATTACCATAACAAACTTGTTCCTTATGTAGAATTCCACAATTTTGAAGAAATTTTGCTGTTGGGTTTCATCAGGTATTTTAGAAAGCAATTTTTTATAATTGTAATCATTTTGTAAAATAGAATTTTATAGATTCAAAAAACTTAATACCTTTTATATACCAAAAAATTTATTTATAATAGTTGTGGGAACTATGCTCATGCACATAACTATTTTTAAAAAATAATCCTTTTGAGAAAAATATTAAATTTTTTAGCAGACAAAAACTTGCGGACATTTGTACGCATAACGGAAAAGTACCCAGAGGCCTTACAATTTAAATATTAAAAAATAATTATAGATGATTCATTGGAGGAGTGCTTAATCCGTTTTGTGAAATTAAATATCCCAATGTTATTTTTTATGAGAAAAAAATATATAAATTTATTTAAAATTTTTAGAAAATAATTTTAAAAAATAAATTTAAAAGGTCACAGACAAAGGTATTTAAAAAAATAAAAATTCGGACTTTGTTTTAATTCACAATCTAAATAAAAATTGCTAAAACAGATATTTTTAAAACTAAAAAAACTCTGAAAATCATAAATCAGAAATAAAAAATATTTACACTACTTGCCACAAGCAAAGAAAAAGGAGCAACAAGGAAAAATAAAAAAAATATATATAAAAAAAGAGTTCCCGACTTTTGAGCGCATAAAAAAATAAACCTTTCTTATATATATAATATTCCCAACTTACTTTTCATTATATTTTCGAATTATTTTATAATAAAATTTTTCTTTAAAAAAATTAATATAATTTATTTAAACATAAAAGTAATTTATTAAAATTTACAAGATTAAATTTAGACAATAAATGGATTTACGTAGATTGATCTTGTTTGTATTTATATTTTTAGCATTAGCTTTTGTTTGCCAATATTTCTATACAGGTATGTTTATAAAAATTAAAATATTTTCTTTTTTGAAAATAACAATTATTATTTCTAGAAAAATATCTTCTTCCATATTCAATTGAGTCTAAACAACAAAATATAAATAAAAGTCTTATATCAATTTTAAAACAAACAAACAAATCAATATTAGTATAAAATTGCCATTAGTTTTCCCAATAATTAATAATGATACAAAGTTCCTACTTATGCAAATACCTAAAAATTGGAATGGAGCTTGTGGAGGCCTTGCGAATCAAGTGAGTTTTTATTTCTAATAAATGTTAGTTTTTAACAATTTTACATTTATTAAAGATGTGGAGACTGACTGTACTTTTTAGTATTGCAAAATCTTTTGGTAGAATCCCAGTTATATCCAACACAAGTACATGGACATGTGACAAATTGAACTATCCCAACGAGATTGAGGAAACATTACAAATACTTTACTCATCTCTTATTTATATGGTAAAAAATAAATTAAAATTTTTAATACCAAGTAATTGCTTTAATTTTTTATAGCAAGCAGATCCTTTAAATTCTGTTTATGATAATGTTTTTGATACTTTATGTTGCATATACAAGAATATTACAGAGTTGGCTTTTTAATTCCAAAAATTAAATTTATAATAATATTTTAGTACTTTTGGAAAACATAAAGAAAATAATTTAATTATTGCTCCTCCTGTTTATTATTATAAAAAAAATATAAAAATATTTAACAGTTAAGATTAAATATAATTATATGAGTTAATTCATATAGTATTAAATAAAGGGGGGCCAGTAGAATAAATTCTGAAGAAAAATAACCCAATTATTTAAACAGTTTATTTAACCCGACAAAAAGTGATAAAGGTACTTTTGTATTTTATCCTTACAGTTTTTACGGAAAAGTTTTTTTTGACAAATACACATACTTATATATTCGAAATGACAATTTACCGAAAAAAAATTTATGCTAAATTTAAATAAAAAATATATCAAATAAAGAAATAATAAATTCTAAAATTACTAAAATTTTTATAAAAAAATTAGAAAAAAATCAAAATAATAAAAAATATTGTATTTATTCTAATAATAATACCTTAGTAATGTATTTTTTAATTTATTTATTTCTGTACTGAAATAATTAATTAATTAAATTTTAAATAATGTTTTAGAACAATTTGCAGCATTTTGAAATTATTTTTAAATAATTGATGTTATTTTAGTGGTATTATATTAAAATAAATACGGGTAAAAATAATAAAATTAATAGGTATTTTTAAATTAAATATATTTTAGTTAACTAAAATTAAATTTAAAAAATAACTAAATTAATATAAATAACATTGCTATAAAAATAAATTTAAAAAAAGAAAGGGTCACAGAAAAAGATATTTTTTTAAATAAATAAATTCGAATATTTTTTAATACACTGTAAAATTATAAAACTGCTAAATAGAGTTTTTTAAAATTTAAAAATTGATGAAAATTACAAATCAAAAATAATTTTTAAAATTTAAAAAATAGAAAAAATAAAAAGTAAAAATTTCTAAAAACATTTCTTTTGCTAATAAAAAATTTAGAAAGGTTAACCACAGGCATAAATAAATAAAAATATATTTATTTATGCCAGGGCTGGCGCTTAAAAATTGCGCGAAGTTTTTTTTGTAGACATAGAAAGGTCAGAAAAGGGTTTAGCTATTGTTTTAGTATTCAAAAAATTTTCAAAAAAATTTTCAAAAAATTTCAAAAAAAATTTTTTAAAATTTCAAAAAAAATTTTTTTAAATTTCAAAAAAATCCAGATAACCACCCCATTCTTAATTTTCATATTTTGCTTAACCAAATCATAAAAAAAACAGTTATAATTTGTCAAAACAAATAAATACCTAATAAAACTTCACAAAAGATAGCTCCAACAATGTTAACTAAACTCCACACCAAAGCCAGTATTGCTCCACATTCTTTCATTACACTTTCAATACTTCGTTTTTTTCGGTTTTTCAGCTTTGAATCAACACAATTATTATTGTTATTTTTAGGAGGATTAAGACATCCATTTGTTATCATTAAAATAAACATTTTATTGTCTGTAATTAATTGTTTATTGGTTGGTGGACAATTCTCTTCTGTTAAAAAATTAAAAAAATTATAAAGAAAAAAGTTTTTATTTTTTTAAAAATTTTAAATGAAATTTTTATTTTATTTATTTTTTCTAAAATTTAAAATTTCTTACCTTGATTTTTATTATAATTAACAGATCTACGTCTACGAGACCGCAAACATTGTGGTAACCATGATGAACAATCATATTCAAAAAAATATTTAAAAGGAATCCAAACATTTAAAACAATCCATCCAATTCCACCAATCACTCCAGCTACCATTATATATTCCTTAAGAACCTGTTTTCCATTATAACCGTTATTTACTATTATTATTGTTGTTGATCGGCTGGAGCTGCTGGAACTAGATGGTGAACCTCTACGTTTTTTACGTACTAATGTAGTCAAATTTGTTTTAAAATCATTTTTCTAAAATTAATGTTAAAATTTTAAAAATTTTGAGAATAAGAACATTTATTAAAAATACAGGGCATTTGAGTACGAATTATTTTTACAAAATTAGGTTTGTGTCTAATGTTTTTTAAAATAAATTACGAAATTTTAAATTTAAAAAAATACTCTAACTATGCAGGAATTTCACTAGAAAAAGTCAGTTCATACCTTATTGGCTTCAAAACAGCTTTTTATACTCATCCAATCAATCTCTACAGTAATTTCTTTTTTATTTTCTTTTAAATATTTTTTAAATGAATTTGCTATTTTTTTAAATTTTTCTCCAATTTTTTTATAAAAATTGGAAAGATTATTTTTATCAAATTTATTTTCTTCAATTAATTCTAATTCGCTTTTTAATTTAATTTCTTCTTCATTTTCTTCAATTTTAAAAATGTTTGAAAAATTTAAAAATTTTTCCAATAATTTTAAAAATTTTGTTTTCATATTTTCCATTATTTTAGCTTCTCTCAAATCATCAGATAAAATTTCTAAAAATTCAACAATTTCTTTTTTCAAATTTTCTCCATTTTTATTCAAATAATTATAAATTTTTAAAACAAATTGTTCTCTTTTAATTTCTCCAAAAACAAAAGGACGTATATTTTTGAAATATAAATTAATTTGTTTTTTAGAAGAATTATCAATTAAATTATTTTTAAAAAACCAATTTATTTGACAATTATAAAAATTAAATATTTTTTTAAAATAATAATTAATTATTTCAACAGGATTCCAACTCTTCCAAACAGATTTTTCATTCTATTCGTCAACACATTTTGATGTTTTCTCATTATTTGGATATACTGACAAAATATTTAAATAAATTAAAATAATTTAAATAATTTAAAATAATTTAAATATTTTTAAATATAAATTTATGCTTTCGAACTATAAAGGAATGTAGAGGAAGGAATGGGGGACGACTCAGTTAATGAGAGGATGTGGAAGACGTCCCCTGTATGATATTTTGAAAAACCTAATCTGTAAAAAGCCGTTAATGTTGGAGGCTGATGAGCCTCATATTTTCAACTTCAAAAGCTGAATTAAATTATTTTTAAATAATTTAAAATTAGAAATTAAGAGACTTTTTTGAGTATTTTTTATTAAAATATTTTATTTAATTTATTAAATTTTAAAAATATTTTTTTTAAAAAAAACTTACAATTAAAATACATTTTTATCATTCCTTTAATTTCTAATTTAAATTGATCAATATTTTTATATCCAAATTGTTCAATTAACATTCCAATACAGTCAGTAGACAATAATTCTTTAAAAGAAATTTCTAAAATATTTTCAATTTCTTTATTTTCTTTTTCAATAATTTTATTCAATTCTAAAGCTAAAATATAATATTTTGTTTGAATAAAAAGTGAACAGAGTTTTAATATATTTTGTTGAGTAAGACCATCTTTTAAACTTTCATTTTGACTTTTTAACCTTTTTTAAATTTAAAAAATAATTATTTATTTTAAATTATTATTTACTTTATTTTAAATGATATTTATTAAATAAATTTAATAAATAAAGTTTAAGCTCTAAACTTAAGTTGTTATAACGATATAATGGTCTATGTATTCATTGGATATCGTTATAGGTTGACTTTAATTTATATTTCTTTTTAAAAATTATTTATTTAAAATTTCTTAATTAAGACCTAAACCATTAAAACTTAAATTCAATATTTTCGATAAAATGAAATTTTATTGGATAAACTTATTCATGAAATTGATTAATTTTGTAGCATGTATTATGGCTTTTCAATTAATTTTTTAGGATTTATTGACTTAATCTAATTATTATTTAATTATCCCCAGATAAAAGAATGTTTATTTAATTAAAATTACAATGAATTAAAATTCTCCAGACTGTTCTCATTTAAAGTTGACAAAAGTTGTTTAAAATTAGAAGAACCATTTTCTTCATATAACATTTTAAACAATAAAGTTGTATTAATTTTTAGTTTATTATCGTTTGCCTCATCAATTTGGACATTTACTTTGTATTTATTTTTTAATAAAATATTTGTAAATGTTTCAATTATTTTTTCATATTCTTGAATAAATTGGGCTTTGGGTCCTTGCAAAACATTTTCTATTGAAAAAAAATTTTTTAAATTAATTTTTTAAATATTAGAATGAAATGCTTCCTTAAAACAATTTTCTAGGATTTATTCGAATTATGTTGCTTAAATAATTTTAATAAAATTATTTACCTTTTTTAATCTCAGCGATTTGTTTTGTTTTTTCTCCACTCACAGAATAAAGTAAAAAAATCAAATTTATCAGAAATAGAATTAACATTTCTCTTAAATTAATAATAAAATTTTAATTAAAAATTAAAACAATAAATTTAAATTTTTTATCCTTTTAATTCCTATTGGTAATTTTAACAAAAAAATTTAATAAAAACTTTTTTTATTTAATGAGTGACTCCTACATAGTTAATTAAAAAAAAAATAAATATAAAAAGCTAGGTAGAGAATTAATTTACCTGTCATCCAAATTTTATTTTATATCCAATTTGATGACAACAAGATTAGTGCCAACATTTTTTAAAGTTATTACTTTCACTCTCTGCCTTCAATTATAGAATACTGTCTCTCAATTTAAAAATTGATTTTCTTGATTTTATCAATTAATGTGGATTAACACGTGAGTAGTTAATCATACGGGTATGTCGTGGGTGTAGGGGAAAAAAGAAGAGAGTAGTCGGTGTCGCGAGTGTAGGGGGGAAGAAAAAGAAGAGGGCAATTAGTGTCGTGGGTGTAGTGGGGGAAAAAGAAGAAGAGAGTAGTCGGTGTCGTGGGTGTAGGGGGGAAGAAAAAGATTCAGTGCGCGAAAAAAAAAGAGTTTTATTTTTATGACCAATGCCTATTGGTTGAGAATAGATTTTATCCTATTCTCAACCAAATATGGAAAGAAATGCATAGCCCTTTGGATGAAAAAAAAGGATTTTATTTTTCCAAAACTTTTCAAGGCTTATAGAAGACTTGGAAAGACGACTGCTCAATACCCATGGGAAGAAAGGAAAAGGCCTCAACACCTACTACTCTCTTCTTTTTTTTCCTACCCACGACACCAATTGCCCTCTTCTTTTTCTTCCCCCTACACCCACGACACCGACTACTCTCTTCTTTTTTCCCCTACACCCACGACATACCCGTATGATTAACTACTCACGTGATTTAATAATTTAAAAAAGTCGGGATTTTATAAATTTAAAGCGAGATATTTAAAAAAAAATTTTTTTAGACTAATTTAGAGTTTTAACTGACTCCGTTTTGATGGGGTTACTTGATATTAGAACATTTTTATTTTAAAATAAATTATTAATATAAGTAGTTGTTTAATTGCCAGTGATCAAATCTATATTTATCGAATACATTACCCTTTAATTATTTTATAACCAATCTAATAGGGTACTTTGTCTTAAAAACCAGCACTGGCTGGAGGCGTTGGGTCCCGAGAGTTGGGGAGCCAACTCCCGGGACGCGCCTTTTCTTCTTGTAGCACCTTTAAAAGAAAACTCCCAATAAAGTTTTATCACAATTTAAATAAAATATAATATATGAAGTTTAAAGGGGAGGGAGAACCAGCCTAATCGGTTGGTGTGTTAATTAAAGACTGGGCTCCCTTTGCTGATTTTCCCTTCCCTTTTATTTCCCAAAAGTTGGGCGGGGAATTTTCAGACTATGACACTTTGTAATCAGAGGGTTTTAATGAATAAAGGTTGTGAGCTAATTGTTTATTAAAATAAACCAGTGGAAGCGTGCTCTACTCAGTAGTGCAGTACATGGGGAATATTAAATTACATTAATATATTTAAAAATTTGGAAAGTTAAAAAAAATTTTGGGTAAAAAATATTTTTGTGTTAAAAAGCCCTGTCGGGCTTTGGGGCGCGCTTCGCGCGCTGCTAGAAGTTTTAAATATTCTTGTTAAATGTGCGGGGGTCCCATGTTTGTTACACCTCGGGCCTTCGGCCCTCGCACCTTCATAATAGTCGATTTCCCATTATCCCTATTAAATCACGGCTTTTTTAAATTTATTTGGCCATTTCAGTGCCACACTCAATTTGGGCACCAAAATAACCATGCTTATTGAATTCGCCATACTCGATTACCTATTGTCCCAATGTTTTATCATTCTGATGGATGGAGCACTTGGGCATTCGGCCCTCGTTTCTTTATTACAGATGGATCATCTCGGCCTTCGGCCTCAGTTCTACCATGGATCACCTTGAGCCTTCGGCCCTCGTTCCTTTATTGATGATGGATGTAAGCTCGGGCCTTCGGCCCTCGGTTCCATCATTTCAGAAGGATGGCTCTCCTCGGGCCTTCGGCCCTCGGTTCATCATTGCGGATGAGTGTTTCACCTCGGGCCTTCGGCCCTCGGTTCATCATTGCGGATGAGTGTTTCACCTCGGGGCTTCGGCCCTCATTTCTTTATTACAGATGGATGTCACACCTCAGGCTTTCGGCCCTCGGTTCTTTATTGCAGATGGGTGTCAGACCTAGGACCTTCGGCCCTCATTACTTTATTACAAATGGATCACCTCGGGCCTTCGGCCCGCATTTTTTATAACAGATGGATCACCGCTGGCCATCGGCTCTCGTTTCTTCACTATAGATGGATCACCTCGGGTCTTCTGCCCTCGTTTCTTCATTGTATATGGATCACCTCGGGCCTTCGGCCCTCGGTTCTTTATTACGGATGGATCACCTCGGGCATTCGGCCCTTGTTTCTTCATAATAGATGGATCACCTCATAATCCCAAATGTTGACCAACCGTAAATTGGTCAAAAATGGCTCAAGAATTTAAATAAAAATATTTTTAGAATCAGCTCATCAAGGGCTTTCAAATGATATATCATTTGCCAATATTACATTAATTTTTATGTTTGCATTTTTGGCTTCAAAATTTTAGATGAGATTTTATGACCAAAACTTAAAAAAATCATAACTTTTTCAAAAGGAACCTTTTTTGAAAATTTTAAAATACTATTAGGTGTTAAAAATTATGCTTCATTTTATAAAAATACTTTCAATCTGATCCCATGGCAAAAATTCCAAAATTTTTTCGAAAAACCGAAAAATTTCAAATTTTCAAAAAATCGACCCTAACTACCCCTAACCTCAAAATTTTTCAACTTTTTCTTCACTCAAAAAATAACTAATTTTTTGCTTTATTTAATAAGATTTGTTTCATTCAAATCCAATTAAAACTCGCAAAGAAAAGGTCAATTGAAAATTTCCGAAAATATAGCAAAAGGGGTACCCCTTTGGAAAATAATGTCAAAATTTTTATTCCGATTTTTTTGAAAAAAATATCTTTTATGGGGTAAAAACTCCCCGCAAAGTTAAGTTCAAATAACTGTTCAGATCCCCATTTCAAGACTCATAACTCCCCTAATCTTATCCCAAGATTCAAGTGTCTCACAAACTTTTTGTAGCTACATCTATTGGCTACAAATACAATAACTACACTCAACTCCCCCAGGTTCAGTTTCGCACTCAAAAATCCAATTTAAAACTTCAACCGGCCATTTCAGTGCCACACTCGAACTTGGCACCAAAGTGACCTATCATAAAAAAATCCCCATACTCGATTTCATATTCTCCCAAAAATTCCAAATCATATTCACAAAACTGTTCAAAAAGTCCATTTCAGTGCCGCATTAACATTCGGCAACAAAATGGCCCATACAAAACATTTTCTTTTAACCCATTACTTATTATCAAAAAATAAAAAAATTTTTATATGAAGGCTGTGCCGAATAGGCACTTTTTTAACCATTTTAATTTAATTATTTATTTTAATTATATGTTCCCTTTTATTGATTGCCAACTTTCTTTTTAATTGTTTTTGGCCAAACTTATTTTTGTACCGCCCAACCTTTTCACTATTTAATCATTGCGTTTATCCCCATCATTCAATTCAGTTGTAATTCAGTTTTTTACACTGACTTCACTTGCTTCTTCTACTTGCTTGCTCTTACTTGCTGGCAAATTTACTACCAGCGCATTTTGCCCTGCTAGTACTTTTGATCACCACTTCTCTTATATAAACTACCACTTGTGCCTTTGGGCATTATCATTAATTTTATAATTAATAAATTCTCGTTCTCGGCTTTTATCCCCCCGAGCTATTTTGTTATATTATTTTTTATTAGAAATCAGTAAAGTTCTTTAATTTGTGTTTTTTGTTTAATTGTTTGAGTCTAGGTTATTTAACTGTGCCTTTTCGGCACTTTACAAATTGTGCTTTCGGCACATAAAATTTGGAGCCCCGTACGGGTCCACTGCAGTCCAGTCGTACTGCCCCGTAACTACAAGGAGACCAACTACTGTTGCTCTCAAGTGATTTGCTGCCCCAAACTGGGCCGTCACTTTTACTTGGCCACTTAGTCGCCAATCGTTATTTTCGCCCCGAGCTGGGCTTACACGTTGTTTTTAAGTGATTTGCTGCCCCAAACTGGGCCGTCACTTTTACTTGGCCACTTAGTGCCAATCTTCATTTTCGCCCCGAGCTGGGCTTACACGTTGTTTTTAAGTATTTGCTGCCCCAAACTGGGCCGTCACTGTTACTTGGCCGTTTAGCCGCCAATCTTAATTTTGCCCCGAGCTGGGCCCTTTTACTACTTTGGCCATTAGTTGCCCACCTAATCATTGGTGATTTACTGCTCCTAGCTGAGCCGCCACATTCTTGTCCAAAAGGGACAAAAAACAATATTAACACCTGCAGTCAACTTTATTTTTGACTTGCACATTTTACCAGTCAATTGGCTCTAGCCAGCCATTCTTTTGTGTTAGTGCGCCAACTACACAAACTTCAAAGAGCGATTGCACATCCCAGTGAAGGGACATCGCCTTTCTTTATTTATAGACACTGCCTGCTCGTGCAGTCTCTTTTCTTTACAAATTAATAAAAAAGTGAAAAATTGTCACTTTTTTCACCAATTTGGAAATTTTATAAATTTTTAAACTGAAAAAGTATTAAAGCCTAATTTTAGCCTTTAATCCAGTTTAAAATAGTTGAGGATCATTATGCCTTCCTCCGGACCAATCAGAAGCCAATTAGGTCCAGCACTCAAAACTTTAAAGGTTCACCTTACCGCCGCCACCGCCTTATTGAGAGCGGGTGCCGAGCGAGACCTTGATCAACTAAAAGGTGAGCACCATCACCTAACTCGAACCCTGGATCGGATCGACAGACTTAATGAGAAATGGGAAATTCTCATCGACCGTCTTGAGGGTGAGACACTAGAGGCTGAGGAGCGAACTTACGGTGAGTTCCCTCCACCTCCACCAGAAGAAGCACACTTACCAAAAGTGCATTTCATGGAATTTGCAGAACAAGCCAGAATCATTATCAACGAAATTGAGTACCTTTTAGAAGAGATGGAAGTCAGAATAAGTAGTCAAGCAAGTCGAGAGTCGGGACAGACAGTTCCCTCTCAACAACAAGGTCAACAACAATCCGTTCAGGAACATAATTCCGTTCGGGAACAACAATCAGTACATGAAGAGCAAGTCAATCAACCAATAATTAATCCAGTACCACCAGCAAACCGCTTTCAACCAGAAATTCGGTTGCCCGAACTTCGTTTGGACCCGTTCAATGGGGATCCAAAGAAGTGGCCGGCCTTTTGGCAATTATTTTCAGCCAATATCGACCAGCGCGCCATGGATAACGTCAGGAAGATGAGTTATCTACTCACGTTCCTCCATGGGCCCGCCAAGGATTTAATAGCAGGATTTGTCTTATCCAACGAAAATTATACAAGAGCTCTTGAGCTGCTCAAATCCCGTTATGGGGATGATCGAGCGATCACAGAGGCCCTCGAGGCCGAACTTATGAACATGCACCACGCGAATGAAAGTAGTCATTCGCTTCGCTCGTTTGTGGACAATATCGAGCGTATTTGTAGGCAACTCGAGGCCTACGGGCACGTTGATTCGTCCCCATTCGTCTCGGCCTCCATCAAGTCAAAGTTGCCACAATCAATAGTCGCCAAGCTCATAGAAAAAGAGCGAGGATCAGGTTCAAGGTGGAACTGCGCCCAACTCAGAAAGGAGTTGCGCGAAATCGTCGAAATTCGGGAAGAAGTACAAAGGTGTGCTACCATAACCCGTCACAAACAAGAAATAATTCATCAACCATTGGCGAGAAATAAGCCACACCCCAAGAGAGGATCACCGGAGATGATTCGTTCCTTCGGGGCACCATCACATCAGAGAAATGCAATCCGTCGCCCATTCAGAGGGTCGCGGAATTGCTCATTATGCGATACTTTTGGTCATTTCCCTTCGCAATGCCCGAAGTATCCAACGCCGCAAGATCGATTTCGGCGCCTAAGAGAACAAAATCGTTGTATTCGATGTCTGAGGGATGGTCATTTTGTTAAGGAATGCCCTTCCCACAGGATATGCGGACAATGTCAAGGTGGCCACCACTTGCTAGTATGCATGAAAGGCCGAGAGCAAAACAAATCAAGAATCGCAAATCGATCTGAGAACAAGCCGAAGCAGCAAAAACATTTTTCTCAGATGGCCGCTGTATCAGAAATTAGTCCCGCTACTGGCACTAATTCGATTCAGCCGTCCCCAATTGAGGAAGGAAATTCCCTCAATAAATCTATCACATCAATGGCCTATTCACACCTTAGGAAGAAGTCAACTGCCTACCTCATGACGCGGAAGCTTACGGTTGCCTCACCTAAGGATTTGAACAAAGAACTCCCTGCGTACGTATTTTTTGATCCAGGGAGTCAACTAAGCCACATTACAAAATCACTAGTAAATTACTTACGTCCGCCTCAAGTAGGCCGTGACGATGTTGAAGTTCACGGCTTTGGGGGGACATTGAGAGATCCCATCAGAATTCGCTCCCCGTCCTACGCAATTTCTATTCAGCGGGAGGACGGCGAATGGGAGGAATTAGAACTGAACTGGACTAAAGAGATAAGCACTCCCTTCGAGATGGCCAATTGGGTATCAGAAATGCCTACTCAAGTTACCGATTATCCCGAAGTTCAGAGAGCGATAGAATTGTCCAACGAGGTCCCGGGAATTATGCTCGGCACTCGTCATTTCTGGAAATATTTTATGGGGAGAACTGAAGTTGCCCCAGGTCTTTTCGTCATTCAAACAGCATTTGGTCCTGTAGTGGGCGGAGAGTCCGACATGAGCCCTCAGGGAGGGAAATGGGCGCACTCTCTCGCCGCAGTCAGTCACAGTAATATAGACCAAATGCCTCCAGCAAATACAGTAGAGGAATTCTGGAACCTAGAGAGTATAGGTATCCGAGAAGACCCCGCCTCTGATGACGACCAATTAGCCATCAACCAACTAAAGAAGTCAATTACACAAGATAAGGAAGGCCGGTATACGGTAAGCTGGATCTGGCGCGAACCTCGAGCCCCACTACCCAGCAATTATCGTATGGCCTTTAGCCGACTTTGTTCAACATACAATAATCTCCAACGATCAAAGGAGTTGTTGGAGAAGTACAATAAAGTTTTCCTTGATTACCTGAAACAAGGAATTATAGAACCAGCCACAAGAAAATCTGAAGGCCAAGAACACTATTTGGCCCACCATGCCGTTATTACACACAAAATACGGCCTGTTTTTGATGCCAGCGCCCACCCCCGAGGGCAACCATCATTGAATGATTGTTTGCTTCGGGGGCCGGTTCTGTTACCTGAGCTGGCCGGATTATTAATTCGCTTCCGGCAACCTAAATTTGTCGCTATTTCCGACATAGAGTCCGCCTTTTTGATGGTGGGACTCCATCCAGCTGACCGGGAGGTCGCAAAATTTATGTGGGTAAAAGATTTACTAAAACCCCCCACCGCCAGCAATACTCAATTTTACCGATTTACACGTGTTGCTTTCGGCGTTATTTGCTCCCCCTACCTTTTAGCGGGAGTAATTAACCATCACCTTGATAAGTATGGTCCAGGTGTTGCCGCCGAACTGTCCAACAGCCTGTACGTGGATAACTTACATATAGGGGCAGAAACATGGCCCGAACTCCTTGAAAAATGCCAGAAGGCCAAGGAGATTTTCATTGACGCAAAAATGAATTTGCGCGAATTTTCATCCAATTCGGCGCAACTAATGGACGCCATCCCAGAAAAGGACCGTTTGGACGCAAAAGAGCCAAAGGTACTGGGAATGCGCTGGAACACTTCAACCGATCGACTCAGCTTTCAGTTACCAAATGAATCCATACAAAAGATCACCTCAAGGCGAGCTGTTCTTAGTTCACTAGCCGGCATTTATGACCCGCTAGGTCTATTATCTCCTTCTGTCCTCCCAGCCAAGCTATTTTTTCAGAAGCTATGGGATCACGGACATGATTGGGACAGCCCACTCTCAGAAGAAGAGTTATCTGTTTGGGAAAACTTCTTAAACGGATGGCAAGGTTCAAACATTTCCATTCCTCGGAGGGCGCTCCCAGTAAATCCAGAAAAATTAGAACTACATACCTTTGTCGACGCCTCCTCCTGCGCCTATGCAGCCGCAGTCTACCTAAGAGGAATGAGCCAAGACTCAATATTCACTTCGCTCATTTTCTCCAAGAATCGACTCAAACCAAAAAAGGGAGGTAAAACTTTGACAATTCCAAGAATGGAATTGATCGCCATACTCATTGGAGTCCGAGCTATTGCCTATATAAAGAAAGAAATAGGGGTACCTCTGACTCAAATTCACCTATGGAGTGATTCTCAGATTGCCCTCTCTTAGGTAAAATCTTCTCAAAATCAACCTACCTTTGTTCAAAGGCGGCTTGATGAGATTAAAAAACACGACAATATCATCTTCCATTATGTTAGAACAGACGAGAATCCGGCGGATTTGGCCACAAGGGGTCTAAATCCCTCGGAGCTCGATCACAATCAATTATGGTGGTCCGGCCCAAGCTGGTTAGCTAAAAGAGAAGCTAGTTGGCCCGAGGACCCTACCTTTGACTCATTTAACCTTGAGGATACTGTTGAGGATAAAATTAAAGAAAATTTTTCTGATCAAATTTTGTCCCTTCCAGCCCAGGTTACCTTGCGCGAACGCTTTATCCAAGGTAGTCAATGGAGCTCTTGGACTAAATCAAGAAGAATTATGATATACATGCTTCGCTTTATCCGTCTTGTGGTCGGGAAAGTGCAAGCTCAAATTTGCGCAAAGATATCGGTCTCTAAAGAGGGACCTTTCACAGCCGAGGACTTTGCCACGGCTGAAACTTATTTAATCAAATTGGAACAGAATGAGTGTTCCGAGGAGCTTAGTAAGTACAAGAGTACCATTGACGACCAGAAAATCATCCGCCTTCGAACCAGGATGATCAACAGCCAAAGCCCTGAGGGCTTGATCCACCCAATCCTCCTCCCGAAAAATTCAAGTATTGGCAAACTTCTGATAACTCATATTCACAAGGAGTTATGCCACGGGGGAGTTGATTGGACCCTTACAGAATATCTTAATAAATACTGGCAACCAAAAGCCCGCCAAACTGTACGCCGTGTCATTTCAGAGTGTAGAGCTTGTAGGAAAATGAGTTCCTATAAGTATGCCTTACCTGAGATGCCGCCGCTCCCCGCAGATCGTGTTCAACAGAGACGCCCATTTCAGTCAATCGGCGTTGATTACGCCGGACCAACACTTACGAAAGTCAATCAAGTGATCGTTAAGTGTTGGCTGGTACTCATAACTTGCCTCACGACTAGAGCGGTCTATATTGAGCCCACGCTTGACATGACGGCCGCCTCTTTCGTAAATGTTTTTAGGCGGTTTATCAGCAGAAGAGGTAGACCTGAGCGAGTTCTCAGTGACAACGGAAGAAATTTCGTTCTCGCTGAGAAAGCGATCAGCTCTGCTCTTGCACCGCTCTTAGCAGAGGACAGAATTGAATGGAAATTCATTCCAGCCCTCTCGCCATGGGCGGGCGGCGTTTATGAAAGATTGATAGGGTTAGCTAAATCATGCTTTAAAAGGACCCTAGGGAAACAAGTACTCCCATATGATCAACTCGCAACATTTATAGCCGAGGTCGAGGCTGCGCTTAACTCGAGACCACTAACCCACGTTTCAGACGGGGAAGGTGCTCCTATGCCTCTCAGACCAATAGACTTTCTCCAACCATGCTCTGTACTTAAGCTCGAGCCTGCTGACAAAAGACTCGGTAGAGTCGACCATCTTCAACCACACGAGCAATTACTTTTACACTGGAAAGGTACTTTAGAGAACTTAGACAGCCTTTGGAATCGCTGGAAAAAGGAGTACCTAGTTATGCTCAGAGATAATTCTAAATGGGACCACGTCGGTCCACGACTTCAGACTAAAACTGCCCCTAAGGTGGATGACGTAGTTTTAGTTGAAGACTCGATGCAACCAAGAAATACCTGGAGTATGGCTCGGGTTGTGAAATTAAACGGAGAAGCAGGGCCCATCCGAAGTGTTAAGCTTCGTATGCCAAATGGACGAATCACAACCCGGCCTGTAAACAAGATATACCCCCTTGAAGCGGGGCCTAAATCAACGGAACAAGAAAACATGCCGTCAATTGTATTGCCGGATACGGAGATCGTTCAGTCGGAGCCTAACCCCAAATCGGCGCTGAACTTGCCGCCATTTGAAGAAGAGGCTGACGACGATCCTCCTCCGCAACCTGGTGTAAACTCTGAGGAAATCTTAAAAGGAACCAATCAAAATATCCCAGAGAAACACTCAAAACACCGTATGACCACACGAGGAAAAGTAAATTTGACAGCAGCCGCAGTAATGCTTTTTTTCTTTTCTCTTATATTTACTGGGCCTGCTGCTGTCTATTCCTCTGAAATAAAATGCACTGGTTGTCCTACCTGTCAAGGATGCCTAGTCCATTGTAATAAACAAGGAGTAAAGATTTTTGCTCCGGAAAAAATAACTAAAATTCAAATCTGTTGCTCAGATCACTGTCACCTATTTCCTGGGAAGCCAGAAATTGATCATATTCTGCCTAAGGAAATACTTTTAAACAAATACGAGTGTAAAGCTGATTTTTGGGACACAAACCGAGAGACACCGTTTGAGGTCTCTGTCCAGTGTTCAGCTTTCCACCCTTGTCAATTAATTGACTGTAATTTCTGCCTGGAACTTATATTAAATTCGAGCTGCAAACCAAAAATGGCAGCCATTGTTGCCTGCAGCGCTTTCTTTCTTCTTATATTAATACTCAGTTGCCTCTTTGGAGCCTTACAAAAACTTTTTAAACCTTTCGGTTTAATTTTTAAAATATTTAAAATATTTCGCAGACGAAGAGAGAAGGTAAAAATAATTAAAAGAAAAATATTAGGAGAAAGTAAAGAATCGATAAAGAAATTAACCACTCATGCAAAGAAAGCAATAAAAAAGAAGAGCCAGGAAATCAAGAGAGCGAGCCTAGGTCGCCTCGCTCGTTATGGTATTCTCTCGTCCATCCTAGCTTTATCCATTTCACTCGTAAACTCGGACACGGTAGCAGTAATTTCTCAATCCGAGAGTTGTCGAGTGAATAATGGAACTAGGCTGTGCACCATCAACAGCGCAACAACCTTAAGCTTGTTGCCCGCCAGCCAACCTAATACCCTTTTGATAAAAGACAAGAGCGGACAAGTTTTAGGTGCAGTAACCCTTACTCTAAGGGCACTTACTCTCGTCTGCAATCCTAAAACTATAGCCTTTTTAAGAAGCTATCAAATCAATACTAGATCAGTCTGGAGATGTCCAGCAAGTGGTTCATGTTATGGCAGTTTCTGCTCCCAGGTTGGACCAAACACACACATCCCAGAACTAATCGAAGTAATGGACAAGGTAGGCACTAGCGGATGTATTGAATCGTCCGCAGTGTGGAGCTCAGGATGCGGACTGCCTACTGCTAGTTGCCATTTTTATCGCTGGTATGCAGTCCCCATGTCCTTTGATGCTTACGAACTATTTGAATGTCCAACTTGGGACTTTCACATAAAGGCCGACTTAACAATCACGGTAAACGATCACATCCTAGAGGAATCTTTGACTTTAATCCCAGGATGGACTCACCATGGAAAAAACATATCATTAACGCCAATAGCTGTATCGAACCCTCCGGCACCTATTTTGAGCACCCCTTTTCTAACGCACGGGTTTTCAGTTGCCTTAGGAAAAGATGTGCCACTCGACCTGAAGTGTCCGGACCTGCCGAGTGCAAGAGGTTTTGGATGTAATATTTCTGAGGAAGCGTGTCGGGATTGCCGCCACACGTCAGAAGATACAGTAATCTGTCAGTGCCGCGAGTTTGACGCGGAAGCAATCCTGGCCGATCCTAAGGCACGCCTCCCTCTTACTATTGGCCGGCATACCTTTTTAACGCAAGAAGACCAAGTGTATGTCGAGCAAACATATACGCCTATTCAAGTCCATATCGAAATGGAAAATTTTAAGCTAATATCCCAAATCACCGAATCAACCTGCAAAATCAGCCCTAAAGGCGTTAAAGGGTGTTATAAATGCCTTAAGGGTGTCCAGGTTGAATTTACCTGCACAACCGATTTTGGCACGTCACTTGCTTATACCCAATGTGCCGACGGCATAAAATTTATCACGCGCTGCTCCTATAATGGAACAGAAGGAAAAGCCACGTTTATGTATAGCAGATCGCAAATTAACACAATTTGCGTGGTCAAATGCCCAGGAGGGGAATCTAAATTTAACCTCAAAGGAGAGCTTATTTTCATTCCTCTTCCATGGAAGGAACGAGAAATTATACAATCCCTTACGGGGGAAAAAGTAACGGCTTGGACTCTGATAGATTTCATCCCGCTATCACTTTTCCCCTCATTACCGATAGGATTTATAATTTCCCTGCTATTTGCATTATTAATATTTTTAGCCGCGTTTTATTTCCTCATTCGCTTAAAATTGAAATTCTTCAGAAAATTGGCGACTCTATTAGTCACAATTATTATTCTTATAAATCTCGGCGGCGGGGAAGGGGCTTTGCGCCCAAAAATGTCTTTACGCCCAAAAATGGTTTTGCGCCCTAAGATGTCTTTGCGCCCAAAAATGTGTTTGCGCCCAACAGGGTCTTTGTGCCCAAAAATGTTTTTGCGCCAAACAGGGTCTTTGCGCCTAAAAATGTCTTTGCGCCCAACAGGGGCTTGCCAAATATCTTCTTCACATACTTTGACCTATCCATTTTTATATAAAAAAGGGAGTAGTTGTAAAGAAGAGAGACGAGTGGCAAGCCAAACTATACTGTTGACTATTACCCCATCGAAGAGAGACAACTCTTTATGCCATCAAATCCCCTTTTTTTACTATAAACACTTTAAGTGTTTATTCAATGAAAACCATTTTTATTCCTTTTTAATGTGCACATTTCTGTCCACGGCCAATTTCTTTGAAGCCAAGTTTTGTAATGATCCATCACAAAACAAAAGAAAAGGAAAAGTTTTCTCCACTTTTACAAAAGAAGAGATGTGCATAAAAAATTCACATCTGGGCGCTCTAACAGTAAATAATGCCCACTTTTGCACATTTAGAAGTATTATAAAAGAAGGGCCAATGTTAAACCCGCCCAATGAGAATAGTTTAAAAAATACCCAACTCATTATAAATAAATCATTTATATATTTTTTAAACTTTTTAATAAAAGTTATATTTGTCCGAGCGATGCCCGAAAGCGCAACCCCGCTCTCTAGACCGGGGAAAAGCGAAAGGCCACGATTAGGAGAGTCTATGGCCCAATACTTAACGCGGACCATAAAAAACTTTTGGCCTCCCACGTCTTTCGAAAATGATCCTCGGGAGCGGGGAGAAGCAATATTGGCCCTGATATGGGAGGATTTAGAATATAAAGGTAAGCGGCTTCCGGAGGAACCCGCTAAATTAAGTGCATCCGCTTGGACCACTCTGATCCAACCGGACCTCACGGTTTCCGAATATTTTACAAAAAAGGGGGAGCCCCTAGCGCATCCAAATCTGCCATGCCTGGCTCTTAGTGGAGGCATTAGAGGATCCTCTAGGAAAAGTAGGAAAAATGCCCAAATAGTTGGGCATAGATGCTGGAGGGCGGGGGAAATACACAAAAGCTATCTACCGTTAGAATTTGTGACATATAGCCCGCAGAGGGCATTTAGAGCTTCATGTGTTAGGGATGTGCCCGGTTTTACATCACCACCACGTAGAGCACTTATTAACCCGGGGGAGGAAGAGTTAGGGGATCTAAAAGAGGAAACCGTTAAAATTACAATTCCTCGTGGTCGAGTAATTAAATCCATCACGATTTTATTTACCATTTTGGCTTTTGCCTTTACTGCTGGCGCGTCCATTCCCGCCAATAAACTTTTCGGCCTATCCATTTTTTCCTCTCCATCGTGCTATTCCTTTTTATACTATAATTTAAATTTTAACGACATATTTTCAACAGATAATAAAATAAATAAAATGAAACGTGGATCAATCGCCCAAGAAAAGAAAGACCACAAAAAGGCGCGGGAAGCGGCTTACATTGCTACTTTCGGCAAACCAGTATCTTTGGAAGACATGGACGATATGGAGGCAATTGTTAACTCCGAGACAGAAATTCCTCGTCCATCTCCAGATAAAATATGGGACCCGCAGGGTCAACAACAAATGACCGATAGTGAACTTCAAGAGTTATCGGCAAGCATTTTGCCATTAAACACTCAAATTGAAAATTCTAAAAATTCTGAAAAGCAACAGCCAATTACAGAAAGCAATCAACCATCTACTTCAAAATTAACCACAGAACAACAAACTGTAAAAGAAAATAATCTGAGCAGCATTGGTGGAATGCACGTGGAAGGTAAAAAGAGCCTTGAAAATAACCCAATCCCACCTTGTTCAGAAAATTTAGAGGACCGTATTCAAATTGCGCTCCTAGCTTGTATCGAGAAATTGAGTGGGAAATCATCGGCGGTTCCTTCCCCTGCTCAAGCACAGAAAGTAAGCTTGCCCAGTGGGGACCCTCAATTGATTAAACCTTCTTTTCAGGCAAACGATGCGCCATCAACATCCGCATCGGTGAATGTTCGCCCGGATAACCAACCGGCCGTTTTTCGCCCTCCTCTTTTAGATCCAGTTCCAATTCCGCTAAATCGTGTTGAACCGGAAAATGGGGAAGTAGGTCCTCGAGATCCGCGACGTCTTGTCCCGTATGCTCGACCTCGAAATGGGCGCTGGCCTGGACGACCAGCCCCCTTGGCTCGATCAGTGGTGGTGGAAAATCACTTGCGTTCACTCCGCACACAGGCTGAGCAGCTCGCACAATTGGTGGCCGTGGCGATTACTGATGCCGAACGAGAAGAAAGAGAACATCGAGGACATGATTACACACATGATTTATTTGCCATTGAGGGATCAATTTCTCGTGTCTTAAAAAACATTCGCGTATCATTTTCTCACCTTCCCCCGCGTTAATGTTTTTTTCTGCCTTTAGGGGGGAGTGTGCCGAATAGGCACTTTTTTAACCATTTTAATTTAATTATTTATTTTAATTATATGTTCCCTTTTATTGATTGCCAACTTTCTTTTTAATTGTTTTTGGCCAAACTTATTTTTGTACCGCCCAACCTTTTCACTATTTAATCATTGCGTTTATCCCCATCATTCAATTCAGTTGTAATTCAGTTTTTTACACTGACTTCACTTGCTTCTTCTACTTGCTTGCTCTTACTTGCTGGCAAATTTACTACCAGCGCATTTTGCCCTGCTAGTACTTTTGATCACCACTTCTCTTATATAAACTACCACTTGTGCCTTTGGGCATTATCATTAATTTTATAATTAATAAATTCTCGTTCTCGGCTTTTATCCCCCCGAGCTATTTTGTTATATTATTTTTTATTAGAAATCAGTAAAGTTCTTTAATTTGTGTTTTTTGTTTAATTGTTTGAGTCTAGGTTATTTAACTGTGCCTTTTCGGCACTTTACAAATTGTGCTTTCGGCACAAAGGCATTAAAAAAATCGTATTGTTCAGCGCCGCACTCAACTCTGGCACTGAAAAACCCTTCCCAAAAAATTCCCCGTACTCGTTTATCCATTATCCCCAAAGAATTTCCCTCAAAAAGCCATCCGTTTTTGCTAGAAATTAAGAAAACTATTAGAGTCTGGGCTGTACACTTCAGTCTCACGGGCAAAACGCCCCTTAGAATTGAAATTTTTGAAAATTTTTTTTTTCCAAAAAAATCTACTAATCGGCGCGGGGTGCCCTCCAAGGAAGACCTTTACCCCTTTCTATTGAACTTTTTCGAGATACGGAAACAACCGTGGTCGTTTCGGTGCCATGCGAGACCCGCACCAAAAAATCCGTATTTTTTCAGAATGCGCACCAAAAAGTTCCCCCCAGGATCCACAACTTTCAAAATGCTCAGGGTCTCCAAAAAACCTCTAGAGTTTTTTTCGCGCGAAGTCGAACTTAATTATATTAGTATGTAATGTAAATATATATTTTAAATAAAATATGAAGAAGTAAAAACTATTAAAATTTGATTAAAATAAACTTACTAATAAGTAAAAATGAAAATTTCAGAAAGTTTATTTATGATTCTACATTTAAAAAAAAAGTTAGGTATTATTTTTAATATTACTTTAAATATTCAGAATTACCTCTATATCGTATATTGAAAAAATTCGTTTTTAAACTAATTTATAAATTAAATTAAATAAAAAATTGGTAGTCGGGTTCTCAAAATATCCCGAAAAAAAATTAAAATCTCGAATTTTAATTTTTAAATATAAGTACATTTAAAGCTAATCAGTTATCGCCTCTCTCTAAATTTTGCTTTGCCAGATATATTAACTCATCAGTACTACTCAAAACACTCACCTTTAAATGTTACCTTTCCCCTGATTTAACGTGGATTTATCTCTTTTAATTTTTAAAAGGACATATATGTCAATTAACCTTTCAAATTGGTAATTAATTTTTATAAAATTTAATAAATTGGTAAATTAAAATTTAAAAAACGTTACTTTGACATCAGACTAATCCCGAGAAATACAGAAAATAAAAAAAGTAGTTATTTCGGAAGCGGAATCAATTAAAATCCCGACCGGCATCCCTCCTGCGCCAGTTTCTAACTACTTTAATTAAAACAAAATCCCTAAGAGAATGTTTTTATTAAAAAAAAAATTGAAAAATACTGGTGAACATTTAAATTAATTTTTTTATTCTCTCCCTCTAAAAAAAAAAGATTTAAAATTATTTATTAAATAATCAAAAAAATAAAAATTAAAACAATTAAAAAAATATCAATAAAAAAATGCTCAAAAAAATTTAATTTTTGGGCAGATTTAAGTAAAAAGTAACAATCTGGTTTTGTTGATACGGCCAATTTTAAACCATATTCAAGTGAAGGCATTGAAAATATTGAATTTGGATTGTCAGAAAGCATTGACTTTTATTAAAAAATAAAATAATTAATTTTATTTAATTTTAGATTCAGCAAAGAACGAATCTGACCGAAATTTTCGGAGTTTTTGGGTCCAAAATGCACATTTTTCGTTATATCCGGAACAATTTGGGTCAAATTTAGTCCAAAAATCGTTAAAGAGTCTGTCCAGCTCTATCCAAAGATTCGGAAAAATCTATTTTAATGAGGGCTGATTTGGCCCAATTTAGTGGTATTTTGGCATAAGACAGATATTTGACCAATTTTTATTACTTAAAAGAGTTCCAATCATCCAAATAAAATATTTTAAAATTTTTGAAATAATTACCTTAAGTTTTTGTGCATTTTTATAATATCTGAAAAAAATAAAATTTTAAAAATTAAAATTAAAACAACTTTTCATTTTCAAGCATTTTTCTAATTAATTCTTCAACTATTTTTGAATTAATTTTTCTTTTATCAATAATTTCAGCAATTCCAAAACGTTTTGCTCTTTTTGCATTGATTACTTGATCAGCAAATAAAGGAATTAATAAAATTGGAATTCCAGCTTTTGCAGCTTCTAAAAAGCTGCTATAACCTCCATGAGCAAATAAAAGACAAGTTTTTGGATTTTCTTTTAAAATTTTTAAAAATTATTAAAAAAATATTTTTAAAATTCAAATTTTCTCCACAGCTTAAAAAATCTCTCTCGAATCCAATATTTTAAGAAATTTGTAATAAAGTAAAAAAATATGGAGAGAAAACACTTTCAATTAGGTCAATCTCTCTTTATTTTAATTTTAACTTCCCAAATGGTTCCTATTTTTTATAATTAAAAAAAATTGGGAAACACCCTTTAGCCAAGGCTTAAAAAGCCTTAAAACTCAGAAAATAATTATATCTTTTTTATTTGTAAAGATTTTACCAAAATTCCATATTCTACTATCACTTAATTAATTAAAAAGGGTAATTTACTAATTAACATTTTTTGATTAATCCATCGTCTTAAATGAACATTTTTGTAATTTTCAATGCCTTTAAGTTCAGTTTGTTCTGTTTTCCATATAAAATCATAATCAGAAATATTTCCAAATGCTTCCAAAAAACTTTGTATCATTCTTATAGGCATATTTGTTGTATTTGAAACTGTGCCCTAATTTATTAATTAATTTATTAATTAATTTAATTAATTTTAGAAAATATGTAAAACAACCATTGAAAAGATGATAACACCTAAAAATAAAATTAAAAATTAAATAATAAAATATTAAAATTGAATTATTAGGCCCTTATATCAATTAAGGAACAACACTAACCTTTTTATAGACAAAAATCGGGTAAACCTTGATTTTTATTTTTAACGATACTAAAGGCTCGGGGAGATTCAACCCTCTTCTTCTAATTGTTTAAAATATAGATTTGGGGATTTTTTTTAAATTCTTTTTTTAAATAAAACCTTCTCATTAAATATATGTATTTATTACTTAAAAATTTATATAAAAAAATTTCAATTTATTTTAAAAAATTAAAAAATTAATTATAATAAAAGTATACCCTTATTTTTCTTTAAATAAATTTTCTCAACATCATCTTCTTCTAAAATTTCTGATTTTTTTAATTTTTGTTGTTTTGAAGCAAGAGTACCCAAACTCAAAATAAATGAAGGTAAAGGTCTGGGAAAATCTAGAAAACTTTCTCCATTTAATAAAAGAACAGAAATTTGTTGGCCAAAAGACCAAAGATTTGAAGATTTTGGAAACAATAAAAATTAAAAATATTTTTAAAAAATTAATTAAAAAAAACTTTTTTGATATAAACAATTCTCTTCATGAAGCAAAACTAAAATAAATAAATAAATATTTAAAAAATAATTAAAATTAAATTATTGTCCAAAAAAACCGTTTGGTAGATTGACAAATTCAATACCGGCAAAATGCCAAAAAATGTTAAATATACGTTGAACAAAATTCTAAAAAACATATAAAATATTAATAAAATAAATAAAAATTAGGTATGCCTCTAAATTTTGTTTTCAAATATTTTTGGACTTATAACACTTCAATATTAAAGAATTTTTAACCTTTCTGATCATGACTAGTTTTTCATATTTTTTTTTGAAAATTTTTGATTTCCATGACTTACTTTTATTGTTCTTTTAGACTAAATGATTATATAAATAGACTAAAAAGGTTCTTTAAAACATTAAATACTCTAAAAATAATATTCTAGTAAATATTCCCTTATTTTTCCTAAATTTCCTATCTTTCAACTCTTTTTTTTTACTAACCATTCTATCAGAATTGGAGGAAAGTGGATGTGGAACGAACGAAGGAAATGTCCTTATACCAAGCTAGAAAAAGATTAAAAATGTTTAATAAAAAAATTAAAAAAACAGAATGAGCTGTAAAGTCATAAATTGAAGGTCCATGAGTTATCCAAATCATCTGAAACAAAAAATTGCAAACAATGTCCAAAAATACTCTTCTAAGGGAAAAAAGCTTGGTAAAGACTCGATAAGAATAATAATTTAATTAAATAAAACTACCCTAGGCACTCCTGCAGCACGAGCCATTGCCACTGGACAGCTTAATTAATTAATTAAACAAATTTATTGAAAATATTTAATTTTTAATATCTTAAAATTCTCACAAATCATGAAAATGTCCAATTGCAAGATCAAATTTACTATAATTTGTAGAAGAAAGAAATTTAGCAAGGCCTTCTCCCAACATTTGTTCACATGCTTCTAAACGCATTTCCTGACAAAATAAAAATAAATTTAAAAATTATATTAAATCTAAAAATATTTTTATTAATTAATTACACTCTATTTTATACACAATATTTTATTTTATGCTATTTTTTTCACTCTTATATTAAATATTAATATATTTTAGACTCTATCCTAATTTAACCTAGTGAACGGCGCTGAAGAGATAATATCGGGAGTTTAAGGGATTTTTGTTCAGAAAACCAAGCTTTTTTGGATTTTTTTGGATTTGTCCCATAACTTCCCTCTTTTATTAATTTTTAAAAATAATCCCGATTCGTGTTTCCGAAGATTTTATTTTACCGGTAATTAATTTAATTTCTAAATTTAAAATTAATTTTAATTAAATAAATAAGTAAAATAAAATGTATTAAATTAAATTATTTATTAAATTAATTAACAAATAATTATATTAAATTATACTTTAAATTCCCTTCCTGTCCACCAAAGTTCATAGGGAGTACCACTCTCGAAAATCATTTCTTGGAAAACCTTAAAAAATATTTAAATTAAAAAAAATTAAAATAGGACCTTCAACCCTTCAACTTTTAATTTATCTTTAAAATGTATAGATTCACGAATTCTATAAATTAATTTTAAAATTCTACTAAAAAACAATTAAACTCACTCTTGAACACCTTTCGGCAATTTGAAGTCACCCATAAATCTTAAATTATTTTATTAACTTTAAAAACTATTTTAGGTCTTGAAAGACTCTAAAAGAGTTAAAAATACTCAAAATTTAATGAGGGAATTATAAAAGAAAAAATAAAAAAGAAATTAAAAGGAAAATAAAAGCTTTAAAATTTAAACAATTTTGCCGACGAAATCCAAAAACTCTGTTCTTTATTCCATTTAAAAAACTTACACCATATTCATTTCCATCTGAGTCCAAAGCACTACATTATGTCCCTAAAATTAATTTTTTAAATTTAAAATTAATTTTAATAATTAATTTTACCAATTGGACAAGTTCTTCTGCTAATCTATAATTAAAGAGAACATGAGAATTTGTAAAGCCAGGAACTATTTGTAGAATATTTAAACAATTAACATTGTAGACAATAAAAATAGTAATAATTTGAAAAAATTGGAAAATAAAAAAAATATTTTGTATAATTCTCATAAAAAGCTTAAAAAACAGAATTAAAAAATAAAAAAAAATAATTTAAAAAATAATTAAAAATTCAAAAATATTTCCAATTTATTTATTTATTAAAATAAATATTTATTCTCTACTAAAAAATTTTTTGGTAAAAAATAAATTGATTCTTTTATTGATTAAAAATAAAATATTCTATTTGTTTATTTCTTTTTCAAAATGCTTAAATTGATTTTTATTTTTGAGAAATATTTATTAAAAAATATTTAAAAATAATTTTTTAAAAAAGTTCAAAATATTTTTGATAATAAAAAATAATATAAAAAAATAAATTTAATTAAATAAGGAAATATTCTCTTAACAAATTGCAGGTACATTAAAGGAAAATTAGGAAGGAAATGTAAATAATATTTATTTATTTATTCTGATTTATCAGAATTTTTAGATTTTTTGAGTAAAGCGCTAACAGAACAAAATATTCTGATTTATTTTAAATTTGTTACAATTTTTTTAATTTTTTAAATTTAATTTATAAATTAGGATTTTAGATCTTAAGTGAATTTATTTTTAAAATTATTAAAATATTATTAAAAGGCAAATATTTTAAAATTAATTAATTTATTCCCTCCCAAAAAAAAGAGAATTGTTTAAATAATTTAATTAAATAATTTAAACTTTTTTCCTTTCCTTTTTTTATTTTTTCCTTTAAATTTAGTTACCTAATATGCGTTAATTCGCCAACATTATAAATAAAATTGGCTGAACACGAGAAAAGTTTTTTTTATTATTTTTAAGTATTTAAATTTCCACGTTGTATATATTAAATATAAATTTATTTATTTAATACTTTTAAAATCAATAAATAAATTTTTTTTTAATATTTTTTGTGTTTTTATTAAATAATTTTGGTATATTTATTAAATAAATATTTTTTTATAGGATAATTTTTTTTTCTTAATTAATTCCCTTCATTCTAGTTCTTTTTATCTGATCTAGATTTATTAAAATAATGAGAATTTAACTACAACTTTTACTTTTTTTTTTTAATTTTATTTTATCCACAAACATTTATTTTTAGTTATATTTCTCAGTTTTTAATAAATTTTTAATTTAAACTAAATTAAGCAAGCCTCCCTTTGCTTTCCCTCCTTAGGTGATGCTTAAAAAATTTTAAATAAATTATTTTCTTTTTTAGGGTTATCCTAGAGGTGTTAATAAACACCTTAATTAAATGCTTATTTACCCTGTAAATATAAGAAAAAAACATTGGTTATTTTTTCATTTTCTTCTTGGCCTTATATGTATTTTTATTTTATTATTTGCTTTATTTACTTTTTTAAAACAAACAAAAGATACAGGAATATTTGTTGTATTTTCTAAAATTAATAAATTTAATATTTATCAACAAGTTTATATTCCCCAATTTGGAAATGATAATAATTTAAATGATTTTACAAAACAATTTGTTACTATTGATAAGGTAATTAATTAATTAGGAAATTAATTAGAATTTTTTTAATATTTTTAAATAATAAAATTGTAATAGTTAATTAAGGAAATATTTTTAAATTAAAATTAAACTTTTATTTTTTAAGAAGGTAGTCATTTCTTTTACGCACAAATGTCCGCAAGTTTTTATCCGCAAGTTATAATATTTATTTTTTCTTAAAAATATTATTTAAAAAAATAATATATTTTTTATATTCACAATAATTATTATAAAAAATTTTAAATTATTTCAAAATAATTAAATATTTTTATTACTTGCGGATAAAAACTTGCGGACATTTGTGCTTAAAAAAGAAATAATTAATTTTTAAGAGTTAGAGAATGTGAGAAAATGGAAAAAAAATAAATAGAAAAAATTTTTTATTTTTAATATTAGTAAGCTAAATTAGGTAAAATTATTATATAATTTTATGGCTCAACTTTATTGAGGAAAAAAAGAATTTATTTTATTTTTATTTTTTAGGAAATTTTTAAATAATTATTTTTCTTATATTTTTATCTTATTTTCTTATCAGTTTATTTTTTTTATTTTTTTACTTAAAATTATCGATTTTTTTTATTAAATAAACAATTTTTTGGACTTTTATAATTTTTATCTAATTTTTAAAATATTTTTTTGTCTACTAAATTAAATATAAAATTCCTTTCTAATTTAAAAAAATTTGTTTAAATTTTTTAAATAATCTAATGATTTTATTATTAAATTATTTTATTCTTCTTTTATCCCATTTACCTTATAAAATTCTAAAAAATCCAAAAATAATTTTATTATTATTATTTTTATTTAATTTTCCTTTCTCTCAATGTCAAAAAATAAATAACCAAAAAAATGATAAAAATATTCGAGAAATTACCAATTTATTTGAAAAATTCATTTCACGTCAAAAATTTTTTCCTCAGCAATTTTCTGTAGCAAAAGAAGGTCAAAAGCAGTCTTATAATGGAGGATTTGTTACAAACTGTTCTGAGCCAATCTGTGAAGGGCCTTTAGCACCAATTTACTGTTCTGGCCCAATAATTAGTTCAGCTTGGTATTTTGGTGTTCAACATCAATGCCCTGGCACAAAACTGCTTTTTGAACCTAATAAAATTGTCCAAAATTTTAAAAAGTTTGTTTTTAAATTTTTTAAATTAATTTTTAAAATAAAATCTTTAATTTTTCTTGATTAAAAAATATTTAAAAATTTTGTTCAATTAAAAATAATTTTTCAATAAAAAATTATTTTTAATTTGACATTAAGCTTTTAAAAAATCATTTTTCCTTTTTGATATAAGTCAAAGATTTAAATTTTTAAAAAAGTAAATAATTTTAAGCTTGCAATCTAATTAATTAAATCAAGGAATAATTAATTAAAAAAAAAATACTTAAAAACCAAAGGAGGACTTAATAAAATAATTATTTATTTTTTTAATTATTTTAATTTTTTTTCAAGAATTGTGCGAGGACAAATAGTCAAAAAAGGAGATTTTATGCAATTTTGTGAAGAAAATTTTATTAATATAGATTATTTAAAACCTGCCAATTTAACCGATTGGAAACCAACTCCTTCCAATTTTGAATTAATTAATGTCCAAAAATGGAAAAAATTAGCAATTTCATTACATCAAATTTGGCCTACATTAACACGTGAATTTATTGAAGATGTTCATTTAAACCAACAACTTTACCCTGTCATTTCTGTTCCAAACAGATTTTTAGTTCCAGGAGGATTTTTTAAAGTTTTCTTTTATTGGGATACTTATTGGATACTTAAAGGTATTTAATTAAAAAAAAATAATTTAAAATAAATAAATATTGGGTTAATTAATGCAAAAGGAGAGTGACGTCGATAGAAGTAAAAATAAATTAAATTAAATAAATTTTTTAAATTCTGGGATAACTAAAAAATATTTAAAAAATAAAAAAAAACTTAAAAAAAAAGATTTTTTTATTAAAATACTATTCAGCTTTAAGGCCTTTATTTCTCCAATTTAATTCAAACTGCTTTTGGAGTTTTACAAAATTTTGCTCATTTATTAAATTATCATGGCTTTATTCCAAACTCAGGAAATATACAGTAAAATTATTTTTATTTTTTTTTTTAATAATTTTTATTTTTTTAATTAAATTTAAAATTAAAAAAAAGGCTCTCAAGGAGAAGTCAACCACCTTTTTTTACACAAATGATTTCTGACTATTTTACTGTTACAAATAATAAAACTTTTTTGGAAGAATTTTTACCACTTGCAGAAAAAGAGCTTAAATGGTGGAGTCAAAATCGTTCAATTCAGTTAAATATTAAAGGAAAAAATTATTTAATGTTTCAATACAAGGTATGAAAATTTAAAGTTTTTTAGACAAATGGTCCTTGGACATAATGGTAAAAATAAGGCAAACTTGATGTTTTTTCTGTTAATTTTTAAATTAATTATTAAAATTATTTTCGTCAATTTAAATAGTGTTAAAAAATTTTCTTTTATGCTTATTAGAAAGCCTTAAAAATTTGCTACAAGATGCACTTGGTTCCATTTTTAAACAAAATTTCTTAGCAAAGAAATTAGCCCTTGAACCAAATGACCTCTTTCTCTATAAAGATTAAAAGCCTTTTTTCTCAAATAAAAAAATATTTTAAATAAATATTAAGACACTAACAAATTGCCCTCGTTCTGAAAATTTTCTAGAAGATTATCAACTTGGAATACAAAGTGGACAACCCCAATTCTTTTGGGCATCAACTGCAAGTGCTTGTGAATCTGGTTTAGATTTTTCTTCTCGTTGGTATAATTGGAAAAATATTAGCTTTAATTCAAGTAAAAATAATTATGATACTATGAGTAGAGTAAGAATTGCTACAAATAAAATTCTACCATTAGATTTAAATGTATTTATTGCCTTAAATTATTTGACAATGGCTAATCTTAGTAAAATAATTGGACAAAATCAGTGAGTTAATTTCCCTTCATTGAAAAAATTAAAAAAAAACAGAAAGGCTATCTATTATCAAGATATGGCACAAAATTTAACAAATTTTATTAACCAAGTTTTGTATGATGAAGATAGCGGTGTGTGGTATGACCTGGATTTGGAGGAGAAACAATTAAGAAAAAAATTTTATCCAAGCAATATTTATCCGCTACTTTTGGATAACAGGAAAAAAAAGAATTTATGTGAACGTATTATCAGTTATTTACACAAAAGTGGAGCACTTGGATTTAAAGGTTTCTTAAAAATTACAAGAATACACTCAAGAACTATTACTTTGTTCATTTTTCTTGTCTAGGTACTCAAATATTCTTTCCTCATTTAATTTCTTTTTGTTATTCTATCGTCTAAAGACATTAGAGTCTGAAAAATTCAAATTTATGAATGACTGCAAAACCCTAAATTTTTGGTTATAGTTCTTGTCATATAGAGAACACTGAATTGCTTATAACTTACAAGGGAACATATCAACTTGCCACTCACCGATTTTCACAAAACTTATACCATTCGAAAGAGCTTTTCGAGTAGGTACAGAATCTAAGTTTTTACTTGCTCTAGTTAAGGTATCGTTAAGTTACAAGCTTCTAAAGTTTCAAAAAAAATGTTCCATTTCCTCTTCGCAGCGTTCCTTTCTCTCTACTCTTTACTACGGCCTTAAGATCACCTCTATTCTCTCTTTTCCTTTACTTACAGCGGCCGCCAGTTACTCCAAGAAAAAAAATGAAAAGATGAGAAGGAAGGCAGACGCTGCATGGAAAACAAAAGGAAAAGAGAGAATAGAGGTGATCATAAGTGTGGAGAGCCTCTTTTTTGAAACTTTAGAAGCTTGTAACTTTGCGATACCTTAACTAGGGCACGTAAAAAATTAGATTCTGTGCCTACTCAAAAAGCTCTTTCGAATGGTAAAGTTTTGTGAAAATCGGTGAGTGGTAAGTTGATATGTTCCCTTGTTAGCTTAAGTAAAACATAGAACAATAAAATTATACGGAAATATAAAGCGTAGAGATATTTGTCAAATTCTTAAATATAAAAATTTTTGAGTAGAAATGCCAAAAGTTATTTTACGAAAAAGGTATAATTTGATTTTTCCTCAGAATGTCACCATTCAAAATTTTAAAAAATTAATACCAAAATTTACTATAAAAAATTTAAAACGTTTATTTTGCCTGTAAATTTATTTTCTGTTTTTTAGGAGGAATTCCCTCATCGTTAGAACATAATTCCTCTGAACAATGGGATTTTCCTAACGGATGGGCGCCACAACAACATTTATTTGTTATCAGCCTTCAAAAATGTGAAAAAAATGTTAAAGCCGTTAGTATAATAAGAAAATTAGTAAATGGCTTTTTAACAACAACTTTTAATGGATTTTTTAATCCAAAAAAAGGAAAGGTTTTTTCAATTTAATTTTTTATTTTTTCAATTGGAAAATGTTTAAGCCTGCACAAATATGGGAAAAATATGATGTTCGTTATGGAGATGGTAGTTCAGGATTTGGAGGAGAATATCCAGCACAGTCTGGGTTTGGTTGGACTAATGGAGTTGTTTTTGAATTTATACGAATGTTTTATACAAATTTAACAGAATTTTAATTTATATAAAAAATGTAAATATAATATCTTCAAGATAATGGGATCTCCCACTGATTCCACTGTTTCCTCTTTTTAGATCCCGCTTTTCACTTCCCATATGTCTTACGTTTTGTAATATTTTTTTTTTAATCTCGACAGCTGTACACATGTAACACAAGAACAATTTCTTCCTGGATTTATTACCAAGCATCTCAACTTTCGCAAGGATGAATTTACGGCGATTATGGTTTTTTCGTCTTAAGATTCAAATTCCTAATTACTACTTTTTCAATAAAATTTCCAAATTTTCTTTACCTCAAAATCGAAACGTTATACCTAATTGTCTCAATTTTAAAGTGAAAAACGTGTACGGCCTTGTCGAATGAAAAACCAGTTCAAATTTTACCCGAGTTGACACATTGAGATTGCGATTTGGGCATTGACGTTTTGGATGTTCGCATGAAAAATGTGAGCGGTTAAGTTGAGACAGCACGATTAAGTCACCGTCTAAAATATTTCACCTAAGTTTTTTCCTAGATACGAAGTATATAAAAATACGTTGATAGCTCTTGAAAGAGCTCTTTGAGTTGAGTCGAATACGACCAAAATGAACATATGCTTCAAACGAACTTAGGAGAAACGGTGATCAACTGAGGTGAACCTGAAAAATTATAAAAAAAATAAAAGACTAGCTGTCTTTTTACTAAATATAAAAATTGAAGTTGAGATGAATTAATTATTCAATCTCATTTTTATATTTATTAGATTTATTATTATTATTATAAAACGTATAATTATACCATTTCTACTATATATCTCCAGATTTTGATGAAAGTAATTCTTCACGTAACATAGTCATAATTTCGGTTGTTGCACTTTGTGAGTTCAGAATTTTAAATTTTATAAAAAAAGTAAAAATAAAACTACCAAAAAATTAAATAAAAAATAAGTTAATAAAATTGTTTCTAAATATATTTTTTTTTAATTTTTGTATATTTCAAAATTGATTTTAGGAAAAAGGTTCATTTATTCTAAATGTGAGGTTAATTCTTAAAAAATTTTTTAGACTAATTTACTTTCATAATTCATTTTATTATATTTGTACAGAAGTCAGAGTAATTTAAAATAATAATTCTTCAAATAAAATAATAAGTTTATTAATTGAAGTCAATAAACTCCGGAGTCAATATTTAGTTTAAGTTCAACAAAACCCAATAAAGCAAAAACTCCAATCAATTAAAGCTGTTTACCAAAAATAAAGAAATAGAGAATACTTTTATTTTTGCTCACTCAGAGCCAACTCTTTATTTTTATTAAAAACAACTGAATACGAAGAAAAAGTCTTAAAAGGAGGAGATGGGGTTTATAAGAAAAGGGAGAAATAATAATAAGTGATGGGGTCTATAATGCAATTAAAATTAGAGAAAACATACAAAATCACTTATATTTCCTTTTAATTTACTTTAGATATTACACAGATTTAAATTAATTTCTATTTTAAAATTTATGCAAAAAAAAGAAACTAAAATGAAAATATTCAAACTTTTTAATGCAAAAAATATTCCCAATTTATTTAATCATCTTTTATTTTTTATTAATATTCTTTTACCTTAATTTTTTATTTTTGTGCTCTTAATTTAGCAATAAATATAATTTGTCTTTTTTAAATTAACTTTTGATCTATTTTTATGGCATAATTTCCTAATAAATAGAGATGAAAATTATTATATCTCAATTATTTTAAATATTTGATAAAATTCAAAAAATTAATTTAAAATTAAAAAAAAATTTATTTATTTAACTCTACCTTTTATTAACTAAAATTAATTAATATATAAATATTATCAAAATATTAAATATATATAAAAATTTCGCATATACTTAATTAGTATTAGAAATAATTTTCACTAAAAAAAGTTTACAAAATTCTAATAAACTTTTAATTAAAAAATAATAAATTAATTCAAATTAATTTTGACTTATTTAACTAAATTTTAAAAATTTTATTAGCACAAAACTTTATTTAATAAAATTGTTTTCAAGTGACTTTTGAATATTCTAAAATATTTTTTTTAGTTTAAAAAAATTATTAAAATGTTAAAATTTTTTATTCTTTTTTCTCTTATATTTTTTGTAATTAATATAAAAAATGCAGAAGGAAAACCACCACATAAGTGTCCTAAAACTCAAACTCCATGTTTTGATGGCCTGTAAATTTTAATTAATTAGTAACATTATTTTAATTATCCCAGCATCCTTTTCAATCCTCCTTTACCTATAAATGGTCAAACAGTTGATTTATTACAATATCACTTAACGGATTTTGTCTAAAAAAACGATCCCCTTCCAAAAGAAAGACTAAAATACCGCCCTCTAAAGGAGGGTTGAAAAATATAACGACCAGTCGTTATATTAGAGAAAATTCGGTAATATGTTCTTAAATATTTTAAAATTACCTAATTTCAAATTAATTTTTATGAAGAATTTACTGAAAATTTTAAGACTGTATGACCATTATGTCCCTTGCTCATTTGTATATGTAAAGGACGAATTATGAAAAAATGATGTTGGGAGTTAACAATAAACTATTAATTAATTTATTTTTTTTTATTTTAAAATATTTTATGATAAAATATAAATTTTTGACAAAAATTAAATAAAAATCCTTGACAATTTATTTGCTTATAATTTAAATAAAATTTCTTAAAAATTGTAATTTTATATTAATAAACTTTTATAATTATATATGTACTAAATTATTTAAAATGAATAAAAAAATAAATAAAATTATTTAGATGTTGTCCTAAAGGATCTCATTGCGATCAAGTTAGTGGATGCGTTAGTTCGCTTAATTCTGGTCAACTTGATGGTTAATTTTTTTTTTAATTTAATTTTTTAATTGCATGAAAAATATTTATTTAGGTATTTTAATTAATTTTAATATTTTTTATAGATTAAATGGAATTAATGAAGAAAAATTTGATTAATGTGAAGGAACAATAACATGTTAAAATTAACTACTCTTTCCCTTTATCTTTAAATAAATATATTAATTAAAAATTAATATATTTAATTAACATTGATTTAAAATAAAATGGCCTATTTTCATTTATATTTAATTTTTAAATAAAACATTTTTGGTAAAATAAAACTAATAATCTAAATTACAAGAAACTGAGAATTAAAATATTCTCTAGTATTATTCTTTATATTATATCCCTACAAATATTATTGGTGAAAAAAAAAAAAAAAGATTTGATTAATGTGAAACAAAATTTAAAATGTTAAAATTAACTTTCTTTTTACTGACTTTTTCCTTTTAATAATAATATAATTATTAAAAATTAATTAATATTTAAAAAAGTCTTTATTTTCTATGGCATGTTTTCCTTAATATTTAATTTTTTAAATATTTTTATAAAATTATTAATTAAAATTACAAGAGACAGATAATTGAAATTTACCTATCAGGAATTAGCAAATTTCGGTTTTTATTTTTTATTTCGGATTTTATTTCTAAATTTTGCCCATCATTGGTAGATGTATTTATGAAAATACTATGAATTACTTATATATTTATAGATTATATATACATATTAAGGTATTTTAATTCGTTTTTGAACTAAATAAAAAATTAGTTTTTATAATATTTTTTGCACTTTTAAATATCTTTGGCGTTGTGTATTTTGGTATAAATAAAATGGCATTTGACGGATATTTTTTTTATTCCTCGTCAGTTGTTATTTCTAAAAATGCATGTAATTTAATTAAAAGATTAATTAGATTTTTTTAAATTAATTTATTTTTGTGTATTTTAGCAAAAATGTGTTATTTAGTAATCAAAAACATTGATATATACAATGTGGTATGCTTGTTAAACTCAGTTGTTTTGTTTGTTGTAATTTTGTTGTTATTTTGAGTGTTTTTGATTAATTGCTTAAACAGCCTTGCTTTTTTCGATTTCCATTAATAAAATTTTTAGAGTGATTAATGTAAAATTTGGGCGTAGTAATAGTTTGGGTGCAGGCCTTTAATTTTTAGTAAAAACTTTAAAGCAGTTTAATTAATTAAATAAATATTTTAAAGGCTTCTAAAATATTTATAACTTTTATTATCTTTTATTAAATTTAATAATCAAAAAATATAAAATCTATTGATAATTTTAGAATTTTTAAAATCATATCGATAGTTGGAAAAATTTAATAAAAATTATTTTTAAGTTATATTAATAATTTTGGATAAACCTATGAGGTAAAGTTTTTGGAGGTTATTTTCAATAAAATAATCAGTGAAATTATAGAAAAATGATAGCCATTTTTCTATATAATTTAATTAATATTAAATTCACGCCCAAACATTACAACGCCAAAAAAGACTCATTTCGTATAAAAAAAGAAGATAAATATTGCCTATATAAAATCTAACAAAAACATTTAGTATTTGGCCCTTCCATTTTATTTTTATTTTATTTTTATCCTTTATACCCATCAAAATAAATAAACCACATTTTTGCTTTTGCAATAAAAAGATTTAAATTATTTTTATTTTTTTAATTTAATAAAAAATTATATTTTTTATTGTTTTAAAATTCTTTAATAATTTAAATTTACTTTTTTTTATTAAAAATTTTTTATTTAATTTTAATTAAATTTCTTAATTTTTTAAAAATTATTAAAAAAATTTTTTTTAATTTTAGGTTAATTTAATATTTCCTAAATATTTAAATTTATTAAACACATTTTTTTCTACCTAGTTAGTGTCATAAAAAATAAAAATAAATAGTTACATTTTTAAAAATCATAAAAATGTTATTCTAGGTATTTATATTTATAATAATCTTATATTTTGATACTTTTCCCATTTTTATTACATAAATTTTATATTTTTATTTATTTTTCCTTAATGCGCGAATCCTCGCAAATCTTTTTTCTTAATCTTTTTTTTTCTAAAATTATTATTATTAACACATATGTATGTTGAAAAATAAAAATAAAATATTGTGACACGTCCGTGTCTATAAATTACTTATTTTTTGTTTTATGTTCTTCTTATCCTTTATTTTCCTCTAGGCAAAGAAAAAATTGACATATTTCTTAGAGATTTATATTTTTTGTTTATTTAATTATTAAATAAGGACATTTATTTAGGTATTTATTTTTTTAAGTATGTGAAATTATTTTTTTTAATTCAGCCTTAAGGTCCATAAATTATCTTTTTTTTAATTATTAAAAAAAGGTCAGATTACTTAGGAAGATGGACAGATAAAAAAAGTGCTAGATCGGGGAACTCTACCGGAAACTAAACTTTACATTTAAAAATTAAAATCCAGATCCTTACTTTTGATTGTGAAATAAAAATTTCAGATTGATTTTATTTATTTTGTTTCGATAAATAGTATAGAAATTCAAGTAAATATCTAAGCCTAATTCTATATAATTTTTATTTTCTTTTTTTATTTTTTAATCTTTGAGGGGTTTCTTTTAATAATTATACAAATTGACGTAATTATTAATTAATTTTTTAATAAAATTTATTTTATTTTATCTCTTAATTAAATTTTATTTTTTAAATATTTTTTCAAAAAATAATGGAATAGAAGAATTTTTTATAATTTTAATAATTTTGGAAAATAATACATATTTAAACATTTTTTTTCTTAAAAAATAGTTTGGCCTATTTTTTTATTTTTCCAAATGTTATTCTTGGCCGGACAACTCATCATTATTTTGTAATAATTTTTTATTCTTAATAATAAATACTTAAGTTACTAAATTTATTTTTCTCTTTTTTTAAACAAAAATTGCATAATTTTAGCAATATAAAACTCTTAAAATATTTAACAGGCCAATAGAGTGACCAATAAATATAATATTAAATTATACTTTAAATATTTTATTTATTTAATAAATAAATTAATTGATAAATATACAACTCTTCTCTCATCTAATTTATTTATTTTTTATTTCTTAGATTTTTTTTTTTAAATAAAACTTAAATTTATTTTAAAAAGTTTCATTAAAGTCTCGATGAGACTGAGAAGAGAAACTCTCGTAGCTGAGAGACTTATTTATTTTAAAATTAGAATAACTGTTTCAATTGATAATTAGAGTCTTTAGAATGTTTAATTAAACATAAATCTGTTTTGGATTTTGCCCAAAGTTTAATAAAGCTTAGTAAAACTGCAAGATATTCCCTCCTATCAAAATTTAATTAATTTTTTTTCAATAAAAACAAAACTTTTTTTTATCAAAAATAAAAAAAGAGGGTTATTTTACAGTTTTTAATACTATTATTAAAAAAAAAAGAATTTGATCATTAAAAAGCTATTTATTGCTAAAACTTAACTATATATTCAATGTTTGCTAAAATATAAGATTATTATTTTATTTATATAAAATGGTCAAATAACCAAAAAACAAGAAAAGTGCCGACTCCCGGCCAAATCCGCTTTTTTCTTTTTTTAAAAAAAAGATTGATTCATTTTCTATCCCGCAAATCCCCTTTTCCCCCTAAAAATACACAACAAATACATAATATAAAAATAAATTTATATTTCCTTTAAATAAACCTTTTTTCTAATATAATTTTTATTGGCTGTTTAATTTTCTCTCAATTTTATTTTTTTAATTTCTTTGACCGTTTATATATTTTCTTTTGCGCGGGGATTAGCCCCTTTTTTTAGATTTTCCTTCCTTTTTCTATCGGTAAATCTTCAAAAATAAAAAATGATGCGCGACAAATGTTGGACACAATACTACGATTATTATTATTTGGAAGCAAATAAGAAGAAGAGAGAAGAGACTCATTTTTATTTTTTTTTCTTTTGATAATCGTAACCGGACGAATGCGCAAACAGATTTTTTAAAAATAAATTTAATGAGAAAAAGCAAAAATAAAGAAGAGAGAAAGGCTTAAAATCTTTCATTTAATATTTGCACGGTAATCAATTGAAAAGATGAATTAAATTGTTTAATAAATAAAAAAAGGAAATAAATAAATATTAATTAAATACAGTAAACATATTTAATTAATTAAATATTAATTAAATGTAAAATTTTAAAAATTTTTATTATTATTTTTTATAAACATATTTTTGAATATAAATATTTTTATTTTTCTGTTTTTTTTTGAATATGTATTAATTAAAATAATTTGAAAAATTTTTCTATCTTTTTTTTAATTTATTAGTATTCACTTTTGAGTATTTTTGGGAAATTATGTCTTTATTTTTTTGTTTATCAGAAGATGGAATTGATCATTCTTCTTTTTTAGTATTAATTAGAACATTTCTATGCTAAATCTAAGAAATTTTTTTTTAAATTTATAATTTTAATATTTTTTCAAAATATCTTTTTATATTTATTTTTTCCTTTTTGCCTTACTTCTCTTCCTAAAAAAGTTCCAAGAATCAAAAAACTCTTCAAATCATCGCGCACACCTGTCTCTATATACTTTTACCTATTTTTTGTTATTTGACCCGGAAGAAGAATATTTTCACTCTTTTTTGAAAATAATGCCGATATCCTCCTTTTTGTATATTATTTAATTATTATTAATGTTCATATATTATTTAAAAAATATTATTTTCTTTTTTTATTAAATTTAACCTCTAATTAACTTTAAAATAACCTAAAATTATATTTATTAAATAAAATGAAACACAAAATATTATAATAATAATATTCTTTGCGCGAAAATAAAAAAGAGACTCACTCTACTTTTGTTTCTATGAAAGAATATTCAATAAATAACAAAAGAGATAAATACCTCAAAAATTAATTATAATTATATAAATCTTACTTTGAAGTTTTTTTATACACTAAAAAGAAGCAAAATATCTCCATTAAATAAATTTTCAAAAAATTCAAATATTAAAGTCTCTTTTTTAAAATTAAAAATTAATTTTAAAAATTTAAATTTATAACCATAAATATTGTTTTTTAATTTAATTTTTTTTTAATTTTATTTTTCGCGCAAGAAAGAATAAAAAATGACAGAAATGTGTAAATAATATTTATTAATATAATTGAGTTATTTCCTTAGGGAAAAAACAAAATTATATCCCTAAATTCTCAAAATTAGCTATAAAGTCGATTATCATAATTAGCGGAAATTGATTATATTAAATAAGAAAAATAAATGTATTTTTGGATTATTAAATGTAAAAAATAATTTTAAATATTTTTATAAATTTTGTAGAACGTTTGAGATGAAATTAATAATAAATAATAATTATTTAGTGCTTTTTAGGACGAAAGGACTGCTTAAATTTATTTTAAAAAATTTAAAAATTATTTAAAAATTCAAAAATAATTTTAAAAATTCAAAAATAAATTTAAAAAAATTATTTTAATTAAAATCTCTAAATCCAATAGATACCAATTCATTTTATATCCTTCTACTATAATTAAAGAGAATTTTTTAGAAATTTTTAGAAATTTTTCTTTAAATTTTATTAAACACATATTTTATAATTTTCACAATTACAACCTTTTTTTTAATTATAAATAAATAAGAGAATATTATATTTATTCTAAAATACACATAAATTCAACAGATGTTTCTCTCCCTCTCTCCTTTTTATTTAAATCTCAGTTTCTAAAACATTTAATTCATTTTCTTTTTTTCCCTCTTCTGTTGCTTATTTTGAGGGCACAATTAAAAAAAAATATATTTATTTATTTATTTCCTTTTTTATCTTTTTGTAAATATAATCAAATGTTATGTATATTTGCCCTTTTCTTCTTTTATTTTTTAGCTCATCCTTTAGACCACTTAAAGCTTCCCTCAATCTGCTTCTTCTTTTAATTAAATGCCATCGGCACTAAATACATGTTTACAAAATAAATAAAGTGCTAAACATGCATTTGTGTATTTAGAGCAATCCAATATTAGTGTAAATATATTTATGTTTTTATGTAAAAATACTCTAGGGATTTTTAAAAATAAATTTGCCTTAAAGCAAATTAATTTAAAAATAAAATTAATTTAAAAATAAAATTCTTTTTTTTTAAAACATTTTATTAAAAGCTTGGCGTTTTGTTTTTTTATTTTTTATAAAAAAAAAATTTATTCTAAATAGGGTTATTAATTTTTGAGAATTAAAGGGTACTAGGACAATATATTAAATTTTCGGACATCCTTCTTTTCTTTTCTTTCCTTTTTTTTTGTTGTTGAAGATATCTGTAATCGACAGTTTTATTTTTACAAATATTATTTAAATTAATTTTTCTCAATATTTTTTTAATTTAAAATTAATAAAATTAAAGAAGATGGGAGTATAATTAATTAGGTATATTTAAATTGACTGGATTTTGAACTAAATTTAATTTTTCTTTTAGGAACTTTCCACTAGTTAATTTTCAGATTTTAAATTATTTTTAGGTTTATTTAAAATTTAATTTTTTGAGAAAATAAAAATTTATGTATTTTATTGATTTTTAATCTTTACATATTTTTTAAATTTATTTTCACTCATTATTCTCTACTATTAATTTATAAATTTTATTTTAAGGCTAAACAAACACACATAAATTAATAATAATAATATATCTTTTAGTTTATTCATTCTGTCAATTTTACCACTTTTCTCCAATTTTTTTTTGTCTTAAAATTATTATTATTATTATATACCTATTTTTTCATTTTATTAATGCCTTTTTCTTAATAGCCTCTATTTAATGCTTTTCAATGATTCTTCACAGTTTAACCACCATATAAATGAATAAAAAAAAGAAAGAAAATTTTGGGGAATTATATATTTATTTGGTGAGAAGAAAGAATGAGCAAAAGCAATAAGGGGAGAAGGGTCTGAAAAAGCATTGGGATGAAATGTGTCTTTTACTCTCTCGGAAAGACTCTTGGGAAACAAATGTAAATAATAGTATATATAAAGATATCTATCCAACCACTGATGAGTAAGTCTACAAAACAAGAATACCAACAAAAGAATTAATAGGGTCGTTTCGGCGCTGAGAGGTTTCGAGCTCGGCTTTTTTAAAATTTGTTTAATTAAATTAAATAAATTTTGTTATAAAAAATTAAAAATATTATTTATTATTAATTTCTTTATTTCTATTTCAGATTTTTTGATTATAATTACTTAATTTTGTTTAAAAAATACAAAAATATATTGTAAAATTTATTATTTTTAAAAAAATTTTTGCTAAAAACCTAAAAAGAATTTAAATTTTTTAGAAAAAATCAGTTAAAATAATAGAGAATATAATACAACATTTTTTTAGGCTTTTAAATTGTTATTTGCCTATATTTATAATTAACTTGTTTCCATATATTTCTGCGCCCAAACATCCCTAACCTCTCCTTAAAATAATAAAAGCAAACAAAAATCCTGAGGAGAGAGCTTTTCTTCCAAATTACCAACCGGGCGGAATAGTAAAAGAATGAAAGCAAACAGATACATAATACATAAATACACACATTTATTTCCTTTCTTTTTTAGTTTTTAATTCTAAAAAGCAACCACTCATCTTCCGACCATTTTTCAAATCCTCAAAAATATTATATTTTTTATTTGACTATTCTCCCACCAACCACTAGAGTTAAACATGAATAATACTAATACACATACATATATTTCTTTATATGTTTTTAGTTTACTGTCATTTTTAAAGTATTATTATTATTTTTAAAAAATTGGGAATTAAATTGGTTAATTAAAGAAATTTTAAAAATTTTATTAAAATTTTACATTGGTAATATATTCAATATCCAATTAGAAAATTAATTTATGATCACTTTTTTTAATAGGTAAATTATAGTCGAATATGTTCTCCATCTACTTATTTAGGGAAATATTTGTTCAACGTTTTGATTTTTTCCGCACCCAAACGTCTTTATTTTTAAATTCCCCTTTTTTGTTTTTAAAACTTACTTTTATTAAATAAACATTTTATATATTTTTTATTATTTTTTAATTATTTCTTCGTCAATTTAGTTAATTCATTATACTTATTTTGGCTATTTATTTGCTCTAATATTTATTTAAAAACAATGCCGTGCTAATCCATCTCCCCAATATTCTCCCAAAAATTAGCAAACAAGAAAAACAAACCTAGAAAATAATAAAAGCTATAATACAAAATTATATATTATTTAAATAATATCAAAAATCTCTCAAAAGCTAAAAATTGTTCATTTCATAATCCTTTATTTATTTTCTTTTCTTTGTTTTGAAGTAATGATATTCTCTCTTCTCTCTCTTCTCAATATTTATCCCCTCCCTTTTCTTCTTCTAATCTTTTTTATTTTATTTAATATTTGTACAATTGTTTGACTGTAAAATTTAAAGAGAAATATGTATATCTTTAAGAAATGTTTTTTGAGACAAAATAAAAAAAAATGTAGTCTATAGAAACGGTAATTGGGAATATTATTTTTTAAATATTATTGGTTAAAAAATGAAAAATTTTAATATTTCTTGAAGATTTATGTCTTTGGGAATTATTTTTTAATTTAAAAGACTGTTCATCTTTTTAATTTCCCTCAAAAATAATGAGAAAAATTGAAAAAAAGAAGTTTTATACCTGAAAATAGGATTTAAGGGGATCAGGATCCCTTTTAGAATAAGAAAGATTATTCCAACTTTTCTTAAAGCTGTTAGCTCAATCCCAGTACTGAAAGGATTTTTCTTTTCCAAATTTAAACTCTTCTAATTTTAATTAACAATTTTCAGTCTTTAAGATACATTTAACTCTTTTAGAAATTCAATTGTTTTAATATTCGTCAATAAAATAATTTTAATAATTAATTTGAGTTATTATATATAGACTGAGGTATATTTAATTAAAAATGTCCAAAATTAAAAAAAAATATATTTTTTTATTTAAAACTTATTTTTTAATTTTTCTCTTTTTATTCTTTTCCGCAATCAAATAAAAATAAAATTATTTTTTATAATCGTCCTCATCATCAATCTTGACAATAATAAATAATTTTACAAAAATACCTATACGCAATATTTCCCGTGCCAATCGACATTATCGGGAGTAAAAATAAAAAACAAAAAAGGAAAAGAAGGAGATAAAAAAAATCATCTTTTTTTATCTACTTGTATTACTTTACAAACAGACTTACTTAATATTTTATATTTTCATTTTTATATTCATATTAAATAACTTTAAAAATGCCGACAATTATTATTATTATGATGCCAAAGTTCTTCTTCTTTTTTTCTTTTTCTTTAAATGCCCAAAAATCTCGATGATGGGGACGGGAACGGAAGAAATGAAAGAAGGACTCTAAGGCGAAAATAGGATGAATTGATGACTCTTTACCTTAAAAAAAGTATTTATTATTCACTAAGAAGAAGAAGATAAAAAAGGAAGCAATTTAGTGGTTTAATAATATAAGGAGTTGGGGTAAATACCGACAAAGATGTTCTTCTTTTAATTTTCTCAATCCCGTTATTTTACACCTCATTTATTTCATTTTTATCTGAAATATATATAATTTATTAAAACTGTAGAATTATATTATTTTGTATTTTTACAAAAATTTATTAAAAATTTTAAAGGATGGCATTTTTGTTAATTTTTTTGGCAATTTTATTAAAAATTAATATTTTTTTTAATTGGGTTATGTTGAAATAATTAAATAAAATAATTAAATTATATTGTTTTATTTATTAAAAGTCCCCTTTTTTAAATTAAAATTTTATTGTATTATTAAAGATTTTGTTTTTAATTTAATTGATTTAAATCATTTTTTAAAATAATGATAGATATATACCTATGTAATTAATTTAAATTTTAGTCCTCTCTTCCAATTAATCTTCTAATTTTGTAAATATTTAATTCTATTTTTTATGACAAAAGGGTCTTTTTAGACGGTATTTTTAGGAAGATAAGTAAACAAAAAGTTTTATAAATCGTGTCTTTTTAATTTTTAAAAATTATATTAATATTATAATAATATATTGATATAATTCCCAATCTGTATTGATATATCTATTCCATGCATTTATGGGTCATTGCCTATTTTTTAACGAATAGTCGGTCTAAACAAACAAAAAATCAAAACAAAAAACTATCCGTTGCAATTTCCATTTTTTTAGTTATTTTATTCGTCAATGGATTCTTTTGGCATAAATTTTATTTTATTTATTTTTTGTCGGTAATTTTGAAAATAAAAAATAATAATTTTTTATATTATTAATACCCTTCTGTCAATTGCTTGCTATTTCCGCTTCGTTGTCATCCTCCCATTTTTTTGTTTTTTTAAAAAGAAACTGTATATATTTACATTTAATAATTTATATATAAATATATAATATATTATATTGTTATTTCTGGGAAAATTAAAAAAAAAGAAAACAATTGACATAAGAAAAATAACCCAAACAATGCCGACACTTGTCTTTTTCCTTCCCCCGTTTTTTTAAGTTTGCATGAAAAATTTTTATTGAGAATTTTTTATAAGAATATACTGTATATATTTTTTTAATTTTTAGAGATCGGGAAAATTTAATTATAAGTTAATTTTAAGTTTTTATTGTAAAAAAAGTGGTAAAAGGGACTCGAAAACCAACAACTTTAAGAAACGAGACTTTTTCCCTTTTTTAGGCTCTATTTTCAAATTTTGTATTTACAAAAATTTTATTTTAAAAAATTTTTGTATTTTTTATAATGTTATTTTATCATTTTTTGATATTTTTTTTTTAATTTATTATTTTTAAAATAAAAAAACATAATTATTTTTAAATACTGGATATAATCCAAAACAACTTTTTTTCTTTTTTCTCTCTCTCAATTTATTTTGTTTAACTAATCTTTTTAAATAAATATATTTAAATTTTTATCCTTTTTTGTCAAGTATGTTTTGCTGTCTGCGCGTGTAAATAAATAAATAAGAGAGTACTTGAATAAATGGGGAGAGTTAATTCTTCATTTTTAAATTTATTTTTGTCTATTTAAGGTTTTATGTGTGTGAGAATTTTGGGTAAAAACTTGGAAAATTTTATAAGAATAATTTTCCAGCAGAAGGAATTAATAAAAGACAAAAAATAAAGAAAAGAAGGATTTAAAGTAGTGAGAAAACGGAGAGTTAATCCCTCCTCATCTCATTCACATCCAAGTAAGGAAAATAAAACACTCCTTAAATGATATCACAACAACAAATATAAACACTACCAGGCGCACAAATAAAAAAAATAAATTTTAATTTTAGCTTTTTTTTTTAATAATTTAAAAAAAAGAAATTAAAATAAATATTAAAACAGATTATTTATTTTTTTAATTTAATTTAATTTTAGCTCGTGAATTTAAAAATGTTTAAGTTGTAAAGCTAAAATACAGGAGTAGTGTCAAAAAGTTGTGATATCAAAAATTCAGAGGAATTTTAATTTTTTTCAATGTTTTGGGTTTTGAACAAGATTACTTACAATAAAGTATTTTTAATTAAAAATTTTTTTTATTAAATTTGGAAATAATTAATTAAAACGAATATTCGATCTGTAATAAATAAATATTTTCTTAAATTATTAATTTTATTTTATGTCTATATTATTTTTATTTTTAAATTTTTACACCTTCTTTATCTAAAAATCCTACAAAACTTTTCGCCCTTAAAAATATATTAAAATATAATCCTTTATTATTATACCATAAATCAGCAAGTTTTATTTTATTTATTCCTTAATCTTGATATTTTTATATTTTTATAGAGTGTAAAAAAAATATTTTTATTTACCAATATTATTATTAAATATTTTTTTAAATAATATTTATATTTTCGAATTAAATAAAAAAGAAATTAATTGAAAAATAAATTTTAAATAAATTAATTTATTTATTTCTTTTCTGTTTAATATATAATATTTAAAATAAATAAATGTTTATTATTTTAATTTCTCTTGTAGTTGTGAATGAATTATTTTTATAAATCTCATATTTTTGTAAGCTATTATTTAATGGCTAATTAATTAATTATTTTATTTTTTTATAAAGTTATATTATTTGATTATTTTTTAGAAAAATTGGAAATATTGAAAAAAAAATAAAAATATTTTTTTTTATGCCAATAATTATTTTAATTTGGCAAAATGAATTTTTATGGAATTTTTAATTTTTCTTTATCACCTCTAAACTTTTTCTTTTTTTTATCATTATTTTTTTATAATTCGAAAAAAAATAATTTGAACTAATTTTTTATTTTATCATTTCAGACATTTTGCCACATATTTATTTAAATATCATTAATATTTTTAAATTTTTTATTAGAAAACTTTTTTTTTCTCACACTCCTTTTTTATTTTTATTAAGGGAAATATATTTATTTTTATTTTTTTATTGTTCTTTTGTATAAAGTTAATATATAATGTTTAATAAAATTGGCACTGAGAAAATATTTAAGTAGAAAACTCCAAGTTAGTTGAGAATTTTGTTGTTTTGTTTATAAGTTTATTAAGAAGAAGGGAATAAAAAAATTAAATAAATAAATTAATTAATTTTAAATTTATTTTTGCTTGGCTAATATTTCAATTATCCGTGAGAATAAAGCTGTGAAAGAGAATAAATAAAATAAAATTAAATATATTTGTTTTTATAAAAGAAAATTGTGAAGACACAAATATTATTTTATTGAAAAAATAATTAAAAATTATTTTTTTTAAATTTAAAAAATAAAATAATAATTTTTTCTGAAAATTTAAAATTTTTTTATCAATTATTTTATTAGATCAATTATTATACAAGCAAAACACATTATTAATTTGTGTGATTTTCCTGTTGTAAAAATCTCTGAAATTTTTCTTAAAATTTATTTACTTGCAGAATTTCAAGGTTGTAAAAAAATTTGAAATCCTCTAAGATCTGATTTTTTCTATTTTTTCACAAAACTAATTTTTAAAACATTAAACCAGACTTTTTTAATTTCTAATTAAATTATGTTTAATTTTATTACAAAAAAAAAGATATATTTAATATTTTATTTATTTTTAATTATTAAATTATTTTATATAATCTCTCCCTTCTTTTTAATTAATTAATTAATATATTTATTAATTTATTTATTTTAAATACATACATACTTATCTAATAATCTCTTCCTCTCTTTTATTTTTTCTTCTCCCAATCCACCCGCAAAATGATCGCAAAATCCAATCTCTTTTTCTCTTCATTTATTAAAATAAAATGCCATTAATCAAATCCAATTTTGCTCATCAAAATTGTTCAATATATTTATTTTTATATTTATTTATTTATTTAATAATAGTGCGCGTTGTAATAATAATTATTATATTATTTTATTAAAAAAAAGTTTTTACAAGACAAGAAATATATTTTTACAAATTGGTCATTTTTAATAAAGTCAATCGTTTTCTCCTTATATTTTTTTAATTATTTTACAAAAATAAAAATAGTAAAAATAAGTAGTTAGATATTTATGTTGATATGTCCTTCAATTTTATTCATTTATTATAAAATTATTTTATTTTTAAAAATATTAAAATTTTTAAAATTCTTTAATTTAAATAAATACCTCTAATATCCTCCCAATAAAATTAAAAAAACATTTTTGTTGTTAAATATTTAAAAATATAAAAATTTAAATCTTTTGATTTCCTTATATTTTTATTTTATTTTTTTAATTTAAAAAATTAAATAATTATTTAATAAATTTTCTTAATTTCTCGACAATTTTATTTACAAATTCCTTATTTTTTTCTAATTTTTTATTTTTGCCATCTGTAGCAAGATGCTCTTTTTTCTTAAAAAATTTCTTTTTTTCTACTAAAAAATATTAAAAATTATTATATTATCATTAAATTGACATTTAAATAAATATATTATTGACCATTAATATTATTTTTTTAAAACAATTCCTTCCTCTTTAATTCTTCTTATTTTCTAGGCCAATTGCAAAAATAAATAAAATGAAAAAGAGAAGGGGATTACAGTAAATTGTAAGAAAAGACAAGCAACAAAAAACATGAGAGACAAGAAAAAATAAAATATATATTTTATACATTGGTGTATTAAAGAATATTTTGACGAATAGTAAAATAATATTATAGTATTTTTATTTTATTTTTTTTTTTTGCAAAAATAGCTTTAGATTAATATTTTTATTAATTTATTATTTTGCAAGATTTAAATAATTTTTTTAAATTAATTTTGATTTTTTTGCTTTTTATTTTTTATTTTAAGGAATTTTGAAATTTTGGGGATTTTTTAATATTTAAGAATTGATTTTTGCAAAAATTTGTTTAACTTATTTTGAAAATATATTCCTAAATTTATACCAAAAATTTAAGAATTCCTACAAAATTCTAAAAAATAAAAAACTTAAAATTCCATGGATAAATAACTCAATTACTTTTAATTTATTTAGTATTTTTATTTAAAATATAGATTGGCAGGTAACAGAGATTTGAATTGAAATATTTTCATTTTTGTCTTTTTATTATTTTTAAGTAATTTTTTCTTAAATTTTTTGAATTTTCAATTTTTGAATTTCTCATTTTGATCATTAATCCTCTTTAAAAATATTTTTTAATATTTTTAAATTTTTTTATTAATTAATTAAAAAATAAACTAAATCAACTACCCAATTTATCTATTTTTACTAATCTAAATAATAAATCACTTTTTTTACCAATTGGTTAAAATTAATGTTTATACACACAAAATATCATCACTTTATTACTTTTTTTATTTATTTATTTATTTTTTCTTTCCCCCAATTAAAAAATATAATATTTTCTTCTTCTTTTTATATTTTCTTAATCGTTATATATTTATTTATTTATTTTTTACCTTCTTAAACTCCCAAAAAATCCGTTTATGACCCTCTCGGCCTCAATCGCACGATTAGAATCTCGTCTTATTTTTTTCCTTCTCCTATGGATTCATTTTTAATAAAACAAAAACAATTAATTTGCCATCGTGCAGCCCATAAAAATGCCAAAACGCAATTCTACCTGTTTGCGCGCGTAGTAGAGGGAGAGAAAGTTTATTTTAAAAAAGAAGAATTTAAAAAAAATATTTTTTTTAGGTTAAATTCGGATTTATTAGATAAACTTGAGTATTTTACTATTTTTAATAAATAAAAATAAAATACTTATACAATTTAGGTAATTTAAAATTTAAAAAGAATGTTTGGTATTTTTTTTTTTAAATTACTTAAAAACACAAAAACACACACTGTGTAAAATAAATATTTTTTTGATTTTTAAAAAAATCCATTTAAAAGTAATTTAACTATTTTTGGCCTCCCTTTTCTTACAAAAATAAAATAAATAAGTACTAATTTAATTAAATAGAACTTGTGTTACTGTCTCTCAGAGCAAATCAAATAAGCTAATAATAATATAACAAAATGCCTTAAAAAAATAAAAAATAAAATGAAAACCCTCTGAAATAACCAAACAATACATTAAACAGAAAATCACGGGAATTTTTTAAAATTTTTAAAAAATTCCAAGTCTAAAATACTTTTATGCAGAATAACATTTTTTGATTGGTCTTAAAATTAAATATTTTTTACAATTTTAATTATTCTTCTATTTTTTTTATTTTCCATAAAATAAATGTTTAGCGAGAGAATTTATTAAAATTTTATAAAAATATTTTTTTAAGGGCATTTTATTTTTAAAGTTTATATTATTAAGGGACTGACACCTCTCACATTTATTTATTTTTTAAAAATCAGATAAGAACAAAATATAAATATGGACTGGCAGAATAAATAAATAAATTATTGAAAAAGGAGGAAATAAAAAAAATATTTTGATTGGCGCTTAAAATAATCTTTTCTTTATTTTTTCGTCTCAAGGGCAAATTGAAACCAAAATTTTTTTTGGGGGAAAATGATGGAAAAGGCTGGTAGAGGAAAAGTTAAATTAAATAAATAGAGAGAGAAGAATAAATTTAATAATTGAAAGATGAGGAAAGGGAAGAGAAAAATTTTAAATCTGTCAGGAAGGAGAGGGGATTGGTGGACTTTATAGTAGTTAAAATATTTTTTTTTTAATTTTCTCTTGTCTTTAAAAATATTTTTTTATTATTAAGGAGAGAAACATCTCCTCTACTTTTCTTAAAATAAAAATATTATTTTAGTCAACTATTTTAAAACAATTATATTTAAATAAATTTTGAAGGATTTGAGAGATAAGAAGGGAATAATTAATTATTTATTTATTTATTATTTTTGGCGAAAATTCTCTAAAAAAGTTTTCGCGCGTGTCGTAAACGGCACTGACTGCCTTACAATTATTTTATATCTTCCTCTAAAACAAAATCATGTTCTCAATTAAAAAAAAATTATTTTTAAATTAATTATAAAATATTTTTTAATATTTTATAATTAATTTTCTATTTTAGAATAAAATAGAAAATTATTTCTTAAAAATATCCTCCCCCTAAGATTAACATTTAAAAATAAAATATTTCATTTTAATTTAAACTAAAATAATTATTTTTTAATAAAAATATGTTTTCTATTTTTATTAAACTTTCTTTGATATTTTACCTATATTATTAAAGTGATTTACTATTAGAGAGTAATTAATATTTAATTTATTTATTTTTATTTTTAAACTCTTCATTTTTATTTTAAAATAGCCTAAAACTTTTCTAAATTTTACAATATTAATATTATACAAAAATCCTTCTCAGTTATTCCAGTAAATTAATTTTACGTCATCTATTCATTTTATTCCCCACTAATTGATTTATTTGTTTTTTAGCAGATTTTGGTCTCAATAGTTTATTTATTTTATTAACATTTTTAATAAAGCCACTGAGCTTTAATTTTCTATAGTCTTTTATAGTATAACTTTTTTTAATTTTAAAGCTGTAATTCTCTTGTTATTATTTTTTATTATTAAATTATTTTTTTTAAATTTTTAATTTAATAAATTTACTTTTCTTAAATTGTAAAAAATTAATAAAAATATTAATTAATCTTTTTTTATTACACCAATAATAATTTTTTTAAATAAATCCCTTTTTTCAGTTATATTGTACCATTTACTTTTTTATTTCAACTCTAAACTTGGTCATCATCTGTCGTTGTTTTATTGTTGTCCATTTTATTTATTTATTTTTTTTATTTTTTTTTCAGAAGAGAATCGTGTCATTTGCTTTTTTTCTTATCTTTTTTTACTTTAATCTAAAATAATAATATTTAATAATTATTAAAAGTTAATAATAATAATAATCTCTCTCATATGCGCGCCAACTGTTTTAATAAATCTAAAAAAATATTTTATTATTAACCAACTGTTTAAAACATAATAATTATTATTATTACACTTTAATATATTTGACACCTTTATTCAATCATTTTTCTTCTTTTTTTCTTATAAAATATGTGCAAATGTTTTGTTTAGTGTTAAAAAGGTGTCAGCCACACAAAAATGTTTTAATAATATTACCGTAAATGTACTTTTATAGGTATAACATTAATACATTAATTTTTTTAATCCTTGATATTTTAATAGAATATACTCTTTCTCCTATATTTTAATTTTATTTAACATATTTAATATTTAAAAAAGATTTTCTATTGGTAAAGGACTTATTGGAGAGAAGGGGTTATTTAATAGCAAATTTATTAAAATACCTATATTTATCAATTAAATTAATAAACAAAATGTTAAAATTAATTTTAAAATTATATGGTATTTTTAAATTTATGAATTCAAAAAAAAATGTTATTTTTTTTCTGTTTTTACTACATTCTTAGTTATATTATTAAAGATAAAAAATTAAAAAAATTTCAATTTTTTTAATTTTTTTAATTTTTTATTTTTTGGGTGTGTTGAATTTCTTTAAAATTGACATTTTAAAAGTAGTAAATTCACTAAAACATTTTTATATAATTTTTAAACACACTTTTATATATCTTTCACAAATCTTTCTTTTTTCTCTTCTTTTTTTCTCTTTATTTGATTGGACAGATGTTTAATTATATTTTAGTTATGTTTTTATTCTTCTGTGACCCTTCGCTAAAAAAACACCCTCTCCTGCTGTGGTGTTTAAAATTAAGTATAAAAAGGTGTTAGATTGATGACAGAAAAGTGTAAAAAGATTAATATATATTTTAAAAAATATATTTAATATTGTAAGGGGAACTAAAACGATTTTTTTATGTTGGCCACAGGTCGCCCGAAATTTAACCTTTTTTTGTTTTAATATAAGGAAAGAATTTTATAACACGATAGGTATTATATTTATTTTATTTTTAATAAAGTATTTTTGTGGATTAAATAAATATTAATTTCAATAAAGTCAGACAAAAAATTTTTATTTTTAATTTATATAAGGGTTAATTTTTATTAATTTAGAAAAAAAAAATTTTTTAAATTAAAGAAAATTAGTTCAAAGTTATAACCTCTGTTTTTTAAGAAAAAAATATTTGAGAGTTTTAAATTTTAACATAAAATTTATATTAAAAATTTTAATGGGAGAAAAATGCCAATTTTACAATTTTTTTACTTTCCTTTGTAACAACAAAATTATTTTTTTTTAAATAAATGTGTCATTTGTTTTAAAATAAAATTAATTGTTAAACATTTCTTTTTATTTTTTTATTTTTCTTAACTTTAAATAAATTTATTTTCTCATTAATTTTATTTTTTTGAACTTTTAGCATTTCTCTTCAATTTATCACTTTTTGACCTCAAAAATATTTGAAGGTAAATTTACGACAAAAACAAATTTATTGTTTATCCTCCCCCAATTTTTAACAACAAAGAGAGATTATTTGAGGCTAAATAAAAAGAGAGTTAGTAGTTGTTTTTTTTATTTTTTTTTATTAATTTTACCATTTAATTAACAAATTTTAATTTAATTAAAAATTAATTATATTCACTTATCTTCTATATATCCAATTTAAATATTCTTATTTTTTAAATATTTTATAAATTCTTCAAATAAATACTCAATTTTACCAATCAAAAAAAAATTCAAAATTAAAAAAAAATTTTAAACATTAAAAAAATAAAATATAAATAAAACTAAACATTTTTTTAAAAGTTTTTTTTAAAGAATATAAATAATTTAAAATTCAATTTTTATACTCTTAATAATATTTTAAATATTCACTTGTGTTTAACACCTGGTGTAAATTAAAAAAAATAATTTTTTTTTACTTCCTTACTGATTTTCTTAATATTATTTACCTCATTCTTTTCTTTTTTATTATTTTCTTTCATTTTATTATTTATCCATATTTAATCTTCTTCTTCCAAAAATCCAATCTGCGCGCAAACTTGTCAACTTTTTGGGCGAATTAAATGTTTTGGAGCGTGCTTATATATTTAAATAAGTACTTATATTAATAATATTTGTTGTAAAAATATTATTTAAAGATTTATTTAAATTTATTTTAAATTTTTAAATTTTTTTACAAAATATTTTTTAACTTTACGGTCATAAAATTAACAGCTACATACTTAAAAAAATAGAATTTTATTGTAATTTGCGCAAGCTAAAATTTTTAAATTTAAATTTTAAATTTTTTTAGACTTAGATAAGTATTTGTGTTATCAGTAAAATATTTTAAGGCTTTACTATTTTTAAATTATTAAATTTTGTATCTCTCATTCCTCTAAAAATAAACTTTTTACGCCCAAACATTTCTGCGCCTAAATATACCCTCCCATCTTTACAACTCTTCTTTTTACCCTTTTATTAACACAATTGTATACATTACAAGTAGATAAATATATTTATAGCATTAAATTGACACCACCGCACTGTTGGATAGTTTTAGGTAAAATAAGAGGATAAGGAAGAAGGGAAAAATTAAAAATTAAAAAAAAAGAAGAAGAAGAGTGCATTCATCCATTTACGAACAACAATAGAATTTTTAGAAAAAAAAAGATAAATTATTTGGGTTGGTTATAGATGTATATAAATGCAGTAATGTAGTAGTAGTAGTTAGTGGTTGACATGAATATAAAGGAAAAGGAAAAAAATAAAAAAAAATTATATATTTTGGCGGTATCCATGAAAAGTCATTTGAAAGAATGATGATTTGATTGGTAACGACATTGTGATGATGAAAGTATTTTTGTGTGTGTGTGTTGTGTTATTTCTGCTGTTGAGAGAGCAGATATGTAAGTATATATGTGTATGTCTGGGTGGCGAAAATAAAAAAATTAAAAAAAATTGGTAAAGGGATTCATTACATATTTTAGATTTTGTCTACCACACGCTGCTTGCTTGCCATTAATTCCCCTTTTCTCTATTACAAAAATATTTTTTTTAATTAAATTTAATTTATTGACTACATATTTTAAAGGATTATTTAATTTGGAGATATTTTATATCATTTCTATAATTTTTAAAAATATTTTTAATAAGTTAACTTTCATTATAAGAACACAGGGATATAATAAATAAAAGAATATTGTTCCCTAAACTAATAGTTTTCCTTTAAAATCTAAAGTAAGGAGAATATCCGAAGTTTGTGAGTAGGTCCTTTTGGGTGTCCTTATAAAGGAAGTCAATTTGTGCCAATATATAATTAAATATATAAATCATTGTAATATCCCCTAATTTTATTTTTTCTTTTATTAATATATTTATATTTTCTCTTGTAAAAATGCTTTAATAGATCAAGATTTGATAACGACAAAATAATTATTAAATTTTTTATTCTTTCTTCTTCTTTGATTTACGCAATTGATGGGTAAAAATAAAAAATGAGGGAAAATCTTTTTACAGTAAAAAATATTATTAATTAATTAAATTAATAATTAAAAGATTAATAAAATTGATGGCGGAAATGAGCGGTAAATAATTCTTTGATCAAGCTTAATTAAATTAGGCATAAATAGATTTTTAAATTATTAAATTAAAAATGCATCAAGTTTATTAAGAGCGGTAAAATTAAAAGAGAATTATTTAATCAAGTTTTTTTTTTAATTTTTATTAAATAATTAAAATATTTAATTTTTTATTTTCAAGTTTTAGTTCAGGCGCTTTTTTCAGTTAAAGCATTTTTAGGTTTATTTATTTTTCTCTCTTTTCTTTCCTTACACATGTAAGTATTACTGTAATCCTCTCTCTCATTCTCTTTTTATATATTTATCTAATAAACAACCTAGTAGAACAACTAAAAAATATTTATTTAAATTTAATTTTTTAAATAAAATTTTATTTATTAATTTAATTATTTTACTTTTAATTTCTTTTATTTTAATATCTCCTTGTTATATTTATTTATATATTTTTATGTTAAAATTTTTATACTTTAAAGCGAATATTTTTGCTATTTTTTACGAAAAGTTATTTTTTTTTGTTGAACTAAAATTCTTTATTTAAAAAAAATCATTTATTCAATGCACGTTTATCTTACAAAATAAAATATATTTTTTAGCTTCGTCTTTAACATATTTATTTTTACACAATTATCTTATTTTTTCATTTTTATTGCTGTTAGATTTTTACGTGATTTTTTAATGTATTTTTAATTTTAAAATTAATTTTAACTTTAATTAATTTTTTTCCGAATTAAATCAAAGTTTTTCACGAAGAAAAAAATTTATTTTGTGAATTAAGGATTATATGTTTTAAATTTAAATTTTAAAATAATATTGAAAATATAAATATTTAATAAAATAGTAATTTCAGATATTTTTTAATTAAAAAAAATCAAATTTAAATTTTTAAATATTCTTTTTAATGTTAAAATTCATAAAAACATTTTTTACATTAAAATTTAAATTCAAAATAATAATAAAAAATTTATAAAATTCTCTCCTAAATTTATTCTGAAGAAGCATTTTTCTTATTATTTTTAAAACATTTTTTCCTCTCAAAATTTACCTCATTTTTATTTACATATTTTTATTAAAAAAATAAAAAAATGTTTTTATGTGCATTTTATTAAATTAAAAAATTTTTTAATTTATTTTTTATTAAATTTTTAGTTTTAAATTAAATATTTTAAATTTTTTTTAATATTTTAAAATTTAAAAAAAAAATTTTCTTACTAAGTAAAACAATTTAAATAATTATTTAAATAATTCTACAAACTCCAAACCTTAAAAATTAATTTTTTTAATATTTTAATTTATTTATAAACTTGTCAAATTTAATTTAAAATGAGATTTATTTAGTAAAATTACTAAAGTTGCTGAATTTTTATTTTTTAAATTTTTTTCTTTTTATTTTTGTTTAACCCGTGCCCTTTTATCAACCTCAAGAATTTTAAAAAAAATTTATTTTTATTCTTTTTATTAAATTCTTTTCGTCATTTAATTAAATAATTACAGGAAATTCTAATTTTTACGTCACCAATTTATTTAATTTTTTAAATTAAAAAATAATTATTTTTTTAAATATTATTATTAAATAATACTATACATAAAAAATTAAAAAAAAATTTAGTAAATTAAATAAAAAATTATTAAATATAATTATTTTAATTAAAAAAATGATTTTTGTCCTTTTATTAATAAAAATAATATTTAAGAAATTATTTTATTTTTTTGATTATTTTATTTTTAATAAAGAGCTAAGGGATAGTTATTTAAGTAAATATTTTATTAAATATTTATAAAACAAAAATTAAAAAAAAAATTTTTTTAGGAAAATTAAATGAAAAAAAACTGAAAATAAATTTTTTTATTTAAAGCGGATTATCTTTTCTTCATACAAAATAATTTGTTGATTATTTTGCTGATTAGTAATATATAGAATGTTTTATTTTAATTTTATTTGATAAAACTATAATACACACATTTTTATTTATTTTTATTTTTTTAATTATTATTTTTTAATAATTTCTTTAAAATTAAAAAAAAAATTTTAATAAATTTTTTTATTTAAATAATTTAAAATAAAGCGGGGGAATATTGTTTTTTAATGCTAAAAAATGTCTTGGTGTTATACGATATTTTAAATTTTATTTATTATTAAATTTTAATATTTTTAAATTAATTTAATTATTTTTATTTAAAATCTCTTTTTTATTTTATTTTTTTTTTAAATAATTTTTTTCGTGTTCCGCCATGTTGTTTATATTAAATTAAATATTAATTAATTAGTAAATGTATTAATTTCCTTCACATTTAATAATATTACTTGTTACATTCAAAAATCGCTGGCGGCAAATTTTATTCTCGTCTTTTTAAAACATTTTTATTTTTTACATTTTTATAAAATTCTCTTCCTTCTACATATTTTCACAATCTCTTCTTTTTTATTTTTTCATTTGTCTTATATACTAATTGCCATTCTCATCAATCATTATAATGTGTACATACAAAAGTAATTTTTAAGTATTTTTATTTTATTTATGTACATATAACGAAATATCATTAAATTTATTATTGCCAGCTTTTTTTTTTAATTTTTTAAAATTTCTCTAACATCCAATTGACATCTTTTCCTCTTCTAAAAGAGGCAGCTGATGCTCTTCCCCTCCCCTATATATTTGTCTTTTTAGAGCTACGCCCTTTTAAAATAAATAAATATTTATTTATTTATTTATTAAATATAGTAAAACATATATAATTTAATTAATTAATTAATAACAAAAATTTGACGATAATTAATTTATTTATTTTGTTTAATTAATTGTGTAAAAATAAAGAGAAAAATGTTAACAATTTTAATTTAATTTTAAAATTACAAATTTTGAGTTAAAAAAATAGTAAATAGTTGTTGTTTTTCTAATTATTTTAATTTAAATGTTCTGACATCTTTTTAATTTTAAAATTTTATTTTCTTTTATTTTACTCTTTTTAGGTTAATCTTTTTTAATTCTTATTTTTAAATTTATTAATTATTACATATCTTTTACATTTCTCATACATCAAAAAAATAGTAAATATTTTATTTTCTTCACTCTAACATTCCTTTATTTATTTACAAAATATCAACTTGTTTTTTCCCACTTTTGTCATTTCTAATTAATTTTTTCTTTCCCGCACTGATTTTTTTTTCATTATGACAAACTTTTTTATTTCGATATATCAGTCCAACTCAAATGCTTGTATTTTTATGTTTTTTTATTGTAAAAATATTTATGAAGTAAAATTACTATATTTTTTATTTTTAGTTTACCACACGCAAAACAATAATATCATGGGGAATACGCTTGTAGTCATTTAAAAAAATAAAAAAAAAGATTTTTTTTTAAAATAATAATAGAATAGTTTGTTGTTTTGTTGTGTAAGTGATCGGAGGTATTTATTACTTTTTTTATTTCTTTTCTGTTTATAGAGCAACAAAAAATATTTTATTTGTTAAAAATAAATATAAATATTACCTAAATTTTATTTTTAGAATTAAAAAAGGTAAAAAAAAGAAGAAGATGAGAGGGGATATATTTAAAGGACAAAAAAGGTTATGAATTGTTTGGATATTTTTTGGTTAAATAGGGGGAAGTATTCCTCTCAATATAATGCTTTAATATACAGTAAAAGTTATTTTTTAAATAAACTTAATAATTTAATTTTTTTTTTTTTAAAATAATTATTTAAATTAAAAAAAAAAATTATTATTTAATTATTATTTTTTTTTAAATTTAATTTTAAAATTTCAAAATTAAAAAATAAAACAAATTATTTTTACTTTTGGCATTTTTATTTATTTTTCTTTTTATTTAAATATTTTTGAAACATTTTTATTTTTTTTTAATTTTATTTAATTGATAATTAAATTTTAATTTTAAATAAATTAAAAATATTTTTAATTATTTTAATTTAACTTTAATTTTCGTATTTCTATTTAAAATACTTATATAATTTAAAAATAAATTAAAATTATTTTATTTGTTTTTAAATAATAATTTATTTTTTGATTATTTATTTTTATTAAATTTATGTATCAAATTACTTTTTACTAATTCATATAAATATTTAGAAGAAAAACCAAATTGTTTATTTTGATTTTTCTTTGTTGTAAAACAAAATAATTAAAAAAAGAGATTGGGTGGTAATAAATACAAATAATCTCTAAATTTTACTATTTTTTAATTCTAATTCAAAAAAAAAATAAATATTTTCTAAAAAAATTAATTAATGATTAATTTTTTGTCAAATAAAAAATATAATACACTAAATTAAAATAAGATTGGAATTCTCTCATTTTTATAAAATCTATCCGCTTAAAAATGTCCACATTTATCTCAATATTTTTTTACTTTAAATATTTAAAAATTTAAAATTAAAAAATAAATAAATTTATATTTAAATAATTCTGTTCTTTAATCATTTTATATCTTTATTTTTTATTTTCTTTAATTTTGCCGTCTCATTTTTAAAAGAATTATATTATTATTATTAACAATTAAGAGTAATTTAAAAAATATTTAATTTGACTTATTCCCTTTTTATAATATATTTTTATTTAATTTTTTGCCCTTTTCGGTCTTTGATTAATTAAATAATAATATTTATAAATTTCTTGAAAATCTGTAAAAATACGGAAATAAATATTTTTATTAATTTTATTACTTTGGCGTTTAGCTGACTTAATGTTTGATGTATAAATTTTATTTAGCAATTTTGTAAAACAAAAATTATTTTTTAATTTTTATTTAAATATTTAGACGAATAAAAGAGCTTATATTTTAATTATTTAATATTTAAATAATTAAAAATTTATTTAATTAATTTTAAAAATTAAAAATTTATTTAATTTTTAAGATTTTAAGGTAAATTTGTTTATTTAATTAATTGAAAAAAGAAATATCTGGAAAAAAATTTTTTTTAATTTAATTTTTAGAGCTTGAACTTTCGACCCCAATTTATTCAAAAATTTTTAAATAAATTCCATATAATTTTTATTTTTAATTTCCATTTTACCTCATTAATAAATTTTTTCTTAAAAACATCAATTTAATTTATTTAATATTTTTTAAATTTTTCTCATTTTTAATTCTTTTTAAATATATTAAATAATTTAGGTATACTTCTATTTCCGTTTTATAAGCTACTTAACTCCTCCTATTTTATAAATATTATTTTTTTACTGTATAATTTCCCTCAATATATGTTTTCTTATATTTACCAACCATTTGTACTCAAAACAAAATTTAAAAAATAAAATAACCAATGTTTAGCTAGTAAATATGTACATTAGTACATATTTGCCTCTCCTCTTTTTCCCTCTTTTTTCCCCTTAAAGCGAAAATAAAATAAAATATCCGCCCATCTATTTTACTTGTTTTGCTGCACTTTTAGCTTTTTATATAAATATATGTCTATATACAAAATAGACAAATATATATATATTTTTAAATAAGCTCCTCCTCATTTGTGTACATTTAAATATTTGTACATTTTACTAATATCCAGTCATAATATTTTTATTTTATATTTTTTAAAAATTTTATTCTATTTATTTTTTAATTAAAATATATTACTAATATTATATAAACTTTTTTATTTTTAAAATTTAATTAAAAATGCCTATATAAGTATATTCGCTACTTAAAACTTTAATTTTTTTTTAATTCCTATCATTTTTAACTGAAAAACAAACTTTTGCTTTTATCGAAAATATCGGTCGATTATTTCAATAAATATCGGAAAATTGTCAGAAATTTTGAATTTTATAAGTACATAATTTCAAAAATTGGGAATTACCTTAATTATTTTAAATTTTATTTAAATAAATCTCTATACCTTTTATTTTATTTAATTAATTTATTTTTAGAGCTTTTATAAATAAAATTAAATAATAAATGAATCATCATCCTCAACCATTTTCACTTCCTTCACAACAACAACAACAAAATCCTTCAGGTTTTCCATTTCCCCTTGATCCAGCAACTTTAGCCGCCTTTCAACCATTTATGGTACAATCAGAACATAGACGTAGAAATGCTACAAGAGAAGTTACTGCACCTTTAAAACATTGGTTAAATCAACATCGAAAGAATCCATACCCTACAAAGGCTGAAAAGACATTTCTTGCTTTAGTTACACGAATGACTATGACACAGGTATTTTTTTTTTAATTAATTAATTTAAAAAAAAATAAAAAATATAACTATTATTAGGTAAGTATGTATAATAATATTTTATTTTTTTAATAAATTTAAAAATAAAAAATAATTTTTTTTTTAATTTTTATTTTGTTGTGCTGCGCGAACAGAGCGGAATTGCTATTTGCTCGTTAAAATTTTTTCTTTTATTCATTTAAAAGCATATGTTTTTCCTTTTTAAAAGAAATATAGTTGCTGTAAAATTTCAAAAGAAGCGGTAAAAAATAAAAAAAAAATTTTCAAAGCAAAATATTCTCTCCTTAAGAATTTCCCTTTGAAAAAAGGCAAAACATTAATTAACAATTTTATTTATTTATTTATTATTATTTAATTATAAATAAATTAACAGGTCAAATAAATTAATAGAAAAAGGCTAAAAATATTATTTTTTTCTTTTTAAGTGTTTCGGTTTTTTTCTTTTTTGTTCCCCTTAAGTGGTTAGAATTGCGGTTTTTTCTTTTTATTAATTTTGCGTGTGGGCAGCTGAACCAAAAAAGCACTAAATCAATTTAAACTTTTAATATGCTTCGCTTTGGGAGATTTTTTAATTTTTTTTAATTAGTCTATTTTTGAGATATTGGACATTTTTATATAATTTAATTTTTTTGGCTCTACCTTAGGACATGCGTCCCATGAAAGTATATGCGTCCCAAAATTAATACATGCGTCCCATCAGAGTATATGCGTCCCAAGATTAGTATATGCGTCCCATCAATAAAAATTAGGCAAGACCACACCTTTAATTTGAGTCCAGGAATTTCATAAGGCGAACCTTCTCAAAATTTTTATTTGGTAAATCAGTATATGGAAGCCCTTCTATCTCTATTAAAGAACACACCACTCTATCAGAACCTTCTCAAGCTCCTCTTCCTTTATTAGAACCCTTTCTCTCTATTATAACCCCTCCCTCTATTATTCAGACTCAAATATTGTTTTTGGGACGCATATACTCTGATGGGACGCATATACTAATTTTGGGACGCATATACTCTGATGGGACGCATGTATTAATTTTGGGACGCATGTCCCTTGATGGGACGCATATACTTTCATGGGACGCATGTCCTAAGGTAGAGCCATTTTTTTTTAATTTCTAAAATGTTTTATTTTTTTTCTTTAAGAATTTTTTAATTAATTTAAATAAGGGTTTAGTTTTAAAATAAAATTTTAGTTTAAATTAAAATTTATTAATTAATTTTATTTATTCAGGTTTCTACTTGGTTTGCAAATGCCCGTCGTCGTCTTAAAAAAGAAAGTGGTAATATGTCATGGCCACAAAGATCAAGTTCAAATGATGATTTGGAGGAAGGAGATAGAGATGATGATGTAGATATTGATAATGAAGAAAATAATAATCATCTTGAACAAAATAATATTTCTTCTTTAATGATGATGACCAATGGTGATATTAGAAGAATAAATAAACAACAAAATTTAATTGGTCAACAATGGCCTAATATTTTTAATGGACAACAACATTTAATTGGTAATAATGAAGGAATTATTTTAAATAATAATAATGAATTAGAAAGTGAAAGTCCTTCATCTTCTTCTCAACTTTTAAAAGAAAAAGAGGAAGAAGAAGATGTTATTAAAGAAAAAAAATTAAATGGAACAGAAAAAAGGTTGGTAAAATTTTAAGTTTTTTAGTGGTAGAGTTGGGCAAGCCGAGACCGAAAGTCTCGGATTACATTGGTCTCGGTTTTACCGGTCTAGGCCTCGAAATCGAGACTTTCGGCTTTTTTCGGTCGAGAAACGAGACTGACTTGAAATACCAAAATCTTTAAATACTAGAAAAGAAAAATATTTTTTATTTAGTAAAATAACATTTTAGTTTTCTGATCCAATGCATGAAAAAATTATGTTGTGGTAAAACAAATACGGACAAAATTTCTTTGGTGCCATAAATAGAATCAAATCCAGATGAAGAAGAGTATATTCATCAGAAGAGTTGGAAAAGATATTGAAAATAATATCATCATTTGTTAACTTATTTTTCGATATAAAATAAAAATTAAATAAATAATCTTGTCAGTCTCGGATTTTCTCGGTCTAGTCTCTCAAAATGTTTGTATCGGTTTGCCCAATTCATACAAAAAATTGCATTTTCGGAATATTTTTTTTTAAGGTATGAGGGAGAGGGGATTCCTAGGATTAACCCCCAGAAAGATCACGAATTCCAAAAAACAAGTAAATTTAATAAATTTGGGAGAGGAATCCCGCAAAATTCCATTATGAGATGCCCTATTTTTAAAAATCAAAAACTAATAATAAAAACGCAAAAATAGTTCTGGAATTTTTAATTGATTTTTTGTTAATTTTTTTAAATATTCATAACAGATAAAAGCATTTAAAATTACTAATTTTTTAAATTTTATAGGTCAATAAATAGAAAACGAAAAATTTGGTCAATTGCTGAAACATTGAAAAAAGAAGAAGATTTAATAAAAGAAGATAATAATAATAATATTATTGTAAATGAAGAAAAAGAAGAAAATGTTGAATATATAAAAAGACCTTATATTAATAGAAATGCTTTATCCCTTTCTTCTTTTCATGATTTAACTCCTAAAACAACAGAAAAGGTATAATATTAAATTAAATTAATTGAAAAATTGAAATTTATAAGGAATTACTATTTTTAAATATTATTTTTTAATTTTAATTTATTTATTTACTCACTTAAGGTTTAAAAATAATTTAAGAAAAGAGTGTCTTTTAAAATTGTTATAGTGTTTTTGTTGGAAATTTACTACTTTAAAAAAATTTTCTTTTTGAAATTGTTGTCCTATTAATAAAATATACGTATTTGATATTTATTCAAAAAATATTAAAAATATCTTTATTAATAAAAAAAAGTTTTAACTCTCGTTATAAAAACATCTATTAGCCCTTACCTTTGGATGTCCTTATAATTGGAGTTAATTGTTTATTTTAATAAAAATAAAATATTAATAATTAATTTTATATTTTTTAAAGCTAAATTCACCAATTTCTTCAAAAAATTTTGATTTAAAAAATTCTTCAATATATCCACAAAATAATAATTCTACTTCTTTATTATCCCATAATCCTTTAATTAATGGTTGTTCAACAACTTTTAGAAATATAGAATCAATATTACAACAACAAAATCAACAACAACAACAATTATTAATGCTTGGATTACACCCTCAACAATTAGCTTTAGGTAGTGGTGGCCTTTCTTTACCTCAAATACATCCTGGAATACCTGCGGCAGGTAAAATTAAAATATTTAAAAATTAAAAAGACCAAACTAATTTAAAATTAAAAAAAATAATTTTTTTATAGAGTAAGGTAATTAGAATAAAATACATAAAGAAATAATTTAGTGAATAAAAAAATTAGAAAATTAGTATCAATTTAATTTTTGGTATATTTTGGTCTTTAAACGGCATATATTTTATTAAATATTACATTTGTTGATTTGTAAATAAATTTAATTTTTTGTTTAACTATATACTGCAGAATGACCCATTTTCCGTACATTCCTTTATTTTCCCATAACTTTTTTTATTCTTTATATTTTTAAATAATTTTATGTTCATTTTATAGCCTGTTCAATTCTCTATTATTTAAAATTTTAGATATTTTTTGGACAGGCAAACTAATAGTTTTTAGATGGATAAACTTTTGGGTTATTCTGTGTATTTTTTTTATTTTTTTGTTGTGTTAAATTAATAAATTTAATTAAAAAATATTATTCTTATTTTTTAATTTCCTTTGCCCTTAATTTTCTTCCCTAAAAATTGTGAATTTAAAATAAATAATTTAGTAATTCTTTTTTAAATTTAGATCCTCACATTCTAGCTCTAGCATTTGCCCATCACCAACACCAACAACTTCAAAATAAAATAAAAGATCACCAACAACAACAACAAAAACAACAACAACATTCCCATCAATTAACTCCCTTTATGTTAATGGCAGCACAACATTTAGCTGCAACAATGGTAGCAGGAGGAGGTACAACATTACCTCCTAATAATAATAATAAAATAATGCCTTCTTCAAATGAAAAGGCAGAAGAACCTTCTTTTAATAATGAGAATAATTGTGAGAATTTAAAAAAATAATAATATTTTTTAAATTAAAATATTTGACACATATTTTTATTTTTAATAAATTTTAATAATTAATAAAATATAAATAATTTTCTTATTTTAATTTATTTTGACTTTAAAAATTTAAAATTCAAATCTAAAATAAATTTTTACATTTATTTTTTAAATTTTAAAATATTGTACTTTTTAAATATTTTAATTATTTAATAAAAATTTAAAAAAAACTTGATTAAATAATTCTCTTTGAATTTTACCGCTTTTAATAACTTGATGCATTTTTAATTTAATAATTTAAAAATCTATTTTTGCCTAATTTAATTAAGCTTGATCAAAGAATTATTTACCGCTCTGTTCCGCCATCAATTTTATTAATCTTTTAATTATTAATTTAATTAATAAATAATATTTTTTACTGTAAAAAGATTTTCCCTCATTTTTTATTTTTACCCATCAATTGCGTAAATCAAAGAAGAAGAAAGAATAAAAAATTTAATAATTATTTTGTCGTTATCAAATCTTGATCTATTAAAGCATTTTTACAAGAAAAAATATAAAATATATTAATAAAATAAAAAATAAAATTAGGGGATATTACAATGATTTATATATTTAATTATTACTTTATGTATTGATATACTTTGAAATTAAAAAAATATATATTTTCAAAGGTAAATTAATAATTTGAAAAATTTTAATAAAATAAAAAAAATATTCAATTTCTCTTATAATTATTATTTTTTTAATTTTCTTTATCCTCTTTTATACAGTCTAATTTTGTTATAAATACATCCAAGAGTGTGTACTTTAACGAGATTTTTATTTTTGTAAGGAACTTTTACTTATAAGATGACTTTTTGGATATTTTAAATTAATATTTTATATTTAAATATTTAAATAAAATTTAATTTTTATTAAAATTTAAGGTATTACATCTTCTCAACAAAATCAAAGTACTAAAAGTAATAATTCTTCCCCAATTAATCATTCAACAATTTCTATTCTAAATAATAATGAACAAAAGAAACAAAAACCCTCATTATTATTTGACAAAAAACAACAAATATTAACTGATCCAATACAACAAAATGGAATAATTAAAAAAGAAGAATTAAAAGAATGTGATAAATTAGATAGGACAAAAGAATAAAATTAAAAAAACATTTTTTTAATAATTTTTTTTCTTATTTAAAAAATCAGTTTAAAGAGTCCAATATCTATGTTACTCTGTTTTAGGTTAAAAACAAGAATACTTATTTTAATTTTTTAGAAATGGAAATAACTTGTTAAGTTCTCCCCTGCCTTTTTTACTGACAATCAGTTAATTTAATTTTATTATTTTTAGTCTAAAAAATTAGAAAAAAACAATAATTTTACGAAATTTACGGTTTTGTATTTTTATTTATTTTAATACTAAAATTAGATTGTTTAACATCATTAATTTTATCTGAGGCGGGTGTTTGAAAAGAAGGCTCTACTTCACTTTATGAGTCCCATCGAACATTAAGAGTCCAATCGAACATTAGGAGTCCAATGAAAGTTTATGAGTCCAATCAAAATTTATGAGTCCAATCTAAACTTTATGAGTCCTATCAAAATTTATGAGTCCAATGAAATTATTTAACTATGATTTTTTGTCAGGTACTTTATTTTTTTGAAAAATTTATTTTCGGCGAAAAAAATATAACTATTCTATTCGTCTCGTCGAGCTAAGTAGAATGATACTAAATTCGACTCGCAAAAATAAATATGAGCCAGGATATAGGTCCTTGAAAATTGAAAAATAATAGGGGGGAGTAAGACCATTTTATGTGATTACCGAGGCTGCTCAAAAACTTTTATTAACAACTAAGTTTCAATTAGTATAACTTTGTTCAAATTTGTCCAACTTAGACTATTTTGGTCTCATTCTACTAAGCCCGAGGAGCTCTTTCGAATGGCATATAATTTGTTAATATTTAAAAGTGTTGGAATTATAAAATAGGTCTTCCCCACTTCTCCCTGATTGACGAAAAATCATAATTTTTATTGGACTCATAAACTTTTATTTGGACTCATAAATTTTGATTGGACTCATAAAGTTTAGATTGGACTCATAAACTTTCATTGGACTCCTAAAGTTCGATTGGACTCTTAATGTTCGATGGGACTCATAAAGTGAAGTAGAGCCGAAAAGAATTAAGGTTACAAAAAATAGAAAAATTGAATATATTTTTTGTAGGCTTATTTTTCCATTTCTAATTTTTTGACTTTTGTTTATTTAATTTGTATATTTTTAATAAATAACTTTATTTTATTAAAGATTTATTATTATTTAAATAAATGTTGATTATATCTTAATTTAAAAAATAATATATTTAAAATCATTTTCTTTAATTTTAATTTTAAAATTATTTATTTTATTTTTTCAAAATTTAAAAATTAAATATTAAGGAAAACAGGCCAGAGAAAGGAAAGATTTTTCAATTGTGTATTAATTAAAAATAAAAGTAAAATTAATTTTAACATTTTTAATGTAACTTCACATTAATTAAATTTTCTTCTTCACCAATTCTTTCATTTAATCTAAAAAATATTAAATTAATATTTTTTAAGTACAAAAATTTTTATAGACTTTTACTTAAAAAATTAAAAAATATTTAACTAAGCCGATCTTTATGCGCATCCAAGTCCCTTTGTTTTGCAACCTTTTTCACAACATCTAAATTTAATTTTAATTATATTAATATTTTTTAAATTAAGTTTAACAATTTAATTATTTAATTAAAACTAAATAATTTTAAAATAATTTTTAATTAATTTTTATTTAATTTTTTACCAAAATTTTATATTTTAAAATAAAAAATAATTTATTTTACATGTATTGTTTGGATGGCAATACTTCATAAAGACAGCATTTATGTTTAGAATCACAACCAGCTATTTTATTATCACAAGTAGTTTGTAATCCTTCTCCATTTTTCATAATAATTATAAAAAATAAAACAGAAAAAATAATAAAATTTTTAAACATTTTAATTATTATTTTTAACCTAAAAAATGAAATATTAAATTATTAAAAAATTTATTTATTAGAGTTGCTTGAAAATTTTAAAATCTGTTTTAAATTCACTTAAGCTTTAATTAATTTAATGTTTTAATTAATTTTTGGCAATAAACTTTAAAGTCAAAACCGATCTTATTTGATTATATTTTTTGATAAGTTCTATTAAAATTAAAAGTTAAATAAAATAAAATAAAGTTTAATATAGAGTTAACAAACCGAGACCGACATCGAGAGTCTCGATCTGTTGATGTTATTGGTTTCTCTAGTTCGGTCTCGGTTTTATCGATAACAGTATTCAGATTGTCCCTCTAGTTTAATATGGAGACTTTAATTATAAATAAATCAAAATTAAGAATAAATAAATTAATTTTTTGAATTTTATTAAATATTTAGAATGAATTGAGATTTAATAATTTTTGCCTTCTATTTATTAAGAATTCTTGCCATGAATAAATCAAAAGTTAATTTTAAAAAAAAGACAAATATAGATATATTTATTGCTAAATTAATGTGCACAAAAATAAAAAATAAGGTAAAAGAATATTAATAAAAAAAATTAAAAGATGATTAAATAAAATTACCTAGAATTTTGGGATCCTTTTTTAGCTTTATTTCTTTTTATTTTATTTTATTTTTGCATAAATTTTAAAAATATAAATATTTAAAATTTCTTTTTTAAAATCTGTACAAATAAAAAGAAAAATTATGAAATTAATCTAAAAAATTTTTTTTAATAATTATCCCCTCTTCAATTTAATCAAATTATGAAATATTAATTTTTACCTAAAGTTATTTTTAATTTTGCAATTTAAAAAATTTATTTAAAAAATTGTATAAATTTATTTTATTTTTAGTTAATTTTTCATAGTAGAATAAATTTTGGATTATTAAAAAAATTTATTAAGAAAAAAAGCAAAGTTTTAGGCTTTCTTTTTTTGAATATTTCAGTAAAGCTTGTTGGGCCCTTGATGGAATGATGTTATAGGTCCCGTTGTGGCGTGCGATGTTGTATAAAGTATCCCCGATGTTTGGGGCCCCAAAGGTGCTGTTTATTGTTGTTCCCAAAGGTGTTAATATCCCCAAGGTCGATGCAGGCATATAAGCTAGAGGGAGCGTGGAAGGGAGGCCTTTCTGTTATATATTAGTTGGTCGGCGTCGAGGCCGACTTCCCGGGAAGCGCTTGGATGTTTACTCTACGCTTGCAATTGATCAGCGGAGTTCTCACAGAGTGACTTTGCAAAGTGACTTTTTCAGAGTGACTTATTTTCCCTGCTTCCTATTTCCTTATATGCTGGGACTTTGTTCATCCCCTTTCTTATCTTTCCATCTTTGGCCTGGCAGGATCAAAGTCTGCCTTACATTTCCTTATAATTTTAAAATATAAAAAATTAAATAATTATTTTAATTAAGCAAGTTACTTTAATTAAAAGGCGACAAATTATTGTTAAAATTAAAAAAAAAGAAACCTTTCTTACTGAAATCAGTTAATTTAATTTTATTATTTTTAGTCTAAAAATTTAAAATTAGAAAAAAACAATAATTTTACGAAATTTACGGTTTTGTATTTTTATTTATTTTAATACTAAAATTAGATTGTTTAACATTTTTAGGGACAAATGAATTTTATCTGCGGCTTCGTGTTTGAAAAGAATTCAAAGTTTAAAAAAATAGAAAAATTCAATTTATTTTTTGTAGGCTTATTTTCCATTTTTTGACTCTTTTGTTTGTTTAATTTGTATATCTTTAATAAATAAATTTATTAATTGAAGATTTATTTTCAAAAATTTATTATTTAGAAATTAATTACTGATTATATTAATTTTAAATAATAATTATAAGTATTTAATTCTCAGTTTCTTTTATGTATAATTTAAATTATTAAATTTATTTTATCATAAATATTTAAAAATTTTAATATTAGGGAAAATATGCCATAGAAAGGAAAGATTTATTTTAATTAAATAATTAATTTTCAATAATTATATATTATTAAAAATAAAGAAAAAAATATTTTATTTTAACATTTTTATTTTGCTTCATATTAATCAAATCTTTTTCTTCACAATTTTAAGTTAATCAACTATAAATAAATTAAATATTTTTTAACTCAAAAAATTATATTATACTATGCATTTACAAAAAAAAATAAAAAATTAAACCAACATAGGTTTTTTGCATCCGCCATTCTTAAGATCGCAACCATTATCACAACAACTAAATTTAATAATTTCTTTTTTTTCTTTTTAAATACATGTATTAATTTTTATAATTATTTATTTATAATTATTAGTGCCTTATTTTAAAAAAGTTTTTATTATACTAAATTTTTCAGAAATTTGATTTTTATCTAAAAAAATTTTTAAAAAATTTAAATTATTTTAAAATAAAAAAATTATTTAAATTTACAAGTAAGTTATGTAATCAGTTGGTTTTAAAGTTTTACTTTCACAGCATTTTTTTTGTTTACAACCTCCATTATGACATGATCTTTTATCTATTATTGTTCTTCCTTCTCCATTTTTAATTATTATAAAAAATATAATAACAGAAAAAATAATAAAATTTTTAAACATTTTAATTATTTTTTGTTAAACTAAAAAAGTAATAATATTATTTCAAAAATATCTTTAAAGTTTTGTTGTGTTCTTTTAATGAAATTTTAAAAATCTGTTTTAAATTTGCTAATTGTTCCACGACTTTAGCGACATATGCGCCGCAATTTTTAGTCTCGACATTTTTGGCGCCATTAACTTTAAAAAATAAATTAAAAGATTGTGGTTGGTAGCTCGATGAGCTGAGTCGAATAGTACCACTCTCTGATGGTGCGAAAGTGCTCCAAAAATATAGATCTTTGAAATTTGGAAACCATAAGAGTAAATTTCATTCTTTTATTTTTTAAAGTTAAAAAATCACGCGCAAATGTTGGGATACCATAATATAATAATAAACTCCCAAATGTTCATATATGATTTCTATTGGAATTAATTAAAATAATGAGTTTAATATCAAATTTAATTTATATTAATTAAAATTAACAATAAATAAAAATTTTGATTAAATTTGGAATTTTATTAAATTTTTATATTTTTTATTTTAAAAATTAAGAATTAAGTTTTTGAATAATTCTTGCCTAAAATAAATTATTTGGCTAAAATTAAGATAATTTAATAAATTGAATGGATTTTGTGTTTATAAAATTTTGTTAAGTACTGACGTCCATATGAATTTCTCCTCAAATTAAAGTCAATGTACAAACAAAAAAAATTTTTAAATTTATTTAATATTTATTTTAAAAATTTTTTTTATTTTATTTTAGCTTTATGTACGTGGAAAAACGTTTTTTTTATTTTATATTAAAATATTCATCAGGAATTTTCAATTTAAAATTCTTTTATTACAAACAGAGATTTTATCCAATGTCAAGTTACGCATTCATGTACACCAGGGATCGCGCCGACAAAAAATCAATTCCCGATTTTCGGGAATCGGGAATTCCCGAAATTTTTTAATTACCGATTTTCGTGAATCGGGAATTCCCGAAAATTTTGCATTCCCGATTTTCGTGAATCGGGAATTCCCGAAAATTTTCAATTACCGATTTTCGTGAATTGGGAATTCACGACCCAAAAATCGTCGGGAATTCCCGATTTTCGGGAATCGGGAATCGGTAAAATAGAAAATTTTCTCACAACCAAAAAATTAAAAAATTCGGCTGGCTCTTGTTCCAGAGTTGGCATGGAAATTCTGGATTTTTATTGTATCCAGATTCAAGATCCAGGAAGTTTCTGGTATTCTGAACTTTTTCTGGAACTGATTTTTCTGAAGTCCAGATCTTGGATCAGGTCCAGGTCTATAAAATAAATTAGAATTCAGTGTCCAGATCAAGGATTTTTAAAATTCCAATCCCTACTAAGTATAAGTGTCTAATTCACATTTTTAGCGCCGCGGCGAAAAATTTTGAAATTTTATGGTAATCAGTTGATAAAAATTCTCATATTTAATGACGCAGGTGAAATTTTAACTTGTCTTTTTGCTTCTAAAATTTATAAAACTCAAAACGCAAGAAACATAAATTTAACAAGAATTAATGAGATTTTAATATATTTTTCATACATTGGAATCGAGCCCTCGTCAAGAGTAGGATTGTAGACTAACGCGATAACCACTCAACCAAACTCTTGCTTAAATAGAAACGAATTAAATTATAAATTTCACTATAATTTCTTTTTCCATGGCAAGAAGCTAAAAAGTAAGAGAAAACTAAAGTGAGAGAAGTGAAAAGAGGGGTGTATTTCCCGATATTTTCCCGATTTTTCAAAAAAAAATCGGGAATCGGGAACGGGAATCCCGAAAATTTTGCATTCCCGATTTTCGTGAATCGGGAATTCCCGAAAATTTTCAATTACCGATTTTCGGGAATCGGGAATTCACGACCCAAAAATCATCGGGAATTCCCGATTTTCGGGAATCGGGAATCGGGTCGGCGCGATCCCTGATGTACACACCTGTACATGTACAAAACAGGAATTTTGTTTCTAAATATGGCAATTCAAACAATTTATAATTTTTTGGATTAAAATAATTTTTGATTTTAATTATCTCAATTTTTTATTTTCTTTTTTAAATTTTAAATTAATTGATTTTTGAGCGCGAATTAATCTAAAATTAATTAATTATTTAATAAAATCATCGTTGTTTTTATTTTTCTTAAGAAGTGTACATAATGTTAGATTTGTTTTCTTTATTAAAATTTTAATTTTCAAAAATTTAACTGTTAAATAAAAATAATACTGAAAATAAATTTATTTAATAAATTAATATTTTAATAATAAAATATAGAGATATTAGAATTACTCAAAAATATTATTAACTAATCAGTATTGTTGTATTTGGGTTTTTTCGACAATATATTTAAAAATTTAATTAAATTTAGTTTTTAAAAAAATTCTACTTCGTTTCATCAAATTATTTGAAAATTCTTTTAAAAATTAAATATTCCAATTATATTAGGAACTAGCTAGAAAATTTAGAAACTTTTTACTTAAAAGATAATTTAAGATTTATTATATTACCTAAGTAACTTATTTTTTTTAAATTTAATTTTTAAAAATATATTTAATTGTGTTTTATAGAAAAATGGTATACCCTCTAACTGTCCTTATATCTGTCAATAAACTTTTTGTTAGTTTAAAAATATTTGAAAAACATGAAGATTATTTACTCATTTAATTTAGTTTATCTAATTCAATTTAACCGAAAAAAATAATCAAAAATTAAATATTATTCAAAGAAAAACAATGTAAATAGGAAAAGAAAAGTTTATTTATTCATTATTTTAATAATTAATATTATTATTTAACATTTTGTCATTTCTTTTTAATTTAACTATAATAAATAATTAAAAATAATATTTAAGAAATTAATTATATTTAATTAAAAAATGTTTTTATTATTATCAAAAAAAACTTAAATAATTTCAATAAATATTTACCTTATTTCCTTTCTGTAAAAACCAGATATCATTGACTATAAAATAATTTGATAATAAATAGAAAATTATTAAAATTAAATATTTATTAAAGAAAAACTGTTAAGAAACTCTAAATATTACAAAAAACAACAAAATATCAAATTGGATTATTATATTAAATAATTGACACTACTAAAGAGTTTGTAGTTTTTTTAAGAATTACATTTTATTTTTTAACTTTTTTTAATTTGAATAATTTTAAATATTTAAAAATAGTTTTCCCAAAATATTTTTAATTTCTTTTCGAATGTTTTTATATTTTTGAAAATTATTTTGAGATTTTTAATATTTTCTAAAATTTAATTATAACAAAAATTATCATCTTACGTTGGGTACTTGCATCCGCGGCCACCATCACAACCAGTAGAATCTTTACTACAGCAACTTAAAATTTTAAGAGAAATTTTAAATAAGAGAAAAGCAATAAATTAATTTGTTAATTATAATAAAAATAAAATATTTTAAAAAATCAGTAAAGACATTAAAATCTTTAAAATATTAAATTAAATATAAAAATATTTAATTTTAGGCTAATTTATTTTAAAGTTAGTTATAAAAATTAATAATAAAAAATTATAAAATAAATAATTTTAAAAAATTAAAAATCTTTTTAAAATATTATTTAAATAAATTTAAAACTTACTGAGCATTTGGAAATGCGTCAGTTTCTCCTTCTTTTAATATTGTAAAAGGACAACATTTATTAGGATTAGGGCAACCTCTGCATAAAACAGAAGTTCCTTCAGATTTGTTTATAAAAATAAATATGAAGAAAAATATTAAAGTAGATAATTGAATAAATTTTTTAAACATTTTAATTTAATTATCTTTTTAATTTAAAAAAATTAATTATTTAAAAAAAATAATAATTTTTTAAAAAAATTAATTAATATTAAAATTTATTTTAATTAATATTTTAATAAATTTTATAATTAAGAAATTTTTTTTTCGTTTTGCAGAAATATATTGCTTTATCTTTAGTTTAAAAAAATGAATTTTTAATTTATTAATTTATTTAAAATTTATTTAATAAAATAAAATAAAAAACGGTAGAATTGTTAAACTGAAAGAAAAGTGTCAGAATTAATCTCTTCCTATTTTTTGTCATTTTATGAAATTGGTTTTAGGCCATTTTGTGAAGCTATAATTATTTTTTCGTTTTAAAAATCAAGAATTAAGTTTTCTAATAATTCTTGCCTAAAATAAATTATTTGGCTAAAATTAAGATAATTTAATAAATTGAATGAATTTTGTTTTTATTTATAAAATTTTTGTTGGAGTTTAAGTACTGAAGTCCATATGAATTTCTCCTGAAATTAAAGTCAATGTACAAACAAAAATATAAAATTTATTTAAATAATATTTATTTTATTTTATTTTATCTATTTTTGGAAAAATTTTTATTTTATCCAGAATTTGCAATTCATAACATTTTTTTTTACAAAACAAAAATTTAATTAAATTTCCAGACTAGTGGTAATTCAAACAATTTATAATTTTTTAATTAAAATAATTTTTGATTTTTATCTCAAGTTTTCATTTTCTTTTTTAAAATTATTTTAAATTAATTTATTAATATTTTCTGTTTATTTTTTTATAAAAATTTAGTTGAGCGGTTAAGCTAAATCTAAAATTAATTTTTTACTAAAAGTATCGTTGATTTTATTTTCTTAAAGAGGGACTAGAGTTGCACGGGATCGTGATCCCGACCAAAAATCAGGATTTTTATAATTCAATCCCGATCACAATCACGAGTATTGATCGGGGCTAAAGTCGGGATAATCTCGATCCGATCCCGTGAAACCCTAGTTGGAATTGTTCTTCTGATAAGTTTATTTTGTTATATAACTGTAATAAAATAAAATTTTTAAAATTTGAATCCTTATCGAATAATTGATTAACAAATGAAATGAAAAAGGTAAAAATCATGTATACATATAAGTATGTATGTTAATACATATAGTCCTTTATTTCCTTAAGACAATAATCAAATATAATAATAATTTGTCCGCAAAAAAAAGCAAACTTAAAAAATAATTTAAAAAATTTTTCCAATTTTTTAAAGCAAAAAAAGTCAAATTTTCGCCTGCTTCGCTAAAAATAAACCAAAAATGAAATTTTGAAAATTATTGTTCCATTAACTTTTCCGTTTTACTTTGGGCTGCGGTACATAGAGACCGTTTAATATGGAGAAAAAGTGCATTGAAATTTATAATTTTGTATATTTTTAATAAATAAATTTATTAATTGGAGATTATTACAAATATTTATTATTATTTAAATATTTTTTTCTTATAACAAATTAAATAAGGGTATTTCAACTCTGTTTCATTTAATTAATTTTATCCAAATATTTTATTTAAAATTAAATATTAAGGAAAATATGCCAGAGAAAGGAAAGATTTTTTTTTTAATATTAATTAATTAATTTTTAATAATTAAAAATAAAAGGAAAAAATCAGTGAAAGTTTATTCTATCATTTTTAATGTTGCTTCACATTAATCAAATCTTTTTCTTCACCAATTCTTCCATTTAATCTATAAAATAAATATTAAATAAAATAAATATTTTTTTAAGTCCAAAAAATTTGTATATAGAAATTAACAAATAAAAACATAAATTAGCCAAACTTTAATAGTTGCATCCTAATTTATTCTTTTTGCAACCATTTTTACAGCATCTAAATTTAAAAAATTTATTTATATTCTTTTTTAGTAATATTTAGTTTTTAAATATAAATTATTTGTCAAAGCTAATAATTATAATAAATAAAATTTAAATTTTTATATGAAAAAATTTTACAAAAATTTTAATTAAATTTTTGCAAAAATTTATATTTTAAAATATAAAAATAATATATATGTATTTACGTTCCCATGGTTGGATTTATTGTGTAATACAGCATGATTCCTCAGGAGAACACAATTTTGGATCACATTTAAAATTTATTCCTTCTCCATTTTTAATAATTATAAAAAATATAATAACAGAAAAAATAATAAAATAGTTAAACATTTTATTATTTTTTTAAACTAAAAATTAATAATATTATATTCAAAAATTTCTTTAAAAATGTATTTTAATTAAAGTTGTGTTCTTTTAATTAAATTTTAAAAATCTATGTTTAAATTTGATAAATTTTTAATTAATTAATTAATTAATTTTGTCAATAAGGGAATGCTTTTGGACAATTTAAAGTCAAAAATGATGCCACTTAAATGACACAATCAAATGTGCTGAGTAAACAAAATGGTCTTTAAATATTTAATTAAATTTTGGAAGGAAAACTAATCAAAAAGGTCATTGATTATAATATAATATGCTAAATATATATTTAGGTAATTTTTGATAATTTTGATAAATTTAGAATTTTATTAAATATTTATATTTTTTGTTTTAAAAATTAAGAATTAAGTTTTCTAATAATTCTTGCCTAAAATAAATTATTTGAATAAAATTGGGATAATTTAAAAATTGAATGATTTTTGTCTTTTATTTATAAAATTTATTGTTAAGTTTAAATACTGAAGTCCATTGAATTTATTTTGAAATAAAAGTCAATGTACAAACAAAAAAAAACATATTAAAATGTTGGACACTTTTCAGGAAGAGTGTACCCTCCTGCGGACTTTTTTTTGCGAACAAATTTTATTATATAAATTATTTACATATTATGTGTTGTGTGATTTTTGCCTGACTTTATTCACATAAGAATCATAATTTACAATTTGTTAAAATAAATGAAAAAACAATCTGGTCCTTTAAAACGTTGTCTCCAAACAAAGTCTATGGCCAATGGTCTTTTGCACAAACTTAAATATCTATTCATTTAAATTTACTCTAATATGTGGTATTTATTTTGGTAATTAGATGTTTTGCACTGACATTGTTTTTTACCATATACTTAAACACATTAGAATTTTTCTGCAAAAAAAGTCCACAAGATTTGCCCATTCTTCTTGAAAAGAGTCAAGGATGTAATATTTACATATTTATTAAATTCTTTTAATTTTATTTTAACAATTTTTAGAAATTTTTTTAGTTTATCCAGTTGTAATTGATAACTTTCTTTTTATTTACAGAATAAAAATTTTCCTTAATTTCCAGACTAGTGGTAATTCAAACAATTTATAATTTTTTGAATTAAAATAATTTTAGTTTTTATATATCAAATTTTCATTTTCTTTTTTAAAATTATTTTAAATTAATTTATTAATAATTTTACAAAAGTTTGATTGAGTTGTTGAGTGAATTAATCTAAAATTAATTTTTTAATAAAACATCGTTGCTTTTATTTTCATTAAAGAATGTACATAATGTTAAATTTATTTTCATTTTTAAAATTTAAATTTTCACAAATTTAAATTTTAAATAAAAATTAATACTTATCATATAAATTTATTTAATAAATTAATATTTTAATAAGATATATAAATATTAGAATTACTCAAAATATTATTAATTAGTCGCATATTGTTATATTTGGGTAGGTTTTGAAAAAATTTCTATATTTTTTTATTTTAAAATATATCTTCTTAAAAATTTTCTATTTTTATATTTATCTAAAATTTTAATATTAAACTGGAAAATTCAACTTTAAAAATTAAATTTTATTTCTAACAAATAAACGAATTCTTATAAACGAAGCCAAATAATAAATAAAAATCAACAATTATTATCAAAAATTAAAAAAATATTATTTTTACTTTTGTCTTATTTTTTAAATTAATTTCGTTTAAATATTTTTGCAGAATTTATATATTTTTTTATTTCATAATAAAATTACAATTTTGATTTAAAAACTTTCATTTTATGTTATTCTTTAATTTTTTTAATCTTAATATTTTGGTTAATATATAATTTAAATAAACTGATCATTTTAGTTTCTAAAAAATTATTTTATTTTTTTTATTTACTGCTTTTCTTTTAATTTGTCTAAAATTAAATAAAAGAATCGATTTCAACATTTTATTCCATCAATTCAATTATAAAAAGTTAACAACTTGAAGATTAACATAAAAATAGTTACGCTCAACATTTAATAACATTATGTTGTTCCAATTATTTATTTTACTTTTCCTTCAATTTTCCTTATTTTCCTCCGAATATGTTGCCTTCATTCCAATGTTACGCTTATTACGAAACCAATACTTAAAAAATAAAAATGTAAAAAGCAGAATATCTACACTTAAAATAATATTCGTGATTAGCGTATTATTACCCTTATAAAATTATTTGTAAACAAAAAAATTTCAAGAGTAGGAATATCCAAAATTCTATTATCATGAGTTATTAGTCAAGATCATTTTTGCCAAAAATAATTTTATTCTAAAAATTTTCAAAAAACCTTGATTCTCTGTTCGCCAATATTAAGTTCCTCAGCAAGCTCAATACGTCGCTTGGAAGATATATAAATATCCTTTGAAAATTCTTCCTCAAGCTTACGCTTCTAAATTATTAAAAAATAAGTTTTCATTTATTAACTAGGTTGGGTTGAAATATAACCGGCCTTACAATATTTTACAAAAAATCTAATGTAAGTTATACTTTTCAACACAATAGGTCAAATAAATTTATAGAATTTAATGAAAAATTAAAATAATTTAAGTAGATACATATTACCTATGTAGATAAAACAAGAGAATAATAAAAGACGATCAATAGATGTACTTATTAACATTTTTACCTGAACTTCAGTCAGTTTTCCAGTTGCAAAAGTATTATTTTTGCCACTCAATAACTTCTTAAATTTTTGATTTTCTTTAGTAACATCAGCCAATTTTGTAGTAACATCAGCCAATTTTGTTTTGGTGATTAAATGTTGCACTTGCTCTTCTAATAATTCAGCATTCATATTTAGCTGAAAAGTTGAATTTGTAATTAAAAGAAGAATATAATATATTTAACTTATTGACCTAGTAAGGCCAATAAGTTTTTTTAAAAATATTAAAAAATGAACTTTATAAATTTATATTAAAGGAATAAATTTGTTTTTTATTTAAAGGAAAGTTAATGTTAATATTTTGAAATAGGAAAAGACAAAAAAGGTAAATATATAAATGGCTCTCGGAAAATTCGTCAGTGAAAATTCGCCAGTAGAAATCAAACATTTACGAATGAAAAAAAATTTTTTGAAAATTGTTTTGTTATGAAACAAACCTCCTAATTTTAATGAAACGAAAAATATATTATTTAAAATTATAAAAAAACAATTATTCCTTTAAATTTTCAATTTAAATAAAACTTTTTACCATTTTTTTGAACTTTTGCCCAACAAAGTAATAAAATATGCCGGAAGATGTCAATAAATTTTTAGCATATTCGTACTCGTACATGTATTTTTTGTGTTGATTTCTAGTTTTTTGATATTTTGTTTTGTTCTCAAATTTTATTTTTTTTAAACAGATTGTTTGGCTGATAAATTAAAATTTATTTTTTTAATTAAATTTAATTAAAAATGATGAAATATTTAGTAAAATTTCTAGCTTAAATATTAGCTAAGGTACATAGTGTTAGAAAAATTTTATTTTTTCTTAAAATATTTTTTCCCGGTTCCAAAATTATTTTGAACATTTTTAAAAATTTACAGGTATTCAAGTTTTCAATAAAACAATAAAAAAAATAATAATAGACAATTTTGCTGATAAAGATTTTGACATTTTATATAGTAAAAATTAAAATTATTTTAGATATTTTACCATTTTTGTAGTTCATTAAAAAATAAATTAATGGCTTCTTTAAATATATTTACAAGTAATTCAACTGGTAATGTTTTTCTTTTTATTTTTTTTAATATATTATTATTTTGTTGTTTGTTCATTTTATTATAAATTTTTAAATTAAAAAATTTTTTGAAGAAGAAAATCTTTGCTGTTAAATATCTAAAAAAGGTCTAAAATATATTATAAATTTACCAATATTTATTTATAAAAATATTCTTTTAATTAATTTAAAAATAATTTCACATTTAAAATTAACAAAAATAAAAGATTAATATTTATATTTTATTTAAAAAAATAATATGATGGCAAGGCATCTTTTGATATTATAATATTAAAAAAATTATAAAATAATTTAAATTAAAAAAGGTCAGACAGAGACAAATTTAAGTGAAGAAAAAGAGAAAAAGAAAGGCACACTTTGTTAAAAATAAAAAATTTTTAAATAAAAATTTTTTTTAATTAAAGATCTAAAATTATATTTATTGAAAAAAAGTTTCTTTTATTTTAAAAATATTTTTTTTAATTTGATCTTTTGAATAAAAAAAATAAAAAAATGGAATGTAAAATTAATCAAGGCTTCTTAGAAAATAGATAATTGAAAGAAGAAAATTTATTATTTTACAAAACTCTTTTAAAAAGAGAAAAAAATTAAAAAGAAAAATATTTTAAAATTTTTTACGGCAATGAAAGAGAATATTGTCTTTTTTTAAGTAAAATTTAAAACCCCTTTGAATTAAAAAAATACCTAAGTGTTTTCTCTATCTAATATAAATATAAAATATTTATTTAAAAATAAAGTTTAGTCAATAAATTAAATTTTTAATATAAAAATCCTTTAATAATTTTAATTTTTGAGTTAAAATAATATTTTAGGAATACTCCTCAAAATAAAAAAAAAAATAAATTTAATATGCCTATCCTAAATAATAAAAAATTAATTTTAAAAATAATCCATTAGATTTATAAGAGAAAGAGAAAAACATTATACATATAAATATACCCTGAAATTAAAAAAACAAACAAATTTTGTTCCAAAAAAGGAATTAAATACTGCAGACTCTCGTTATAAGGACACCGGTATTTAAGGACATAAGGGTTATAAGAGACACCAATATTAAAAGTATTATTCTCAAAAAAGAATGAAATAAGGACAAAAACGGATATAAGAACACTTTAAGGTCAATTCTAGGGATGTTCTTATAACGAGAGTGGACAGTATATATTTTATTTTAAAATGTCAATTAATTTAATAATTTATTTATTTTCGTCTCTGTTTTGTTTCTGTTTTAACAGCCAAATGGACAGGCAATTCAGCATGACTTAATGCTCTTCGTTCAAAAGAAATATTATTATTATTTGTTTCTATTGCTGAACATTTTCTTATATTATTATCAAAATTTTGTAAATTATTTGGTAATTGTATTAAACGATTACTATTACTACGAGAAGAAGGAAATAATAAAATTGATGAATTATCACTGCTCTTATTATTTCTGTTGTTGCTTTTTTTGTTATTAATTAAATTAGATGAAGAAGATGATGATGTTGGTACAGGTCCTGCACCGCAATAAGTATTGCAAATTCTACTAAAAATAATTTAAATTTAAATATTTTTTAAATTTATTTCTAATTTTAATTTGTCAAGAATGACAAAATATTTAAAAAAAAATTATAAAAAATTGAAAAAAATTATTTTAAGCCTATGGACAACCATAGATAAACTAAAAGTTCAAATATATGAAATAAAGGTAGGTAAAGCTATTTCCCTTAAGTATGTATTGAGGATATGACTGCAAAGAGGAATAAAATATAAATTTAAAAATATGATTAACTCTCTTTATAATGACAATTTCAATTTTAATTATTAATAAAATAAACAAACATTGTTGTAGTAGATGTACGATTATTATTAGATGTTGAAGGAGGAGTTAAATGTTCAAATTCTTTTTCCTTCTCAAGTTGTATTAATTGTTGTTGTTCTTGTCGACGATTTAATAAAGTTTTCTTTTCATTACTTTCTTGTTTTAATGAAGAAGTTGAAGGAGAAGTTGAAAGTTCATTTATTTGATTTTTTATTAAACAATTTGTTGAAGCAGAGTTGGAGGATATTTCTTCTTCACGTACTTTAAGTTGTGCCTAAAAAATATTTTAAAAAGTAAATTATTAATTTATGAATATATTTTATATAATTTATAAAATTATTAAAAAAAAATTAAATAAATTTATTTTTTAAAATAACAATCATTAATTATTATTTTTAATAAAGGGAAAATAAAAATAAAAAAAAAATTATTTAAAAAGGAAGCTATGAAAAATGCAGAGAAAGATAACTTACACTGCGTTCTCTGCCTTTGTTTAACTAATATAAAGCTTTCCTTTAAATTTATTTTTTTATCCTCCCTGGATTTAATTGAACACATTTTTTTAATTTTTTTTTTAATATTTTTGTTTAATTTTATAAAAATACCTCTTTTCTCTCAATCTCAGCTTCACGACGTGCTAAATCTTTTGCCATTACTTTTAAAACTTTTGTTTCATTTAAAGCAGATGATTCATCTTCTAATTGTTTTTTTTCTTCATCTTCATTTTGATGATTTGTTGTTGTTGTTGTTAAATCATCATTAACCACTCCTCCTTCTTTTTGCATTGCAGCAGTTAACCAAATTTCCTTTAAAACAATTTGTTTTATTTAAAAATAATTTTCTTTTTTCTCTCTTTTAGTACCTGTAATGCTGTTTTAGCCTTTAACCGATTTAATTGAGTACGTAAACGTAAATTTTCACGGATTAGTTCAGTTGCCACACGACGTGCTCCTGCACCCATGCGAAGTGGTAATAATTGACGAAGACATTCATCTTCTTCTTCTTCGTCATCTTCATCATCTGAGCTTCCATCATTATGACGACCACTAGATGGGAATGTTGTATGTCGTCGAATGGCACTTGCACCACCAGATGAAGAACATGATGAACCATCAGAATTACCTTCTGTTAAAAAAATAATTAAAAAATATTTTCAAAAAAATCATCTCTCACTAACTCTTTCGTTTGTCAGTAGCTCCATGGTAAGTACGCACTCTTCTCGGTTTTGGCCTTCTATTATCTTCATCAGAAGCTCGTGGCTGCTCTTCTGCTGATGTTGCAGAATCTCCACTTCCATTAGCTGCTACAGTAAAAGATTTTTCTTGTTCTTCCCCTTCCAGATCATATAAATCGTCAAAAAGTGCAACTAGATCGGCATCTCTAACTTTTTTGGCTTTTTCTATTAAACGTATAAGAGGCTCAGCACGTGTTCGTTCTAATTCTCTATAATAAAAAATAATAAATTAAAGAATAAAGTGAAAATATAAAATTTCATAGTATAGCCTCTGGGACTATAATAATAAAAAAATAAATTTATTAATAAAACCTCTAAAAAATTACCTAAAACGATTTTTTAAATGCTCAAAAGCTGCTTTTTGTTGATTTTTGTATTCTTCATCTTCTTTAACATTTTCTTCTTCCTCTTCTTTTTTCAAATTATTATCCCCATTGTCTTCATTACCTTTTAATTTTCTTCTTCTTTTCTTTTGTTTAATCTTTCTTCTAGGAAGTTTTTCAACAAGAGTACGTAAACGATCCATAAAAAGCATACGAGATTCAAAATAATGTTCTAAATCAGATTCTTCTTTGTTACGTTGTTCTGAAAAATATATAATTAATTTTATTTATTTAAAAATAATATTTAAATCTTTGACTTTTCCACCTATTGAGGTGTTAATAATGATTTTTGAATAGTAATATTGAGTAAGTACACAAAACTAGTTTTTTAGTCTCTTTCAGTGCTGTGCCGGGTACCTGAACACATACACAAAAATTTTTTTAAGTTGATCTACAATCCTCTAAACGGAAATTTCTCTCAAAAAAGACCCAAAACCCTAGTCTCTCTATAAATATTAAAAAAATTCCCAAAAATATTTTTCACCAAAAAGTTGATCCAATTCTAATTTCCAATGTTCCATTTGTATTTTAAAATCATCAGAGTGAATTATTGGTTTACCCATTCCATCACCAATTGGTTTATCTGCAAATTCAAAGCATCGACCTTCTGCTAAACGCACAAAATTGGGAGCCGCAGCTTTTGCTTTTTTAATTGCTAAAGCAAAATTATCCAATTCAACACTCGTTGAAAAAGCAAATTCAAAGCTTTAAAAAAATAAGGAAAAATTTTAAATATTAAAAGAAAAAATTTTTTTACAGATCTGGGCGTTGTTTTGCAGTAACAATTAAAAGAAGACTTTTTCGGCGTACATTTTCTCCACGAACTAAAATTGAATGAAGAGGTAAAACACCAGAATGTGCAATATGGCGAAAGAATTGAAGCGGAGGCTGAAAAAAATTTTCATATTTTGAAAAAAATTTATTTTAATTTTTTTACCAATTTTGTGTTGGCAGAACTATTATTTGATCCAACATTTGCTGTAGAGGAAGAAGATCCACCACTACCTTTTGGTCTTAAAAATACAACAACATCATCACAAAGCAATAAACGAACTGTAAAAAAATTTTAAAAAATTCAAAATTTCTTTTACATTCAAGTTCAGGTCCATTCATTGTTTCACGCCAAAATGCACGTGTAATTAATAAAATTCTCCTCTTTCCAATAGTTTTTGATGAATTATTTGCTAAAGTTTTTGTAGACTCGTTTTCAACGGGCCAAACTAAATCATCAAAGGTAAATTCAATTCCATCCTTTGGGTGAATCTTTAAAAGAAAAAAATAAATAATTAATTAATAATTAATTTTTGCAATTTCGTCAAAATTTTATTTTTTAATTTTTAATTAATTAAAAAAAAAATATTTTTTAATTTTTAACCAATTTAGCAATAGAAGTAGATTTATCCAAAGCTTTTTTTAATGCTGTCCATTTTCTATTAAGTTCGTGTTGCATTAATTGTTGATCTACTTCCATAGCAAATTCACGAACAACAGAATGTGCTTTTTGAGCTAATGATTGTTTTTCTAATTGAGATTCTTGCTTGGCTATCTTTTTAAAAATAAAATTTAATTTTTAAATTACATTTGAATTTTAAAATAAAATTTGAATTTTTTTAATAAAAGAATATTTAAATTAAATATTTATTTATTTACTTGTTCAACCAAAACGGGATATTTAGTCAATCTTTGAGCAATTAACAACATACAATCCTTTAATGAACGATCTTTGTGTTGACCTTCATAATATTCCATAAATTTACGAAAATGAACATTTTGAGCAATTAAAGTAGAATATTGACGTGCACTATCTTCTCGGCTAAGGCAAAAGGCAGTGTATGAATTTATTGCATTATTACTAAAAAATAATAATTTTAAATAAAATAAAAATTAGATAAAATATATTTAAATAATAAAAATAAATAAATAATCCACCGATAATTTCCTGATCCAAACTCTGTTAATAAAATATCAGAAATTCCATCTACAATAGGGGAAAGAGAACAACGTTCAATAAGGCAACGTAAAAAAGAAAGATGAAAATCAAGTAAAGCTTCTACATCGGGTATTAACTTAAAAATAATAATTTAATAAAGTAAGATTGTAAGTAAGTTTTTTGTCGTTAAGTTTACAAACTTGAAACTTTAATATACATATTAGGTAGTTTATTTTAAAAGGCTAAAGGTAAGAGAGTATTATTTCTAAGCCTTAATTAATTGTGGAATGTTTTTTTTATTTTATTTAGTTCATTAATATTATAGTATTTTTTATAAGCTTTAAAATGAATATATACTTTTACAAAAATATGTAAAATAAATAAAGTTATGCTTATAATAATAAATGTATTCCTACCCAACAAAACTAGGAATACATTATTATTATAATTATAACTTTATTCATTTTAAATATTTTTACGAACGTCTATATTCATTTAAAAACTTATAAAAAATACTATAATATTGATTAACTAAAAAAATAAAAATACTATTCAACATATCAGATAAGATTTAGAAAAAGTGCCCTCCTACATATAAACTTTTACACCAAACTATACATGCTTTATATGACAAATTATAAGTAAAAAAATCAGTTTTTTTATTTTTATCTACCCAATTTTTATTTTTAATTTATTAAATACCAATTGCAATTGTTTTGGAGTTAAAATTCTATTATGAGCAAGTCCTTCATGATATAATTGTTGTAATAATACAAGAACTTGGCAGTGATGTCGTTCAGTAAGTACAAGTTCATAAATTATATTTTGGCGTTTTAATTCTTTTGCACTCAAAGAAGTGACTGAAAAATTGAAAAATAAAATTAATTAAATTTCTAAATTATTTTGAGAAAGAATTTAAGTCAAAAAAGGGGTTTACACGATTTTTAAATTTTTATTCCGAATTAAATATTTTAATTTTATTTTATAAAATAAAAAAAAATTTTTTTTACATTCGCTATCAGTCCTGCTACTGTATTTTGCAGTCCAGCTAGGTTCTTGTTCTACCCACAAGTCAAGGTCTGCCCAACGTGATTGATTTAACTGAGCACGAGGAAAAAAAGAAAAAGATGATGTTGTAGTTGTAGGTCCATTATTATGATGAAAAATACTTCCGTCAGTTGTTGTTGTAGATTGTGGACTACAAGAAGGAGAATTACTACTACTAATACTTGTAATTGTTGAAGAAGGACTTTGATGAGGTGAAGAATTTTGTTGTTGTTGAGATAATTGTTGTGGTTGTTCAATGAGACGGTTCATAAAATTGCCTAGAAAAAAGGATAAAATTAATTTAAAAAATAAATTTATTTTTTATTTAAATTTGTTTTTAAATTTAATTTATTTTTAAATAATTAGACGCTCTGACTTAAATAATTTTACTGACTTTTTTATATTTAAGCCTGTCGCAGCCTAAAATTTTACTATTATATCCCAAATTTCAACACTGATTCTCTGCTTTAGCGGAGAAAAAAAAGAAAAGAGCTTGAGAAATAATAATTTTAGAGTACCCAATTTTCAATAAATTAATTATATTTATTTTTAGTTAAAAGTCCAACTTTTGGTATCAGATTATTAATAAATTGAAAAAATTAAAAGAAAAGGTAAAAGTTAAATTAAAAGTGTAAATCAGAGTCTGTGGAATAAGTTGGAGCGTCTATACTAAATTTAAATATAAATTCTAAACCATCAGGATTTTCCATTGCTGGAGCTAGTGAGTAACGTCTACGTTTTGAACAATTTCCAAAAAATGGTGAAACAGGAGGACTTTGTTGATTAACAAATGTCTGACTATCACCCCTTCTATGAGTACTACTATTATTATTATTAGTATTATTATCACGTCTCAAAATACGTGCCATTTGACGAAAAACGCGCCATTCAGCACCTCCACCACCCGTAAGCATTCCTTCAAAACCAGAACGTCTTCTACGAGAATTATTATTATTTATAGCTTCATAATTTTGTTGTTGTGATGTTGGATTATTTAAAACAAATTTTTGACTTCCTAAACGTTTTGGTTGTCCAAAAGTTGATAAAGGCATTGAAGATATTGAAGATGGAGATAATGGTGGAGAAAAAGATTTTTTTTTATTTTCAAAATTTCCACTATCAAATTTATTTTCAATAAAATAATCATCTGTGCTGCTTCTACAACTACTGCTATTACTGTTATTTTTATTATTTTCATTTACTAAATCGTTATAATAACAATAATATTTTTTATTATTATTTTCATTTATTTCCCCCTCTTCATTAATTTGTTTTGAAGCTAATGCTGCACGAAAATCAGAAATTGAAGCAGAATTAAGTGTTGATAATTGTGTTGGTATAAAAAGGGAAGAATTAACATTTTTATTTTCATCATTTTTTTTATTATCATTATTAGAAATTAATGACATTTTTTGAGCATATCCACGAGATAGAGGAGCTACTCCTCCCCCCACTACTACTGTTGGAGAAATTGTTTTAGTTTCTAATTTTGGAGGATTATTAAATTCTAATTTTTTATTGTTGTTTGAATTAATTTCTTCTTCATTTATTATATTTTTATCAAATAATTTTTTCCTTCTTTGAATACTTCCAAAAACTGTACGTCCTTCAATAGAACAATTAATATTTGGTTTATTTAATAAATCTTTTTTATTTTCTTCTTTAATTATTTCTTTATTTAATTCTTTATTTTCTTCTTCACCTTCTCCACATATTATATTAATTTGAGGTGGAGGTGTTTGTTGACGTTGTTGTTGTTGTATATTTTGTTGTTGTCTACGTTTATGATTATTATGATTATTTCTAATATTACGAACAAATCTAGCACGTGGAGAAGGAGAACGCTCAGGTAATGTTACAAGAGTCCCAGTTTCAACTTGTGATCGAAGAGTGCGAAGTAAAGAAGAATAAGTTCCTGGCTCAGATACAACTGCTGTAGAGGTGGATGAATCTGTAGAGGAAGATGAAGAAGAAGAATGAAGTATTCCCTCTTCCAAAACACTTGCAGGAAGACTGGGACGACGAATATCAACAAAGTGTCGAGGAGGGTAATGATATATAGTAGAAGATGAAGTGACTGAATTTGAAGAATCTGTTGATCCCGTAGAAGAACCAGAGGAAGAAATTAAAGGTGAATTCTTGTAAAAACTTGCATTTTTTGAGCAAACATCAAAGCTTTTCTTTTGCCCAGCAAATTTCTCTACTAATTGAGCTACTCTATCTAATAAAGGTTGTTGTTGTTGTTGTTGATCTGTTGTATTATTATTAATTTTAGATTCTATTGTAGTTGTGGCATTCTGTTTTGGTATAATATAAAATTCACTGCTTTTACTACGTCGATCATGGCTGCGAATTGTTTTTGGTGAAAGAAAATTTGTGTTGGAATCAGCAACACAATTTGGCATTTTTATTTAATTTTTAATCTATTTAATTAATAAGATAAAAAATTATTTTTTTAAAGGTCAAAACATTAAAATATAAATTTAAAAAAACAAATAATTATAAATTTAAAGGTAGGATTGTGTATATTTTAAAAAATGACTAATTGATAAAATGGTGTAAAAAAAAGAAATGTACTTAAGTGTATTATTTTATTTAAAAAAATAAAAAAATTAAATTTAGACTAATGTTGATCCTTTTAGGGGATTATGTATTGGTTTCTATTCCCTCATTTTCCCCTCTTTCAATAAATTCCCCTTTGGTAAAAATTTTAACTGTAAAATATTTACTGGAGAGTATACTAATCGAAAAATTAAAAAATAAATAAAAATAATTTTTTGTAATTTTTATTAAAAAAGAAATGGCCTTAAATTGAAATAAATTAAACATTTATTATTATTAACATTGCCTAAGAATTTATATAAAAAAATGACTTTCAAAAAACTGTTTTACTTTAAGAAAAATGTTTTCTGAAATATTATTAAAAGGAATGCATGAGAGGGAGGAATAAGGAGAGGAATTTTATTCATTTGCCAGCCTTCTTCTCTCCCTTCCCTATTTTTTTTTGCCTAAAAAATGATTCAACCTATAAAAAATAAATATTATATATTTTTTATATGTTAAGGGGACACAACATTTTTGTCAAATAATATAAAAAAACATATGATTTTATAGAAAGCTTAAACTTTTTTTTTTCAGAAGCTGACTATATAAATTTATATGTACATTTATATTGAAGAAACTGATAGGAGAGAATATATTTTTTAAAGAAAAAAAAAATAGCTAAAAATTAATAAAACAAAAAAGAGAAATTAAAGTTGAAGATAATATATTTTTGAATATTTTAATTAAAATATACAAATTAATTTTAAAAAATTTTAAATAATCAGCATTATTAGAAGCTACAAAATGGAAACATTAAAAAATTTGGAAATATGGAAAACTTCTCTCCTAAAAAGAAGAAATTAAAGTTAATTTTCCTTTGTCCTTATGGGAAAGTTTTTTCAGAATTAACTTAGAGATTCCTAAAGTCTAAGATTCTCAAGTCTCTTCTCCATAGAAAATAAAATTTAATTATTTAGGTCCTCCTAAAAATAACAGAAAAAGCAGAAAATTATTAAAAATTCGAGGTATTTTAATATAAAAAAAACAAAAACTTTATCAAAAAGATAAAGGCACCGCCTTTCTCTAATATACCACCGAATTTGTTTTGTTGATATGATCGAGGAGTTATATATAAAAAAAAAGAAAATGTACAAGAAAGTGATACCAATAAAATATGCGAAAAAGGAAGTAAAAATGAGAGAGAAAATTGTTTTTTTAAAAAAAGCATTGATGACAGAAGCAATTTATAATAATTAATAAATAAATAAATCTATTAATAAATATTTAATGGATTTTAGAGAAATAATATTATGAGAAAATTAAGAAATAAATTATTTTAAAAGATAATTTTGCAAAAAACTGAATTATGAAAAAGACAAAAGAATAAAATGGATAATAATAAGAGAATATCTTTTTTGGTAAAACAAAAAAAATAAAATGAAAAAAATATTTAAATTAAATGTATTTATTAAAAGAAGAGTCAAAACTGATGAGTCTCCCCTATACATATATTATTTTACATAATCATACATAAATAAATGTTTTTTTATTTATTTTTCTTGCGTGTTAAACGTGTGACCCTAAAGAAAAAATTAGCACAAAAAAAAATATTTTTCGTGATCATTACTTTAAAAAAAATAAAAAAAATGTACTTAAGGGTTAATGAGCATATAAAAGTTTCATTATAATTTAAAAAGAAATATTTAATTAGTTTTAACTTATTTAATAAACAAAAAAGTATGAAAAATTGTCTGTGCGTAATGAATACTGGCGGAAAAATTGGAATAAAATATAAAAAAGAAAAAAAGGATAAAATGATGAATGATAACACAAGTGCTAATAAGTATATTTAATTAATGTCGAGAAGTAAAATTAAAATAATAAAGACATAAAATTTAAAACAGATTTGGGATGTTTTTCGGTTCAGTATAAAATTAACGTGAAATCTAAACCAATTTTAAATAAATATTTTCATCAATGCTAGAGCTAATTAACCGTAAATTTATAATTTTTTAATATAAAATATATTTGGAATAAAAAATGGATAATTAATTATATTTTAAGAAAATTAGGGATAAGACAAGGAAAAAATATTTAGATATTTAATAGTTCTAGCAAAATTTATAAAATTTATAAGTTTCTTAAAGATAACACTAATGAGAATAATTTGACAAATTTACAAAGATTTGGCTTATAATTAAACAAATTTATAAATATTAACGTCAACAAGAATTGTGCCGAAACGTCCAAATCATCGAAGAGGATAAAGCAAAATCTACCGCAGGCTTCGAATGATAAAGCGGTGGGTAAATTTGGCCTCTCTCAATAAGAAAAATTTTAAAAAATTTTGTAAAAGAAATAAAGAAAATGAATTATCGTCATCGTGTCATGGCGTGTCCATCAGAGAAACTTTTTATTATTTTGTTAATCACAAAAAATTTTGTTAATTAAAATAAGGAACAAGATTTTTACAAAATTAAAAGGAGTAGTAGTATAATCTAAAAATAAGTAAAAGCGCGTAGAAACCAAAATATCCCCCTTCTCTCTTTTTCCCTTTTTTAACGCCCACACAAAACAACAACAAATAATAAAAACGCCATTACATATTAATTATAAAAAATATCCAAAAAATAAAAAATACTTTTTCTTTCTCTTTCTTGATATATCAAAAAATTTCCTGTTTTTATTTATTTATATTTTTTGTGGTTAATAAATAAAATTAATTTATTTTATTATTATTATTATTATTTTTTGTTCCCGTAAATATTAAATAAATATTAATATTAGAAGAATTACATAAAAGATGAGAAAATTGTAAAGGCTATATTAATTATAAAAATTATAATTAACTGAAGACAAATTAAAATAAAAAAATTTTTTTTATAAAATATAAAAATATTATTAGACGAGAATATAACAAAGAGGCATTAACACACACAATAAAGTTAAAGATCAAAAATAAAAAAAAAAATTTCAGTGAGGGAAAAATCTCTCTTCCTCCAATTTAAAATATAGTAGTATAAGCTTTGGTTGCTTATAAAAAATATTAAAAATTAAGAAAAATTAGATTTAAAAAAATAATAAAAGTATTAATAAAGGATGTGTTGCATTTTTTAAGGATTTTTTTATTTGAAAAAATATATTAAGTATTTTTAATTATTTACAATTTTTTAAATATAGGTATCTATAAAATAGATTAACAAAATTTTGTCCCTAAAAAATTCATCCATCTCCAATATTAACCTCAAAATGTAGTACCAGAATTAAATATATAAAGTTAAAAATAAATTAATAGAAATAATTTTATCAAAACTCTGAATTAATAAAAAATACAAATGATCACTGTTTTAATGATTAACAAAGTTTTTTCAGAATTTATTTTTTAATTATATTTTAAGTTAATCACAACAGTCAATTTAAATTAAAAACAAGGGGACATTTTTATTTAATTTGTGGTCGCAGAATGCAAAATAATCTCTTTTTTTTTTATTTACTACAACTTTTTCTTTATTTTTCTATTTTTTCGTAAATATAATAAAATAAAATTAAAAAAAATATAAATTTTCCTCTTCATTACTTCCCAAAATGGAGTAAAGTTTTTTCGGTTTTTTCTTTATTTTATTTTATTCATTTGCCCGAATATAATTTATTTATTTATTTTTATTTTTTTATTTATTCGTGGTCACATGCATAAAATTATTTTAGTTAAACGCCCAATTTTTGTTAACAAAACTCTAAAAGTTAATATAAGTTTATTTATTAAAAAATAAAGAAAGGAACAGGACGTTTGAAAGCGAAGTTAAGATATGGCACTTATAAAATAAACAAGTTAAAACTTAATTAAACTTGAAATTTTGTACAAAGCTGAAATAATATAAAATTACTTCTTTCTTTTGGACACAAATGTCCGCAAGTTTTTGTCCGCAAGTAATTATATTTATTTTTCCAAAGGAATTTTTTTATTTAGAAATATTTATGAATATATTTTTCATAAAAATTATAAAGAAGTATATTATAAATTTTTAAGTAATATATAAAAGTAGTGAAATACTTGCGGAGAAAAATTTGCGGAGAATTAAGTATTTTAATAAATTTTAGTGAATTTTTATTTTGAATTATGTGAAAGTTTTAAATTTAAAAAGTGTGAATCTTCAAAAATTAATTTTATTTATTTTTCAACTAAATAATAACCTCAGAAAATAAAAATATGAAATAAATATTATAAATTTAAGAAAAAATTCACATTTTAATATAAAATAACAATTTTTAAGCGCACATATTTCGCCTTTTCAATGCTGTAACAAAACTCCAAAAAATAAAAGAAAAAATAATTAAAAAATATTTTTTTAAAAATATTGAAAATTCTAGAATTATTTATATTTAAAAAATAAAATAAAATAAAAATTAGAAAATATTTAATTATACCAAAATATAAATATTTTAAAGGTAAAATAAAATTAACTTGAAAATAATAAATAAATTAAATTATTTATTTAATTTTTAACGCTAATTTTCTCTTAATTAATTACACAACAACACTCCTTTAAAAAGAGAAAGTTCTCCTCTCTCTTCTCTCTTTTACTAATTTAATTTATTATTTTATTTATTCTTACTAAGTTTATGCTAATTTTTTATTTTAAATTTAATACTTGATTTTTGCTATTTTTTTTTTTGACAATTTCCGTTTAATATTTTTTATTTATTTTTAAAAATTAATTTATTTTTTAAAAATAAATATTTTTAATAAATTATTGCGCTTTTTTCTAAATTATAACAAAAAAAATTAATTTTTCGGACAAATTAAAACAATTTAATAAATTTTATATTAATTTTTTATTTAATTTTTTTTTAAATAAAAATAAAAATTCCCCACCATTATTTATAGGTGATAATTTTGTAATAGTTGGATCATTATTAATAATTGCTGTAGTAATATTCTCTGTTGGAGATAGTGCTGCTCCCCATAAATTAACTAAACTTCTTTGTGCATTACTCTCTTTTTTACGAAGTGGACGAATTGACCAAATAGTGCCAAGAATCATTGAATTAGTTTTTGTTTCACGTTTTTTGTCTTTTAAAATTGGTCTTAAAATTAAATTAAATTTTTAACAAATATTTCAAAAAATTAGGGTAAATATATTATTAAATTAAATAAATAAAAATAAAATAAAAAATAGCAAAGCAACAAAAAAGAAATAAGAAATAAATAAAATTAATTTAAAAATTAATTAATTAATATTTTACCTAATAGCAACAGTAGCATTATTATTATTGTTATCGGCCACTTCATCAACAGAAGAAGAATTTCCACCATTTTTTATTATTGTGTTTGTTGTTGTATTATTATCCAAAGAATTATTTTTAGACATTCCTCCATTATTATTTTTTGGTGCAACTTTCCCTCCTCCAACACGACTACGATCTGTTGCCCCCAATAAATGTCTAAGAATTGCTCTACTTGTACAAATATTATTATTTGTATTTTTGGATGATTTAACTCTAAACATTGCTTGTTGTTTTGTTTGTTGTTTTTTAGGTTCTTGAATGACTAATTGCACTGTTTCAACTTCTTTTACTTCCTCAACATTTTTAACTTTTTCTGGTTCATCCACAGGTACTTGTTGAATTTCTGGTTCTTCTTTATTTTGTTGTTGCTGTTCTACAGCTGCTACAATGGCTGCCAACTCAGCCGTTTCCTCAACTGATAATTGTACAATACTTTTCTTTCGGGTAGCAGCTGGTCCCAAGTTTCCGCGACGTCTTTGCTGCATTGAAACACCTCTAGGAGTTGGACGTTTTCGAGGAAGTGTAAAAGTTGAAAATTTGTTGTTGTTATTATTATTTTTATTTTGAATGATTTCCCTGTCCAACTGAAAAATAAAAAAATTATTTTTATAAAAAAGGTAAATATTTGGATATTTGGTAGCGATGAGCGCGCATTAAAAAATAAAAAACAATAAAAATATAAAAGCTATGAAATTTTATTTAAATATTAATAAAAGTGTTTAGTATAATCTAAATAAATTTGAGAATTTATTGTCCAAAATTTTTTAAATTTTATTAAAGAAAATGAAGAGATTTTTGACGGCTGTTAATTCAGGCTTTGATTTTTTTAATATTAAAAAGGTTAGATTTTTGTTTTATTTTTACATTTTTCAAAATATTTAAAGAATTTTTCAAAATTTAAATAAAACAAAAATTATTGTTTTATCAATGCAAAAGTTCAACGCAAAAACTTCAAGGTGCTCATAAACGTCTAATTCACTTATCGCACCTAAACGTCCCTACACTCAATGCAAAAATGTTTTTAAACGCGCACCTAAATCAACAAAAAATATAAAATGATTTTTTCTTGTAAAATATAAAAATGAGAAGAAAAAAAAGACGGAAGATGCAAATGTCAAAACTATAAAAATATATAGTTTATATGTAAAAATAATAGTATTTTTATTATATTAAATTGTAAAAATAATGTAATCGATCTCTTAGCGCACAAAAAAGGAATTAAAAAATAAAGGATGACATTTTTTGTTTTATTTTATAATAAAAAGTGTTTTTAAATTAAAAAGAAAAAATTAAAAAAAAATAAAAGATGTTTAGGTCAAATTTATATATATTTTACCCACATAAAAGGAAAAGAAGAGAGAAAAAAAAGATAATTTTTTAAAAAAGTTTCCATGCTTAAGATAAAGATTGGGAATATTTTTTTTTAATTTTTATGATCTATAATTTTTTTTTAAATATTTTTTCTGCTTGGAAATCTTTTAAAATTGGATTAAAATTTTATAATTTCCAATAAATAATGAATTATATAGTGAAAATAATAAAATGAAAGAATAATTGATTTTATAATTAAAAAATTATTTTAATAAATCATAAGGACCATTTTTATAATGAATAATCATATTTTTAAACATCCAAAAATTTTTGACTTTTTAAAAAAATAAAATTAATTAAAAAAAAATAAATAATAATTTTTTAAATAAAAATAAAAAATATTATAATAAAAAGTTTTCAAAATTCTAAGTATTAAAAATAAAAGCTTTTTTTTCTGTTATTTTTATAAAAATAAATGTGTAGATGAAATAAATAAAATTCTTTTCTTTTTTTAATAAAAGGAATGCTTTAAAGATAATTTGTAATATTTTTTGTATTTTATTTTCTCTACAAAAGACTGATAAAATCATAAATTTCTTCTTTAATTATTTTTAAAATAAATAAACATCCGTCAAAGGTTTCCAAAAGTGTGTTAATTGATATTTTAAATTTAATTATTTTTTTAAATTTATTTATTCACATGGTCACACGGTCTTTTTAAAATTTATTCGTTTACAATAATAGGTAATATAATATATTATTTTAAAATAATAAATATTATTTTAGATAATTTTATTGGACAAATCAGAAAATGTTTAAAATAATGAGAAATTAGAATATTTATATAATATTTATTAATTTTTAAATTAAAAAACTTCCCTATTTTTAATAATTATAATAATTACAGTTTTAAATTGTTTTAAAATTAAAAGGATTTCGAAATATTCAAAAAAAGGAAATATAGAAGAAAGTTTTGCAAAAATAAAAATTGTAACTAAAAAAGATTAAAAAAAATAGAAAAATTTTTTTTAAAGAAAAAGTTAAGTAAATAAAATAAATATTACTGGTTTATTTAAATAAATTTAAAACTTTTATTTAATTTTGTGAAATTTAAATAATTAAAAAATATAAAAAACAAGAAATATTTTTTTTTCTTTCTTAATTCAGGAATAGACAAAAGATTAATTTATTTTTTAATTTTTTAAACTTTTTATGGAATAAACTACAAACAAAATTTAAATTTAAATTTTTTTTAATGGCAAAGCAATAATAAAATAAAATTTAAAATATACATAAATGTGTTAATTGTAGAATTTTTGTTATCTAATTTTATTTTATTTTTTTTGTATTTTATAATAAATTCGAAAAGAGAAAGTTAAAATACTGATAATTTTATAATAAAAAATAAAAGAGAGATTATAGTTTGGGACAGAATTGTTTTTTTTTGAAGGTTAATTAGTTTTTGGCTTTTAAAATGTGTTTTTAAATTTAAAAATTAATTTTAGAAAATTTTTGTTGTTTTTAAATAAAATAAAAATTTAATTTTTTTAAAAGAAAAAATAAAAATCTGGTATTCTTAAGGATAAACAAATAAATAAATAAATATAAGTATATTATTTTCTGAAATTATTATTATTCTGCAAAGAAATATATTATTTTCTTTTTTAAAAATAAGTTAAAAAACTATTCTTTACTTATATTTTTTTCTTTTTTATAAATTAGCAAAAAGAAAAAAAAAGAATTTTAAAAATGAAGAGAATTTTTTTTTATTTTTTAAAAACAATTGTTTCTATTACTTAAAGTATTTTTTTTTTTTAAAAAAAAGTACCTGAGAAAAATTAAATTTATTTTTTTCAAAATTCTTTTTTTCATTTTTTTGTTGTTGTTTTTGAATATTTGAAGAAGAAGGAGAAGAATAAAAAAGAAAATCATTTTTATAAAAAGAAGAATAATTTATTAAATTATCAGAAATACTTCGTTTAAGTTTATATTTTTGTTGAAAATTATTTAAAGGAATTTGTGAAATATTTTTATTTATTGAAGTAATTTTTTTTGTTTTTTGTTGTCTTGTTGAAGAAGTAGTTGGAGATGACTGTAAAGTTAAAAATTTAAAAAATTAATTTTTTTAATTTTTAAAAATTAATTGATAAATTCATTTAAAAATTTAAGACACAAAAACACACGAAAATTTTTCTAAAATAATTTTTTTTAATTAAAATAAATTAAATTTAGAGGCGAAAAAAGATGTTAAATTAAAAACCAAAGATTATTTATAAATTTACAAGTTATTAAAAATATATAAAAGTTATAAAAAATATAAATTTTGAATTAAAAAAATCAAAAAAGGTCTATAAATTCTAAAATAAATATTTAGAAATTAAAAAAATATATTAAAATTTTTTAAATAAAAATATAAATTAATTAAATTTAAAAAAAAACCTCAAAAAGCATTAAAGTAGCCTCTTGCTCTTCTTCAAATAATAAATTATTAATTTTATTATTTAATAAAATATTTTCTTCTTCTTCCTCTTCTCCACCAGGTGCAGTAATTGGTGGCTCTGGTGGAAATTCTTCTAATAATTCTGTCGTTGATAAAGCCATTTTTAAAGTTTTAGATAACTTGAAGAATTTATAAAAATTAATATATTTTTTTAATTTAAATAATTTTTAAAGGAGATGAATAATTATATAAAAATATATTTTTAAAAATATAAAATGTCAAAAAAGTAAAAAATAAAAAAAATAAAATACTTAAATTAAATATTATTTTAACAGAAAATAATATTTTATTTTTTAATATAAGTCTTTTTTTATTAAAAATACACAATAAATAGGGTAAAGAAAAAGCTAAGGATAAAATTTTTTAAAATTACAATGACATCTTTTTTTAATTTTTTTAATATTTTTTTTTCAAAAAAAAATTAAACCAACTTTATCCAGAGATGTTGAACTGTTAGTTTTTTGTTCTTCTTCGGCTACTTGCTCTAAACTAGCACTATCCTGACTTTCAAGACGTTGTTCAATTTCTATAAATATATTTTTATTTTTTTAAATAAAAATTGATTAAAATATTTAAAGTAAAAATTAATATATTTATTTGATTACAATTAAATATTATTTTAGAAAGTAATTAAAAAGAATGTCTTTTTGATAAAATAATTAATTTTTATGATTCTTTGTTTAAGTACCTTGTGGTTTTTTTTCGTTAATAAAATTATAACGTAAAAGAAAAAATTTTTTTTAATGAAAAAAGATTTTTTGCAATAAAATTGGACCAAAATTATTACTTAAAAAGCAGAGTATTCAAAAAAGAATAGTAAATGAGAGATATTTGGATATATAAAGGTAAGGGTAAGTGTTTAAAAGAAAGATTTTTATTTAAATTATTTTTTCCATAATCACCTAAAATAATATAAAAATAATAATTAATGTAAAAGGAGAGTAGCAAAAACACAAATAAAAATTAAATAAAATTATGACATAACAATAATTAATTAATTCATAAAAAATAAAAAGAGAGAAGAAAAAGAGTAGAAATAAAATAAATAAACTTTTTTCTTTGGAAATATCCCTCACCAACTCATCGGAATTAAAAAATATCAAAAACTTAAAAAATGTTAAAATAAATAAAATCAATATTTATAAAATAAAAAAACCTTTTCGCAACTGCGTAAGTTGTAAAAACTCAGTTGCTTGAGCTGTAGATCTGCGTCTATGACTAGCACGTCGTTCAGCGGCTGTACGTCGTTGTGATTGATTATGAATATTTTTGATAATATTATTTTGTTTTTTTTCTGATTTTTCTTTCATTAATTGATTATTATTATTTTCTATTGAAGAAATTGAAATTTTGTTGTCATTTTTTGTTGTTTTATTATTTTTATTTTCGTTGTTTTTTATTGTTTTATTATTATTTATTGTCTCATCTTGTTTTTGTTGGTTATCAATAATTTGCATATTTTTAATAATAATTGAAATAAAATAATTTAAATAAATTTATAGTCTAATTTAGAAGAATTAAAAATAAAACATTCAATTAATTAACCTAAAATATGTTAAAGTATTTTTATTAATTTAAAAAAAAATATATAGAGCAATTTAGCATCATTTGTTAAAATATTTAAAAATATTAAAATATATATTTATTAAAAATTTTTGGAATTAAAAAAATATATAATAATAAAGCAACTATAAATTAAGACAAAAATTGTATAAATATATTGGTGTCAAAAAATCAGTAATTTTCTAAAATTAAATTTATTTTAAATTGTTCAGAGATTGTAAAGAAAAAATATTTTTTATTTTTAATGATTTTATAAAAATATTTTGAAATTATTTTTAATTAAAAAATATGACTTATTTTTTCTTTAAAAATTAAATTAAAAAATTAAAATTTAATTTTTAAAGAATTAAAAAGAATTAAAAATTAAAACATAAATAAATAATAAGAAAAATAAATTTTAATTTTAATCATTTTAATTTAAATTAAATACAATTTTTAAATGGTTGAATGAATTATATATTACTACGAGTTGATGCGTTCTCCGTGCACTAAATATATTATAAAAAAATAAATAAAGTACTTTATTTTTTTTAAAACGATTCAAAAATTATAAAAAAGACAAAAATATAAAATTTAATTAATTCTAACCCAGCAAGTTATTTTTAAAAAATTCTTTTTTGGGGTTATATTTTGGGAAATGGGATAAATTACAAAATAAAAATTAATTGTAAATGCAAAAATTAATGAAAAATAAAAAATGAAGAATTTTAAAGAAAAAAATATTAAAATAATTAAATAAAAAATATATAAATCTGTAAAAGATAAAACAAAAATTAAAATGTTGAGGAGATCTATAAATTAAATAAAAAATATTTATTAATTTTATTACAAAAATTAATCATTTTTTAGTTGTCAAATGAATTTTTTATTTTAGAGAATTAATGGGAAAATAAACAACAGGTTTATATTTAAAATTTATTTGTTGTTGGAGACAATTGATTTAATTTAAATAATAAAATTAATATTTAGAAACAAATATGAGAAAAATTATTTTTTAAAGTGAAATTTATAAAACTAAATATTGATGATTAAAAAAATTAAAAATCAATTAAAAATAATAAAATAAACGAATAATTTTTAATTAATTATAAACAATTTATTTCAAACAAAAAAGATGATTTAATTAGTTAAGAATTAAATTTTTTGACTCTTTCTGGAGTAAAAAAAGTGAAAAATCATTAAAAATAATAATATTTGGTCAATGATTTTAAATAAAATTTATTTTTTAAATTTATAACTAATTTTTGCTAAAAATTAGTTAAACAAGAGGTTATAGGAATGCCACGTTTTATTTTTCTCTTTTTGAATTTGGTCATGAAAAATAACAAAAAATATAAAATCAAATAGTAATGTGTCACAAAACATACAAAATGATAAAAAATAAATATATTTAATCAATTTTAACAAATTTTTTAATTACTAAAGAGAGAAAAAGAGTAAAAAATAAGGAAATAGAATTATTGGGAATAATTGAATTTTATTTTATAAATTTTTATAAAATAATTTTTTAATAAAGCTATACCCTAATTAAACTAAAAAAATTCTTTAAAATTAAATATAATTTTAATTAATTAATTTTTTTTTAAAGAATAAAGTTATTTTGATTAATAATCGTTAAAAAAAGGTCAAAATTATCTTATTTTGATTTAATCCTTGGATTAGACTTTAATCCCTTAAATTACCCTTAAATTAATCCAAAATTGGAAATTTTAAAAACCTTTAGATTAAAAAATAAAATAAAAAGAAGAGAGTTTAGAAAATAGTCTTATACCTCTTGTATAGATTGTTTAGTTATGTGTTTGGTAGTGTTCATTCTCCTCTCCGTTTTTTATTTTTATTTTATTTATAACCACATAGTAAAACCAGAACTGCTTTTTACATACAATCGGTTATTATATGTCCAACAAAATATATATCATTCCTCTTTTATAAGTACTTGGAGAGATAAAGTTATTATAAGGGAAATAGTACTATTAGTGTGTGTAGGTGTATTTATGTGAATGGGGTAAAAATAGTATATATTTTTGTTGTTTTAGTTGGGAAGAAATAGGGGAAATGAGAGTGAGAAATTGTTTAATAAATAAAAAATGTTTATTAACGATCGAACATCGTTTTTTTAAATACTGATTAGTAAGATTAAAATAAGCAAGAAAAAGGAGGGAGAACAAGTTCTAAGACTGAGAATTACCAAATAAGGCAAAAAGAAAAAAACTTAATTATTTAGGAAGTGAATAAATTAATTAAGGAATTTTATTTAGAATAATGGATCAAAATAATCAGGGAATAAAGAAATTTTTATCATATTAATTGTCAGAGTATATATTAATTGGACAAAAAAGTTTTTAACCAATTTTTGATAAAAATGCTTTAATATTCCTAAATATCCCTCTTCTCGGGCCAGCGCTTTCTATCGATTAGAAAAAGGAATTGGGCATTAAAAAATGATGGGGAAAAAAAGAACAAGTAGTCCAATGCTGTAACCGCCAACCCAGCACGGTCATTCTATACAGGCCTTGCGAGGTACCCTTCTCTTTTATAAGGTCACCAACGCCGCTCCCACTTGTTTGTCTTCTATGTTCTTTTATATTTATTGTAGTAGACAAACCCTAAACTATTCTCTCTAGTCAATCCAAAAAATCAACATATCCATTAGAGTCTGGAATTGGAGAAGATATTTTTCTTTTTTACATTTTTGAGTGTTTTGGGACACTAATGAACTGTCGATCATTTTGTAATACATTCTACTTATATATTTATCCTTCAATAAACCAAACAAAGCAAAATGGAAACAACGTTCAAGGGAGGGAAATTTTTTGTATGAGAAATGAGTGAACAACCATCTGTCGTGGATGAACGACTTTTCGGAATAAAAAAAGTTGAAAAATTTTGAAAGAGCGCAAAAAAGATTGCTTTAATTTTTAATTTAAAATTAAAAAAAGCGCCAAAAATATTAAAATTATTTTAAATTTAAAATTTAAAATTATATTTAAAAAAATGATCAGTTGCCGCACCCATTTAATAGCCAAGTAATCATTTTTTAATTACTATTGATATACCTATACTGCTAAAAAAATATAAATAAATATTTTTTTGTATTTTCTGTGGTTAACAGTGACTGGCCTTAATATAAATTCCAAACATAATTACTTTTATAAATGATATGATCATTTAAAATTAAAAAAGGAATGCGAAAATATTTTATTACTACACAGTGAGAAAATAAATGTTAGAAAAATAAGCAATTTATTTAAAAAAATACTCTTTAATTTTCATTTTTTATGAATAATATGATTAACATTTTTATTTGGATTAGGGAAAGAAAACTTTTAAAAATAAATTAAATTTTTGATTAAAATTTTCTCCTTTTGAAGGTTTCTCTATTCGAAGAAATGCTTATATTATTTTTAATCTAAATATTATTTAATTAAAATATTTTATCACAAATAAATATCAAAATAACTAAATTTGTAATATTTTTAAATAAAAACATCAAAATTATTTTTCTCACAATTTGTATTGTTTTTTGAAGAATTTTTCTCAAAAGCAACTTTATTAAATAAACTTTCATTTCTATTAAGTTTAATATTATTATTATTATACTCATCAGCAGCAGATTCATAAGAAGCAGAAGAATCACAAGATAATGAAGAAAATGAACAAGATGAGTGTTTAAATATTGTTTTGGATTGCTGAAAAATTTAAATTAATAAAATTTAAAAGATATATACCTGCGGACAAAAACTTTTGCATTCAGAAATTACTGGCATAGAGGAAGATGATGGACACGAAGGAAAGACATTTAAATGTTTTTCTGTTGACTGGTGAATATTGGAAATATTTTTATTTTTATAATTATTGCAAATTTGAGAATGTCCATTTTTTCTTGATATTGTGTTTAAACTAAAATTATAATTAAATAATCTTTAGCTTTATTATAATTAATATATAAGTATATATAAAACTATAGTTATTTCACTGATTTTTGTACCTAAATATTTTTCTCTTAAAATAGGACAAATTATAGTGACAGGACCTATCATTTAAGTGTCACTTTAACAAGGTTTAATTGTTTTATTAAATTTTTATCCAATAATGGTATTTATTAGAGCTGTTCCAAGACCAAAAATAACCAAGACCCAAGACCCAAGACCAAGACTTATAACCAAGACCCAAGACCAAGACCAAAAAAAACCAAGAAAAACAAGACCAAGACCCAAGACCAATACTAAAAATATTTTAATATAAAGTATACAAAAAATTAAATTCATTAAAATTTATTATAAATCCCCAAAATTATAATAAAATGTAAGAACAATTGCTGTTTAGCATGAGTGCTACTAAAAGAAAGCCGTTTTGGCTTGTAAATTTCTCCAAGAATCGAAAATGTTCTTTCACGCTCTACTGTGCTTGGTGGTGAACAAAGAAAAATTTTCGCAAGCTGTTTAAGTGTTGGGTGTGATAAGTCTTTCTCCCAAAATTTAATTGGATTATATACCAGCGATTAAAAATGACTCTGAGTTTAATTATTTATTTACACATGACAAAATATATTAAGTACCTTTAGAAAATGTAAAACCTCGCAAGTTTAGCGCCGCAGGCGAAAATTTGAAAAAATTATTGCATTAGTTGTCAAATATTAACCATTTTCAGCGCCGCAGGCAAAAATTTTTTTTTAATTTTTAAACCTCTTGCCAAAATTTTTCCCCAAAATTGTGCTTGGTCCCCCTTCACATCAAGACCAAAAATAACCAAGACCCAAGACCAAGACTTACAAGCCAAGACCCAAGACCAAGACCTACAAGCCAAGACCCAAGACCAAGACCAAGACCAAAAAAAACCAAGAAAACCAAGACCACCAAGACCAAGACCAAGACTCTTGGAACAGCTCTAGTATTTATTACCTTAGTGTTTCAGCTTGCTCTTCTAATCCATCATCACTGTCCAAATCCGGTTTGATTAAAAGAACTTCCAATACAAGATCATTACTTTCTCGCATCTTAATAAATTAAAAAATATTAATTTAAAATTGAATCTGTTTTTTCAAATGTAAATTTATTAAATTACCTCATTGTTTAGAATTTTCACCGCATGTGAATGTTTTATATTACTAAGATTTTTTCCATTAACAGAGAGTATAGCATCACCAACAAATAAATTTCCACTTTTTTCAGCAGGTTGTCCAGAATGTAATTCAGAAATAATAATTGGTACTCCATGCTCTTTTCCCCCAGTAATTGAAATGCCTAGACCTTCATTTTCTTTTAAATTAAAACGAATGCGGCGAGGCCTTCCGACACCACGTTTGTCAAATTTAATTGAAGAGATATTAGAATACTATAAAATTAAAAATGTGTTAAATCTTTACTTTATCTCATGATTTCAAAATAATTAACAAAAATTACCTCACTCTTACTTTGATAACTTAAAACATTATTTACATCAAGCACGCTAAAATAAACAAAATTGATAAAATTAAAAATTACAATTTACCGACAAGCTTTAATTACAGTTTTATGTCTATTCAAATGTATTTCAGCCTCCAATTGATTCCAAAGTCGATCATGTTGGGCGCCTTTATATAATTTAAAGAAATTATTAATTAATAAAATTAAATAAAAAATACCTCGCATATTACGACCAAGCAATTGGATTTGCTGAATACTAAAATAAAATCGTTTTAGTTAATTTATTAATATTAAAAAATCTTACCGTCCAGCCAATTCTTTATCCAAATATTTTGCTGCCAAACGAGCTCCATAAATTTCACCATGAACTGCATTAAGAAGACTTCTTAAACGAAGATTCTCTTCTTTCAATAATGGAAGTTCTGCTTGTGTTTTTGCTATTGGTAAATTCTTTGTTTGGAACATTTTCATTTCTTTGTCCTTAAAATTAAATTTTTAAAAATTTAATAAAATATTCACCAATTTCTTTTTAATAATTTCTGATTCATGTGGAGCTGTTTTAGAATATAATTGACACTGAAGTGAATGAACACGCAAAAGAAGTTGTTCAGATTGCTCCTCTAATAATGAATTGGTGGCAAGTGCTCCAACAAGTTTATCATTTGATGTTTGAAGATTTTTCTATTAAAATATCTAATTTTACCCTTTAAGGAAATATTAATCCATTTTTTATTAACCTTAAGATCATATTTTTGTTGGCACATTATCTGAACTTTTTGAGCAAATCTAGCAAAAACACCGCTGATAAGCGTCAGACGTCGGCGACATTCAAATGTGAGTTCAGACTTTAAAAAAATTATTATAGGTAATTTTGTATATTAAATTCAATTTTTTTAATATAATTATTTACATGTTCCTGTTCAAATTCTCCAATTAAAACATCTAAATCAACAAAAGCTTTGTCAAATTCATTCTCCAATGCTTCAAACCAATCAGGTGAGGGTAAATTACTATGAAAAGACGAAACCTTTGAAAAGCTATTTTCAGACGCTTTTAACGTTGATCTTGAAATAGGTGAATTTGTGGGAGATGAATTCATTGTATTTTACTATAAAAATTTCTTAAAATCTGAAATATATTTATTTAAAATGTTTGAATCAACATTTCAAGTATTTGCCTTGAGCTAATGTTTGAATTTAATTTTTAAGCTTTTCACAAACTTTAATAAAACATTTTATAATTAAAACAAACATTAAAAAATACAAACATTTTACACATTCTAAACATTAAACAATATTTATACACAGTTAAATAATGTTTGAGAACTTTTTACAATTGTATTATAAAAAACTTTACTAAAACATGTTGTAAATAAATAAACTTAATTGCGAAAAAAGTTTGAATCAAATACTATTTAGCCTTTTGTAAATAAAAATATTACAAATGTAAAAATCAATGAATTTAAATTGCTTATGTAATTAATAAAACTTATAATACATAATTTAACACAATAATTTAAGTTATTATTTTAAATTATTATAACTGTTTATATAAAGATATTGTTTTTGTTATTTTTAAATATTTAATGGTCATCGTAGCAAGAGGGAGACTAGCAATAATCCCCCAGAGAAACTAAGAGACCTTTTTTGCCTATAATTACTCAAACTACGTCTCTTTTACTTTTTTTTTCTTCCAAAAAAAATTTGTGAAGAGAAATTGCTTTAAAGTTGTTGCTTGGTGTAAAAAAATACGAAAAAAATATGGAAAGAGGAATAAATATATAAATATCAAAAAAGGATTTTTGACAATTCTTTGACGATGAGTTTGAGTTAAAAAAAGGAAAAAAGCAGTGAAAATGAGACGTTTACCAAAAGCTAGTGTGTTAATTCACACGAGTAAATAGAGGGAAAAGGCTAGTTGCTTTTTAACTATTTTAAAATTGAAAAAATTGATGTTTTATAAAAAACAACATTTTATTATGTTATTTATTATTTTTAATTTTTTAGAATTTATTAATTATTAAAAAAGGACAGTTCAAATTTAAATAATTTTTTATATAATTTTTAATATTTATTGAATAATTTTATTTAAGAATTTTTGTGAATAATTGAAGGAATTGAAAATAAAGAATAAGATGGAATATTAAAATATTCCATAAAATTATCAATTTTTTATAAAAAAGGCTAAAAAGACCAATCAAATAAGGAAAAGCTCTTGAAAAAGTGGTCCAATAAATGCTTCTCTTCAACCAGTCTGTTGTTTTAAGAAAAAGAATTCCCTTAAGGCCGTCATCATTTCTAAAAGAGGTTAACAGAAAAAAATGAAAAAAGGTTATGCTTTGATAAAATGGTTATTTGAATAAGAAAAAATTGCTTCAAGTGTTTAAATAAATCAATCAAAATACGTGAATTTATGTACATGTTCTTGGGTCATGGCAGTTATGACAGCATCTAAAAACAAGTTGAAAATTATTTTAAAAATTTGTATAATTTTTACTGTACTTGAAAAAGTTGACTTGGCTTTTATTTCTAATTTTTTTTTCGGGTTTTTATTTAATTTTTACTAAAAAATATTTTAAAAAATAAAAACAATAATTACTTTATTGTAATCTTCTCTTCCTTAACATTTTGCATTCCAAAAGTATAACAACATTTTCTGTTATCAGTACATCCACAATTCTCAATTGGTGGGCCTAGAGCTTTATTATCACCAAATTTGATATTAACGACGTTATTAAATATAACAGATAAAAGAATAAAATATATAAACATTTTATTATTTTTTTAAATTTAAATTATCAATTAGAAATTATTTTAGATAAAACTGAATTTGACATTCATATAAATAACCAAATTCTTTACGAAATTATAATAAATTCAAGTTTGTAAACTTACGGATTTAATCTGTTCAAACAAAAAATTACAATTTTATTAAAATATTTTCTATTTTTAATTTACACACGTCAATTAAAATCAAACATTAATTTTAAAAATTTTTTTAATAAAATTTTCTAAAAATAAAAATTTATATTTTGTAAAATATTTATTTTTTTTTTAATTTTATAAAATTATTAAAAAAACCGACTTTTAATTTATATAAATTATGATAATCTAACAATTATTATTGGCAATTGCTTCGGCGGTGCAATCCCATGGGATTTTCAAGCTATAAAATTAAGTATTTAATTTAGAAATCCAAAAATATTTTTCCCCAAACTTTTCTTGCAAGCGCCTGTAAAGTCATACAAACAGAAAAAAGATTTTGTCCTTCAAGTAAATTAACAGATTGAAAAGTTTCTTCATCATTTGCACCGAATTTAATTGCTACTGTCGGTTAATATTCTCCATACAACTTTATTTAAATTTTTTTATTAAATTAAAAACTATTTTATTACTTAAAGTTTGAGATTGGCTTCATCACTTTTTTAACAGTTCTAGGCTCAATTATATTTAAGTCTTTTCATTTTCTCTTCTATAATAAAATAGTTTTTAATTTAATAAAAAAATTTAAATAAAGTTGTATGGAGAATATTAACCGACAGTAGCAATTAAATTCGGTGCAATTGATGAAGAAACTTTTCAATCTGTTAATTTACTTGAAGGACAAAATCTTTTTTCTGTTTGTATGACTTTACAGGCGCTTGCAAGAAAAGTTTGGGGAAAAATATTTTTTGGATTTCTAAATTAAATACTTAATTTTATAGCTTGAAAATCCCATGGGATTGCACCGCCGAAAAATTATCATATAAAGTCCAACAATTATTATTATATAATTACATATTAAAAAAAATTATTTTCATTCAAATAAATGGATTACCATTATTTTTCTCATAATCGTCATTACTGGTCTTGGAAACATTTTTGTCATCAAGTGCCACCACTTTTCCATACAAACTTTCCCTTATACGAAGTTTAACACTATTACTACACTCATCAGCAGCAGATTCATAAGAAACAGAAGATGATGCAGAAGATATTGAGCATGAATTATTTAATGTTTTATTGAGTTGCTAAAAAATATAAAATTTATTTTTTAAGTATATAAGGTTAAAAATTGCATATTAAGGGGAGTAAAGAGGGCAAGTCGGAATTTAATTATAAAAAATTTTCAATTATTCACCCTCTCAAAATCCAATATCTAAATACACCCTTAATAGTAGTGTCCTCACTAATCTTAAAAATATAAAAAATATTTGTTACCTCCTCAAGTTGTTGTTCACACAAACTTTGACAAGTAGATGTCATAGAAAGAGAAGAGGATGGAGAACAAGGCGACAATACAGGATATTTTGTCAAACAATTTTTCTTTAAATGTGGAGAAGCACTACTTGTCGTCTGTTGTTTTTGATGTATCTAAAATGTGAATTTTAATTTTTAAATTTGAGTAAAATATTTTTGAATAATGTCAGAAATTCTAAAATTAAATAAAAATTACCCAATCATTTTGCATCCTCAAAAAATCTTTAACGTCAGGGGCACTTAATTTAAGATGTTAATTGTAAACTAAAAATATAATTAACAACTTACCAAAAGGATCTAACAAAAGTTTTGTGTCTATTTAAATGAATTTCGGCCTCCAAACGACCCCAAAGACTATCATATTGAGTTCCTTAATAAAAATGATTTTAAAAAAATATTAGAAAAATAAAAAATACCACGCATATTACGACCAAGCAATTGGATTTGTTGAATACTAAAACAAAATCGTTTTAGTTAATTTATTAATATTAAAAAATCTTACCGTCCAGCCAATTCTTTATCCAAATATTTTGCTGCCAAACGAGCTCCATAAATTTCACCATGAACTGCATTAAGAAGACTTCTTAATCGAAGATTCTCTTCTTTTAATAATGGAAGTTCTGCTTGTGTTTTAGCTATTGGTAAATTCTTTGTTTGGAACATTTTCATTTCTTTGTCCTGTTGAATAAATAAATAAATTATTAAATAAAAATATTTTCACCAATTTCTTTTTAATAATTTCTGATTCATGTGGAGCTGTTTTAGAATATAATTGGCATTGAAGTGAATGAACACGCAAAAGAAGTTGTTCAGATTGTTCCTCTAATAATGAATTGGTGGCAAGTGCTCCAACAAGTTTATCATTTGATGTTTGAAGATCTTTCTATAATAAATAAAAAGATAAATTCTATTTTCATAAATATCAAAAATAAATTTTAATTTACCTTAAGGTCACATTTCTGTTGATCTATGACTTGAGCTTTATGAACAAATTGAACAAAGACACCACTGATGAGATTTAGACGACGTCGACATTCAACTATTAGGTCAGACTATCGTAAAATAAAATAATTTGACTGTTCTTTATAAAGTACTTACATTTTCTTGTTCAATTTCACCAAGTAAAACATCCAAATCAACAAAAGCCTTGTCGAACTCATTTTCGAATGTTTCAAACGAGTCGGAGGAGGATACACTGTCATTTAATGAGGAAGCCTTAGTTTTAGTAGTTTCAGAATTATTATTTGAATTAGAAGAGAATGGAGAACAACTCGAAGTCATTATTAGACTAACTAAGAAACTAAATAAAATTATTTTTTTGAAATATGATTTAAAAATAAAATAATATTTAAAATAAAAATATTTAACTAATTACGTTTCGCCAAAGGACTTTTCGTCCAAACATTTTTCGTTGCTTTGGGGAATTCTGTTAGTTCTTTCATCAAATACAACAGATGCGATGTCTACCAGGGATGGGCAAAATTGGAAAATAAAATCCGAAATACGAAATCCGAAATAAAATGTAAAAAAATAAAAACCGAAATACGATATCCGAAATAAAAATGTCTAAAAAACCCGAACAATCCGAAACTTCCGAAACACGAAATCCGAAACTTGCCCATCCCTGATGTCTACTATATTAAAATTCATAAACATATTTAAAAATTCAAATTTATTTGTAAACTATGTAATTTATAAAATGAAATGAAAACAAAAGAATAATTTAAAAAATAAAAATTCTTATAAATAATCTGTTTTAAGAAAAATATATTTGTACAAAAATATACTTTGAAAATGCTATTTGTAAAAAATAAAATTAATCTTAAAGTTTAATAATATCTCCATATTCATATTCCTCTTCTCTTGGATCAAATTTTAGTTTTCCAACAAAACTAGAAATATCAGAAGAGAAGAAACGGTTCTTGGGTGTTTCTAATATATTGTTGGTATTAGACAGAATTTTCAAGAATTCCTAAAAAATTGAATTACAGATTTATTAAAAAATTTATCAAATATTGCCAGATTTTCAAAAAAAAATTTTTATGATTAAATAAAAGGTTGGATCTATTTATATAGATCGAAAATTTATTCAGTTCCCCGTCAGATTGAGAATACATTTATTATCTGATTTTAATAATATCAACCTACCTTATATTTTTAATGGAACAACATTTGAATTTTTATTTGATCCATTAATTGGATATAGACCTTACAGATCAGAACTTGTAAAAAATACTTTTTTTTAATATTATTCAAGTTTTTAGTTTGAAGAGGATTTCCGCCTATAAGAGAAAAATAGGTCGTTTTTTTGAATTTTTGGAATAACTTTTTAAATTTTGATTTTTTTGCAGATAAATGTATATCCATTCGATAGCATTTTGAAAGGGCTATCGAATGTATATAAAAGTTTTTTGAAAAAATTCGAACAATATCGAAAAAATGTCAAAAAACGTGTTTTTTTACAAGAGAAAAAGAGGCAGTGACTGCGGTTTTTTGACCACAACTTTTTTGTGGTTAAAGGTACATAGTTGGTCCCAGCGAGAGGGCACACCTTCAGACTTTGGGCTATCGAATGGTATAAAAATTGTTCGGATCGGATAAAGATAAAAGGTAGATGTCCTCTCCAAGGGAATTTAAAAATGATATTTATGAGATGAGAGGCAAAGTCAAAAGCACTTTTATTTTTAAATTGGTAAGATGAGTTGTGGTGTAGTGGTAATGTGTTGGATTTGCTAAGTTGAATGCGGGTTCGAACGGCGAAAATATTTTTAAAAAATTTTTCAAGAAAGGCCATCTATTCGCAAGACATTTTCTAGAATCAGTGTTAAAAGCGCGAAGCGGTTTCTATACACTTCAGTCGCGAAGCGGCTATTCGTAAAAAGATAATTCTCCAATTTTGTATGTATTCCACTAGTTATTTGAATATACAATAAATAACACAATTTTGGCTGTAGGATCACCTACAATTTATTTATTATTTGTCTTTTCTTTAAAGCTCGAGAATTCTCAAACCGTGTAACCAAAGAAGAATTAATGGTTTTAGAGAAAAATTTAATTTATAGTAAATTAATTAATATTTTTTAAGGTTTTTATTCAAGTATTTATTATTTCAATGTTAAATACTTTAGCAGGAATTGTCTATTCCTATAATATGCATCATGAAGATCATGACAATTTGCTTTTAATGATTGCACATTTTTCTTAGTAATTAATAGAGATGTTTAGAGACAAAAATAACCAAGTAATTTCTAAGACCAAGACTCTTGGAATACTATTTCTAGTAAATATAATTCTTTTTTTTAATTTTTTTGGATGTTATGAAAAATATAAAGGATACACCCTATTTATTTTTAATTTAATATTTTTTAATTTTTTAGGTTGCATATTCACGATAAGTTAAAATATTTTATTATTTAATTAATAAATAATTAATTAAATAATATTAAAATTAATTATTTTCAGGTTTTCCTCCCTTATTTATTTAACACTAACAAAGGAAAGTACCTGAGGTGTCCGTGGAAGTTCGGGATGAAACTTGGTGGGTAGATAGATTGACCCCCCTTTGTATTGCGAAATTTTCACCGTTTTTGCCACCTGACATCTGGGACCGAGTTATAGGTCCCTGAAAATCGAAAAACCATAGGGGGGAGTAAGCTCATTTTAGGGGTAAAAAATTAAAATATGAGTATGATAGCTCATTTGAAAGAGCTCTTCGAGCTGAGTCTAATGACACCAAAATTAGCTTAATTGGACAAATATTGACAAAGTTATACTTAAAAGACTAAGCCCATTTAGGTGATTACCGAGCAGAGATGTTTCGAAATTTCGATTTTCGAGTTTCGATTTTCGAGGTTTTTTTGGTTTCGATTTTCGATTTTCGATTTCGATATTTTTGCTATTTTTTCGATTTTCGAAATTTTATGATTTCAAGGGATCTGGTAAGTTAAGCAGCGGTGAGATAAATTAGAAAACAATAAAGGTCAGAGAAGTTTTTTCTCTCTCTAACTTCTTTCCTTCCTTGTAATTTTTAATTTTTTCTCTTCATTTCTTTTCTAGCATGAAGGATGATTATAAAGGGAAAGATTTATTTAAATTTTAATTTTCCAGTTCAAGTTCGGTTGTGGTTGAGTGGTTAGTAACATAGTCTAATTCATTAAATAGGTATAGGTTCGATACCCAATGGTGGATAAGGCTTTTTGTATACATTAATACAGTTGGAAAGTATTTTAATTTCGTTTTGAAACAATTTAAATAAATTAAAACCCCTAAATTTTCGCCTGCGTGCAAAAAAGGGTAATTTTTGGCACAGAGGTTTAAAAATTAAAAAAAAATTTTGTCTGCGGCGCTATAAAGAATGAATTGTTGGCAATTATGGTGTAATAATTATTCAAAATTTTTGCCTGCAACGCTAAAATGTGAATACAAATGAATATTAAAAAATTTTAGTTCAATTTAAAAATTTTTAATTTTTTTTTTCGATTTTCGATTTTCGAGTTTCGATTGTCGATTTTCGAGGTTTTTTGGTTTCGATTTTCGATTTTCGATTTCGAATATTTGGAAAAAGTTTTCGATTTCGATATTTTTGTAATTTTTTCGATTTTCGATTTTCGTGTTTCGATATTTTTTTAGTTTCGAAACATCTCTGTTACCGAGAGGGAGCTTACTCTCCCCTTTGGTTTTTCAATTTTCAGGGACCTATAACTCGGCTCAGACTTAAGACCAGAAGCTATTTTTGGTCTCATTCAACTCAGCTCGAAGAGCTTTTCGAAAGTATACCATAGTCATATTTTAATTTTTCACTTCAAAAAATGAGTCGATTTTCAGGGACCTATAACTCGGTCCCAGATGTCAGGTGGCAAAAACGGTGAAAATTTCGCAATACAAAGGGGGGTCAATCTATCTACCCACCAAGTTTCATCCCGAACTTCCACGGACACCTCAGGTACTTTCCTTTGTAAATAAAACAGTAAGAACAGATACTAAAATTTTGATTAAAAGGCAATCTTTCGGAACACGGGTCCCAAAAAATTTTTTTTTATTTTTCCGCGAAAATTTGTATTTGGGGGTTATCAAGGGCGCTGATTACGAATTTGATATCAGATTTTGTCTAATCATTGATTTTATCTATGATTTTTCGTCAAGTACTTGATTTTTCTAAAAATTTTTATTTTTCCAAATTACTCAGTTATTTACAGGATAAAAGATAGAAATTTGTTGTAAAATATTATCAAAGGCTTCCAATGTCTTCTTTCCATACACTTGACGCCATTGAAATTCATCGAGATAAGACAGAACAAAGAGATGTGCGGTACATCGCTGGAGTTACTGCCGTCTTATCTCGATGAATTTCAATGGCGTCAAGTGTATGGAAAGAAGACATTGGAAGCCTTTGATAATATTTTACAACAAATTTCTATCTTTTATCCTGTAAATAACTGAGTAATTTGGAAAAATAAAAATTTTTAGAAAAATCAAGTACTTGACGAAAAATCATAGATAAAATCAATGATTAGACAAAATCTGATATCAAATTCGTAATCAGCGCCCTTGATAACCCCCAAATACAAATTTTCGCGGAAAAATAAAAAAAAATTTTTTGGGACCCGTGTTCCGAAAGATTGCCGATTAAAAAATTTATAATTTTCATAAAAAATTTTAAAAATAAAATTAACCCTACAAATACTTTATAATTGATGTAAAGTAATATGATTGAATAAATATAAAAAGAAGAATTTATTTTTTTTTTAAATTGATAAAATTATTTTTTTAAATATTTCTTTTGGGATTTAGAATTAAAAGAAATACTGGAAGGAAATATGTACATATAATGTAAAGTAGTATTAGTTTAGAAATAAATATAACATAACTTATTATAAAAAAATTAACCTCCCATGGAGAATACCGCTAAAGCTTTTGTTAAATTAACAAAAAATGTTTTAGATTTTTGTCGAAGATTAAATAAAAAAAGACGAAAAGAGAAAAATGAAAGAACTACATTAACATTTAAAAAGAAAATTTGAAACATTTCTAGTTTTTAAATGAGAAATTTTGTTAAAATTAAAATTTATAATTAAAAATAAATTTGTATTCTGTTTGTTATTTAATTAAAAATAAAACTATTCCAAAAATGTAAGTAAATTAAATTAATTTGTTGAAAAAAGATAACTTTTTAAAATTAGTTATTTATTTTAAATTATTTATACTAAAAAATGCTTATCTTTTTTATTAAGTAATAATATAATAATCTTTTTAAATTATTTTATTTTTTTAATTTGTAATAAGCAAATAGTAAGGTATATTTGATATATATATATTATTTTATATTAAGTAAAAATCTGTAAGTTTGTTTTAATTTTATTTAGAACCAATAATGCTTAGAAAAAAATTTAAAATATTACCATTAATTCTATTTATTTTTATTATTTTATATAAATTATTAATTCGGGAAACGATGATTAAAACGATAATATTTGAAAATAAACCTACATGCTTAAATCAATTAGTAAAATTTTTAAATGCAATAAAGGAACAAAAACAAAGAATTAACATTATTCGTAATGATAAAAACATTGCAGATTATGAAACAACATTAATAAATATACATGTTGAAAACTATGTTGATAAATCTTACTACTTTTTAAAAATTAATAAATAAAAATTTAGTACATTTGGAGAGAGCATTTAATAGAATATGAACCATTTAAATTTGGTGATGCCAAAATTAAATATTTTGGACATAATATAGTAAATAGGTGGTAAATTTTGTAGCTTTAAAATAACACATGCATAATACATATTTTGACTCTGTGAGATTCTTCTGATCTAAGATCTCAGAGTCTTCCTTCAACTCATCAATCCTTTAAATTTTTACTTAATTTACTTAAATTATATTTGTTATTAAACAAAGTGCCTTGCCTTAAAAGGAACTTAAATATCTGAGCGGGATCTAGTTCCCGGTCGGAATTATCCCGGTTTTTCTAAATCCCGATCCCGGTTCAGGGGCATTTCCGCACCATAAATGTAGTACCTTTCGACTCAGCTCTTGAGATGAATTGAATGGTATGTCCTTTGCTACAAAATTTTAACACCTGTATACTTCTACAGCCAATATTTTTTTAAATTTATCAAGCATAATAGTGAATGTAATGTTGTTAAAATGGGTAAATAAATATTTATATAGGTATATACATAGAACCTCGCATACTAGGTTGACGGGATTATTTTTTAAAGTATTAAATAGAAATAGTATGTACTAGAGTTGTACACTTTTCTGTATTCCGGGATTACATAATTCTCTTCAGAGCTCTTGTGATAAAGGCCACTCTCTCGTTGATAAAGACGCAGAAAAACTGACCAATGTATGGTTGAGGTCAGAGAAACGTCAAATGACCTGCTCTTTTCCAGAACTGTACACAATTTCTGCGTCTTTATCAACGAGAGAGTGGCCTTTATCACAAGAGCTCTGAAGAGAATTATGTAATCCCGGAATACAGAAAAGTGTACAACTCTAGTATGTACACAAATAAGTGAGGGACCTAACACAAATATTATAAATATAAATTTTAATTATTTAAAAGGTGTTGGACATTCTATAGATGCTGAAATGGAACTTAAAAAGAATTATCCACAATGTACCTTTTTATCAATAAACCCAGATTCAGTCATTAATGCTGATTTAATTGAGACTAAGTTAAAAGGAACAGTTATAAAAAGAACAATTGGAGCTGAAGATAGTTATAATGCACAAACAGGTATAAATGTATTAAAAAATGTTAAATTTTTGTAAGTTTTCTTTTTTTTAAATTACAACTTATTTTGGAAAAAGTTTTTAAAAGCAAAACAACTTACTTTTGTTATTTTGTAAATTTCGATTTGATTACAACTTTATTTCGCTAGTTTGCAGCAAATAAATAATTATTTTAAGTTTGTAATTTAAGTCAAGTTTTAAGTACTACAATTGTAGAAAAGTTTAATTAAAAAGTACAATTTGTAATTCTTCAAGTTTATTTTTTTATATTCAGTAATTCAATTTAATACAAATTTAGGTGAACCAGCTATTGGTTTTTTTGATTTTATTTATTACAATGCTAAACTAGTAATTGATTTGCTTATGCTTGATGTTGAAGGAACTGAATTTTCTATTTTTCAACTTCTTACAAGTTATTGGATTTTTTATAAATGTTTAAAATTTTCAGAACAATATAATCAACTTCCAGTAATTATTTGCCAAATAAATGTTGTAATTCATCCTCGCCCAGAATATTTAAATACTTTTCTAAAACAACAATTTTTGCGCAACTTTGAAACCTTTATTCGTCATAGTAAATTTGCAATGTTAAAAAATGACATGTTTAAACCAGATGAATTTTTTCATAGAATATTTAACCCAGAAATATTTCACAGTATCTTTTTTGTTAATTATGTTGAAAAAGAATGTATGGAAAAATTTTTTTGCTAATCTTGTAAGATTTTTTATTTTAAAAGTATTTTTAAAGTTAAAACAGAATTAGCAAAGAATTGGTCAGAAGACTATACATATATTTAAATGAAAATTATTGATTTAATTAACTCCGGAAAGTTTTTTACAATATAATTTCAGAAAATGCTCAAAAGATATAAAAAAATATTAACAAAATAAATTAAAACTAATTTTTTCTGTAAGCAATTTATCATGATTATAAAATGAAAATATGAAAAATTTTATAAAATATTTTAGAGCTAAATAAATAAAATAAATAATATTTTTTAAAGAAAAAACAAAAACTTGTTGTTATATTTCAGAGTGTCAGATGAAAAATTAAAAATACACAATAAGAGTAAAAAATAGTCAAAAATATGCATCTTTTAAAAAGTTTTATTTAGTGCCTTTCAATTAACTTAAAGTTTAATCATTCCATCAATATTTTGTTCATATTCGAATCGAATTTTAGAGGTATCCAATCAATTGGAAAATTTGTTTTATTATAATTTGAGTTCGTAAAATCAGAATTATAAAAAACAATTGAATTTGTTTCTTCTAGCAAATAACCAATCCACCAAGCAAATGTTGAAGAAGAGGCTGTTATAATTAAAGAGTCGCATGCCCAAACTCCAAAACACATATCATATGTTCTAACCAGTTTTTTTGGAAAATGAATTTTATTAACTTGCTTAAATATAAAAAAGTTTACTCGTACTTTTAAAAAATTATAATTAAAATATTATTACTACCTTTTGAGAAATATTAATTTTTTTTAGAAAATCCTTGTCTTCTCCCAGCAAAACAATTGAAATGTTTAAAATGTATTTTTTCTTTAAATAACTTATTTTTTGTTTAAAAACTTTTAATACCTGTAAATATTCAAGAACATGCTTAATAGCAGCTTCTGTAAACAATTTTTCCGATCTTCCATGCATTGGCCACTTTGGTGGACCAAAATCGCCTCTACGTGTATGAACACATAATTTATGGGAAGATTGATCACTTCTTAAATTTTATAAATTAATACTTGAAAAATCAGAAGAGTTTATAGCTTTACATTTTATCATTTTATAAAAATATTAATATAATAAAATCTTACCCGAACAATTCATTAATATAACTAATTACTTTAATATTCATTTTTTTCGAGAATCGGAATAATTGTTTAATTTCGGCATTATTATTTTCTAAATATTTTGGAGCTTGTGGAGGAGGAGCAATAATTAAATGATTTTCTTTGTATTTTGCAAGCTTGCTAAAATAATATTATTTATAAATTTTATTTTTGGGAGTAAAAAACTAACTCTGTAATATTAAAGAAGCTACAACATATAGTATCAGAAACATTATCATAAACTGAATTTAAAGGATCTGCTTGCTATAAAAAATTAAAGTAATTACTTGGTATTAAAAAATTTTTAATTTATTTTTTTACCATATAGATAAGAGATGAATAAAGTATTGGAAATGTGTCTTCAATCTCGTTAGGATTGTTCAATTTGTCACATGTCCATGTGCTTGTGTTTGATATACCTGGGATTCTACCTACAGATTTTGCAATACTAAAAAGTACGGCCAGTCTCCACATCTTTAATAAATATAAAATTGTTAAAAACTAACATTTATTAAAAATAAAAACTCACTTGATTCGCAATGCCTCCACACTCACCATTCCAACTTTTAGGTATTTGCATAAGTAGGAACTTTGTATCATTATTAATTATTGGAAAAAATGGCAATTTTATAATAATATTTGATTTGTTTGTTTCTTTTAAAATTGACATAAGACCTTTTGTATTTTGTTGTTTAGACTCAATTGAATACGAAAGAAGATAGTTTTCTAGAAAAAATAATTGTTAATTTTAAAAAAGAAAATATTTTAATTTTTATAAACATACCTATATAGAAATATTGCCCAGCAAAAGCTAATACTATAAATATAAATACAAACAACATACATCTACGTAAAAACATTTATTGTCTAAATTTTAAGCTTATAAATAAATTTTAATAAATTAATTTTAAGTTTAAATAAATTATATTAATTTTTTTAAATAAAAATTTTATATATAAAATAATTTGAAAATATAATGAAAAGTAAGTTGGGAGTAATGGTGGCGAGACTTTTAGGGACTGACATTTGGGAACGGATATTTAGGGATCAGTCTTTTGGGAACGGGCATTTAAGGACGGACTTTTGGGGACCGCATTTGAGGATGGACATTTAGGGACGGATATTTAGTGATCTCATTTTAGGATGGACATTTGGGAACAGACTTTTGGGGATTAGACATTTGGGGACAGAAAGTTGGGGATGAACATTTGGGGACGGACATTTGGGGACGAAAAAGAATTAAAAAAAAATTAATGAAAATAAATATGAAACAAATTATTATTTTATTTAAATCATTAAAATATAAAAGGTGATTAATTTAAATCAGTTTTCTGGTGAAAATTCCGGGTAAAAAATTTAGGTAGTTCACACAGTATTTTTGTGAGGTGATTAAGGTAATTGGATGTAAAGAATGAACTTGATATCACGAATGCGGACAATTAATGTCGCAACTAAAACAGTTTGTCTATTTTTAGTTGTTGCACGGCTTTTTATTAATTCCATTTTGTTTTTTCGGCTTAAATGTTGAACTAATCCATCTTCATCTTTAATTATCTTTTTAAAATAATAAAATAAAATTAGTTACCCAAATAACAGCAGCGAAAATGGCCAGCCTCCATTATTCCCTATACGGAACCATCATGACTCAGTAATAAATGATTCGGGAAGGACGAATAATGCTATTGAACGTTTTGGCACTATATGAAAGGAATGCCGGCATCCAATTTTTTCTATATTCTTAAAAAATGGGTAATTTTTTTATAATTTTTCTCTCTATTTTTGATTTTTGTCTTGAGGCTATAGACGCGAAATGATTAATTTTTATGCAAAAAATAGTAAATTAAAGGCAATATTTTTCTTTTAATTTTTTAAAAAAAGCTGATGAAATAGATTCCCCTCTAGCTCTTGAATTTTGGCGAAAAAGTGCTTCCAACATATATATCACATGGATTACATCTCCATTCAAAATCTTCTTTTTTCTTATTCAGACCCATAACATTTACACATTACGTACATTTCATTTCATTTTTGATTAAACCATGATATGCAAGGAACTTAAGTACCCCACTGGTATCCAATGATAAAATCCAATGAAAAGTTATAACGTCAAAGTCAGGCGAAAACTATGAAATAGGATTTTCAGCGTATTAAAAACCAATTACCTCATCATGTTCAACAATTTTTGTTTTTTTGTGGAGCCATATTATTAATTTTTTAATTTTTTTTAATGAGTAAACGATCATAGAGAAATTAAATGAAAAAAATATATAAAAAATTAATCATTTCGCGTCTATAGCCTCAAGACAAAAATCAAAAATAGAGAGAAAAATTATAAAAAAATTACCCATTTTTTAAGAATATAGAAAAAATTGGATGCCGGCATTCCTTTCATATAGAGTCAAAGTTTTCATAAAAATTTAAAGTCATTTAAATGCTCGTCCTATGTTATCAAAGTTTATTTACTTATTTTTCTGAAATAATTTCTTTCAAGGCTTATTCAAGTTATGCAAACAGAAGAGCGCCTTGCCAGGATCGAGTTTGAGTATATGAATTAGACAATACTAGAGGCATTACTTTGAGACCTAGACGTCGAAAATATAAAAGTAATGATGCAGCGTTAAAGCGATTGGTTTTACAATTCGATCAGAATCTAAATATCAATGATGATCAAATTTTAACCCATTTAAGAGCCATACAATATAGATTGAGTGAAAATGAATTTAATGGCTGTAGTATAGTACATGGGGGCCGAGAAACGATATCGAACTATATATCATTCTAAAGAGCTCATCGAGCTGAGTTGAATGACACTAAAATTAGTTCGCGGAAACAAGTATAGACCAAGTTACAGGTCCCCGAAAATTGAAAAACCATAGGGGGGAGTAAGGTCATTTGAGGTGATTACCGCGGCTGCTCTTAAATTATTTTCACTGAATTAATTATTTTGTTGTAATTTGCGCCGTAGAATAACGCATGTACCAAAAGCCAACGAGAGATGGGCTCCCAAATGAAGAAGTCATAAAACACTCCCAATAGGTCCAAGTTTGGCGTGCTTCAAGCAACTTCGATCCGTCATAACTTTTGTTAATAATCGTTCAATCAACCTGATTTTGGTTTCATTCGATAGGTCTCGAAGAGCACTTTCGAATGAGCTATCATACTCATATTCGAATTTTTCACCCCAAAAATGAGCTTACTCCCCCCTATGGTTTTTCAATTTTCGGGGACCTGTAACTTGGTCCATACTTGTTTCCGCGAACTAATTTTAGTGTCATTCAACTCACAAGGGAACATCACAACATGCCACTCACCGATTTTCACAAAACTTATACCATTCGAAAGAGTTTTTCGAGTAGGTACAGAATCTCATTTTTTTACGTGCCCTAGTTAAGGTATCGCAAAGTTATGAGCTTTTAAAGTTTCAAAAAATGTTCCTTTTCCTCTTCGAAAGTGTTCCTTTCTCTCTACTCTTTACTTCGGCCTTAAGATCACCTCTCTTCTCTCTTTTCTTTTCCTTACAGCGGCCGAAAGTTACTCCAAGAAAAAATAGAAACAAAGAGAAGGCAGGCGGCCGCTGCATGGAAAACAAAAGGAAAATAGAGTATAGAGGTGATCTTAAGTGTGGAGAGCCTCTTTTTTGAAACTTTAAAAGCTCGTAACTTTACGATACCTTAACTAGGGCACGTAAAAAAATGAGATTCTGTACCTACTCGAAAAACTCTTTCGAATGGTATAAGTTTTGTGAAAATCGGTGAGTGGCATGTTGTGATGTTCCCTTGTCAGCTCGATGAGCTCTTTAGAATGATATATAGTTCGATACCGTTTCTCGGCCCCCATGTACTATACCAACCCCAATTTAATAATTGGGATGATTAAAATTTTACTTTTTGTTTCATATTTATTTTCATTAATTTTTTTTTAATTCTTTTTCGTCCCCAAATGTCCGTCCCCAAATGTCCGTCCCCAAATGTCCGTCCCCAAATGTCCGTCCCCAAATGTCCGTCCCCAAATGTCCGTCCCCAAATGTCCGTCCCCAAATGTCCGTCCCCAAATGTCCGTCCCCAAATGTCCGTCCCCAAATGTCCGTCCCCAAATGTCCGTCCCCAAATGTCCGTCCCCAAATGTCCGTCCCCAAATGTCCGTCCCCAAATGTCCGTCCCCAAATGTCCGTCCCCAAATGTCCGTCCCCAAATGTCCGTCCCCAAATGTCCGTCCCCAAATGTCCGTCCCCAAATGTCCGTCCCCAAATGTCCGTCCCCAAATGTCCGTCCCCAAATGTCCGTCCCCAAATGTCCGTCCCCAAATGTCCGTCCCCAAATGTCCGTCCCCAAATGTCCGTCCCCAAATGTCCGTCCCCAAATGTCCGTCCCCAAATGTCCGTCCCCAAATGTCCGTCCCCAAATGTCCGTCCCCAAATGTCCGTCCCCAAATGTCCGTCCCCAAATGTTCATCCCCAAATTTCTGTCCCCAAATGTCTAATCCCCAAAAGTCTGTTCCCAAATGTCCATCCTAAAATGAGATCACTAAATATCCGTCCCTAAATGTCCATCCTCAAATGCGGTCTCCAAAAGTCCGTCCTTAAATGTCCGTTCCCAAAAGACTGATCCCTAAATATCCGTTCCCAAATGTCAGTCCCTAAAAGTCTGGCTGCCGGGAGTAATATATAATAAGAAAAGGTTTATGTTTTTATGCGCCCAAAAGTCGAGCATTCTATTTTTATATATATTTTTTATTTTTTCCTTTTTACTCCCTTTTCCTTACTCTTTTGCTTGAAGCAAGTAGTGAATATTTTTGATTGCGGATTTATGATTTTCAGAGTTTTTTTAGTTTTAAAAATCTCTGTTTTAGCAGTTTTTTATTTAGATTGTGAATTAAAACGAAGTCCGTTTTATATATTTTTTTAAATACCTTTATCTTTGACCTTTTTTTAAAAATATTTTCTAAAAATTTTAATTACATTTCAATTAATTTAATTTTTTTTAAATATAAATTTTAGTTAACTAACATATTTTTTTAAAATACATATTTTTATTATTTTTACCCGTTCTATTTTAATAATACCTCTCAGGAAATGCGTTTAGAAGCATGTGAACAAATGTTAGGAGAAGGCCTTGCTAAATTTCTTTCTTCTATAAATTATAGAAAATTTGATCTTGCAATTGGGCATTTTCATGATTTGTGAGATTTTAAGATTTTCTTTAAAAGAATTTGCAATAAATTTGTTTAATTAATTAATTCCTTTTAAGCTGTCCAGTGGCAATGGCTCGTGCTGCAGGAGTGCCTAGGGTAGGTAATTTTATTTATTTATTTAATTATTTTTTATTGAGTCTTTACCAAGCTTTTTCCCTTAGAAGAGATATTTTTTGAAATTTTTTAAAATTTCTTTTTTGTTTCAGATGATTTGGATAACTCATGGACCTTCAATTTATGACTTTACAGCACAATCTTTTTTTTTTAATTTTTTTATTAACATTTTAATCTCTTTCTAGTTTGGTCTAAGGACATTTCCTTCGTTTGTTCCACATCCACTCTCTTCCAATTCTGATAGAATGGTTTGTAAAAAAAATTGAAAGATAGCAAATTTAGGAAAAATAAGGGAATATTAACTAGAATATTATTTTTAGAAGTTTTTAATGTTTTATAGAAACTTTTAGTCTAACAGAATAATAAAAGTAAGTCACGGAAATCAAAAATTTTCAAAAAAATATTTTTATTTATTTTGTTACAATTTTATATGTTTTTTTAGAATTTTCTTAAACGTATATTTAATATTTTTTGGCATTTTGCCGGTATTAAATTTGTCAATCTACCAAACGGTTTTTTTTTGACAATTATTTAATTTAAATATTTATTTTAGTTTTGCTTCATGAAGAGAATTGTTTATATCAAAAAAGTTTTTTTTAATTAATTTTTTTTAAATATTTTTAATTTTTTATTGTTTCCAAAATCTCAAAGTCTGGTCTTTTGGACAACAAATTTCTGTTCTTTTATTAAATGGAGAACGTTTTTTCGATTTTCCCAGACCTTTACCTTTATTTATTTTGAGTTTGGGTACTCTTGCTTCAAAATAACAAAAATTAAAAAAATCAGAAATTTTAGAAGAAGATGATGACAAAATTTATTTAAAGAAAAATAAGGGTATAATTTTAATTAATTTTTTTTAATAAGGGGAAATAATTTTAAAATAAATAGAAATTTATTTATAAATTTTTTAAGTAATAAATATATTTAATGAGAAAGTTTAATATTTACTTCTTTTTTATTTAAAAAAATCCCCAAATTTATATTTTAAACAATTGGAAGAAGAGGGTTGAATCTCCCCGAGCCTTTAGGATCGTTTAAAGTAAAAATCAAGGTTTAAACTTTTTTACCAGATTTTTGTCTAAAAAAGGTTAGTTTATTCCAAGTGATAGAGTTAATTGATTTAAGGGCCTAATAATTAACTTGGAATATTCCATTGCTAATTTTTAATTTTATTTTAGGTGTTATCATCTTTTCAATGGTTGTTTTATATTTAAAAATTAATTTAATATTAATTAATATAAGGCACAGTTTCAAATACAACAAATATGCCAATAAGAATGACACAAAGTTTTTTGAAAGCATTTAGAAATATTTCTGATTATAATTTTATATGGAAAACAGAACAAACTGAAATTAAAGGCATGGAAAATTACAAAAATGTTCATTTAAGATGATGGATTAATCAAAAAATGTTAATTAGTAAGTTACCCTTTTAATTAATTAAGTGATAGTGAAACAGGGAATTTTGGTAAAATTTTTAAAAATAAAAAAGATATAATTATTTTCTGAGTTTTAAGGCTTTTTAAGCCTTGGCTAAAGGGTGTTTCCTAATTTTTTTAATTATAAAAAATAGGAACCATTTGGGAAGTTTCAGACTTATTATTTGAATTAGAAGAGAATGGAGAACAACTCGAGTTCATTATAGACTAACTAAAAAACTAAAAATTATTTATTTTGAAACATAATTTAAAAAATAATATTGAAATAAAAAAAATATTTCTAATTACATTTCGCCAAAAGACTTTTCGTCCAAACATTTTTTCGGTGACAATTCTGTTAGATCTTTCACCAATACAACAGACATGCATAACCTTTAAATTAATATACTTTTTTGAGTTGGAAAATAATTTACAAAGTCAAATTATTTATAAAATAAGAGTAAAAATAAAAAGAATAATTTCTATCCTAAAGGTGGAACTAAACTTCCGGACGCCCACAAAAGCTTACAAAGAAATTAGTTTATTTCCCTTTTTAAAGGACCATTTGGTACTATAATTTAACAACTTTGTAGCCTGGTAATAAAACTATATCCAAGTTTTGGACCAGACGTTTGAGTCAAGAAGCATTGGTCCGGAAGTTTCGGCCTGCCATCCTAAATTATTTATTTACATAATAAATGTGTAAAATAAAAAAATAATATCTATACATTTTCTTTATCTTCTTTTTCAATAATTTATTCGAAAGAAACATCTGGCAAGATCAACTGCAGTGATAATTTTTAACTTTAAAAAAATAAGGATTTACTGTCTAAATTACTCAGCATATTACTTATTTTTTAAAATAAAGTGTTACTGCCCAAATTACTCACCGTCTATATTACTAATTTTTCCGAAAAAGGTTTACTGTCCAAATTACTCACTGTCCATATTACTCGCTGTCCAAATTACTCACTGTCTACTTTACCACAACCCAAATTACATAGCACCTTTAGACGATGTCTACTATATTAAAATTCATAAACATATTTAAGAAATTCAAATTTATATTTGTAAAATATGTAATTTATAAAATGAAATAAAAAACAAAAGAATAAAATAGTAATAGAAATTTTAAAAATAAAATTCTTATACATAATCTGTTTAAAAAAAATATATTAGTACAAAAATATACTAATGAAAATGCTATTTGTAAAAAAAAATAAAATTAAGTTTGTTTGCTACATTTAAAAAAAATATCAAAGTTTAATAATATCTCCATATTCATATTCCTCTTCTCTTGGATCAAATTTTAGTTTTCCAACAAAACTAGAAATATCAGAAGAGAAGAAACGATTCTTGGGTGTTTCTAATATATTGTTGGTATTATTAATTATGACAGAATTTTCAAAAATTCCTAAAAAATTTGATTACTAAGATTTATTAAAAAATTTAACAAATGTTGGCAAATTTTCAAAAAAAAATTATTTTTTTGATTAAATAAAAGTTAGGGTTCAGATCGATACATTTATTATATCTGACTTTAATATTATTAACTTTATTAAATAATTAATAAAAATTTAATTACCTGCAATTTTTGTGCCATTTTCGTCCTTTAATTCCCTTATTATTTTATTGTTATTATTTTTGTTCTTATTTTTATTTATTTTCTTCATTTTAACATCCTCATTCTGTTTCTGAGAAATTTTACACCATTCACAATTATTTTCTTTTTGTTTTGGATTTTTCTTGTCTGATTTCTCTTCAATATTTGTTGCCAAAAATATAAAATAGTATTGATAAATTTTTGAAGCAAATGTAGTACAAAAGTAAAAGAGTGGAAGAAAGAAGAAAATGGCAAAAAGAAGACTAAAAAAATAAATTTATTTTTAAATATTTTAATATAAAACCAACCTTAAGAAACTGCACACAACAAGAAAAATTCCAACCTTAAAATTTAAATATTTATTTAGAATAAAATTATTGTAATAATATTTTCTAGTTCGTATCTTATTTTTCCCAATTTAAATTAATCACAAAATTATTTTAAAACAAAATTCCAAAGAATATTGAGGAGTAAGGGATTATATATTTTAATAAAAATTACTTGAAAGAATGCATGAGTTTCAGCAAAAAGCATCACAGCACCCGCTAGAATGCTCGAAATCGCAGACATTACAACTGGACGAATTGCACGACGTATTGCCAATTGTAAAGAATGTGAAGGACAGACTTTTAATAAATACTAATTTTTAAATAAAAAAAAACCTTTAGAACTCATTGTAGCACCAAAATGAAGTGTATAATCAAAGGAAAGGCCAACAACAACAACAAGAATAACTGCTTCTAAAACACCAATCTCCCAACCTTTAAAAATATTTTTTTAAATAATTTAAATATAAAAATTCAGAACCGAGCAAAAGAAGCATTCCAAGCGTACAAATTACAATGAAAACAATTGTTATGGTTGCAAAAATTGCATTTAAACTATTTTTTAAAAAAATAAAATAAATTTAAAAATATTTTTAAAATAAAAATTACCGCAACATGATAGCAGAAAATAAAAGAACAACAAGAAAAGAAATAATAAAAGATTGTTCACAATCATTAATAATTGAACGTTGTAAATCAAACCATTGCGAGATTACTTTAAAAAAATAAAATTTAAAATTAATTTTTATTTATTTACCTCCCCATTCTGTTGTATACCATCCATTTAATGAATTATCAATATTTATTATTGGTTTTATTATTTGATCAAGTAAAGCAAAAGAAACGGATAAATTGGAGAAACGATGAGAATAAACAATTTTAGTAGGTAATAATGCCTATTTTATTTTAATTAATTAATTTATTTTTTTAATTAATTAAATTTTAAGGGCAAAAAGAAAATATTAAATAGTAGAAAATTCAAAAATTAATTAAATTATTTTAAATAAATTAAAAAAAAAATAAAACATACAGTATACCCAACAAGTTTATGTGTTTCTTTATCCCAAATTAAAGTATCATTATATCCAGTTGGAAGTAAAGTTGTTGAAAGACGTACACAATGATCAAATATTGAAGAAGAAATTGGAGTTATTCGATGATTTTCAAATAATTTACAACAAGGAGAGAAATTGGAAAAAGTTGTGTTACAATTACTTGACGAAGTTAATTCAATAAATCTAAAAAATAATTTAAAAAAAATAATTATTAGGGATTTTAAACCTCTCTGGCCAAAATTTATCACCAACAGGAATATTTACAAATTTTAAATGTTGAAGTCGAGAAATTTGAACTGCTAATGCGTTAAGCTAAAAATATATGTAAATTTAAATTAAAAAATAAATAAATAAAATTATTGATAAATAATAATTTTTTAAACTAAAAAATTTTATTTTATTTTTTAAATTTAATTTAAATAATTAATTTATACTTGAGTAGGAGAATTTAATTTAAAATGTTCAAAATCTTCTTTTAATAATATTTGTTGTTTTAATTGATTTCTATCAATATTTAAATCAAAATAATTAGACAAAGAAGAATCACTTTTAATTATTTTAATTCCCCATACTAAACGAATAGAAAATGGTAATTCTCCTATTTTATCAACAATAAATGGATAAAGTTGTTCAGCATTCTTTAAAAAAATAATTATTTTAATTAAAAGAAAAAAGTAATAAAATCAACAATAAAATTAATTAAAAATAAATTAATTATAATTAAATATAAAATTAATTTAAATAATAACCTGATCATAAAATTCATGAGGATTAGATGTTCTAAATAATTGTAAAGGATTGTAACGAGGTAAAGACAATTGTGTAAATATAAGATAAATATTAACTGAAAAATTAAAAAAATAATTAATAATTTTTTATTTTTAATTTGCTTTTAAAAAGGGTCAAAAATAAATTTGTAAATAATGTGGGTTTGACATTTCCATTAATTATTAAATATTTTAATTAAAATAATATTATAGGTACTTGCTAAAAATAGCAATAAAGATCCAATCCAAACAAAACGTCCTTGAATTAATACGGAAGGCAATATATCATCCAAAACAAGACGCATAAAATGACGAAATCTGTCTAACCAAGTTAATGGAAATTTAAAAATTGGTGGGGAACAACGACTTTGTGAACTTAAAAAAAATAAATTAAATAAAAAATACTTTTTTTAAACCTTTGTGTCCCAAAACGAGGAGAATTGCCAGAATATCCTCCACCTATACCCGAAAAGCAATACCAACAACTACTTGGCCACCAACGAACAAAACTATAATTAATTATAAAATTATTTTTAAAAAATTAAATTAAAAAACCATGGATTCAAAAAACGACTTTGAAGAACCAAAAATGCTGGAAGGAACGTTACAAGAAGAAAATAATTAAAAATTAATGTTAATCCAGCAAATAGACCAAAACTACTAAAAATTAAATAAAAAATAAAATTAATTAAATTATTTTTAAAAAATTACCGAAAAGCAAAAACACTTGATAATAAATTTAATAAAAAAGGAATAACCTAAAATAAATATTTTATTTAAATTTTTAAAATTAAATTAAATTTTACAGTTGAAAATTGTGTTAAAAACATTGTTTTTGCTGTATGAAGTAATGCTTTATTTAAGGTAATTGGTGTAAGCCTTTCAGGTGGAGGAAAAACATCAAGTAAAAGAAATGCGCCATCAGAACCAACAGAAATTAGCAAAACAAAAGATATTAAATTAAGTGCTGGCATTTCTGCCTTTAATTTAAAAATAATAAAAATATTTTTTTAATTTTTAAAATAACCGAAATAAATAATCTAAATAATGCTAAAGATGTAAAAACAGCACTTGAAAGTTGTAAAGAAACAATAAAAGCAAAGGCTAGACTTAACGAATATATTGATAGCAATAAAAAAATAATTAGAGCAGAAAATAAAGTTATGGTAGAATCACGTAATGCTGCTTCCAAAAGTAAATCACGTTTTGTGTCAAGGGAAAGACCTTTGAAAGAAAATTAAATTTTTTATTTTTAATTTTCAATTAAATTTTATTTTAAATATTAATTTAATTTACCCTTCAATTGAAAAATAGAAGACTTTTCCTGAGCAATTTTTTTAATTTTAGATTCAAAATTTACAAATAAATTTAATGGAACATTAATGCCTTGAAGACGATAAGCAGAAAAAGTGTAAAAAGGCAGAAAATTGTTTAATAATAACTAAAAAATATAAAATTTTAAAAAATAGTAAAAATACCGGTTTAGAGTAAACATCTTCTGGCAAAATTCGATAGAATAAATCAAACCTATAGTTTAAAATTAAAAAAATATTTATATAAAATATTTTTGTTTTTTTAATCATAAAAAACATTTTAGAGACAGAGATGACCAAAAAAGACCCAATTAGTTGATTCTTAATATATCACAATTTTTTAAACAAAATATAAATTTATTTTATAATATCAAATCATAATTAATTATTTTTTAAAATAAATAAAAAAGAAAATAATTAAAAAGAAGCTATGCAAAATAAAGAGAAAGATAACTTACTCTGTGCTCTCTGCCTTTATATAAATAAGTTAAAAGCTTCTTCCCTCTATATATTTTGGCCTTAATTATTATAACGAGAGTCAACTGAATATAACATAGTTTTTTAAATTTTATAAGATTAGTGACTTAAAAATTAAAAGAGTTTTTTTTGGTCAGGACTGTCTCAAAAATAAATAAAATTTTAATTAAAATATAATTTTAAATAATTATAAAAATTACCACATTTGGTCATTGCATTCTTTTGGAATTTTTGTACAAATATTAATTTCTTCAAAACATTTATTTTCATTATTTTTTTGTTCATTTTCATTATTTTCTTTTTCTTCTTCCTCTTCAAATAAAATATCATTATTTTTATTTTTATTAAAATTAGATTGACGACTATAACGATGACCACTAATTTTAATAATTCCTTCAATATTTGATTTACTTTGTCCACAAATATGACCACAATCCAAAATTGTTTGTCGATGAGGGAGACATTTTAAAAATATCTTTTTAAAAAATAAAATTTAATTTATAAAAAAACAAACAGAATGGAAATTATCAATGTCTTCCTCTTTTATTTGTGAGCAATTATCTCTATGATTTGGGGCCAAACAATTTATAAAATTAGGCCAACTCCAAATATTTTTATATAACGAAAAGCTTGAAAAGTCTGATAATTCACTTTAAAAATATTTAAAAATTTTAATTTAAAAAAATATAAACAAACAAAGAAAGTTTCTCTTTTAATGAACATAATTGCTGGATAAATTCAATAGAAAACAAATTGTCAAAATTCTCAATTTCTACAACAAATTGAGAAAGGAAAGACACTAAAATAAATTTACTCTAAAAATAATTATAAATTTAATAAATTTACTTGCAGGTATAGGTTCATCATAACAATTATTAATAACACTAAACATTGAATTAACTAAATCATCAGCCCAAGAACGCTTAATTCTCTTATTTTCAATAATATTTACTTTTTCAATTTCATTAATAAATTCAACTTGACTGCCTTGAAGAAGAAAAGGCTGAAAATTAAATTTTTAATAAAAAAATTTAATTATTTTATATAATTAATACCTGTAAATAATTCCAAGTTAGTCGAGGTCCTGAATACGGCGTTCCATCTGTTTCAAATCCCTTAAATTAAAAATAATTTACTCAAATAAAATAAAGATTTTTAATTTAAAATTTATTGATTTTCCAATAAGGGAAAGGTTAAAAAATAAATTAAAAATTTTTTTTATACTTTTTCAGGATTATTTCCAAGACCAAGTGGGAAAACAAATAATAGAATAATAGGAAATACAAAAGTTGTAATAAATGTAGCAAAACAAACAAATGTTGGATTTTTAAAAATAAAATTAGTAAATAATTCAAATATTTTTCGAGGCATATCTGAATTTTTAAAAAATATTAAAAAATATAAAAATATATAAAAAATCAATTAAATTTAATTAAAAATAAGTAAAGAAAATTAAATTATATTTTAAAATATAAAATTGATTAAATTGAAATTCTAAAGTTCAAATAATATTTTCTTGGTCAGTAATTAAAAGGATTTGATAAAAAGTTAAAAAAAAATAAATAAAAATTATAGTTAAGTCGTTCGGTTTTTTAGATAAAAAATTATTTATGATAAATAAAAAAATTAATAAAAGCAATTATAAATTATATAATAATATTGGATTAATAAAAAAGAGATTATACCCTCTAGATTATGAAAAAATAAAAAATAAAATTTTTGGAAGATTTTTAAATTAATCTTTTTTAGAATTAAATAATAAAACTAGTTTGGTCATTTATAAATTGATTTATTTTTCAAAACGCAAAGAATTTATGAGAAAGATAGTCAAACCAAATAAATATTTAATAATATTTTTTTGTCAAAATTTGAATAGTAAAGAGAGAATAGAAAAGAGAATGAGAAAAATATTTTTATTTTGATGACCAGACTAAAATATATAAATAAATAAATAAATGTAATTATGTATGTACTATTGTAAATAGGTATATATAGGTAAATGTAAAATTCTTACCGAACATTTTTTCACTTTATTTTTATTTTTTAATAAATATTTATTTAATATTTATTATTTTAACTAGAGAATTATATAATAGTCAAAAATTAATTAGTTATCCCAGCAAAATATAATTTTTTAAAAATATTAAAATAATTATAATTTAAAAGATTCTCCCTTTTAAAAACTTGAATAGGTAAGTATGTTTGAATTTTAAATATAAATTTTAATCAATTTTTAAATAAAAAATAAGTAAATAAACATGTTTGGTCAGTTAATAAGTTTAAGGAAAATTCAGAAAATAATTTATAAAAATTTATAAAATTTTTATTTCTCTTGTTAAAAAAAAAGGAAAGTAAATTTAAAAAAAAATTAAAAATTTATTTAGAGAGGAATATATATATTGAGTACAACAAAAGTTCACTTTTTTTATCGTCTGGAATGAAAGCAAAAAAAAAAATAGTATATATTTAATCCATCCGTGAAACTACTAAAATAATATTGATCTATAGTTAGACGGCTATTTTATATAAAAGGGCTACTTTTTTTAAATATATTAAAAAATAATTAGTGTGTGTCAAAAGACAGAATTCTGGAATAGACTCCTTTGGCGAAATTCTAAATTTAATATTTAAAAGAATAAATTCATTTAAATAAGTTTAATAGAAATAAATGAGTTAAATATTTTCTTTTAAATTTTATCAGCTGCATTTTTAAAATATTCGAAAAAAAAATCTAAAAAAATTAAGAAATGATAAATTTAAAAAACATTTTTTGATCTTTTATAACTTGTTTATATATTTAATATTAATGGAAATTAAAATAAACAAATATATTTATGTATTGTAAAAGTATAAAACTTCAAAATTTAGAAACAAAAGAAAGGAAGGTAAAAGATGATATATAATTACTATAGAATTTCTCTTATTCTATTGCATAGATTGTATTTAAAAAAATTGGAAATTTATTAAGTTTTAGTACAAAAAGGGCTGGAGATCGTTCGGTTTTATGCAATACGATATACGATATTATTTCTCTAAAAAATACGATACTATATAAAATCACCTTTAAAAAATACGATAAAATATGATATATAATACAATCTCCAGCCCTGATACAAACCACATTTATTCGAAGGAAAATATTTTACAACCAAAATTGATCCAACAATAAAATATTTTTTACGAATAAATGCGGTGTGTATCTAAACTTGTTAAGTTCTAAAATTTTTTTATAAAAATATTAAGAAAATTAAAATTCTAAATTCACTTTTATTTAAAATAAAATCTTTCAAGAGAATTAAATTTACTTAATAATTGAGAAAAGATGTAAATAAAATTAAAAAAAAATTTTTTTAACATTTACTCCAAAATTATTTATGTAAATTTAATTTTTTAATAATTTTTAGTTTTTTTTATTTATAATTAGTTTGATATTAAAATATTAAATTACTTCTTGTCAATTTTAATAACTATTCCTTACAATTTTTCTTCTATTTTTTCTTTAATTTCTAAATAATTCGAGTACATAAATTTTTCCATTTTCAGTAACACTAATACATACTATCACTTAACTATTTTTTAAAAATTAAAAAATAAATTTAAAATAAATAAAAAATAAAAATATATACTTGAAGTATTTGAATACCTCTAATTTTAATAAGAATTCTCTTTTTTAAAGTTTATCAGCTGCATTTTTAAAATATTTACATGGTAGAAAAAAAAGATGACAAAAAAGGAAAAATAATTCTAAACAGAAAAGCAGTTTTTTATATAAAGAATAAGGTGGGAAAAATAATAGATTTTTTAAAATTAATTTAATATTTAAGAATCCATTTTTTAGAAATAATTAATTCTTATTTTAATCAGTCTTAATTAGATCTTTCTGAGTAGTAACCAGCCAGATTTTCACACAAAGGGATGCCGCCAACCTATTGAGGGGTTTTGGGGAGGGGTCCGAAAAAATCTATGGGTGTAAGGGGTTTTTAGCGGCTTTTCGTTTGATGTTCCAATTAGTCGCGAAGGGTTTTGACATGAGTTCTTTTATCTTGCCGACAGACTCCAAGGTGTTAATGAACCAATTAGTAGGTACTAATTGGTTATCTTTGATTTTGCCGCAAAATTGTAAATGTACTACTTGAGTCTGAGGAAGGGTCCTAGTAATAATTAAACTTAAGGGTTTAGGTGACAAATAATAAAAAGATTAATTGACTAATTAGCACTTATTAATTAGTTACCTTTGATTTTGCAGCAAAATTGTAAAGGTGCTACTTGAGTCTGAGGAAAGGTTTGGTCAATTGATATTTTGGAGGTGATCTTATGGACTGACTTTATTATCGATAAAAAAAGTATTCATTGAAAAATTTTTAATAAAATAATAATAAATTATAAAAAAATAATAAAAAATTTTTTTAACAAATTTTTGGAATCAAAAAATAAAAAATCTCATTGAAAAATTTTTAATTTATAAAAATATAATAAAATTTTTAATAAATAATTTTTGGAATTAAAAAATAAAAAATCACATAGTGAATTTTAAAAATATTCTTTTTTTTTCAGCGCATCAGAAGTGCGTGAGTAAATATAAGAAAATGACAAAGCTGAACAATAAAAATTAAAATCAAAAGAATTGTAATTCTTTCTGGAAATTTAAAATATAATTATTGTAAAAATTAAAAATACAAACCTTTCCATAAAAGATAAAAGTAATTGTTGCTATTATTGTTGTTAAAAATATCCATATTTATATATTAATTAACTAAATGATAAAAAATAATGTAAAATTATATTGAGGGAAAAAAAGGAAGAGAAACAATGTTTAAATATAGGAAAAAGTCAAAGAGAAAAAAGACAAAGAGAAGAAATAAAATAAATACAAAATAAATATTTTCGAAATATCAATATTTAAAAATAAATATAATTTTTATTTTTTAGTTGATCTTTTGGGTAACGTAATAATGAAATACTTCAGATGTTTAAATAAGTTTGTAAGCTTTTTAATTTTTCTTATAACTTTAAAAAAAATTAACATAATAAAAGGAATAAATTTTTACGTTTAAATGATATGAAGAAGACAAGATAATAAACACACAAATAATACTCTTATTTTTAGTTAATAAATTTTATTAATAATATTTTAGTTTTAAATATATTTTATAATGAATTGGGTAACTTTTAATAACTGTACTTGCGCATCACAAGGGCTTTATTGTGTTCGCCCATATGCTTATATCAAACCTGTGTTGTGCATTCCTAATAAAATTGACCCGTCCAATTTACATGCTTATATTGCAGATCCACTTCAATTTTTAACAATTAATGAATTTGGGAAATTTGAAAAACTTAGTATTTTTATTATTCTTTTTTGTGTGTGTTTTTTGCTGGCAATTAAAGTAAAAATTGTCATGTACTTAATAACTTATTTTTTATTTTCAGTGTTTTTCAATTTTTTGTGGCAGTTTATACAATCGACGAACACATAATAAAACAACAAAACAAACAAATTATATTAAAAATAATCAAGGATATGAAGTAAATTAAACTAATTAAAAATATATATTTTAATATTTTATTTAAGCTTCAAACAATTCGACGACAATACGCACCACCTAAAATTGATGTTCGAGAAAAAAATGTAAATTTTTATAAATTAATTATTAAAGTTTATTATTATTTTAGTTGCGACCGATACAATTTCCATCTCTTACCATCGATGGACGTCAACAAAAAAAATGTAATTTTTTATATTTAAAAAATTTCTATAATTTTTTCTCTTTAAGACACACCTTCAAATCAATTTGCCGGAAACACGTGCACAAACGACATTAAACAAAATGTCCAGGATCGTACAAGAAGAAGCACGAAGAGCCTCATTATGAAAAAATAAAGAAATTTTATTAGGATTTAAAATTTTTTAAAGATTTTTAAACAAAAATAATTTGTCTTTCATTTTTAAAGATTTTTAAAACATTAAAAAAAAATTTTGTCTTTCACTTTTTATAAAATAAATATTATTAATAGACTTTAATTTTAATTATTATAATTTCACATAGGTTGTATTTTTAGCTTTAAGTTATCCTTAAGAATTGGTAATTTTTTATAATATAATTAATTTTTAAAGAGTGATCTTTAGGGTAGTCCCAACTCCATTCTAAAAATTAACTACAAAAACACTTTCTTTTTTTTGTATGATTTAAAAAGGGACCGTCTTAAATAATTAAAACAATTTTTTATTAAAAAATAATTTATTTTTAACATTTAAATTTTACAAATGAATATTTATCAATATACTTAAGTTTAATAATTTTACTTCATTCGGCTTTTCTTTTTGTTCCAGACTTCTTAAAAGGTGTCAAAATATCAGTTGCAGCACAATTAGTCTCGATACATTTATTACATAAGTCCATCTTGAGAGTAATTCCATTAGAATTTTCTACAAATTTATCTTGAGCATTGAATAAATTGTCTTGACATTCTAAAAATAAAGTTATATAAAAAAATTTTTATTACCATAACATAATTGAAAAATTATCAGATATTTTCCTTTGATCAACTTCCAAAGCTGTCTTTTAAAAACAGGTTCTTTAACAGTTTGTTCAACCTTTTTTTCTTGAGGAGTTTCTTTAATTTCTTGAAAAAAATTTTTTCTTTAATTAATATTATTCTTTATTAACTTACCATTTTGTGACATTTTTAAAATTAAAGGAACAATTTATTGACTGGAAATAATTAAATTATTTAGAATGAATTGAGAAATAAAATTTAATATAAAGGGGCGTGGCTTATTTAGAAATTTTATTAAGTTGTTAAAAACAAATTGGCTTGGCTTCCTTTTTTATTTTGAATAGTGGCTTGGCTTCCTTTTCATAATTTTAAATAGTGGCTTGGCTTCATATATAAACCCCGAAATTTCATGTAAACAATCAATCTTACTCAAAAAATTTTTGAAAAAAAATATGGCAATTAATATTAATAATAAAGAGTCTTTGATGACTCAGATATTACCCGAGGTTGAATTCAATTTTACAACAAACGGTATTACACTAACTAGTGAAAGAATTTCTACTCCCCGTTTTATTCCTTTTGAGAATGGTGGTAGATGCCGGGAATGTAAGAGTACAGAGATAGAGCTTGATTTTATCGTGACAAAAGAAGGAGTAACTATCTACTGTACCCGATTCTCAACCCCTCGCTTTGTACCTTTTGACTTTATTTATGATTTGCCAGGACATTGTTTCTTCAAGGTCATTTGTAATAAAATTAAAATGAAATTTAAATTTAAGATTAAAAACAAAGGCCGCGTTTTGAATATTCCATATGGGTCACAAAATGTATGCCCTGTCCAAAATTCGAGCAAGCGAAAATCTGAAAGTCAATTACCTCCACCACCACCCCCGCCACCAATTGCACCTCTTCAAGAAAAATTGATAGAACCACCCTTGGTCTCTACACCAATTAATGAAATAATTGATACATCTAATGAAGACAATACAGTTCTTTTGGATTTTTTTGATTCTATGCAAACTGTTACAATGGGAATCCCAGAAAATAAGAACGAAGAAGAATTACAACCACCTCTTTGAATTTTCGTATATAAACTAAATTAATTCCATTAAATAATATTCAAGCATGGAAGCATTAACATTTTCAAATAAAGATTTAAAATTTAAATTGCCTTTTGGTATGATTGTATCGGGTCCTAGTTCTAGTGGAAAGAGTACATTTCTTTTAAAATTTATTTCTGAAGCAGCAGAGTTAATTGAACCCAAACCAAAGAGTATACTTTACTGTTTCGGGGAAATGAGTAATATTGTTCCATTACTTCAAAAATCCGGAGTTAATGTCTTTGTCGGTGTACCTAATGAAGATTTATTAAAAACTCTCCCAAAACCCTTTCTCTTAATTCTTGATGATTTATTACTTTCAATTGATGAAAAATATTTGTCTGAACTTTTTACTAAAAAATCACATCATCAAAACTTTGGTGTTATTTTTGTTACACAAAATTTATTCGATAAAAAAATTAAAGTCGCCCGACAAAATGCCCAATATATTATTTTAATGCGGTCTCCAAATTCTGCTCTTGCAATAAGAAATATAGGCGTACAACTTTTTCCTGGAAAACTAGATTATTTCCTTGATTCTTACAGACAAGCTACTAACCAACCCTACGGATATCTATTAATCGATATGCATGCTTCATCTGAACCTAGTTTACGACTGAGGACGGGGATATTTAAGGAAGATGAAGAAAGGGTAGTCTTTACTCCAAAAAGTGGAATTTAAAATGGTCAGTCAATTAGTTAATGAGAATGCTAATTTTTTAAATATTCTATGTCATACAAAATCTTTAAGAAAAATTCAGCGTATTTTACGATTTGCTAGTCCATCACAGCTTTTAGCACTTGTTGAAATTTGTCTTAATATTGTAAAATCTCGTTTTCAACTAACATCTCGTCAAAAGAAACGTTTAATGCCATATGCCTGCTTTGTTCGAAGTGTAAGTAGAGCTAGAAGTGAAAGAGGAGCAAAACACATAATACAGAAAGGAAGTGGTGTTGGAGTATTTGCGGCACTTCTTACCCCCATTCTTATTGAACTGGCACGGTCTATAAAAAGCGCAAATTAATTCAAATAATTTACATTTTACAAAAATATGGCAAACAAATTTATCCTTGTACCCCAAGAAATTTATCGCGGTCTTACAACTTTTGATACGGGTGAACCAAATCTTGATGATGTTCGAAAAACACTTGATAAAACTCGTAGAGTTAGAGAACATCCAAGTGCAAAAAATATTAATTATAACCAAGAATTAAGACGTTACTTACATCTACGTAACGAACAACAAAACCGTCCTGTTCGAGTTGAAATGGTCGCATCCCCAAAAGGAGCTTTAATGAATAACGACCCTATTAGACCTACTACAAATATAGGTGAAAATGAAGATGATATATGGATGAGTGATGATGTTTCATTCTCTTCTTACCCTAGAGAACCACCTAATAAAGCATATAACATTGTACCAACTCCCTCTGTATACTCTACTCCCTCTTCAATACCTACAACAAGTAGACAAATATCAACCCCAAGACAGCCTTCTAAACGAAAGATTATTCAACAAAAAGGAAAAGAGTCAAAGAAAATAAAAATAAAAAAGGAAATAAAAGAATCTAAGATCCCAATTTTGAAAAATAAAAAACAAAAGAAAAGAGTCTCGACAACCTCCATAATTGAACAAACTCCTATAATTGAGACTCAAAATATAACTTCACCTCCTATATCTATGAGTTCCCAACAAGCTGAAGAGATTGAAAATAATAATAGACGTAGAAGACAAAAGGTTTTAAAAAGTGGTAGATCACCTTCACCTCCGATATCTCGTCAAAGTACTAAGAGAACCAAACAAGCTGAAGAAATTGATGATTTGAGGAGAAGAAAGTTCTTAGATCCAAATATTGAGCCCGAAGATGAGCCACAAGAAATAATTCCTAGTCAAAAAGATCTTTCACTAATTCAAAAAAAGAAAAAAGATTTATTAAAGAGAAGGAGAGCAAGTCAAAAACTTAAAGTCCCTCTTGACTCTTCCGAAATACAAAGAATGCATCGAACTGAAGAGATTGAAAGAAATAAGAATAGACGTAGAAGACAAAAGATTTCAAAAGATGGTAGATCACCATCACCTCCTATATCTCGTATTAAAATAAAAAGAAAACGAGAAGGTCCTCCCGAGGGAGAAGAGAAAAGAAAAAGAATGCCTATTACTAAAAAACAATCAGAAAAAGCCGGAAGAACTTGGATGTTGAGACTTATAAAGGCTAAAAGAAAAGAAGCAAAATCAAAAAATTTTAAACCCTCATTGTGGTAAATTTTCTCAAATATGGAAGATTATACAAAACATTTACAACATCTCTATAATAATCCTGAGTCGCCTGCAGCATTTTCTGGTGTAGATAGATTATGGCTTGAGGCACGCAAAACTCATAAACATTTACCTCGTAAATTAGTTCAAGATTTTCTTGAGGGACACCGAACTTACACTCTTATGCGTCCCAAGAGAATACATTTTACTAGAAGTAAAACAATAGCAGCTGGATTTATGACAGATGTCCAAGTAGACTTGGCAGATTTCCAAAGCTTATCTAGACATAATAAAGGAAATAGATATTTATTATTGGGAATCGATGTTTTATCTAAACAAGTTTTTGGAGTACCAGTCAAATCTAAGAAAGGTGAAGATATGCCTGATGCATTCAAGAAATTACTTGATCAAATGCCTATGAAACCACATAGAATATTTTCTGATAAAGGATTAGAATTTAAAAACCGTCAATTAAAAGAATTTTTTGAAAAAGAAGAAATTGAGAAATTTGAGGCCACTCATTCAATTGTCAAGGCTTCACTTGCAGAACGTGCAATTCGAAATATTAAACAAAGATTATATCGATACTTTGCACATTATAAAAACCTTAACTGGATTGATATTTTACCAAAAATTTTGGAAGGAATTAATAAGGCTAAATGTCGAGTTCATGGAATGAGACCTATAGATGTAAATTTTAAAAATGCTCAAAAAGTTTGGAAGATAATTTATGGTAAAACAAAAACTAGAAAGTCTAAACCCAAATTTAAAAAGGGTGATTTTGTTCGAATGAGCATAAATAAAACAAGCTTTGAAAAAGGATATATCCCAAACTGGGGTGATGTAATAGCTGAAGTTGACAAAGTCAAAGACCAATCGCGTCCTACAAGATACAAAATTAAAGATCCCAAGGGAGAAAAGTATAAGGGATCATTTTACAACGAAGAGTTATCTAGAGTTAAAAAAGATGCCGAGACAGAATACAGAATTGAGAAGATTTATCGAAAAAGAAAGAGAAAAGATGGTACATATGAAGTTCTTGTAAAATTTATAGGATATCCCGAAAGGGAATGGATTCATGAGAATCAACTTGTATAAAAGCTCAAATATTCATTTTATTGTATCATTTTTTGTAATAAAATGTCAAATAGTTTTTACGTTTGTTTACTAAGTAATACAACTGATTATCCCGATAATCAACCTAATAAATTTCGAGTTCATCTTCCAAAACCAATTTACTTTTCGGGTGATTGGGTGTGTGGTTTGCATAGTATTTCATATCCTTATTCTTGGCACTCGACAATAGGTACTTTAGATGAACAATGGATAGATATTCACTGTACTGATAATAAAATTGAACAAGTTATTCATGTTCCTGTTCCAAGAGGTTCCCACAATAAACCCCAAGATTTGGAAAGTTTTTTAATCTCAACATTGAAACATCAAAGTGGAGCACTAGAAGCAAAATCTTTTGATGAAGGATTTGTACAAAAACCTGTCGTAATTTCACCACTAAGGCCTGACCGTTCAAAACGTGAAATAAAATCTTCAGAAGCAACTCTTCCATCTCCTCCAAAAGCTCGAGAACTTGGTTCACCTCCACTTTGGGCTGATCCTAAGAAAAAAGAATTACCAAAAAAATCATCTATACCTTCACCTCCTACACCTACAAATCTCCAAAAATCCCCACAAAACACTTTAAACACTCAAAAACCTCCAACTCCTCCAACTTCAACACCTAAGCCTCCTCAGCAAAAATCATCAACACCTCAAAAATCTCTTCCTGCACCTCCTCCTCCTTCTACTGCACCACCTCAAACATTATCACAAAAAACTTCTCCCTCTATTCAAACAACTTCTCAAATTCAAATACCTTCACTTCCAATACCTAAACCTTCTACTCTAACTCAAACCTTGCCTTCACTTCCATCACCTCTAAAGAAGGAAAGAAAGGAAAATAGCACACAAACACCAAGTGTGTTAGACGTTATGGGGTTATCTAGAAGGGAAAAAGGTGAAAAACAAGATGTTTTTGATGTATTACTTGGAAAGAAGAATAAAAATAGTAAAGCTGAATTTAGTGTTGAAGATTTAAAACAAATTATTAATTCAATATCTCTATACTTTCATCATGATTTTAAACGTTTCAAATTGGAATTCTCACATGATTATATAAAATATTTGTCTTTCTCTCCCCAACTTGGTTATGTACTAGGTTTTGAAAATTCAATGATGGTAATGAACAATGAGACAGCAAAATACGGAAGTGATTTACGGGGAGGATTCTCAAGTTTTGCTGTTTATTCAAAAGGATTAACAGAAAACATGATTGTCGGCAATTCTCTAAGTTCTCTATTGAGAGTTGTCTCTGTGTCCGGAACTCCTGGAGAATATCAAGAGAAAATTTACGACTCCCCAATCTATATTCGAGTGCTTCCAAAAGAAATTAATGAGATTGAGATAGAGTTAAGAACGATGGACGGAGGAAGACTTGTACCTTTTGCATTCGGTACTGTAATGATCGTATTAATATTTAAAAAAGTTATAAACTTCTAATTTTCATATGATACCTTGCCTATATAAATACTCTTGTTATTATTTTATTTCATTTTATTTTTTTTTCGAATAAAAGAAAATGGTTCATATAATCTTTGATACTAGAACAGTTGGGTATGAAGAATTTATTCCTATGAAAGGAAGTGGTATTTCTGATGAATATTTTAAGGGTTCATCACCTTATCAAAGGGGATATGGTTCCCAAAAAGGTGCAGGAATTGGTGATGTTATGCGTGGCCTATGGCGTTTCTTCCTACCAATCATCAAGCAAGCTGGTACTACTGTAGCAGGAGAAGCATTGAATACAGGACAAAGAGTATTAGAGAGAGTAAATCAAGGAGAATCAATTAAGACTGCACTTAGAGAAGAAGGGAAGAAAGGAATAGATACTGTACTTGACAAAGGAGGATTACCTAAACAGTTTGGAACAGGTCGTAAAAAGAGTATAAAAAGACATGCATTACCCTCATATCAAACACTTATTGGTAAAAAATTTAAAAAAAGATTAAGATCGGACGCCTTTGGACTTTATTAATAATAATAATGGCTTTTCACAAAATTGACAGTGAAAGTATAAATTCAATTACAAGTGCTCTTGATTTTTTTCAAATTCCCCCTACAAATGTTACAGTATCTTCATCTAAAGTTTTTGAAATTCTTCCCAGCAACCCTCTTACTGATACTCCTTACCACTTTAAAATTCATTCAAGTCAAAATTATATTGATTTGACAAAATGTTATCTTTTTACCGAATTTCGAATTAGAAAAGAGAATGAGAATGGGCATTTAATAAATATTTCATCAACGGATAATGTAGCACCTATTCAACTTATAGGACAAACTTTTATTAATAATATGAAAATTAGTATAAATGGGCGCGAAATTTTTAATTCAAATTCCTTATATGCTTACAAAACATATTTATCGTATGAATTATCGTATTCTCAAGGAGCTAAAAATTCCCATCTCAATGCAGCAGGTTATTATTTTGACCCTGAAACAAGTTTAGAAGGTGGAGTCGGATATAATGCAAGAAAAAGTTTATTTTCGTTGAGTAAGACTGCTCAGTTTATTGCAAAACTTGATGCTGATATTTTTAATCAACCTTTATATCTAATAAATCAATGTGAGATAGATATTGAAATTTTACCAAATGATACAAAATTCGTCTTAATTGCTCCTCCTGTTCTCGGTATTGCTCAACCTTTACGCTACCACTTTGAAGTTATCAATTGTAAACTTTATGTAAAAAAGATGGACCTTATGGATGGACTAGCTCTAGATATTGCAAGAAAATTAGATACCAAGCCAGCTCGTTATGCTATAAGAAAGACAATGATGAAACCCCTATTCATTAGCCAAGGGAGATATGAGTTTAATGCTAATCTCTTTATGGATCAGATTCCTCGAAGAATAACTCTTGGTCTGGTAGCAAATTCCGACTATGTTGGAAATGTTGGACGTAGTCCTTTCAATTTCCAGCATTTTAATGTCCGTGAAATTAGTGTAATTGCCAATGGTCGGAGCTACCCTCAGGCTCCCTATGATTTTGACTTTGAAAATGGTAGATATATCCGAGCATTTAATGACATGAATGAGTTTGGTCTAGCAAATTCTACAGAAAGTAATGGAATTACTCTAAAACAGTACGGTAGTACTCACTGCATCTATGTCTTTAATTTAACCAATAGTGGAGATGATCAAGGAGGACTTTTTGATTTAATAAAGAATGGAACAACCGCCGTGAATATTAAATTTAGCCAACCTGTACCAGACGGAGGAATCATGCTTGTTGCTATGGGAGAAGCAGACTCGTTAATTATTCTAGACAAAAATCGAACAATAGCCAGTGACACCACTATATAAACTCATTTAACCTCGTTATTGTATAAATAAATTTTTTAAAAATGAATAAAATTGCTATAATATTATTAATTGTCAGAATTTTTTCTCCCTTTGTTGAAACATTAAGTACAGACAGTCCAATTAAATATGACAATTTACCCGAATATTCAGAATATCTACAAAAACAATTAACTACAACAACAACAACAATTGATACTCCAATAAATATACCAAATTTCCCGGCCTTCCAGCTTTGTAAGGAAAGTCCTGGGGAAAACAATATATATGGACATATCTTTTGTTGGGGTATGATAGGATTATATCTTCTATTCGTAATAAGTCTCATTATTTTTCAATTGCGATCAATACTTTGGCTCAAAGTAGTACTTCCAAGAAAGAAAGCTAAAGATATTGAATTATTAGATTTTAGGTTATACATTAAATTACTTCAACAAATTTTAAAAATATTTTTAGGCAAGGAGGGTATGAACAGTCACCAAATAACCCGGATAATGAACTCAAACAGAATGACAAAACATCTTTTCCGGGGATGTTTTCCGTGTAATCATATTCCAAAAATTGAACAGAAAAAATCAATATTTATCGTCAATACTGATCCTGAAGGATCAAAAGGATCACATTGGATAACAATTTTTATAAATGGTGACGAAGCATAGTATTTTGATAGTTTAGCCCTACCCTCTAATTTTTGTATAATTAATTCTTTTCTTTCAAATTTTTCTAAAATAACAAAGAATTCAAAACCTTATCAATCTCCCTTCGCTAAAACATGTGGACATCATTGTATTTCTGCAGCTTATTTTTTAACACGAGGTTTTACTTTTGAAAAATACATGAAAATGTTAGATAAACTTGAAAACCCAGATTTATTTGTAACTAGACTTGGCAATAAACTTGTAAAATGATTAGATATAAAATACACGCACATCTAAAATACATGTATACCCCTATACCCTGTACGTGTGCGCATTTTCGATTAAAATGCTTAAAAAAATATCAAATTTTCAAAAATTTTGTCTTCTTTTCCTTAATTCTGCACTTTTACCCCTAAAAAGTATAACTTCTAATCACTAATTTGTATATTATAATTAAAAACATAAACTTTTATTCATTAATTTTTTCCAAAATTTGTCTTCGACACACTAATTCTGCATTTTTACCCCTAAAAATGACATCTTCCCTCAACTAATTTTTTACAAATTGTTTCTTCTATTTATTAATAATAAAATGAAATAATAAATGATTTTTTGTATTCAAGGTGTAGTAGCAAATAAAGCACAATCAGTACATAACCAAAATGAGTAAAAGAATAAATTATCACTTATCGGTAATAAAGTTTTTTTCTGCTTTTTCATTAAATTGAACATTAAACACTCTTCACACCAATGAAAGCCCATAAAATAGTGCCAAATAAAACTTCCACGAGCACCCTTGTCTAACTTTTCTCCTTTTTTCAAAGCTAAATTAAGAGCTGTAAGATAACTATGCTTCATGCATGACTTGTAATTACAAAACCCCTTAATTTTTTCCATATAATTATTTAAAAAATTTTTAAATTACTTTAATTAAATAATGGTTGGTCCCTTCACTCATTGAAATAAAATTATTAAGAAAATGTTAATAAAAATTTGGCGTCTTTTGATTTAAATGTCAGGCGACAGATGGTAAAGGATTTGAGATAAACAAGACAATAAAATAAATTAAAAATTCTAAAGACCTTGAAAAGTTCGGAAGTCTTTGATCTTTAAAATTAAATATTAATCATCTGGCGACAGATGGTAAAATTTTTGAGGAAAACAAAGTAATAAAATTAATTAAAAATTCTAAGCGTGCTAGGGTAATAAAACAATACTGAATTAAATTCAAATTTTTATTCTTTATAAAGTCCCGCGCAAAGTCAAATCTTGAATATTTAATTACTTCTATTTCTTATTTACATTTTTAATATATATAATACAGGATTCTGTATAAATTCGTCATTTGCAATTTTTTAGTAAAATTTTGAAATTTGAGTTAATATGGATAATAATAATCCTCCACCGAGAAAACGTACTCGATTTACTATTGAAAGTCTCCTTGGACTTCAATCTATTTTTTCCATCACCAATTTACTTGGTCTTCAAGATGGAGCTGGTTCTTCTTCTTCAAAACAACCTAAGGATTATGTTGATCGACTTGAATCAACAATTGAGGAAAACAAAAAATTCAAGTTCTTGAAGTGTCGATCAAAATTTATGATAAAAGATCTACCTGCGGATCCTGAAGAACTTCTTAGCAGTAAGTTAAAAAAATTTTTTCTAAAAATATAATTTACAGGAATTTTTCAATATTTCTTAAACGAAGCTGTAGAAGCCAGTGTTAATCGAGGCTTGAAAGCTGAACAGATAGGTTGCGTCATTAGCAGCGAAATCTTGGATCATGATGTATGGATTCCTGTGAGGTTGGTTTTGTTTGTGACCATTTTTACTAAAATTTCGATTTTTCAGAGATAGAAATGAGAATACGGTTGATGCTATACTCAACCGTTTTCTTTTGGTTGCTCAAAGTTTTCGTCAGAAGGATGTTTCACTTTTTGGACAACCTTTCACGGTGACAGCAACAGTTGTTGATAAGAATTCTCTACCTAAACAACATAAATTACCTGGTTCAGGAAATCGAAAAATGGCTCCTGTTCGTCACCGAATTAATGAGAGAGCTCTGATTAAGGTCAGTTTACCAAGTTTTAACAAAATGATAAAATTTAAGTGTGGGATTTAAAAGGAAATATAAATAATATAAAAATCTTTAGGTTGATAAAAGTAAAATATTTAAAATTTTCTGTTAGCTAGGACTATGTTATGATTCAGTAATTAATTTTTTAATTTTAGATTCAAAATAACAACGATACTTATTGTCTCTTTTATGCGCTTGTAGCAACACTTGTTCACACCGTGTTCAATTGGCATTACGAAAAATTTTCACGTTATATTAGAAGTCAACATGGTATGGCAAATAAATTTAGAGAAGATACAGAAGAATTAATGGAAAGTATTGGAGCACCAAGAAATTTAAACTCTTACAACGCCGAAGAATGGATCCCTCTTGTTGTTAACTATTGGAACAACAAGTATTCTGGAAAACATATCTTCAAAGCCTACGTCTTTGGATCGCTCGGTTACTATGAGCCGGAATTTAAAAGTGGTCCTGATAATTTCGACACACCAATTATTTTATACTACAAAAATCAACACTTTGATGGTGTGAAAAAGACTGGTGGTTTATTTGGACAACCCTATTGTCTACATTGTGAAAAAGTGTACAACAGAGATTCTCGACATAATTCTTCATGCAAAGCCAGATGTATTAAATGTTCAAGAGTTGGACCTGGCTTCCCTTGCAAGATCATTGAAGGCTTCTACAAATTATGTGAATTATGTAAAAAAATATTTTATAACAACAACTGCTATCAATATCATCTCAAATGTGGCTTCTGCAATATGTCGAAGGAATGTGAAAAATGTGGTGTTGTTTGGAACGTGAACTGTTTTTCAAAGGCTGGCGGAAAAGGGCACGTATGCGGGGAAAAACATTGTGGTACATGTGGGGATTACCATGATCCCAAGAGAGGATGTTACATCAAACCTCTAGAGCTTAAAACTGCAAAGAAATATAGATTTATAGCCTTCGACCTGGAAACAACACAATATCTTCCTTCTGATACCGGAAAGAAGCACGAGGCAAATTTCATATGTGCTAAAGTTACATGCCCAGAATGTATTTTAGAGGTAAATTTAAATTTTAGAATTAAAAACAAAAATTTTTTAGGAAAGTGAATGTCAAGTTTGTGGTGAAAATAGAATTTTAACTTTTTCACATCATCCATTTACAACAACAACTGTTGATAAAATGTTTATTAACCCAAAACCCTTAGAGGCTTTTGTCGACTGGATAATTAATGGATTACCTCAAGAACATGATACTATTGCTTTTTCCCACTTTGGTGGAAGATTTGACATGGTACTTGTTTTCAAAGAATTGTTTCTCAAAGGTAATAATTTTAAAAATATTTTTGTTAATTAAAAATTAAGGATATACACCTGAAATGTTAAAAAGAGGGAATAAAATGTACGAAATGAAGATAACATCCCGAGGACCGAAGAAAGGAAGTATCATCTTTAGAGACTCCTTCAACCTGATGCCAATGTCTCTTGCATCTTTGGTTCCAGCATTTGGACTTCAAGTTGAGGATAAACCATATTTTCCTCACCTGGCAAACCATCCTCGCAACTATGGGAAAGAAATTCATCCAACAAAGGCTGACTACCTGGCTGATGGAATGCTTCCAGAAAAAAGAAAACAATTTGATTTGTGGTACGAACAACATCATATGGAACCCTTCAATCTTACTGAAGCTCTTGCTTCATATTGCACGAATGATGTTGAAATTTTAATGGCCGGACTTATTGCTTTTCGTAAAGAATTTATGGAGGTTAAAAATTTTAACTATAATAATAATTTAAAAATATTTTAGGTTTCAATGAGAGGAAATGAAGGCATTGATGTTCTACGTGAATCAATGACCATTGCCAGCGCATGTATGCGCCACTTCAGAACCAATCATCTGAAGGCAGAACATGTAGGAATCGTTCCAGAACGTGGATATGACAACAAAGATAATCAAAGCTTATTAGCTTTGAAATTTTTGGAATGGTATGCTGAAGAATATGATGTAATTATTCAACATGCCAATTCACCGGATGGAGAAAAAAGGTAAAAGTTTTATTATAATATAATTAATAAAATTTTAAAAGGATTGGGAATTATCGACTAGATGGATGGGTAGAACAACAACAACTTGCAATAGAAGTAAATGGATGTTGTTGGCATGGATGTATCAAATGCTACCCTGACGACAATATTGTTCTTCCTTCTGGAAAAACTGCTGGACGTCAACGACAGTTGGACAAGAAGAGACTTGATTTTATCAAGCCTCAGATTCAGGATATCAAAATATATTGGGAATGTGAGATTAAAGAAATGTTGAAGAAAGATAAAGAAATGAAGAAAAAGTTTGATGAATATCTCGACAACGGTCCTATCGACATTCGATCAGCATTCTATGGAGGCAGAACAGGTCCACTAAAATTATTTCATTCTGCTCAGCCTGGTGAAAGAATAAGTTATTATGATGTCACCAGTCTCTACCCATATATTAATGTAACAACTAAGTACCCAACTGGACATCCTATCGTCCATATTCTCAACCAAGATGTGTTTTGGACAAGTTCTAATGATAATAAATTTGACTTGGCTATTCTTAAGGTAAAAAATTTTTCCAAAAATATTTTAATTTTTTTTAGGTTTTTGTGATCCCTCCGAAGAGAATCGATGTGCCTGTCTTACCTGTCAAATCAAATGATAGGCTTTTATTCCCATTATGCATCACTTGCGCGTATGTTTAACAATAACTTTTTAAATATTAAAAAAAAATTTTTAGAAGAGAAAATCCTGAAGGAGGTGTGCAGGAAAATTATAGATGCACTCACGAAGATCAACAACGTGGTTGGGTTAGTACTTGCACGTCAATGGAACTGAACGCAGCGCTTGATGAGGGCTACTATGTAACGAAGCTCTTCAGGGTCCTCGAGTATACAACATCAGATGAAAATTTATTTCGACCCTACATTGCAGAATTTATGGCCCAGAAGATACATTCTTCGGGGTTTGACAACTCGATCAAAGGAAATTTGGAATCTGAAGAACAATTTATCCGCGAATGTGCAGATAAATTTGATATAATAATTGATCGAAATAAAATGGTAAATTTAAAAATTTTAATAAAATGAATAATTTTGTTTAAGGTGCCGAATAAGGGGAAGCGTACACAGGCTAAACTGTGTTTGAATAATTTATGTAAGTTTTTTTTTACTAATAATAATTAATTTTATAATAAATTTAGGGGGGCGATTCTCGTTGAGAAATTTTGGGCTAAGTCAAACTACAATTACTGACAGCCCTGCAACATGGAGAAAAATTATCGATGATTCAAGCAAAGAAGTTTCTTCTGTAGATGAGTTGACTCCTGATATAATCCTCATCTCTCACCTGACTAAAAAAGATTGGGTAGAGGAACATGAATGTTCGAATGTTGGTATGTTTTTAATTAAAATTAACATAAATATAATAAAATTCTTTAGTTATTTCTTTATGGACGACCTCTATGGCACGACTTCATCTTCTGAAGGCAATGCAACAAGTTGTCAGGACACCTGGATGTACACTTTTGTACACAGGTAAATTAAAAAATTTTTTTTTATTTAACTAAAATAAATTTAAGATACTGATTCACTCATCTTTGCACACCCTTCAGAAAGGTGCCCTCTTGAACTTGGACCACATCTTGGCCAGTTTACGGATGAATATCCGCAGCACTTCATCAAGGAGTACTGCTCTGGTGGAGCCAAGCAATATGGTTTGATGCTTAAACGGAAGATGCCACCAGATGCAGATGCGGAATTCGTCTTAAAACTGAGAGGAATAACGTTGAGCTGGAATGTGGTTGTCAACCAGGAATTGCAGTATGAAAAATTTAAAGAAAAAGTTTTTTATTTTATTAATAATAATGGTTATTGTCCCCCTCTTAATCTTAATTATCCCAACTTTCTTCGCCCTTCTGTAAAAAAAGGTTCTGTTGTACCCAACATTTAAATAAAATGTATCGACCCTTCGTAGGTAAAGGTATTGTTCGTCCAAGTGATTCTATTGTATTAGATTTTGGTTTTAATTAATTTTATTATTGTTTTATTTTTTTTCAAATTTAATAAATTTTTTATAAAAATTAGTTTTAATAAGTTTATTGGGAAAATTTACATAATTAACATTAACATTAAGAAGAAATAAATTTAAAAATTTTCGGAGAAAAATTTAAAAAATATATCATAAGTTTACCATCCTTCCATTTCATCAAAATCATCTTCAAAAATTAAAGGCTCATCTATATCCTTATCTGCTTCAGAAGTTGTTTTATCAATATTAAGTTTGTCCGAAACTTCAACATATAGTGGTTTATCCTCCTTAGATACAGGAAAACTAATGTAATCTTCCACATTTTCATCTACAAACTCCAAAAGTTCCAAAGGGTAAAATCTATCCTCACATCGACGTGGAAATTGTTCAATTACACACTGTAAATACGGGTATTGTAGACGAATTCTATGTCGAGAATAAAAATGTGCTGCTACTGAAACATTGAAAGGTCGAGATAAAGCACCATATGCCATAATAGAATGAGCTCCCTTATGGGTAAAATCAGAAATGATAAATGTTTTGCGGAATCCATTCCGATCAGAATACAGAGTACGTACTTTTCTTCCTTTAAGTTTTGAAATTAGAAGTGAGCGTTTTGAAGGATGATTTAAATGATCACGCAAGGAGTTTGGTCGACATTTGAGAATTTTGGTACACTCGTCGATTAGATACAACATTTTGAATAATGAATGATAATCTTGAAAAATTTTTTATCCTTTTATACTCACACCTCAAATATAGTTATTAATAAAATAATATTTAAATAAAATAATACGGTCCCTTCTTATAATTTTTAAATAATATGATCCCTCTATTATATTAATATTTTAAACACCAGATGTTAAAAATTGGCTTGGCTTCGTTTTTTAAATTTAAATAATGGCTTGGCTTCATCTTCCGAGTTACAAATTATTTTCAAGTCATTCATTACAAAAATTTTTATATCCTACTTTATTATTTTAGAGTTTAAATTAATAAAAATTTCTTATAATGAATATATTTGAACGTTTGACAATTACTACTAAATATAATCGCAAAGAGGTTTGTTAAATTTATAAAACTTATTTATGATTTTAGGTTAAAATTATACGTCAACCTATGTATTATCATGTACCATTAAATATACAAGCTTTAAGAATGCTCAAACAAAAGCAGAACCATACAAGACGTAATAACAGAAAATTTTATCGAAAGGTTAGAAAATATTTTATCAAAACTTAATTTACACTTTAGAAAAATTATATCATTCCAATGAGGATCAGAATTATTAAGATGGAACAACAAAGACGAATACAACTGATGAACGAAGATAAAATGTTTGAAGAATTTTCAAACCTCAAAATAATAAATTAAAATTTTTAAATTTTTCTTTTTACTTTCTATACTTTTTTATATTTTTTTAAATAAATTTATTAATTAAAATTCTTTTTAACTCAATAATTTAAAAATGATAGAAATTTAAAATTTTTTTTTATAATTTTTTCAAAATTTTTTATATATTTTCATGCCTGTATATATTTAAACATATAAACTATTTTTATTTTTTTTTGATCTTTTAAGTTGCCTACTTTTGCGCGCAAACAGCTGTGTTTTCTTATGACCTTTTGAACTGTTGATAGCGGTAAGTACAAAAGAAGTGTGGATAAATATTACAGAAAATAATGTGGATGATATTCAAATATTCTTTTATTTTTATTATTTTTATAATTTTTTATATTTATTTTTTTTAATATTAAAAATATTTTTTATATTTTAAAATGAATGATTTGGGTCTTGCCCGACTGTTTGACCGTTTATCTATTAAAGTTGAAAATATAGCTGATATCAATGAAGAACTTTTACAGAAAAATGAACTACAAAAATACAACAACAACAACAAGATCAGCGAATTTATATGGCCGCCCAGATGATAAACCATCTTCAGTTTAGAATTGAGATGCTTGAACACTGGGCTGTTCAAGTAATTTTTTTTTTTTTTTTTTTAATTTAACCTTATTATCAATAGACCGGCATCGGGAATTTCAACAGATTGTTTGAATCTGTAAATGAGGAAGTAATTCAGAATGTTCAGAATATGGAGCAAGATCCTCCTAATTATCCACAGGAAGTTGTTATGGATAGCGAAACTGACGAAGAAGAAATGCGAAATTGAAAATTAAAAAGTAAAAATTTTTTAATTTAATATTTTCAATAAATTGTTAAAAATAATTTTTTAAATTTAATATATAATTATTTTAATTATTATTACCTAATTTTTTTACCTAAAATTATTTTTTATTGTTACCCAAAAAATAAAAGAAAGAAAATTTTAAAAAAGTTTATTTAATACATAAAAATAAATATTGGTTTTAAATTAAAAAAAAAAGATACACAAATATTTTTAAAAAAATAAAATAATTGTTTTAAGATTAAAAAATTTTTTGAGCCATTTTTGAAAATTAAAAAATTTCAAAATAAATTTTAAATTTTTTACTTAAAAAATTTTTATGGTTCAAAAAATTTTTGAAAAATATATAATTAATAAAAAATTGGTTTAATAAAAAATAAATATATGATTTAAAAAATTTTTTATTTAAACAATAAAAGTTAAAATAAGTATTTTAAATAATAAAAAATTAAATTTTTTATTTAAAAAAATAGCAATGATGAGATTGTTATAAATAAATTATTCAAAATAGTGTTTATATAAATAAAAAATTGTTGTTGTTGTTTTTAGAAGTATTGTCCTCTTTGAAAGTAGTATTGTCCTTGTTGATTAAATTGGTTGTTGTTAGGAATAATAGGCTGTTGAAAAAAGTAAAAAAAATTTTTAATTAAAAATAATTTAATTTTTTAAATTAAGAATATTTTTTTTGGTAAGGGGGGATATTAATTTTATAAATTAGGGAAATTTTTTGGAGGTAAGGGGGGGGATGTGGCTTTATTTTTTTTAAATTGGATAAGGGGGGGATGTGGCTTTATTTTTTTAAATTGGATAAGGGGGGGTGTGGCTTTATTTTTTTTAAATTGGATAAGGGGGGATGTGGCTTTATTTTTTTTTAAATTGGATAAGGGGGGATGTGGCTTTATTTTATTTTAAATTGGATAAGGGGGGATGTGGCTTTATTTTTTTTAAATTGGATAAGGGGGGGATGTGGCTTTATTTTATTTTTAAAAGGATAAGGGGGATGTGGCTTTATTTTTTTTTAATTGGATAAGGGGGGATGTGGCTTTATTTTATTTTAAATTGGATAAGGGGGGGATGTGGCTTTATTTTTTTTAAATTGGATAAGGGGGGATGTGGCTTTATTTTTTTTTAAATTGGATAAGGGGGGGGGGGTTTATCATTTAATTTTTTAAAAGTGAATTTTTTTATAATAATATATAAACTTATTTTATAGGGTATTTTTATCTTATTTAAACTTTTCGCGGCACTTTTATTATTGATTAAAACATTTTGAATATTAACATTTTTAGATTTATCTTCTAATTCTTTTAATCTTTTTTCAAAGTTTTTTTCAGAAAAATTCTGAAAATTTATTTTAAAATTGTAAAATTTTTATTTTTTACAGAAGAATTCGAAGTAGTCAAATCTTCTTTATGTAATTCATCTTCTTTTTTAAATGATAATATAATTTCTTTCTTAAAATTTTTTGTTTTTAAATAAGTCAATTTAAATATTAAAATAACTTACTTTTTCATTTATTATTTGTTTTAATTTATTTTTCTTATTAATTAGTTTGTGAATTTTTTCTTCTTTTTCATTAAGTTGATTTTGTAATTTTTTTGTAAGTTTCTAAAATTTTTTTTTATAAAAATAATTTATTATTTAGAAACCTTTTCATTTTTTAATTCAATTTTAATAAGATCATTATTTTGATTTTCTGATTTACTTAAAAAAAAAAAAAAAAAATTTTTTTGTTTTCTAGCTTAAAAAAATATATTTACAATTTTTTTATTATTTCATCTCGTTTTTGAACTTCAATGATAAGATGATTAAAATCTTTCTTTAATTTTAAAAATTTATTTATTAGAAATAAAAATTATCTCACTTTCATTTTTTGATTATCTTGTTCAATTTTTTTAATATAGTTGTTTTTTTCTTCTAATAAACTTTTAAATTTATTTGTTAAATTAATAATTGTTGTTTTCTGTTTTAATTAAATTAAAAAAAAAAACTTTATAAAAACAATTTACTTTTTCTTTTATTTGAATATCCTTTTTATCATTATCATCGGAAAGGAGATTGTTTTCAATTTGTTTATTGTCAATTTTTAAATTTAATTCATCAATTAGTCTTTCTGAATTGTCCAGAGCCATTTGTAAATCTGCAATTGTTTGTTGTGTTTTTGTTAATTTTAAAGGCCTCATATTTCAAACTACAAAACAATTTTTTATTTTACAATTAAAAAATATTTACCTTAAACCTAATATATAAACACACAATTTATTTTCCTTGTAGAAAAAACAATAAAATAATAAAAGCCCCCTTGAATAAGATTAAACACCTAAAACATTTTAAAAATTTAAATTAAAAATATAAGTATTAAATTGATTAAACATTTAATTATAAACAAAAAATTTTTATTAAGAGTTAATAAAGGAAGAAGGTTCGAATATGTACGCCTGAACGCTTTTCACATAAAATTCGAAAGCCTAAAGAACATTTAAATTAAAAAGATACGTAAAGAATATAAACCTGCAGCAAATGAAAGAACTCGCTTAACAGAGGAGGGCAAGCGAATTTGTTTGAACTGTAATTGAAAATTTTCTGAAGATCTTGATCCACGTGATGAAGCTTAAGTTCCAGATTGCTGATGTCCAATGATAGTTCATTATCAGCTTCAAGTTTCTCTATTGTGGATTTAAAAACAATTCCACAATAAGTACCATCGACCTTTAAAGAAAATAAGGATAAATCGCTAATTCTAATGAAATAAAAACAGGCTTAACAAATAGTAAAAATATGCATACAATTTTAACAATGCTTGTATCATTGACAGCTTCTTCATGAATAAAAATACAATCCTTAAGATTCCATGCACTTTCCTTTCCATCAGATGCAGAGCTATTATTATTATTTTCAGGGGGTGATGTCCCAGTTGAAGCTTGAAAAGTTGATGATTGTTCGTTTTCAACTTGCACTGAAGGAGCAGATCGTTTACGATTGCCAGTTACTAAAATATTTGGACCTATACCATGTAACTTTCACAATTTTTGAATTTAAAAAAAATTGCCAAAGATGCCCCAAAATTTTCGAAAATATTTCAGAAATTGATCGAAAAACAAAAATTCACTCAATACCCAGAACACATAAAATTAAAAAAAAATATAAAAACTAATTTAAGAACAAAAGAAAAAGGGAAAATTTTCTTGATTTCTACAAATGGGAAAATTTACAATTGAACGAAACACGTTTCTCCTTTTGTTGTTGTAGTTTCTCACCCTGATAGTTGTCAAAAGCAGCAGCACTTCTAAAATTTGTATTTTTTTAATAAATATCAACTTAAAATTACCCAAAAAACACGAAAGCGACAGGTCTCGTTCAAAGTCCTAGCATCCTCATATAAAACGTCAATCTGAGAATTAATTTTATAATGAAACAAAAATAGAAAACCATTGAGTGAAATTGCCAGCCAAAGAACCAAAAGAATAAATTGGAGTAGATTTTGTGCGCACCTTAATGAGAAATTTGTTAAACATTTAAAAAAATCAAAACCTCGCTTCCAACTACAATTTCAGTTCCATCAGATTCAAAAGTAACTTGTTTTTTACGAGAACGAATTTTGTCCCAAATCTTTCGACGTTCATTGAATGGATAAATTCCTCTGAAGTAAATAGAAAAAATAAAATTAAAAAATAAAAACCTCCAAAAAATGTTTCCATCTTTTGTTAGGACAGCAATATAAAGCGTACAGCAGAGTAATTTATCAACAGGTTCAGTAACTTGGATAGACTTTTCAGAAAGTATTCGCCCCAATTTATTCCCACAACTTATATTTACAAAGATCCAACACAGCCATTCTTGGTAAGAACAAAAGTACGAAGGCCGCAAGATTCCATGCTAACTATATTATCGACGTCACTTTCGCATTCTGATTTGAATGAAATAACAAATCTTTAAATATTAAAAAAAAAACCTGCGACAGGAAAAAGAATTTGATTTGCAAAATGCAAAGAATTGTCAGGGGTAGAATCAATTTCCCAGCTCCGTCCATAAAGTTTTCCCTTATCCGCAAAGAGCAATAAGTTCAGAATGCATTGATACAATTCTTTAATTGTAATAATTCTGCATCCTTTGGATCCTTTTTTTATTAAAAATGTAAAAAATAAACCTTAAAGTCTTGCATTGAAGCAATAGTAGAAAGATATTGAAATGCCTTTTGGTTCCAGTCTTTCTTTAATGCCAGCACCTCCAGTGATTCCAACGGCCAATGCAGGATCAAAATAATAACTAAAAAATTTTCTTATAGAAAAAATTATCAACTAACGGTGGAGGACATCTTCCATCCCATGGAGCATTACAGTTAATTTCACCGGTTTGTGTTTGTCGTAATACCCTCCTATCAGTTGATGGCACATCATTTATCTGAAAAATAAATCTAAAATATATTTTTTCCCACCATTTTTTAAAGAAAAATTAAAATTAAATACATACCAAATGTGTTTCAAGAAGGACACTTCTCCTTGGATGACTAACAATTAAAGAAGTGCTATCACCGCTACTAAATTCATCGATCCAATGTTGCTGTGGTAGTTGGGGTTGTGCAAGAGGAAAAAGCAAACAGAAAAACCATAAAAATAACTAGCTTTTCCTTTAATTCTCTAAACTGCACTATTTCTTTTTCACCAAAACACTATGCCAAAACTTTTCTAAACAAGGGTACAGTGCATTGTGAAAATTTAAAAAAAAAGATAGTCCGACTTTTCACCAACAGACCATTCGTCAAAGGACTTTTCGCCAACAGACTTTTCGTCAACGGACTTTTCTTCAATTAATAAATTTTAAAGAACACTAATTAAAAACGGTAAAGGTCGTTTCAGAGTGGGTGTTTCAGAGTAGCCGATTGTTTTTGGCTATAACTTTTTTTATTCTACTTTAAACTTAAACCCTTAATTGTTACTAATTGACCAATTAGAATTTTTTAATAATTTGTCACCTAAACCCTTAAGTTTAATTAGTACTAATGGACCCTTCCTCAGACTCAAGTAGCACCTTTACAAATTGTGGAAAAAACCAATTAGTACCACTAATTGATCATTAACACCTTTGAGTCTGGCGGCAAGATGAAAGGTAATCAATTAGTAGGTACTAATTGAGCAATTAGTACCTTTGAGTCTGTCGGCAAGATAAAAGAACTCATGTCAAAACCCTTCGCGACTAATTGGAACATCAAACGAAAAGCCGCTAAAAACCCCTTACACCCATAGATTTTTTCGGACCCCTCCCCCAAAACCCCTCAATAGGTTGGCGGCATCCCTTTGTGTGAAAATCTGGCTGGTTACTACTTTTCTGTTTAAAATATTCAAAATCTATCAAAATTAATACATTTTTGGAGAAAATACTGCAAAAATATATAACTAAATAGTATCTAATTTAAATTAAAATAAAAGATAAATTAAAAAACATTTTTTAGTCTTTTGCAGCGTTGATATGTCTCAATAATATCTTTGTGTACTTTACAAGAATAATTGGTAGATTAAAATATTTGGAAAATTTTTAAAAATCTTATTTAAACTATCGAATGAGTAAGGATTAAAACACCACCTTTCAAAACATTGCCCAAACAAAAATGTATTTTTTTTTCATAGAGAAAAGACAAGGTCTTGGCACAACAGTGGATGGTCATGGAATAACTGCTTAAAGTTTCAGGTAATTCAGAAAGTTTATGGAATAAGGAGATGGCGTTATTTTGTCTGACGGTGTTTTAGCCCAACAAGGTGTCTAATTAATGTTAATCTCTGTAAAATGTCATTATTCCAAAACATTTAATATGACTTTAACTTTCTGTCATATTAAAAGTTAAAATCATAAATTCTAATTATTCTTGTAAAGTAACAACTTTGATATTTTTTAAAATTTCTTTCTTTTTTAAAATCCTCCTTGAGCATATTTCCATTTTTTATATTCTTTCTCAGTCACTTCTTGTCCATTCAAATAATATTTACCATTTTGAATTACAAAAGGATTGGGAATATTTGACATTCCACCATAATTAGAAAATTGTGTTCCATGAAAAGCATTGTTTGATGATCCTGTGGCATAATGTGATGTTCCAGCAAAGTTCAAATATTGTGACTGATTATTGTCCCAATTTTGTTGTGAATTTACTGTAGCGAAATAATTGTCATTATTTGGATTCTTTTGCTTTCCATCAAAGTAACTAGGAAATTGTTGTGTTCCATGAAAAGCATTGTTTGATGTTTCTGCAGCATTTTTTTCAGGAACATTCCAATTTTCAGGTTTATTAGTGTGCAAAGATTGTTCTGGATCTATTATATTGATATAATTTTCAAAGTCTTCTTTAGACACTACATTTCCATCAATAAAATATTTATTAACATCGTTGTAAACTAGATCCTCGTTAAATGTTTCTTTATGCACTTCATTTAGATTAATAAAATATCTATTACCATAAAATATTAAAAATTTTTTTTCTCCTGTAGCTAAATAAAAATCGTTTGTTAGTACTTTATATTTATGATTAAAAAACTTTAACTTATCAATAATAATTTACTTTTTTTTTTTGAATTTGAGTAGGTCCTGCTCTGCTCGAGTTTTTTTGCTTTAAATCAGATTGAAGTTTTATATCAAATTTTTCCTTTTCTTTAGGATTACTCAGGATTGAAATTGAATAAGCTTTTCCTATATTTTTAAACTTTTCTGTAGCCTCTTTTTCGTTATCAGGATTCTTGTCTGGATGATGTTTTAAACTTAATTTTCTGTATGCTACTTTAATATCTTCTTGTGTTGCATTTTCCTTAATTCCTAACGTCTCATAATAATTTTCCTCAACAGTAAAAATAAAATCAACAAAGAAGAGTAAAAGAAACGAATAAATTGAAATTCGCATTTCTATAAATTAATTTTAAAAATTAAATGAATTCTTTTAAAATAATAATTTGCTTTATATTTTTATTGCCTGGACAGAGTCCAGCCGAGTTATCTGAAGTACGGGTACAAAATAAAGGTTTTTATATTCCCGAGGGCTATTTTCTGAAATATCTGGACTTGTATCCAATTTTATTTAAAAATTTCTAATTTTATTTAATCTGTTTTTAATTTAGCACTCTTCTCTTCTAAATTAAAACTTTTATTTAAAAAAAAATTAAATATTTATAAAATAAAACATTTAATTTTATTTATTTAAATTAATTTGACATAAAAATTTAATTTAAAAAATTGAGGGAAGAATTTTGAATAATGCTTTCTCTCTCTTCGTTAATAAATCTTAAATATATAATAAATTATAGAGGATGCCACAATTTTTTAAGCTCGTGATACTGCACTTTTTCTCAATTTTTGGCAATTGGTGATTTGGAAAGGCAATCAGCAAATCATCCTTCACTAGGCATTACTTACAATTGACAATATTCCCTTTATTTCTCTAATATTCTCTTTTATTAAAAAATATCTCTTATAATATATCTATTAGATGGAAATTCGTGGATATATGACATGTACTTATATTTTAAATAAATATATTTTTTAAATATTTATTTATATTTTATTAATATTTGTTTATTTATAACCAGTGGTTGGAAGCTCGTACCAAAATTCGTACTCGTCCTCGTACTTTGGTACGAAGTACGAGTACGAGCAAAATGGAAATTTCCAACCACTGTTTATAACTATATTTTTCAGTTTTATGTAAAGTCTAAAAAGTCAAATTGTATTAAAAAATATTCAGAAAATTACAATATAAATTTAATTTTCTGTTTAAAATAAACTTGAATAATTTTAGTTAAATAATAAATAAAAATAAAAAAATTATTTTTTAAATAAATTACATATAATAAAAAATTGATTATAATTTAAATTTAATATTAATAATTTTTAGTTTTTTATTTATAATTATTTTTTATATAAAAATATTAAATTTCTTAACATTAACAAAAATTCCTTAATCATTTTTTCTTTATTTTTTCTTTAATTTCTAAATAATTCGAGTACATAAATTTTTCCATTTTCAGTAACACTAATACTATCAGTTAACTATTTTTTAAAAATTAAAAAATAAATTAAACTAAAAAATATTTAAAATTAAAAACCATATCATATTGAACATTTGTAATCATAATTCTTCCATTTAATTTATTTATTGTCCAATTACCTCTTTTAAATTTTAAAGGTTTTAAATTTAACAAAGCCTTGTCTTTATTAAAATCAAAAATTGGTATTATAAAAACTTTTAAATTTTTTTCTTCATTTTTATTTATTTTATTATTATTATCAATTATTATTTTGTATAATACACCTTTTGCTATAAAACAATTAATTATTTTAGTTGGGTCAATATTTTCTAATTCCCAATGTCCTAATTCTTCTAAATTATCTGGTGATAATTTAAGAACAGAAAGTGATGAATTTTTTAAAAATTTTGACGAAAATGGGCGATAAAGTACCCAAAGAATTTTTGAAGAATTATTTGAATTTTTAAATGAAGAAGAAGGTAATAATTGATCAAATTCAAAATCTATTGAAGAGTAAATATTTTCTTTTTTATTTAAATAATCTTTGGATTTTAATAAATTTGTTGTTTTTGATAATTTTGTGCCATATAATGGAATCTAAAAATTAATTAAAATTAGTGGGTATATTTTAATTAATTATTTTTAATTTTTTGTTATTATGTGTGAAAGACTGTTGATTGGGATGATGTTGCCAAGAGAACTTTATTTTGAACAGAGAGAAATGAGTTTAATTTATAAAAACCTTGTTGGTAAACACCTAAAGACTAGAGATCGGCCGAATTTTAAAATTATTATTAACGAGTTCTCTAATTAAATAAAACCAAAATATTCTAATAATAATATTCTTCAATAATTATTTTAATAAACAAACTCTCTTACATTTTCTGCATAAATTAATTTTTTAATTTTTTGTCCAGTATTTAAATTAAATGCTTGTATTAAAACACCTTCTTCTTTAGAAAAAAGAGAATAAATTTGATAAAAAAATATTTCATTTCCTGAAATTCCTCCAATTGTATTATCAGTGCCATAAAAGGGGACAGAAATTGTGTGAATAAATGAAGGAAATGATAATTGAGAATTTAAATAATTATTATTATTTATATTTTCACTAATATTGTCATATTGTAATAATGTATAACTTTAAATTGAATAAAATAAAAATATTAAATTAAATTAAATTAAATTTACCTATTTCCATATTCACTCATAAACCAACGATTACCTCTTCTTATAGCACTATTTATTGTTTGATCAGTTTGTTTATTAATTAAACGGGGTGGACTAATATAACTAATTGTTGATGAACAAAGAGCTATATTATTTAAATTTTAAAAATTAATTTATTTAATTAAAAATTAAATAAATTAAATAATATTCACTAACTTGAATGTTTTCTAATTTTTTTAATTTTTTTTCTGTCTACAAATTGTTTATTTAATTTATTATTTAATTTAAATGTTCTATTATCTTCATTAATATTATTATTATTTTTAAATTTGTTTTTTTCAAAATCTTTAGTAAATTCTTTATTAAAATTATAAAGACAATATTCATTTAATGTTTTGGCCTTTAAAATAAATATTTTTTAATAAATAATTTAAAAAAAATAATACAGGAATCTGAGCATAAAGTGGAACCATTAAAAGTGAATAATTATTTATAATATATTTATTATTATTTTTAAAGTCTATTTCTTCTTGATTTATTGTGTTATACTCTACTGGCATTTCAAACTAAAATATTAAAAATTATTAGTAAATATTTTTATTTATTTTTTTAAATTATTTTATTAGATTTAATCCAATCTATTAAACTATTTATTTATTATAAAAATAAAACATTCTTTAATTTGTCACATTTATTATTAAAAAGAAATATATAATGTCACCTCTTACCTGTTGATTAATCCCCTAAAATTGGTATAAACTTTAACTGAATTTTTTTCTTGACCTGTGATATCATTAATCCAACAAAAATTAATATAATTTTACCCTTCCCTTAACAGTAATACCTATTTAGATATTTATTATTTCTTTTATATTAATTTTTAAATGTCCTCTCCTATTTGTTTAAAATTTACTTACAAAATTTGATCTTTTTCTTCTAATTTTATTATTATTTTTATTTAATAAAATATTATTATTTTGTTTAATTATTTCCTTCTTTTTTTCTAATAAACATAAACAATTATTATTATTATTTTTTAAAATAATTTCATTTTGTTTATTATTAATTAAAAATGTTGGTAATATTAAAAAAATTAAAGAAAAAATAATTAAAAAAATAATTAAAATAAAACAAAAAATATTTTTAATTAAACAAAGTTTTTGTTGTTTTTTATTTATTTGTTTTTGACATTTTAGGCAATATTGATGATATTTTTCTTCTATTAAAATTTTATTTAAATTATTTGAATTATTATTTTTTTCAATTGAATTATTTATTGAAGACATTATTTTTTTAATTAATTAAAAATCTAAATATAATTATTTAATATTTATTTTTAATTAAATTAATATAAAAATTAAAAATAATTAATTTTTATGAAAAATAAATAATTATTTTATAAACATTAAAATAATTATTTCCTTATAAAGTAAAATATTTAAAATCTTAATAATTATATTTATAGGTATTTAAAAAGCACAAAGTTTTTTCAAATAAAAATTATATTAAATAGTACATAAACTAAAAATTAATAAAAATAATAATGAGGTAAAGGGACAGCTGCAAATTTTTAGAAAATTATTTGGTAAAATAAAATGTTAATATAAACTTATATTTAAATAAAATATATTTATTAGAATATTATAAATAAATTCCAGTAATTAATAAAAAAATAATTTTAAATAAAAAAGCTTTTTTGTAGATTTTAATTAATTCTTTTTTTAATTAAATAAATAAAAAATTCTTTTTACAGGACAACAATTCTCCAAACAATATTTTCATTAAAAAAACCCTTTTTCCGCTTTTCTAAACACTTTTTATTTTTGTCGGTAATTTCCGTTTATTTTTAGGTCCTCCCAAAAATATATAAATTAAAATAAAATGCCGTATGGTTAAAGGCCAATATTTTGTAATTTTTTTATTTTTTATTTTTGTTATTGTTGAAAAAAGAAATCAGAGAAAAAGAAAAAAGAAAAATTTTTGTGTGAATTGATGAATTCATTTTTATTTTTATAAAATTCTATTAAAAATCTTTACTTATTTTCTTTATTTATTTAATGACCTCTAATCCTTCCCTTAATTGTCTTTTTTAGTTTTTCCCAGAAAATACAGTATAAGAGCTCTTAAACTTTTTTTTTATTTTTATTAGTTGAGTAAACATTATTCTAATTAAATTTTAAATAATTAAAAAAATAAAAACGAAACCTGGAAATGCCCAAAAATTAAATTATTATTATTATATAAAATTTATTTATTTAAATATAATATTTTAATAAAATTATTTTGTAAAAATAAAATTAAAATATATCTGTCCTTAAAGTTTTGAATGGATTAAAAGCAAAATTAAAAAAAAACAAAGCAAAGGGGTTAGGGAATAAAAACAAAATTGATGTAAAAAATAATAATGACAAAATTAATTAATTAGAAACTAAAAAAATAAAAATATTTTCAATGAAAATATTAAGTTATTCTAATAAAAAGACATTAGAATATTTATCAGACCGTCTTTTTATTAGAATAAATTTATAAATAATTATTTTATTAATTTTTATTCATCATTTTCTTTAGCATCATTTTCATCATTTACATCTAAAACATGTAAAGATGGCTGACATCTACTTGAAGGACATTTAAGGGTATGCACTGCTTTATATTCTTTTCCTTAAAATTTAATTAATTAATTAATTTAAATTAATTTAATAAATTTACCCCAATGATCCATAGTAGAACGCCATTGATCTATTTCAGATTTATCAGATGCTAATTCTCCAAGAAATACAAAACCAATAGTATCATTACCAGTAACAGAACTATTAAAAAAGATAAAAAATAAATAAATAATAATTTTTATTTATTTTTTAAATTAAATATAAATTTATATATTTTTCTATTTACCGAGATAAATCATGAACAGAAATTGTAATTTTTGTTCTAGCCAAATCTGCTTCTCTTGTACTAACTAAAAACATAACAGCTTCTTTATAAACTGCAGATGTTGTATTTTTAATAATTCTTGAACATTTTATTACTTCAGGATTATTAGCTTGTTGCATTCTTATACGAATTTGAACATCTTTAATAAAAAAATATATTTTTAAAAAAAAAATGAAAAATAAACCAGGTGCTCCAATAATTCCCCATTTAGGAAGATCTTCAACTTTTATAAGATTTATTGTTAATCTTCTGTCTGCTTTTTCAATACATGTTGTTATATGTAATTTACCCAACTATATAAATATAATTAATTTAATTAATTTATTTATTTAAAATATATTTACCTTTTTAGTAGCGACAAAAATTTTTAATTCTTCCACAATTCTAACTTCTTTTTTTGTTTGTAATTGTGGAGCTAAGTCAATTAATGGAATTCGAACCTTAAATTTATTTTATTAAATTTATTCTAATAAAAAAAGTAATTTTTAATTTATATTTTTTAAATTAAATCTCTTAATAGAGACTATTCTATTATAGAGAAAGAGAGTGACTTTTTATTAGAATATTTTAATAATATTTTTTAATTTTTATAATTAAAAATAAAAAATAAATAAATAAATAATTAATTCATTACTTCTCCAATATCCAAATCTCTTTGTAATTTTTGATTACTGCTATGACACACTTCAATTTGTAATTGTTTCAATTCAATTTCTTCTGTTGCAAAATTATCGAAAAAAAATTCCTAAAAAATATTATTATTTAATAATTTAATTATATAAAATATTTACTTGATTAAAAACAGCATCACGTCCTCTTTTAATAACACTTTGTTGTTGTTGAGATTGTTGTTTTTTAGTAGAAGTAAGTGTTAATTTACAAAAAGGCTGAATTTCTAAGTCAGGACGTAGTTCACCGGCTAAGCCTGGAAAATAAAAAATAAAATTAGAATAATTTAGATAAATAGCTTTTGCATTGAAAATTAAAAGAAACAAATTTGAAAACTTGAAAATTACAACTTAAGAATTACAAACATAAAAATAAATAAACCTAAAATACAAACTTAAAAATAAAAAATCTTTGCAAAAAATAAATACCTAAACATCAAAAAAAAAAGGTTTACCTTCAATTTTGAGCACATTAACCCGTAAACGTTTCCTAACAGGAAAATGTTGCAAAGTACAATGAAGAAATCCAAGGCCTTTAGGTCTAGGCTGTTTATGAAAATCACCGTTTGTTGATGTGCTAGGGATTGCTCCGTTGCTATTAAGTGTGTGAATGGGAGAAGATTGGGCATTTTGATTATTAATTCCATTTACGTAAAGTGAGGGATCGAAGCCTGGAAAATAATTTTTAAAGATTTTATTAATTTTAAAAATATTATTAAATTTAATTATAATAACAGTCTAAAATTTAAAAAATAAAAAAAGATTTACCAAGAACTGATGGATCAGCAGCAGAAATTTCTACATCACTACCCGAACAAGAACCTGCCACCGTTGTATTGCAATTTAACTAAAAATAATATAATTTTTTATTTTATAAAAAATTATAAAAAGATATAAATTTATTAAAAATATTTTTTTAAAAACCTTATTATTATTATTAATTCCACTATTCATACTATTTGTGGAATGACTTGAACGAAAGGAAGGGAGTGCAGTAAATATTGGACCTTTCATTGACGAATAAATTTTTTAAAAATTTTTTAAAGAATTTAGGGAAAGAATGGATGAATATTTTTAGTAGATAATTTTATAGATTTAAATTTTATTTCTTAAATAAAAAATAATATTATAAAAAATATATGAAAAAAAAATAAATAAAATGGAAAAAATTTTTAATTAATAAAAAAACATTTCTGACAACAAAAAAATTATTTTTTTGTGTAGAATGTGAATATAATAATTAACATTAAAAATTGTAGTTTAGTAATATAAACTTAAAATCAAAAAAAAATAAAATTAATATTATTACATATATATTTTTAGAAAAAACCAAAGAAAATTGAATTATAGTATTATTTTTCTTTAAAAATAACCTAAAATAACAAATGAGTATTTGGCGGAAAAAATTAAATGAATGGCACAAAAACATCACATGTTATTTTATTTTTTTATTTATTTCCTATGGGAAAAGTTTTTTTTTGCAAATAAAAGGAGAAGATGTTTTTTTTGCAAAAAAAAATTAATTTAAAATATTAAAAATGGTTAAAAGTAAAAAGAATAAATAAATAAATAATATATAGAGGTGTGTGGTCGAACAATTTTCCTATGTAAAAGAATAAAATTGTAAGAACGTGGTAAATTTGCAGTAACAAATTTATAGTAATTATAATAGTTTAAACAAAAATTTTAAATATTAAAAAAAAATATTTTAAATATTTTAAAAAATATTTTAAATATTATAAAATAGTCAATTTGATTAAATTAAATTTAAAAAATTAATTATTTTCTGCAAAATTAATAAAATTAAATAAAAATATAATTATTTGTTTTCTTTAATCCCAATTTAATTGCTTTTATTTATTAAAAATTCTAAACAAAAATAAAAAAAATATTTTCTTTTTTTTATTTGTGTGCTAATATTTATAAAAATAATTATAATTAATTTTATGGTAACCATGATATACAAACAAACAAACAAATTAATTAATTGTTGGAGATACATAATAAATTAAAAATAGAAGGCTAGAACAAGAATGGAAAAATTAGACAAAATTTTATTAAAAACAAAAATCTAAATATTTAAAATATTTTTATTAAACTTTAAGAAAATTATAAATATTTTACCAATAATTTCAATTTAAAAATTTAAAAAATAGAGGAGAAATAAATAATATATAAATAGAATAGGTAATTTTAAAAATATATATCTTATAAATCATAAGTTAAATAATATATTAAAAATATTTTTATATATTTAATTAATAAACCCACTCAATTGTTCTAAAATTAGGTATATTATTTTAACTAAATTTAATTTTAAAATTAATTATTAATAAAGCAAAAATGACGTAAAAATATATTTTTATTTATTTAATATCTCAAAGTACAAATTTTAGAATTAATTTATTAATTCATTTATGTATTAAAGAGAATATATTATATTTTTTAAATTAATTTTAAGAGAATACTAATTTAACTTTTAGTGTCTCAAAATTAGAATTCCCAGTCATATAAAGATGAAAATATATTTTTAAATAATTAAATATTTTTTATTGAATTTAAAAAAATATTTTCTAAAGTCTCATTCTTAAAAATTCATCTCTTAAAATTGCCTTTAATGTTCCTCTCAATTTTTTTTAACTTTTATGTATTTTTCTTCCAGAAATACACTACACACATCATCACCATTTATCAACTTTCATTTGGTTTCTATTGGAAATTTTTGTCTTAAACTTTTTTCTTTTTTTTCTTTATATGCCGGAACAGATGCGTGCCTCGTTCCAAACAAAGAGTCCCAAGGGGTCAACAGACAAAAAGAAAATTTTGGGACAGGAAGTTGAAATAACAATTTTTGGGTTAGAAAACAAAGAAAACTAACAATAAAAGAATAAGTAAAAAAGAATTTTAAATATAAGTTTAAAAGTGCATGAAATAAAAATTAAAATCTTAGAGGAAAACCTACAATTTAAAAAAAAAGAAAATAAATTCGATTTTTTTAATATATTATTTATTTAGATATGGTTAAAAATGTAATCTTGGATTTAATATTAATTTTTTTGGGATTTTTTTAATGTCGAAAAGGATTGTTAATCCAACATAAGGGCAAAACAAAAAATTTAGAATTAGTTGTAATGAGTCACCCCAATCCGAATTAGATTAAAAATAAATGTTAAATTCCAAAAATTTAACATTTAAAAATCAAAATTTATTTCAATAAGATGAATACAAAATAAAATTACAAATCTTTTTAAAATTTATTTTTATTTATTATAAATTTTTAAAAATACACAAAATATAATAAATTTTATTTTTTGGGGCCACACATAAAAGAAACCCAAGCACATACACCTAATAATATATTTCCGCCCAAAATACCTCTTACTTAGATTAATGAAAGGAGAATATAAATAAATAAATAACTTCATTTCTTCAATGAAACCAAAAATTTATTTTACCCATAAAAGTGTCGTTTTGGAAGAATAAAGGCTTTGGTTTAGTAGATTGTTGTCTTGAGGGGATTAAACATTGGCCGTTTTGCTTTACTTTTTTTCTACTTAAGCATGTATGCTTATAATATAAAAGCTTTTTTAGCTAACGGCACCTCACACACACAAACACTTTTATTTACATTCTCAATAACACGGATGAATGAAGCAATTGAGCAGAGAATGAAAATGAGAAGGAGGAAATGATTCTAGTTAAAGTGAAAAAACTTATTGTTTAAAGAAAAGAATATAAATATAATTTGTCAAATGACAGAATTTTAATAAAGTGAATTTTTAAATTAGCAAATATAGAATGGAAATAAAGCATTTTTAGTAATATGTAGTAGCGGAAATTCGAAGAAACTTAAATTGTAAAAATAAATTAAAGTTTTAAATTATATAATTGGTTAAAATAAAGATTATATTTTTAGAATATATTAACTAAAAATGTAGGAGTTATTAGAATATGTTTTTTAACTTGTAATAGGCGTTTGTTATCTTAAGAAAGTAAATTTTGAGTTTGTAAAAGAAAAAAGTTTTTTTAAGTTTGTAAAAAAGAATGTAATGAAGCAATTTTTAGTTTATGATATGTACTAGGAGAAAAATTTAAGTTTGTAATAGAAAAAAGTTTCAAGTTTTGTAAAAGAAAAAATTTTAAGTTTGCTTAAGTTTGTTAATTTACTCATGTTTTAAGTTTGCAAAATAAGAAATTCTAGGTTTATAACATTTTAAGATTGTAAATAGAAGCAAAATTAAAGCAATTTAGAATTTTTATGAAGCTCACTTATTTAAATTAAAGTAAAGAAATTTGAAGCAAAAATCTTTAAAGAAAATAAATTTAAAAGTTTATAAGAGTATTTATTTAAATTAATAATGTTAATAGACAAATTGTAATTTAAGGAAGTGTTATATATACATAAATATCATTTTAAGTGGTGTCTGTTTACATATAGCAGCAATGTATTAATTAAACTTATATCTTATACAAATAAAAAAATAAATAATATTTAAATAGGTCGAATTAAAAAAAAAAGGAAGAAATTTATAATAAAAGGGTAATAATGACACTAAAGGGAATTTGAGCTCATTTATCGCTTATTTATTCCCTTAGGGCATAATTACTCTATCTCAATTTTAAAATAAAACAAAAGAAAATTTGTAGAAAAATATTTGTTTTGGAGCTTCAGATTTTTTCGTAAAGTAAACAAAAATATGTTATCGTCATATACAAAAAAATAAAAAATATTTTTAATAATAAGACATATTTTAATGTTAAATTATTTCTTTCGTCATAAATAATTTTTTAAAGTAAATTTTGGTTCAATGTTAGATAAACATGAAAGGGCTAATTTAATAAATTGAAATCTCCCAACTGAAAAATTAAAAAAATAAAATTGTAATAAGAAGGATATCCCCCACAAAATCTTTTATTTAAAATTAATACCAGAAAATTAAAAAAATATATTTTCTTTTTTTATAAATTAAAAAAAAATCTTTTTAAAAAAATCTTTAATAAATTGAAATAGAGCTGTGCCATTCTCTTTTTTTTTGCTCATTAATTATGTGGACATAAAAGTATAAATAACCAATTCTAAAAAAATTTCCCCCAACACCTTGAATTGAAAGAAAAAAGAGTAGAAAAGTAATAAAAGCACACAAATGTGTGTGCCATTTTAGCTCTTCTCGGAAGTGAAATTTAAAAAAAAAAAAGAATAAAATTTTAAAGGAATTAAAAGAAATTTTCTCATTTATGGGAAATGAAAAATAAAAAAATGGAAGCACGAGGCAATATTTTTTGGTAAAAATAAAATGAAAAATGAAGATTTTGTTATTTTTAAAAAGATTTGAGAGTAAATATATTTTTTTTTAAATATTAATAAATATTATTATTTAAAAAAATGAATAAAATAAATAAAAGTTAGAAAAAAAATTATTTACAATAAAAATATTAATTTATTATACAAAATATCAATTAAATTGAAATAAGCTTATTTTAATAAATAATTTAAAAAAATTTATCTTAATTTTTTATAATTTCTTAAAATTATTTTAATAACTTAAAGAGGAGAGAAAAGCGCAAAATAATATAGTAAAAAGAAACAATTTCCCTAGTATCTCTATTTTTTAATTTTTAATTAATAAGATTGTAGTGTTTAATACATATTTTGTATTTAATTAAATTTAGTAAAAATAAATAAAATAATTAAATTTATTTATTTTTATTTAATTAATAAGGCGTGGAATGAGATTAAAAATAACCGGAAATGTTTATTAATTTAATTTAAAAATTTCTAAATAAAAATAAAAAATTTATTTTTTATTTTTATCTAATTAAAAAAAGAGAAGAAAAAAAGTTAAAAAAAATAAATATTTACATAAGAGAAGTAGGAATGTATTTACCTATTTATTTAATTCACTAAAGTTATACCAATTAGCATACATATATAAATTGTTTTTTCCCTTTTTAAAAAAAAATGTTAAGAAATAGGATAACAATTATTATTTAAAGTTGGTATTTTTTTACGTATTAGAAAAAAATAATTAAAAATATTTTTTTATTTTTAAATAAAAAAAATTAATTGGGATTAATAAATTAAGTGAAATTAAATTTTTTAATAGGTTTTATTTTATTTTTATTTTTCTTGTGGTTTATTTTTTAAAATTATATATTTAATTAAAAATTAATTAATTAATTAATTAATTAATATTTATTTTTTACCTGTTCCATTGATGGAGAAAGAGATGAAGAAGAATTTGATTGACTTTTATTTAATATATTATTATTATTTATTCCATTAATTAATTGTTGTTGATTTAAAGGTATAGAGGCTGAAGTAAATTCACGTTTTAGAATATGTTGTTGTTCAAGTAAATGTGCCATACTTCCAGTACCTGGTCCAGAACGATTACAACGACTATTTAGTGCTGAAATAGCTGCTAGGTCAGTCAGAACGGCTGACTATAAATTAAATTTAAATTATTAAATTAAATATATATACTTTTGCTTATAATAATCTATTATATTTAATTAATATAATAAAAACCTTCTTAATTAAAATAAATATTTTATTTACCTGTTGAGGATGAGAAGTTGAATCAGCCGAAGAGCAAGCAGACCCAGAAGAAGCAGAATATTTACGTGAAGAAGAGCAATTACTACTTGAAGAATATAATTCACGAGGACTGCTGGGAGCGGAAATTGCTACATTTTGAATTAAAATTATTATTTTTTTTAATTTTCTAAAAATTAAATTAATTATTAACCAAAAAATGCTTGAGAAGGTGAGGGAGGTATTAAAGCACTATTTGGAGTTATAATTGATGGTGATATAGAACTATTAGTACTTGTTAAAGATGGTCTACTATTATTATTTATTTTATTTATTATTATTAAATTATTATCTTCTTCATTTTCTAAATCTTCTTCTTCTCTTTTATTATTATTAAGTGTTAATTTTGGTTTTGAAAATTTAATTATTTTAGGTCCTCCAGTCATCATACTATTAGAACCTAGACTTGAAGCAACTGGCCTTATTGTTGGATATAATTGTAATGATGATTCTGTTGTTTGTTCTGTTAGACTAAGACGTTGATGTTGTTGAGGCTTTAAAAGAAAATAAAATATTAATATTTAAATTATAATTTAAAAAATAAATTTTTAAAATTAAATAAATAAAATATATATTTGATATATATCTTAGAGATATTTAAATAAATAAATTTTTAGAATTGATGTTGGGATTATTTTAATTTTTATTTTCCTTTTCTATCAATATGAAGAAAAATACCAAAAAAAAAAATTTTATTAAATAATTTCTCTGAAATAAAATATTTATAAGAAAACTAAAATTAATAATAATATTTTTATTTTTTAAATTTAATTTTTAAATATTTTTACTTTTAATTAAAAATATATTTTACCATTTCTGTTGTTTCTTCTTTAATTTTTCTTGTTGATAATGTTCGTCCATGCATTATATTTGTATTAGAAGGAGAATTTAAGGCATTATTTGATGAAGGTGTTTTTAATAATAAAGGTTGTTGATTATTTATTATTAAATTATTATTATTATTTATTAATTCAGAAGAAATATTATTATTTTGTTGAAATTGTTGTTCTAATGATTTTTGACGGTTTGGTGATTTTGGTAAATTTGGGGATGTATTGGTGGTCCTAAAATATTATTATTTATTTATTTATTTATTTATTTAAATATTTATTTATTTAAATTCCCTATATTATTACCTATTTTCTTCATTCTCTATTTCTTTTTTTAATTTTCTTGAACTTTTTGTAGAATAACTACGTTGTAAAGAATTATTATTATTTTCTATAATTTTTAATGTTGCTATTCCTTCAATAATATTATTATTATTATTTTCAATTAAAAGGTTTGGTTGTTTTTGTTCACAAAAATTATTATTAATTAATTGAGGTTGTTCAAATAATATATTTTTTGGTTCTGGAGGTAATTGACGACGGACTGAACGACGCCTTTCGAATGGACTTGTTGGTGGTAATTGTTGAATTATATTATTATTATTATTATTGTCATCATTATAATTCTTTAAAAAAATAAAATTTAAATATATTTATTTATTTATAAAATAAATTTTTTATAAAACTAATTATTAAAAGAAATTAAAAAATAAAGTCCAAAAAAATTAATTTTATTTTCATTCTAAATAAAATAATTAATTAATAATAAATAAATATAATTAATTAATTAAATTAACCATAGGTGAATTTTGTGATCCTCTAGTAGAATTAGGAGAATATTGTTGTTGAGGAGATGGGGGTGTAGGTAATACTCTAGGTGAACTAGTTCTTCTATTTATATTATTATTATTATTTAAAATAATAATATCTTCAGATGGAGGTATTAATAATGCATCTTGTGAACCTGATAATCTTCCATTTTCTAAATCTAACGGTGTTGGGGGAAGTTTGCGACGAAAACTGCCCATTGGTGTTAGAAACTGATTTTTAAAATAAATAAATTAATTACTTATAATATTTAAAATAATTTTATTTAATTTTTAAATTTTTTTTAATTTTTTATATAATTAAAAAGTTTAAAAATTAATTTTATTTTTTTAGATTATTGAAAAATTATTTTTAAATAAATAATATTTATTTAAAAATAATTAAAATATTAATTTTTAATTATTAAAAAATATAATTTTAAAAATAATTAATTAATTTTAAAAATTAATTTATTTATTTATAATTAAATATTTATTTATTTATTTACTTGTTGTGTTCCCCCACTTGCCAATGTTTGACTCATTGTTGTTGCTATTATTTCAGGTGAATAAATAAATAATTCAGGTATTTTATTATTATCTCCTGCGTAACTATTTCTTCTATGTTCTGATCTAAAATTATTTTGAGGAAATACTGAATTTGGTGAAAGAAATAAATTATTATTATTATTTCTGTTATTATTATTTTCAATAATAACAGAAATACTGGCCGCTGATTTACGGCGACTATTAGAACTGCCCGAATATGTTTTTGTTGTTGCTGTTAAAGCCATTTTTTAAAGTGTAGAGAGAATTTTTTTTATTTGATTTTTATTTTTGTTGAGGTAATTTTTAAAGTGTTTTTTTAAATTATATTTTTATTTTTAAATAAAAATATTTAATTTATTTTAATATATCTTAATATTTAAAAATAAAAATATTTATTTATTTATTAAAAATAATTTTAAACTATTTTGTATAAAAAAAGATGAGAGAATATATTTATAATATTTATTGGAGCTGTCAACATAAATGTATTTTTTGACGGCGTGAGAAAATTAAAAAATGAATAAATAAATAAAAAAAGAATTCTTTAAAAAAAAAATTTTTTTTAATAAAAGAAGACCACCAAGAATATTAGAAAAAAATATTTTTAATTAATTTTAAAGGATATTATTAAAAAAATTAATAAAAAGATTATTAGCTAAATTAATATTTATATAAATTAAAAAATAATATTTAAAAATAATTTTAAATTAAATAATTTAAAAATGCAAAAATAAAGTTTTTTTTGGTAAAAAATAAAAAAAAATAAATTATGTAAATATTCGCAATATTAAATTTTCCCTTTTTTAGATAAAAATAAAATATTCACTTCCCAAAAAAAATAAAATCAAAAAAGGGAACTTCGAAGTGTTCGGAATTTTGGGCTCTGGAAAGTTGGGCTCTAAGTGAATAAACGCGACACCTTTAGACCATACATATTAGAGTAAATGTCGACCAGAACGACTGAAAAATGGTTAGATAATAAAACACTATTAATAGATCCAAGTTTGCACGAAGACCCACCGGCCATGGCCCTAAAATGTAGTATAGGTATTTATTCACTTAGAGCCAGCCCAAAAGTCCAGGACTCCTAAAGAAAGGTAAAATAATAATGAAGAAAAATTATTTCCGATTATAAATTAATAAATTTTTATTTAATAAAAAAAAGACTTTTTTAATTTTTAATTTAAAAGTAGAAAATAAAAAATATAGATATAATATTTTATATAACTGATTAATTAGAAAATTAAAAAATAAATTTTTTAATTTATTTTTTTTTCAAATAATATTCAAAAAATAATTTTTTTAAATTTAATTACCTATATCTATTTAAAAAATAAAATAATTCTTTTTTTTACATAAAAATTGAATGAAAACACAAAGAAAATGCAACAAAATAGAAAAAAATACAAAAACCTTTTTTGGATATTTAAAAAATAAAAAAAACCTTTTTTTATTTAATCTAAAAAAGGGATATATTATATATATTATTTAAATAAGATAAATATCAAAAAAAAAATAGTCACCTATTAATTCCCAACAGAATTACCCCCTCTTTTTCTTTTTTTTCTTTAATATTAAGCACCAAAATGTTTAGAAAATTGAGAAGAAAATTTTATTTTTTTTTTAGTTTTTATTTTATTTATTAAAATATAATTATTTTAAAATGGTTAAATGTTCAAAACCCTGCTGTTTTCTTCTTTAAAAAAAATAAAAAAAATATTTGTCACTTGCTTGGTATTGAATGAATTTAAATATTTATTTATTTAGTGTATAAATAATATAAAAAAATAGAAATTAAAAAAAATATTTTTATAATTTCAAAAATTAATAATTTAAAATATTTTATTTAAATATTATAACTTTTTAAAGTCCAAAAAATATTTTATTTTAGGAAAATTGAAAATAAAAAAATTAAAATTTCAAATTCCAATTATCATAAATATATTAAAAATATTTTTAAAAATAGTAAAACACTTAAAAATATTAAAAAAAAAAATTTAAACTTTTTTATTTTTAAATTTAAAATTATTAAAAAACAATAAATGATTTTTTTAAAAAATAAAAATTTAAAATCAATTTTATAAAAAAAAAAGAAAAAAATTTATTTAGGCAACAAAATTAAATTGCCAAGAATTAATTTTTATATAAACCCAAAAATAGCAAAAAAAATTTTTTAAGGGATAGTTCTGTTAAATTGTACTTTTTGACATGTATTTATAGGTAGAAGAGAATAAAATTAAATTATTTTATAAAATTAATTTTTAAAAAGAAAAAAATGATAAATAAAATTTCTTTTATTTTTAGCTTTAAATTCCTTAAAAAATTTAAATCTTAAATTTATTTAAAAATATTATTTTTATTAATTTAAATAAATAAAAAAGGGAAATTACTGAATACCCCTAAATTTAACATTTTTAGTAAAGAATAATTTAATTAATTAAATTTGAGAAAAAATAATAAAAATATTTTGTTTTAATAATTAAAATAAAATAAAAATATATAATTATTTTACTAAAAAAAATTTAAAAATTTACTAAATATTTTTTATTTTCTTATTTAATTTAGTTGTGCTGTTATTTTAAAATAATTAATAAAAATAAAATAATTATATTTATTTAATTATTAAATAATTATTAAAAATGCTTTCTCATAATAAAACTGATTTTTAAAGAAATAAAACCTAAAAATTAATTTTAGAAAAAATAATTTTATAAAAGGATTCACCCTTAAAAATATTTTTTCATTGAAAAATTAAAAAAATATTTTTTGGTATTTTTTAAATTAAATAATATTAAAAAAGAATTTAATAAATAATCTAAAAATATTTAAAAATAATAAGAAATAAATAAAAAAAGGATTTGACGTCTAAAAATTAAAATAATTAAATTTAATATTCTCCCTACCCTTTTTTGCTATTTTTAGATAATAAAAAAGGTTTTATTTATTTATTTGCTTTTCCCTTTAAATGCGCAGAAGAACTAACTTTTTAAATTAAATTTACATTTTTTTTGCCATTTAAAGTTAATAAAAAATAAAAAAAAAGAAAATAAAATTGAGGAAAAGAATTGACATTTTTTAAGTTTTTCTTAGCATTTTTATTATTTAAAATCAGAAAAAAAAATAAATTTATTTAATTTTAATAATAAAAATAAATAAAATAATTGAGAATATAAATTTTAATTTTTTTTAAATTATTATTTTTTTTAATTAAATTATTAATCTCACAAAATTTGAAATTAGTTGAATTGTCTATAAATTTTATTAAAATTTTAATTATTAAAAAATAATATTAATTTTTTTTAATTATTTTGATAAAATGTTCTCTTCTCTTTTAATTAAATAAATAAAATTAATTTTAAAAAAATAAAATTATTAAGGTTTTTTTAATTTATTAATTTTTAAAGTCAGCATATATTTTAGATAAATTTTTAAAATTTAAATCGGAAGTAAATTTAATTAAATTAAAAAAATAAAATATTATTATTTAAGTCTTTTCTTGCGGAAAATTATTAAAAATAAAAAAATTAATGAAGAAGAATATTTATTTTATTTTTTTATTTTTAATAAATAATTAGTATTATTTTACAAAACTATTTTTGGAAGGAAAAAAATTTTTTTGACAATAAAAAAAGGAAATATAATTTTTAAATTAAAGATTTTTTAAAATAAAAATTATTAAAATAAATATTCTTTTTTTAAATAAATTAATTTCCATAAATATTAAAATATTAAATTTATTTATTATATTCTTTTTATTATTTTTGTCACATTTTTTTGACAATAAAAAAAAAGAAATAATAAATTTAATTTATGCATTACTGGATAATAATAATAAATAAAAGAAAATCTTTAAAATATTGCTACATAATTATTTTTAATAAAATATTTTTTAGATCTTTTTTAATTAAAATTAAAAAAGAAATTAATTTTGCTTTTTATAAATAAACTTAAATTAAATTTTTTAAAATTCTGAATTTAAATAGTTAATTAATTTATATATTTATTAATTTGAATTAAATTAAAAAATTATTATAAATTAAATTTAAAAATATTTTTATTTAATTTTAACTTACCAAAAAACACTTATTAATTAACCTCAATAAAAATAAAAAGAAAAGAACGAAATGTATTTAGTAGTTATTAAATTAATTTAAAAAGTAGTAGAACATCAACAACAATAATTCGGGCAGTTTTTGAATTAATTAATAAAATTAAATTAATTAAATTTACCTAAATTAAAAAAAGAAAATTAATTATTTTAAATAAATAAAAATAATATTTTTTAAGAAAATAAATTAATTATAATTTAAAAAAATAAAAATAAATTAAATTTAAATAAAATTAAAAATTATATTTAAATATTTATTTATTTTATTAAAATAAATAAATAAATATTTATTTATGACACATTATTTAATAATTATAAAATAATTAAATATATTTATTATTTTTTTAAATTTAATTTCCGGTCGTTTAAATAATATTTTTTAATGAAAATATAATTTAAGAACACACCATGAAAAATAATTAATCTTTTTTTTAAAAAAAAGATTAATTTAAAAAATATTATTTTAATAATTTTTTTATTTATTAAAAATAATTAATTTAATTATTTTTCAATTAATTATTTATATCATTTAAAAAAAAAATTTAAAAATTTCTAGAGACAGATAATTTATCTTAAAAATAAAAATTATTATTATTATCTTAAAATTCTTCTCTTATTTATTATTAATTCTCTACAAAATAAATAAATAGACTTTTAAAAAATGAAAAATTGTTTTTTTTGGCAAACAAACAAATAAAATATTTAAAAAAAATAATAAATATATTGTTGTAGCTATAGAGAAAATGGATTGGTTTTTTATAAAAAAGAATATATATATTTATATTTTGTTTTAAAAACAGAAAATATATTTTAGAAAATATTTTTCAATTAAATTATTTTATTTTATTTTAATTGAGGCTTAGCTGAAAAAATATTTAAAAAAAGATGATAATATATTTTAATAAATTTTAACTTTTCAATAAATAAATAAATAAATATTTTAAATATTTTTTTAAAATAAAACAAAAATTAATTAATCAAAAATAAGAGAAAAACTTAATTTTTACACAAAAATTATTTTATTTTTAATTCCCTTAGGGACACCAACAATCTCTTCTTTACCAATTTTTTCTTTTTTAAAAAATAAAAAAATTTGTAACAAAATAAAAATATTTATTTTTTGACAATAAAAAACTGTTCCTTTTTAAAAAATAAAAATCTTGATGGAATGTGTGCATCACTAAAAAATAAATAAAAAAAGAACAAAAAAAACTAATTTTACAGCTTTTTAATGAAACAAAAGAAAATAAATTTTTATTTAAAATTAAAAATAAATAAATAAAAGAAATACTTAAATTATTTTTAATATTTTTTAAATTAAAAAATAAAACAATTTATTTATTTAATTTTTTTTTTTTAATTAAATCTCCTTTAAATTAAATATATTTATTAAAAAATTATATATTAATTTAAATTAAAAGTTTTTTTTATTTTATTTGGTTAATTAAATAAATATTAAATTATTATTATTTTTATTTTAAAGGTAAAATAAATATATATTTATTTTAAAAAATTAAAAAAAAAAGAAGATAATGAGTGAAGGTTAAAATAATTTAAAAAAAGGAAAGAAAATTTATAAAATTTATTTAAATGGTAAAATACGTAATCAACAATAAAAAAATTAAAAAAAGTAATTAATAAAGACAAAAATAATAAAATAAGTATATTAATTTTTACAAAATTAAAAAAAAAAAGAAAATAATATAAATTAAGTAAAGAACAGTCTATTTTCTTATTAAAATTAAAAAAAAATAATAATAATTTAAATTTTTGTTTTTTATAAAATAAAAGCATTTTAAATTAAAAGAAAAAACAAAATTAATTTTTAAAAAATAATTCTTTTAACTTTTTTTAAAAAAATAAAAAGTTAAATGGTCAAAAAATCAAGTTTAAACGGAAATAAAAAAATCGGAAAAACGCAAAAAAAAAATAAAAAAAAAGTTTTTTACCGGATGGTGAGTGACAAAAGAAAAAGAAGCCTCAATTGCACTTCACTTTATTTATTTTATTTTATTTATTTATGTTGTCACACACCGGAAATGCGTAAATAAGGGTCGTTAACGAATTAAAAAAAGAAGAAAATTTTTTTTAGCTGTCGCGCTTATTTTTTTGTTTTTTTAATTTATAAAAAATGAAGAATTTATGAAATTGGAATATTTTAATAATATTTAAATAATTTAATAAATAATTTAGAGATATCAAAATATATTTATTAAAAATTAATTATTTAATTATTTTTTGAAAAGAAGGGATAATATTTAAAAATAAAAATTTTATTTTTAAAAGAGTCCAATTTTTGGAGTCTTTTGAACAATTTTTAAAATTTAAAAATTTTAAAAAAATATTAAATTAATTTTTTTTAAATTAAAATATTATTTAAATAAATTAAAATTGAAATATTAAAATAAAAAATATTACAAATAATAAAAAGAGAGAAGAATGACATTGACAGAAAGATTTTTAGAAAAAAAAAATTTTTTTATTTTTTTTAACTAAAAATAAATAAATTAATTAAATATATTTAACGAGCATCAATTTATTAATTTAAAATATTTTATTAAAAAAATAAAAATAAAAAAAGATTAAATAGGATTTTAAAAAGTCTAGTAATATTAGCAATATTTCTTTAATATTTATTTAAATTGGTATATAAAATATTTATTTATTTTATTTTTTTAAATAATTATTTAATGGCTTCTAATAAGTATTTTATAAAAATAAATATTTAAAAAAAAATTAATTTAAATATTTTTAAATTTTAAAATAAATTATTTAAAATTCTTAAAAATAAAAATAAATTATTTTAATTAAAAATGTATAAAAAAATAAATTTTTAAAAAATCTAAAAGTTAAATAAACATTTTTTGTTTAAACGGAAATTTCTTTAAAAAATAAAACGTCAACAATTTTATTTTTATTTTTTAAAAGTCTCGTCATTTATCTAAAATAAATAAAAATGAATTGAAAATTAAAAATAAAATTTAAAAAAATAAATAATTAATTAATTGTCTATCAAAAAGAAAATATTTTTAATAAAAAAGGAGAAAATAAATTAATTAATAAATAAATTAATAAATATGTAAGTACAATTTAAATATAAAAAAAAAAGAATTTTAGCAAAAAAAATTAAAAAAAATTTTTTTTGAAGATTTAATAAATTTTAGCAAATAATAAAATAAATAATAATTTAAACAATATATTTTTTTATATAAAAAATAAAATTATTGTTTATTTTAGTCTATTATTTATTAAAATATTTAAGGGCAAAAAGAGGATTAATAATTAAATAAATTAAAATAAATATATTTAATTATATAAATTTAATTTTAAAAAATATAAAAAAAGCAAAAACAAATTAATCTGAATAATTTAATTTTTTAAAATTAAATTCTAAATAAATTAAGAAAGTTTTAAAATATTTATTTAAAAAATTTTTCCTTAAAAATAATTTTTTATTTAATGGATTTATGTATAAATTAATTATTTTAAAAATATAAATTCTCAAAAAAAAAATATTTTATTATTTAATATTTATTTTTTCTTAATTTTTAAAAGCTTTTTAATTGTTTTTTTAAATAAATTTAATTTAAAAAAAGATATTATTTAAAAGTACTTTTTTCTATAAATGAAAAAAATAAAAAATTCTAAAAATAGAAAAAATAATTTAAAAAAAACATTGAAACAATAAAAATAAATTTATTAAAGTGTTTATTTTGTTTTTCTAAAAATAAAATATTTAAATATTATTTTTTTTAAATAAAATAATTGTACGGAAATAAAAAATAAAAAAAGTATATATTTTTAAAAAAACAATAAAAGGTACAAAACTGCCAAAAAATAAAAAAAATAAAATTTTTTAATAAATGAAGACGTAAATAAAATTAAATAAATATTAAAAAAAATAATTCTAAATTAATTATTTTTAATTATTTTTTAAATTATTTTTATTGACCTTTTCTAATAATTAAAAATAATTATTTGAATGAATAAAATTGTTAATATATAATAAAAATAATTTAATTTAATATTATTATTATTATTATTTTATTATTATTAATAAAAATTTAGATTAAAAAAAAAGATAAAAATAAAAAAAAAGAACAAAAAAACTTTTTTGTTAAACAAAATATTTTATTTATATTTATTGTCTAAAATAGTTGTTAAAAAAGAAATGAGTGTTCTGGGATATTATTTAATATTTTTGGAATTTATATAAATATTAAAACACTTCCTTATCTTTTTTTATATTTTTTCAATACTTCCTTATTTTTTTTGTAATTTTTAGCAAAAAAAGATATTTTATTTTAAAGATTATTTAAATTTAAAAAAGTGTGAAAAAGGTTAAAGATTAAATATTGATATAATTATTTAATGATTTTAAATAATTAAAATTAAAATATAATATTTTTAGAATATTATTAGAAAATTGTTAAACTAAAATTTTAATTTATTTTTAAGAAAATAATTTATAAAATTATTTCTTTAAAATGTTCAGTTCAAAATTTATATTTTTACTGAATTTTTAAATTATTTATTTATTTATTTATTATTAAATATAATAAACCAAAACACAAAATATATATTTATTTATTTTATATAAATTTAATTTATTTTAATAAATTAAATAAAAACATTTTTTAGATATATATATTATTTAATTTATATTTTTGTGTTATTTATTTTTTAAAAAGTAAATAAAAAATAAATAAAACACTTAAAAACATATAATATATTTATTACTTTAAATAAACTAATACACTAAAAATATTAATAAAATAAACAAATATTTATAATAAAAATTAATTTTTTTATTCCACATGACAAAATAATTATTTTAAATAAATAAAATATATTTAATTATTTATTAAAAATTAAATTAATTAATCTCTTTGATTTTTCCTGACTCAAATATTTTTTAAAAAAATTAATAGAAATATTACTAATTTAATTATTTAATTTATAATAATTAAAATAAAATAAATAAATATTTAGTTCATTAAAAATAAATAAAAAAAGTTAAAAATAACCCCTTTTTATTAAAATAATCCAAAAATAACCATTTTATTTTTAAAAAGCAATTATTGACACAAAAAAACACCATTAGGGTTAAATAAAATAAAATAAGCACATGATATAAAATATTTAAAATTAAAAATATATTATTTTTATAAAGCTTTTTTTATATATAAAAATAAAATATTTAAAATAAAAAAAAAAGAATATTTAAAAAATAAAAAAAAAATTTTTAAATATTTGCAGAAAATAAATAAATAAATAAATAATATTGGAAGGTTAAAATAAAAAATAAAATTTTATTTTTTTTTATTGAATTTGACAAAGGCGGAAATATAAAACAGAAAGAAATAAAATAAAAAATAAAGTAAAATTGATAAAATTCAACAACTTTGAAAAAATAGACATAATAAAATTTGAAGAAGTGCTGCATTCATTGAAAAGGTTGAGAGAATAATAATAAGAGACAAATTAAAGAAGATTTATTAAAATATTTTTTTTAAAAAGATGACGATATTTTGTTACCTTTTTTTAATTATTATATTTATTTAAAATATAAAAGAGAGAATATTTAATAAAAATTAAAAAAAAATAAAATTTTTAAAATGTGCCTAATCCTGAATATTAATTAAATATAAAAACAAATCTAATACACGTTTTATAAAAATTAGAATTATTTTAAATTGTTATTTTTAATCAGTAATACCGAAAATAAAATATGTAACCGTGAAACAAATTTTTCTAAAAATAATTAAATTATTCAAATAATTTTTAAAAATTTTATTATTAAATTAATAATTAATTTTAAAAAATAACAATCTATTTATCAGATATTTATTATTTTTATTGTCCCTTATAATGAGAGTTTTATATAAAAAGAATTTTTTCAGTTTAAAAATAAAATAATTATTTAGCTAAAACTTAATTTTTTGTTAAATTTAAAGACCTTACAAAAAATTAAAAAAAAATAATATTAAAAAACTGTTAACTTAAAAGAAAAATATTTTTTAATTTTTAATTTGTCTATTTCTTTTTTAATTAATTCAGACAAACAAACTATGAAAAAAAAATCTTTTTAAAATTCTTAGAATAAAATTATCTTTAAAAAAAATATTTTTTTAAAAAACAATTTGTATTGGAGTAAATAAATAATAAATAAATTAAAATAAAAAAAAACAAATTTTAAAGTCCAAAGTCTTCTAATTTAATTTAAATTGAAGGAAAGAAGAACAAAAACAAGAAAATTAATTTAAAAAAACCAATATAAATTAAATATTTTTTTTAATTTATAAAAAAACGGTAAAATAATTTAATTATTATTTTTTTTAATTTTTAGAAATTTTATTTTGAGAGAAAATATCAAATTTTATCAGTTTTTAATATTTTTTAAATTAAATAAATTAATTGTTAAAAAAAATAATTTAAATTAATATAAAATTGTATTAAAAATAAGAAAAAACAAAAATATATTTATTTATTTAAAAATATATATACTTCTTTTAATAATTAAAAAACAAAATTTCATTAAATTTTAATGTGTGAAAATATATTTAAAAAATAAAAATATTTTAATTTATTTATTTTTTAAAATATTTATTATTTTATTTAAAATTATAATAATTAATAGCACTTTTCCATTGTTTTTTAAATTGTTCTGAAAGTTTTTTAGCTTCATTTTGACGTTTTTCAAGTTTATAACGACGAATTCGTAGTTTTTCCTTATTTTAAAAATTAATTAATTAAAAAAGACTCTTTTTTAAATAATTTTTAAATATTATTTTATTTTATTAATTTTAAATTATAATTTTCTTTTGAAATAATTTTAGTATTTTAATATTATATTCTCTTTAATTAAAAAAAAAAAAAATAAATTAATTTCCTTCTATAATTTAATTATTTTACTTACTTGTAAATTATTTATTCTATTAAATTCATTTAATGATTCATCATTATTTATTTTTATTTGGCGAATTTTCTCAAAATTTTTAATTCTGTTCTGAACATCATAATCTTCTACTTTAAAAAGAAAATTTATTTTTTAAATAATTTTTTAAAAATTTACTTTCTTTATTTTCTTCATTTTGAAAGGATAAATTATTTGAACAACTAGCATAATGTTGAATAAATTTATTATTTTTATTATTTATCCAAAATTCTCTATTTTCTTCTTTTTTAAATTTAACATCTTCATCAATTTTAACTTCTTTTTCTTCTTCAAAGTCTTCTTCTTCGTTTAAATTTATTTCTTCATTTTCAACTTCATCTTCTTCTTCTCTTTTTTCTTCTTCTTCATTATCCTGTTCATTTTCAACTTCCAACTCTTTTGGATCAATCTCTCGACCAATCTTCTCATTAACTAATTTTTTAAATAATTCTAGTCTTAATTCTCTTGTCTGTGTCCAAAGTTTTTCTAACTAAATTTTAATTAAGTATAAATTTATTTTTAATTTTATTTTTATTTATTTTCATACATTTGTATTAGCTTTGTCCAAATCTCGTATTATAGTTTGATTAAGAACTTTATCAAACCAAGAAATTAATAAATTTAATTTATCTTGCATTCCCTGACTAATTGTCATTACCTAAATATTTTATTAATTATTTTATTTTAAATTCTCTCTTTTAAAATATTAAAAAAAAATATTTTATCAATTTCTACTTTTTTTAAAGCTATATTTGACTGTAAATCATTAAAAGAATTTTGTATTGCTAACTCCATTGTTTGAAGTTCCTCTTCTGTTACATAGGGAAATCTAATACGACCTATTTTAAAATAATATTTTATTTTTTAAAATTAAATTATTTTACCTAAATAAATTCTACATGATTGAATATTATTTATAGAATTTATAAAATTATTTCTAGCTTCGGTCGCAGTGAAATAACGAGAACGAGCTCCACTAATTTGTGGTAGTTCTTGCCAAGAATTAATAGCTAAAATATTAAAATAAAAAAATTAATTTTTTTATTTTAAAAATTGCCAAATGTTAGTTGAATAGATGCATGGATAAGTAAAGCTCTAAATAAAATAATTTTATAAAATAAATTTAATTTAATAAATACCTTCCATTTGTCCATTTAAACCTTGCTAGTGTTACCCTTTGTAACCAATCTTGTGCTGATTCTAATTCTTTAACATTTGTAAGTTCAATATATTCAGAATACCCATTAACTGAACCTTAGAAAATTATAAAATAAATTTAAAAAATTAAAAAAAAAATATTTGAATACAAAAAATTTCTTCTTGTCTTTGATGAGTATTTTCAAGTTTCTCACATTTTTCTCTGTGACGATTAGCAACACGTTGTGCAAAAATATATTCTGATTTAATTTTAGCTAATTCTTTGAATGAAGATTCTTCTTTTAAAAAAGCCTAAAAAATTTAAAAAAAAATTTAAAAAGTTTAAAAAATAATTTTCTAACTGAATCAAATAATTCCTTTGCTTTTTCATGCCTACTTTGATGAATTCCTTGTTGTCTAAGATGGGCACGTATTACAGGTTGCTCTAAATGCTCAAGATCTTTTCTCGCTTTCTCTCTAGAATTATTAATTATATGATAAATTATTTAATAAAAATCATAAAGTTAAAGCAGTTTATGTAGATTAACATTTACTTGTACTGCTTGAACTTGTTTAAATTTTAAATATTTCTTTTTTTGTTGCTTACGTTTGCTTCTTCAACTCTTTATGCCTTGCTTCTAGTTGCACAAGTGTTCTCATTGAATCATCTGCTAGTTGACACTTAGCTTCCCAATTGCTTAAAATCTGTTTTCTCTCAAGTCTTATTGCTGTCCTTTCTAATTCTAAATATTCTTGTAGAAGATCTTCTGTCAATTCTTGTCTCGGAACTTCAATTCTAACACGATTTACACCGTCAGCTCTAATATCGTCTTGAAGATCATCTACAGGGCCATCTGGATTTGGAGAATTTGATTGATTTTCTGTTGAATTTGATGTACGAATTTGGAGAAGACGAAGAAGTAAATCCATTCCACGTTGAATAAATATGTTTGATAAGCAATTGCCCATCAAACATAATGAAAAGTGCTTCAATAATTTTAAAAAAATAAATAAAAAAAAGAATTATTTATTTTAAATTTGAGAAGGAGTATTTCAATTTCTCTCAATAAATCAACGAGTGGGTGGAAAATGCTACCTTTAATAAAAAAATATTTTTTATTATGTGTTAAAAGGAATGTTTGTTTACAGACAATTTTTTAGAACGTGTAAAAAATGTTTTTAAATTATTATATGAATAACATTTTATTATTTTTTTCAATTGAGTCTTAATTATTTTTTTTATAATTTTGAACATTTTTAAAAATTATTTCTTTAATTATTCCTAAATTCATTATGTAACATTTACGTCTTTTGTTTCAGAAAAAAAAAATATTTTTGAAAAATATAAACATTTTATTAAAAAAAATAAAAAATATAAATTGGGAAAATATAATTATTTATTTGCAAAATACTATTTTTTCAAAAATTTATCCAATATGCATATCAAATTTCCACGAATTTCCGCTTGTTAGACATATTATAAAATATTTTTTTATAAGAGAATGGTAGAGAAATAAAGAAAAAAAATTTTATTTTAAATTTACGTCAATAAAGCTATATATGTAGTTAGGGTAAAGCAATGGCGCCTTTCTAACGATTTTTTCTTTCGTTTTTTTTTATTGAAAAACCAATAGAGCTTTTGACCAGTGCTTGGAAGGTCATACCAAAATCATACTCATACCTCATACTCATACATAGGTATGAAGTATGAGTATGATGTATGAGCAATTTTTTGTCGGTATGATGTTTGAGTATGAGTATGAGCAAAATCGAAAATTTCAAGCACTGCTTTGACTGGTTTCTTATTTTTGATTCAATTTTGAATCCTTATAAGTAAATAATTAAAATAAAAATTTTTAAATTTGTAAAATTGTAAAATAATTATTATATATTGTGTTTTTATTTTTACAATTCCAAAAATTTGCTTAAATTCTCTTTTTATTTTTAATATGAAAATTTAAAAAAAATTTGCAAATAAAATGAATACCGAGTGCAGGATTTCGCCCTATTTTCCTGTCACGTCAATCATCTAAAATTGAGAGAGAGATTTATTTATAAATAAAATTTATTAATGAAGAGAGAGCATTCAACTCAATTTTTTAATTAAATTTTTATTTCTTTATTTAAATTAATTTACATAAAATTAAATGTTTTAATTTTTATTTAATTTTTTTTAGTTATAATAATTTTTTTAAAAGTTTCAAATTTAGATGAAAAGAGTCCTTAAAAATATATTAAATTAAATTAGAAATTTTTAATAGAACAGGACCCATCCTGTTCGTATTTTTCAGGGTTTAATCCAAGTTAGAATTGGCCAGGAAATTTAAAAAACCCACAGTTCGGACCCAATCCAGAAATCTCGGCTGGGCTAGACAAGCATAATTTACAATAAATTACTATTTTACTAGTTATTTATATTATTTAAAAAAAATTAATTAAATTAATAGAAATGCGCATTTTAATTTATTCGTTTCTTTTACTCTTCTTTGTTGATTTTATTTTTAATGTCGATGAAAATTATTATGAGACATTAGAAATTAGTGAAAATGCAACACAAGAAGTAATTAAAGGAGCATACAGAAAATTAAGTTTAAAACATCATCCAGACAAGAATTTAGATAAACAAGAAGAGGCTACAGAAAAGTTTAAAAAAATAAATAATGCTTATGCTATCCTGAGTAATCCTGAAGAAAAGGAAAAATTTGATAAAAAAATTAAAAATAAGAAGAAAGAGCAAGAAAGTCAAGCTAAAAATAAAAGTAAAAAAGGGGCTAGTTCGAGTAAAACAAAAAATGGTAAATATTAAATTATTTCAAAGTTTAATATGAGTCTACCCTTCTTATTTAAATTTACTATATTAAGCTAATTATTATTTAAAAGTTTATCTATAAATATAAATAAAGCTTTTACCTTTAAAATCCTGGGAAATTTAAAAATTATTATTTTCGCTGGTTTTTCTAAACAAAAAAAGGATAATTTTAAAAAATGAAACAAAGCCCATCCTTTAAGATTAATAAAAGTAAAACTCTTATTTTAACAGATAATAACAAAAATTGGGCAAATGAAAATTTATTTCAAAGTATAAATTGGAAATTACACGCCATAAATGACAGAATTGTTGTTGATGTTGAAATGTTTGAAAATAAATATGTATTCAATTGTAATAAATTTAAAATTCATGGAAATTTAATAAATCAAATAAAAATTTATGGAAATAATTTTACTTATGATGAAAACAAAAATAAACTTTCTATTTTTACAAACTCTGTTAATATTGTTATTTCTGAAGTAAATCAAATTTATAAAAAGAGAACTAAATATGTTTTTATAGACGATAATGTTCCTAAAAGTGATTACTTTGAACCAGATTACAAAATACAAAATGATTATATTAATTATATTGAGGTAAAAATAAATTTTTTTTAATATTTTTTTCAAGGTTAAATGAAATAAAATTTCAAAACCCTCTTTATTGTTTTAATTTAAAAAAAAATAATAATTTTAGATAAATATTAAAGACATAGAAATTGGAAATGATTTAAACAATATTGAAATTATTGGTGGGGAAAATAATATAGAAATTTATGGTAAAAGATTTTATAACATTAAACAACCGAGACAAAATAGAAAGAAACAAAAAGGAGAAACTTCATCAACAGAATATTTTAATTTTTCTCAGCCGAACCCAAAGACATCCCGAAATGCAGGAACATCAACCAATGCTTATGGTGCCGCACAATTTCCCAATTATAGTGGAATGCCAAATTATAGTAACTTTAACGAAATACCTAATAACTATACCTATCATATATACAATGGTAAATATTATATTAATGGAAATGAAGTTAATAAAGAATATTTTGAAATGCTTCAATCTTATTACAGTGGTAAATATTATGTTGATGGAAATGAAGTAACTAAAGAATATTTTGAAATATATCAGATTAATTATAACAATTGGAACGCTAATCAACAACAAAATAATTCTGCAGGAACATCACAAAATTGGAACTTTCCTCAAACATCACATCATGCCGCAGGATCATCAAACAGTGCTTTTGGAACACAATTTCCCAATGATATGCCAAATAATACGAATATTCCAAATAGTAACACTCCTTTTGCATATTATGATAGTAAATATTATGTTTATGGACGAGAAGTAACTCGAAAAGAATATATAAAAGAATGGAACAAGGCACAAGCATTTAAAAAAGATTGAAACTTTTAAAAAATATATATTGAAATTGTTACTTTACAAGAAAATTAGAATTTATGCCTTTAAATTCTGATGTGACACAAATTTAAAAATTGATAAATATTTTGGCATATATAGACATTTTATAGAGATTAACATTTTTTAATTCTGTCAAGCTAAAACACCGTTCTAGCAAAATGGCTAAACCGACTGAATAAATTACCGCCCAACCACCTCCCATTCACGTTATTCCAAAAATCCTCCGTTTTTCCAGAGCAATGTTTTGTTTGCGTGGTTTTTTGTCGAGCGACTCCTTAACCATTCGCTACATCTTAAGTGAGATCCTAAAAAAATGTTCCAAATATTTTAAGCAAAATTGTATAACAATTATTCTTTAAATTACAACGATATTATTGACCTATCAACACTGCAAAAGACTAAAAAACTTTGATCTATCATTTCTTAGATACATATATATTCAGAGCTGCCAGATGAAAAAACGAAAATCCTCGGAAAAAATCCTCAAATTCATAGGAAAAAATCCTCATTTTTGGGCAAAATTCCTCAAATAATAAATTTGTTAATTATAATGGAAAATTTTTTAATATTGTTCATATTTTTCTCTATTAGACTACACCGCCAAAATGATGTGCTGAGGAATTTTAGGTGACCCGAAACAACCCTACTAATGAAAATTTTGAAAAAAATTGTTTTTGCATCATAATATATTGATTTTGATGGAAAAATGGCAAATACTTAATTAATAAAAAATTTTCGTTCTTGCGTTTTTGCGTTCATTTTTGGCCTTACGTTGAGTTTTGCAGAATTTATCTTGCGCCCGCCCCTGGTTGGTACTTCACAAACTTGGATCTATTGGGAGTGTTTTATTACTTTTCCGTTTAAGTGATTGGCCCAATTGGTTGAATCTTTTGGGTTGACCCCGAAAAATTTTGGAGATCTAATGCACTCTAGTTAACCAAAATTACCTTTTCAGCGCCGCAGGCGAAAAATTTGGGAAATTTTTGCAATCTAGTTACCAAAATTTACCCAAAAATAGCAATTTTTAATAAATTTCTGAAAAAAACATAAAAAATACCCAAAAATGTCAAAAATCCTCAAAAAACCACAAAAATCCGCAAATCCTCATTTTCAAAAAAAATCCTCATCAATATCTTAAAATCCTCAAAATGAGGATAAATCCTCAGATCTGGCAGCTCTGTTTTAAAATATAATATATTTTAAAATTAACTATTTTGATTTTATATTAAAGCCCGGCAAAATCACATTTCTGGTTCGCGAGTCGGAATTATTTTAAAAATCGATACCGGGAGGAATCCCACAGAAATACTCAATTATCTTTCATTGATTTTCTATTAATAAAAATTGATTTCTTCATTTTTAGTGTTATTATTTACAATTTTTTGCATCTATTTGAATTATGGAATCTTATGCAAAATCTTTTAAAGTAGTTCTTCTAGGCGAAGGTGCTGTTGGTAAAACTTCATTAATTCTACGTTACACCGAAAATAAAGTTTTTTCTTATTTTTAATTTTAAAATTAAAATTTTAAGTTTATTAATGACCATATTTCCACTGTACAAGCAGCCTTTGCTAGCAAACAATTAATTGTGGATAATGAAAGGGTTGAATTGGCTATTTGGGATACTGCAGGTCAGGAACGGTTTCATGCACTTGGACCAATTTATTATAGAGATAGTCATGGTTTTTTATTTAATTTTAAATTTTTATAATAACTTTTATACAGGTGCTCTTCTAGTCTATGATATTACTGATAGACATTCATTCGATAGGGTAAAGAAATGGGTAGAAGAATTGTTGCAAATGTTAGGTGACTCAGTTACTTTATTTTTGATTGGAAATAAGGTTGATTTGGAAGCATCTAGAGTTATTTCAAGGGATGAAGCAGAAAGGTAAGTATCCTAATATAAAATTTAATTTCTTATTGGATTTTAATTAAGATTATAATAATTATCGTACTAAAATACTTTATATTTTTCAGTTATGCTTCGTCAATTGACACACAATTTTTTGAGTGTTCAGCGAAAACTAATGAAGGCGTCGATGAAATTTTTGATGCAATTGCAACAGGTTTGAAATAAATAATAATTTTAGAAAAAAAACATTTAAATTTTTATCAAATCTAAAAAATAACTAACAGATTCTAAACTTTTAAATTTAACTTTTTAGCTTTATTGAAAAAAGCACGCGAAAAATCTGTTGTTTTTGATGAACAAGAAAATCAAATAGCAAATATTCTGAAGCGTCACAGTGGTTCACGACGAAGCATAAGGATAGTGGAAGAAACAGAAGAGGTACGAGAACGAAGGAGAAAATGTTGCTAAATTATATTTAAATTCGTATTATTTAAAATTTTAGATTTTTATAATATTTTTAAATTATTCTTAATTTTATATATGCATATACGTACGTTAGCTTTTTTCACTTTCATCCATTTCTGTTTCATCAGAAGCTTCAAAATTTTCTGATTTTCTTTTTCTGTTAATTTTGTCACGAACTTCTAAAAGACTCATACAACGCGGCCTTGTTGCCATTTTCTCATATTTCTGAAAAATCGCTGTGACATTATTCGATGTAAGAATTTATAAAAATTTCTAAAACCTTTTGTGCTGGTCCAGATTTGATAAATTCATCTAATCCTTTAACATTTATTATATTAGTTACTTTATCTGCCATTTTTACATTAGTCATTCCTACAAGTCCACCAATCATTTGTTTTATATTAGAGGCTCTAAGAATGTAAAGAAATTCCAAAAAAGAAATAAAATTTATTTTACTTCACTTGATGTTCAGCCCACAATTTTTGCAGCGTCTCTAAAAAGGGATTTATTATATAACATTTTATTAAATGACCAATAACACTGAAGATTGTGCTTCTATCAAATTGCCAATTTACTTTCCCCTCTCCAAAAGTACAATCAAAAAGGCAAAGAGGAAGTTCATTTGCTAGCTTGTATTGGGGTCTTAAAAGAAAAAAGGAGATTATTTATTTAAAAGGCTTATCAAGCTTTAATCTTAAAAAAACCTTGATGGAAAAATTTCAACATCCAAAAGCTGATCAATTAACTTAAATTATTAAAAAAAATAAAATTTAAAACAAAAAATAAACCTCGGGCTTTTCATTCCCACAACCAATTTCATAAAGTATTGTTACAATACATCTAATTTGATGCCATAAAAAACCGGTTGCACTTATAGTTAATTTCAAAAGAGTAAATTCTGAATTATTTTCACTAGTAAAATTATCATTTAATTTTTCAATTATTGCATTATTTATTGTTCGAATATAAGACATTTCGAGTCGACCAGAATTTTTATCAATGTGACAAAAATTACGAAAATCATGTGATCCGATTAGACGCTGACATGAATTGCTCATTTCCTAAAATTTAAAATTAAACTTTTTTGAATATTTGAAACTACCAAAACATTAATTGCCATTGCCATAGGAAAAACATATGTGTAGACACGTTCAACACAGTCGAAGCGTGCACTTACAATTTTTAAGCATTTTTTATTAAATTAAAACAAAAAATATTACCTGAAATCTCTGTCAACTGAAGAAAAGGCGATTACTCGTATTGATTTTGGAAGAACACCATTAAGCCTTTTTAATTAAATTAATAATTTGTTTGCAAAAAAATCATTGGAAATTATAAAAATAAAAAAAATATATTTAAGAAACTGAACATTTTAATATAAGGCAATTCCTGCTTTGATTTGATACATTGTTCAGACTTGTGACTACTCGCCGGCCAGAAACAATCATCGTTGGACACATCCGTTGACCTGAAACAATTGAAAATTAAAATTTAATGTTAAATAACCTGACTGTCAACGCTGCTACTTGACGAAATGCCAAAATATCGAAGATTTATTCAGTTATAAAAAATTTTAATACCGATACGCCTTTGTCTGTTCGACCACAACGTGTCCAATCACAGCTTTCTGCAGATTCTATTAACCTTATTTGGATAAGAGCGTTAAAGAAGGTCTGAAGTTTTTAGTACTTTTAGAATCATTTAACATTTAAAACCTGTTCAACAGTATTTAAAGTATTTTCTTGTCTAACCATGCCATCAAAGTCCCAACCAAGATAGAGAAACATTATTGCAATTCGTCTTTTTGGATACTTTGAAAAATCGAAAGGACGTTGTTTTTTGATATTTATTGAAGTCATAATGATATTAAAAATTAAAAAAAAATGCTTAAAAATTCTAATATAAAAAGATTCCAACAAAAAAATATTCCGCAAAAAAAGTAAAGAAATAAATAAACGTTTAGAAATATTGCAACAAAATAATTTATTTCCCGTAGTTTTTAAAATTAAATGGCCAAAAGAACGCAAATTTTGGAAATTGTAAATATTTATGACAAAGAGATCAAAAAACTAAAAAAACATTAATTTTAGGTAAGCATTCGAAACACTTCAGCCTCTGTCGGGTGAAGTTTCAGGTCACTTAAAAATAATTTTTCAATAAAATATTTAAAAAATAAAAATTTTTACTCAATATATGGTTCAAACACAGTACGAATATCCTTAAGTGCAACAGCCAATTCCACATCAAGAAGATGTACATTAAATTGGTTTATATTACTAGGCGTAGTGCTTCTCTAAAATAATAATAATATTTTAATTATTAAACAAAATTAAACTAAAAAATTTTAGATAAAATATACTAACTCTTCTAGCATGAACATAAGCATCAATAGCAATAGAGAGACGTGTCAGCTTTGATATACACAATTTCAAATCCTTTTGAACAACACCAAATCGATCCTCTCTGATTGAGTGAATTATTGTAAGAGACAAAACTTTAAATTTTATTCATTAAAAAACAAAAAATTAAAAACCTTTAATAGCTAAAAGTGCACAAAGTGTGTCACAAACTCCCAGAATTGGCGAATGGAATAAAATAAAGAAAAGTCTGCTCGCCTTTAATAATAACGTCTCAACAAAAGATGGTAGGCGAATGACTTTACGTGGTTGTAATTCTGTTTGAAATTGCTCTGAAATTTTTTAATTAATGAAATTATTCTAAAAAGGAAATAATGAAATTAAAAAAAACACATTAGACATCAAAAAAGCCAATTAAAAAAATTAAAACTAAAACTATGTAATATTTACCATAATTATTTCAACCCAAATTAACAAAAATTAAGAAATAAAAACCTGCTGATCGAGGTTTTAATGCCGGAGGCATAAATAAAGAACGCCGTCCTTCATAAAGTTCATTCAAAACAATTGTTGGAGAAACATTCTCAATCTGAGAATTTGTTGAAAAAGATCCATCCTTATCAATATATTCTGCAATTGCTGCTTTTCTCCCACCAACACCAGCAAAATGAAGTTTAGTTTGTTGTTGCAAATTATAAATAACATCCTGAATAAGCTGAATTGAAACTTCACGAAGTGCAAGCCAATTACGTGGATGTTCACCTAATTTTTAAAAATTAACAAATAAAAATATTAAAGTTGTCTTATATTATAAAATAACCAGGAAGAAAACTTATAAGATCAAAATCTCTTTGAAAGAGTAATATATAACTTAAAAAAATAAAAAACCTGGTTGGCTCAAAGAATAAAGTGGTATCCTTTGCATTGATGTTCCACAACAAGTCCTTTGAAGTTGTTTTAAGCCATAAAGCTAAATTTATTTTTTACTAAAAATATAAAATAATGTTAACCCGAATTATTGGATCACTAGATTTTAAAGCATGAACAACAACGATAGGTGATGCAAAATCCAAACTTCTGCTTGATGCTATAGTAAAGTAATTCTCAGGAAATGTAAAATTGAGCATCTTAAAAAAGATTATTTAAAAATATAAAAATTGAATAAATACCCTAACGAAAAGAAAATGTCTAAGAGACTCAGAAAATTGTAGATAAATAATAAATGAAATAATAAGAAGAATAACAGGAGTGCACAATGAACACTGAAATTAAAGATAATTTATTTATCCATACAATCATTAACATAATTTATTAAATTTTAATATTTAAAACATACAATAAGTGTATCACGAAAGCTGAACCCCATTTTATTAAAAAATAAGTGAAAAGCAAATGTAGATGGGCTTAATAAACAAACAAGTAAAATTAAGCCTAAAACTGTTGGTTGACGAGTAAATTCTTTGAAATTATCAAAAGCTCTTTTGAATGAGATAAACAAAAGCCAACGCTTAATAAATTTTATTTATAAATTAAAAATATTTTTTTAATTAACCATAAATGCTCGACGAAGTGCTTGTTCATCAATTTGTGTTTGAGGATCAACTACAATTGGTTTTTCGTCCATTTTCTGTCAAAATTTAAACAAAGATAAAAATAATAAAAAACTAAAAATAAAATAACAAATATTTTAGACGGATTTCTAAATACACATTCATTTTCCATCTCTTTATCCTTCAACCTAATTTCTTTCTTTTGTTTTTCACTCTTTCTCTTCACCTTTTTCTGAGAGACGATTCATCACGACGTTTCTTCCCTGCCATTTCAGTCCCTACCGTCTCAGTCAGTCAATATAATATTTTTTAGAATTATTTATTTATTTATTTTTGTTTATAGTAATTTTCTTTATTCAATATAAAATTTTAATAAAATATTTTTAATCTGACAAATCGCATTCCATTTCTTAAACGAATATTTTTATTAAAATAAAATTAACTTTTTTGACGATCAAATTAGTTTTTTTAACTTTAATTTTTGTACGGAAATTTTCTTTTGTGAACATTAGAAAATTGTGTAAATAAAATTTTATAAAAATAAATCGTGGATTTTAATTTTATTGAAAAACAAACTCGTATAAAAGTGTAAACTTTTTATTACTTTATTATTACTTAATAAAAATTATAATATTTATTATAATAATATTTAGTACTAAAATTAAATTTTCCAATTTTTTATTTAAAAGATTTTAAATTAATTTATTTTTTATTTTATAAAAATTCAAAATATTCATTTATTTAATTATTATTTTTTTATATAAAAGTCATGGATTTAACTATTTAATATTTATTTTTTTCTTTTTTAAATCTTTGAAAAGCCATGTATTGTGAATACATATAAAAAACATAGCGCGAAAAATAAAATATAAAAAAAAATAATTTTAAAAAATTATAAATTTTTGACTTAAGTATTACTCAATTATATAGTTTAGAAATATATATGTATCTAATAATTACTTAAATTGAAATAAAAGATATTTATTTTAATTAATTTGAACAACTGTTTTTTTATTAATTTAATGTTAATCAAGTATTTAATTACTTAAATAAAATTAAATAAACATACAATTAAGTAAACTACCTATATACAATAAATTAATGAAATAAATATATACCTATATGTATATTCATTATTTTATTTAAAAATTAAATAATTTATTAAAATTTATTTTTTAAAAATTTATAACAAAATGATGATTATATTTATTATTTTTTACATTCTTATTTCAAAAAATTTGATAAATTCTCAGTCTTCTTGTAATAAAAATATTCCAAATTTAAATATAAATTCACCAATTGTCTGTACTGAAAATGGATGGGTAAAAGGAGCAAAAGGAATTAATTATCCAAATATTACCTTTTTTAAAGGTTTTTATTTTAATAAAAAATTAAATAAAATTATTAAAAAGGAATTCCATTTGCTGCCCCTCCACTAAATGAACTTCGTTGGAAAGAACCTCAAAAAGTTAAAAATTGGAATGATATACGTGATTGTACTAATTATGGTTCATCATGTACTCAGCCTACAAGAAAGGGTATAAATGGCTCTGAAGACTGTCTTTTCTTAAATATTTTTACTCGTAAGAAAATTAATTAATTTTTAAAAAATTAATTCATTAAAATTAAAGGTAAATTTATAGACTTTGTTAAATAAAATATTAGTTTTAATGTTTTTTTAATTTTATAATAAAGCTATTCTCCACAAAAAGTCGCTACTTTAAATTTTTAATTTTAAGCAACTCCTTTAAATGAAGAAAATAAAAAACAACAACTTTTACCTGTTTATGTTTGGATACATGGAGGGGCATTTACTGGTAGTTCATCATCAGATCCTATTTATGATGGAGAATATTTAGCAAGTAAAGGAATTATTTTTGTATCAATAAATTATCGTCTTGGAGCTCTTGGCTTTATGGCACATAAAGCTTTAAGAGAAGATAACCCACAAAATAGATCTGGAAATTATGGACTTTTAGATCAAATTTATGCCTTAAATTGGATTAAAAGTAATATTAGGGAATTTGGTGGAGATTTAAATAAAATTACTATTGGTGGACAATCTGCTGGTTAATTAAATAATTTAAATAAAAATAATTAAATTTATTAGGTTGTGTTTCTGTTTATTTACTTTCTCTTTCCCCTTTGGCATCAAATCTTTTTAAAGGAATTATTTGTGAAAGTGGGGGAGCTATGCATCCAAGAGATCCTCAAAATATGTATATATGGCATTATTCAATAGAAAAAGCAGCAAATAAAAGTGCCAATTTTCTATCAAAGAAAAACGTAAACAATCAAATTACAGCAAAACAATTACGTGAACTTCCATTAAATTTAATAATTGAAAATGACATAATACTTGATAATGACAATGTAAGTACATATGAGAGGAAATTTATTTTTCTTTGTAAATTTTTTTTTTATTTTTATATAAAGTATTTAAAAATCAAAATTGGAATAAAAATAACTAAAGAATTTTATTTAAAAAATATTTTAAATTTAAATTATTTATTTCCTTTTAGAATCGAGATAATTGGATTGGAATACCTGTGCTTTTCCACCCAATATTAGATGAATATGTAATTGCTCGTACATATGAAGAAACAATGGAAAAAGGCTTACAAAACAAGGTGAATGTATTAATGGGTAAGAAAAGTGTTTTTTAAAAAATAATTTAAAATAAAATTATTTAAGGTTATACTTTTGATGAAATGGGTGCTTCTCCTTCTCTTCAAATAACATTAGATGAATATCAAAATAAAGTAAAAAATATTTATGGAAAATTTTCTGAGGAATTTCTCAGTCTTTATCCAGCTTCTACTTCTACAGCTTGTAATTATTTTTAACAAATAATATTTTTTAAAAATAAATAATATTTTTTAAGCATCCGTAGAAAATAATGCAATTAGAGAAATGACTCGTATTTCTTACAATCAATGGGCAAATCTTTGGTTAAAAAATTCGAAATTAAATGTTTTTCAATATGCTTGGAGTCATGCACCTCCTGGTAATTTATATATAAAATTAATTAATTTTATTTAAATAAACAAAAGTGATAAAAAAGAGAGAAGATAATAGCTTTGAGATGACCGGAATAAATATTAAAAATAAAAGTAAAAAATTTTCAGTGATATCTAAATTTCTGTAATTTTAGAGAAAAAATTCAGAGTTCAACAAAAATAAATATCTTTTTCATTATTAAATTAAATAAATAACTAGGTATTTCATTATTAAATTAATATTTTAAAAGGCAGTGAAAACACTTTAGGAGCTTTTCATGGCTCTGAAATTACTTATTTTCTTAATACACTTTATATGAATAAACAAATAAATTGGAATAAAAATGATAAACAAATTGCTAATATAATGTCTTCTTACATTATTAATTTTATTAAAAATTCTGATCCAAATGGACAAAATTTACCAAAATGGAATAAACAAATAATTAATCAAAATACTGTAATGGAAATTGGAAATAATTTTAAACAAATTTCACTTGTTAATAATGGAGATTTACAAAAGAAAGTAAATTTTTTTGAAAGATTTTGGTCAACACAAATTGCTATGAAATAATTGGAAAACATATAATATTACAGAGTTGACTTGTTCCGGTTTTCTATACTTCTATTCTTTTTTCTTTTCCTTTCTTTATTTCAAATATTATTTAAAGTTTAATTATTTCTCACTCTTTTTTCATTTTAATTAATTTTTTGTAGGGTTTTGCCGTAATTACGATCCGTAAAAATTACGGCAATTTTTGATTACTGAACCTAATTACAGGAAAAAGTAAAAAATTTACACAAAATGACATTTTTGGAGAAAAATTTTTACTGGAAGACTTAACTATAATTAAATTGCTTACCTTCAAGATTAGTATGGTTGAGTGGTTAGTGTGTTAGTCTAGGATATTGACCTTGACGTAAGTTCTATTCCTTTGTTATTTACAATATAGTTGTTGGTTGTTAATCATTTTTAAATTTGTTATTTTATTTTTGAAAAATTTTAATCTATTATTCGACATGTTCTAGGGAGTTTGTGACTGAGGTATTAAATAATAAATTTAAAGTTATGTTTTTAAATTTTATTATAAATAAAAATTTATTATAAATAAATATAAAATAAAGGCTTTGAGATTTTTAATAAAATAAAATAATAATTAATTTTATTTATTCATTTCCATCATCTACTTCTTCAAGGGAAGGACAACCAATTCTGATTGGTGGTGGTGGTGGAAGAGGAGAAGAAATTAGAATATTATTATTATTATTTATTCCTCTCATTTGTGCAAAAAGTTCTCTTCTTTCAGCAGCTGATTCTCTTCTTCCTTGTCTTATTCCTTTATTATTATTATTTTCTATTTTTTCATTTAAATCTCCTCCATGAAATGTAGCTGTAATAATTTGTTGAGCAACACGTAAATGAGCTGCTGTAGAAGTTTTTGTTGATATTTTTGTTGAATTATTTATTGAAGGAATAGCTCTACTAATAGGAGCACAAAAAGTATGTGCACGACCATCACGCCATCCAAATTCTCCTACTGTTGTTGATAAATTTGTTTGAGGAGAACGACGAGCTATTGCTGAAGCAGCTAATGTTGAGGCAGAAGAAAGTGTTGTTGTTATTGAGGTTTTTTCACCACCACCATAAAAAAGGTTGCTAATGGCAGATTGGGCTGAATGTTTTCGGACTGATTGACCTAAATTTAATAAATAAATAAATAGAAAGAAAAAAATAAAGTTGATAAAATAAATAAGTTAATAAATTTTATATTTAAAAGATTTAATTTACAAAAAATTAGTACCTCCACAATTGCAGTTACATTCAGCACAACAAAGTGCCAAAGCAGAATAAGACGTTCCCGCATGTAAAAGTAATAAACTATTGCTGTTTTTTGGTGAACAAATTGGTTTATTTGTACTAGATGGATTTATTGTTTTATTATCATTATTATTATTGCTTAAAAGATGTTGTTGAACATTATTACTTCCACACATACAAACACAACAGTTTTGAGCTACAGGTAATATTGTGGCTGTTGAATTTCCATCAGCTTCAATCTATTTTGGGGGAATTTTATTTATTTTTTTAATATAAAAATTTTAAATTTTTAAGATTCAATAATTTATATTCTTTATTCTTATCTCAACTTTGAATTTTGATAATTAGGAACTTAGTAGTAAAAATGGGAATTCTAAGGTAAGATAAAATACCAATTAGGGCTTAAGTAAAATTATGAGAAGATTTCAACGTTTTTTTAAATATTTCTCAAATAATTACCGAAGCAGAAGATCGATGAGAATTCAACGAATAAAAGAATCGAAAGACTTGAAATGCCCCATTTCTGCTTCTTCCACTAATATTACTAACACTATTATTTTGAGCACATTTTCCTGGAGAGCATTTTATTCGAATACTTCCACCACCAGAGGAATGGTGTGCTTGGGAATTTTGTTGTTGAATTTGTTGAGGGATATTATAACGTTTTTGACGTCTTTCGGAGCAGGCTCTAAATTTTTAAATTGTCAAAATGTTAAATTTCAGATATTTTGTTAAAATTCAAAATGTCCAAAAAACAAAATGTCCAAAAATTCAAAACTTTAAAAAAATTGCTCACTTAATAATGGATCGCAAATCTCTATTCAATGCTGCATATAAAACCCAATTTCCTGCTGAATTAGCATAAGACAACCAATTGGCACCAAATGCTAACCATGCAGAAGATATTTGTTCTATTGAATCAGACTTTTCATTGTTATCCTCTATTGAGCCAAAAATACGAAGAGGAAATGTTGTTCTCAATTTGAGAGTGTCAAAACCAAAATTTGGGATAACTGAAATGTTGAAATTTAGATAAATTAAAAAAATTAAAAAAATATATATTTACTTGATTCAAATAATTGTGATGGCACTAATTGAATTAAACAAAAAGGTAGCCAACAAATTAAATGAAAAGCAGCTACTCTCATTATCGCTGTAGTCATTTCTCTCATATAACGAGGTTCTGGAACTGTTGCAATAAATAAATTTTGTTGGGCAGAGGCTATTTGTTGTAAAGCATTTAATGGACGTTTCTTTTTATTATTTATTGTTGTTGTACAACTATTTGAAGAACTTCCATTGCTATATGAAGAATTTGAGGGTAATAATTTAGCTGTTCCACAAGCTATTCTTCTGCTATCAACAGACATTGATTGACCCAATGATTTTGATGTAGCATAAGAAAAAGAATTGGCAACTGCTAAAAAATATAATTTTTAAATATTTAAAAAATAAAATAAAAAATTTTTACAATTTTTTATTTTAATTTTATTATTAATTTGTCCTTTCTCTAAACTACTGAAGGACAGTTCAGTGCAAAATACTTTCTGATACTTTTAATTCAATCTTCTTATATATTATTTGATATAGAAGAGTTAAATGATATAAATATTAAAGAAAATTACTTAAAATTAATTTGAGACTTTTAAATAAATAAATAAATAAGAATATATTGCACTGAACTGACCAGTTTTATAAATAAATAAATTTATTAATTTATTTAAAAACACACCTCTAGCTTTTCTTTGCCAAAATTTTCTTCTAACATGATGAATTATTCTAACATAATTAGAAGAAATTAAAATTAATTGAACACTAAAACCAACAGCCAAAATACTCGTTGCTAACCAATTTCCCAAAAGAGAAGAAGAGCTTTTTATTGTACAATTTAAACCATTTTTAGTTGCTTTAACTGAATATAAAGATAACCATAAAATTGATGCACCACACGTTCCAATTGATAAAATGGCACATAATGGAGTTAATTGAACTGCTAAACGACGAACCTTTAAAAGAAAGAAATTAAAAAAGTAAAATTATTTTAATTATTTTAGGGGTAATCCTTCTCTCTAATAACTTGAATTTAATTAAATAAATATTTAATATTTAATTACTTTATTATTAAAAGGTTTTCTAATAGTAATAAATCGTTCAATAGAAATACAGGCCAAACAAGTAATTGAGCAAAGTTTAAAAATATTATCAATACCAAAACTAAATTGACACCAAAAATTAGCTAAAAAATATAAAAAATATTTAAAAATAAATAAATATTAAAAAAAAATCTTACAAAAAATTTGTTGTGGAAAAATTAAACTCCAAAGACGCATAGACAAAGAGCCACTAACAAATAAATCAACAAAAGCTAATAACCAAATATATTTTCTTTAAAAAATAAAATATTTAATTAATTAAAATAAAATAAAAACCTTAATCTATCAGAAGGACTAACACTAGGAATTCCACTGTGATGACAATTTCCAATACTAGAAATTCCTTTTTTTGTTGTTCTCATAACAGAAGCAACAACCCAACAATTACCAAATAAACCAATTAATAATGTTAAAGAATAAATAAATATTGATATAATTAATGTTAAATTTAATCCAAAAAATAACATTTTTTAAATATAATTATTTTATTATTATTAACTAAAAAAATAAAATATTTAATTAAAATATTTTTAAATAAATAAATAATTTAAAATAATTATTAAAGTCATTATTATCTTCTAAGAAATATTTAAATAAAAAAGATGAGACAGATTTAAAAAATAATTTTATTTTTTTAATAAAGTCAATTTTTAATATTTTTAAAAGAAAAAAATAATTTAAATTAAAAAGAAAAATTCTTTTTAATTTTTATAAAATTAAAAAATAATTTTTTAAAATTAAATAAAATATTTTTATTTTAATAATTTAACAATAAATTAATATATTTAATATATTTTATTTAAATAAAAAGGTTTAAGTTTATTAATTATTAAATATCCTATAAAAGACTTTATTAAATAGACAGAGACACGCACACAAAAAAAATTTTTTTTATCACACGTGTTTGAAAAAATACAATAGAAAAAATTTAAAAGGTTTAAAAATTGGTTGATAAATAAAATAGAAGATATTAAATTAAAATAGGGAATTAAAAAAAATTATTATATTATTTATTTATTTATTTATAAATTAAAATAAAATAAATTTATTTGTAAAGGAAAAATATTTTATAAAAAACTAGTAATTATAAGCATAAATTAAATATAAAATAATATTTAAAAAATATTATTTTATTTAGATAAAAAAAAAGTAAAAAATTAAAAAATTAATTTTAGAAATGTAAGGAGACATTTTAAAAAGTTGATAATTTTTTAAAATATTTTTTTGATTAATAAATAATTTTAATTTAAAAAAATAAATAAATAAATTTATAAAATTAATTTAAAAAAAATAAAGTTTATTTTAACAATAAAAAGATTAAAAAATATTTAATATTTTTTAAAATAAGTACTTTTACAGAAATAAAAAATTGTTTAAAAAAAAAATAATTTACTTAGGTTGTAAACTAAATAATGAGCCCCCTTAATTTTAAAATTTTTAAAAATTCATAACTTTTATATTTATTAATGGATTTGCCTAATTCTTTTTTTATCTTATTAATTAACATGTTTACTTTATAGATATAAAGTTTCTAAGATTTTGCTTTTATTTTGATTGAGCTTTGGCCTTTTTTCTAAACATAGTCAAAAAAAATTTTTTGCCAAAATTTTCTAAAAGTTTTAATAAGCCAAATACACATGCAGGGGCTTTAAAATATATTCCAATAGAACAGTACGGATGTCTTCTTTCATGCCATAAATAAAAAAAAATTTGGAAAAAATTAGTTCGTCTGGAATATCCTTCTGAACAAAGTACATTTTTTGGGGGGATTTCAAAAAGTCGTTTTTTGAGTTTGGCCAAAATTATCTATTAATTTCTAATTTTTTTATAAATTAATATAATTTGTAAAAGTAATGCATAATATGCAAAAAACAACTTTTTAAAAAGAGATTTTACCCCTATTTTACTCAAAAAACAATTTTGGCATTATTGCCAAAATTGATCTTTTTTTCAAAGTTCAATAAAAATTCAAAAAAAAGATTTTCCATAAAAACTTTTTATATCAAAATATTCATCAGACTTTACTCTATCGAAAAATATTCAAATCTAATTTTTATCTTTTGTGAAAGTGGCTTAAAATCCCATTGAACATGGTTATACACAAAAAATGATAAAATATTATTTTGACTCTAATTCCCCAAATTTTAAATCTGTGATTATGATCTTTTTTCAAAAAAATTGGGATTCAATAAGGATTAAAATGATACCAATCTTGAATCATAAAAATATTTTGCTGATTTTTAAAAAATGTTTATTTTATTTTTCTCAAGGGGGCTCATTATTTAGTTTACAACCTAAGTATTTGTAGAATTAAATATATTTATTTATTTAAATAATAAAATTAAAAAAAGGTCAAAACTCTTTTCGTTAAAAACTGTTAAAATAAATAAATAAAATAATTAATTTAATTAAATAATATTTTTAAATAAATACATAAAATTAGAAAATAAATTAAAATATTTAATTAATTTTTAAAAAATAAATTTAAAAATTAATTTTAATCAAACATTCTCTCAACAAAATTAAGAATAAAATTAAAAAAAAGAATTCACCTTTAAAATATATTTTTTTATTAAAATTCCTTTTTAAAAAAAAAAATTCCTTAAAAATGACAAAAAAAAGTGTTGATTCATTTAAAAAATATATAATAAATTTAAATAATTTCAGACATTTTTAAATTTTTTAAAATTAAAGAAAAAATATTAATAAAAATAAGGATTAAAAAAAAAATTAATTTTTTTTCTAATTTTTTAAAGAATTAAGAAAAAAAGGTTTCCCCTAAAATAATTTTTTTAATTAACCAAAAAACAAATTATTTTATTTTAAATAAGAGTTCTTTTAATAAAAAAAATATTTTTGCGTCAAAAGAATAATTAAATTTAAAAATTAAATAATAAGGTTATTTATTTATTTAAATAAATTTAAAAATAAATAAATAAAAAGATTAAATAAATATATGAGGTAATAATTAATTAATAGAAGAAGAGGGGGATATTTCCGTTTTTTTTTCTTCTAAAATTTTTTAATTTTTTTTTTAATTTATAAATTAAAAAATATTTTGAAAATAAATTTTAAATAATTTAATAATATTTTTATTAATTTATTTATTTTTTTTTAATTAAATTAAAAAATAAAAAAAAGTATTTTTTTTTAATTTTATAAATTCAAATTAAAATTTTTCAATAAAATAATTCTTAAAAATTAAAAAAATTATTAAAATAAATTTTTTAAAGAAATTTAAAAAATTTATTATTTTTTAAAATAAATAAAATATATTTTATTTATTTATTAATAAAAAAATGAATAATACTTCATTATAATAATCATTTAGATGATTTTAAAAAGAATTAATAAATGACGATTTATTAAATAAAATAATGAGTGAATTAAAATAATCTTAAAAAAAATTCTTTTTATTAAAAAGTTAAAAATAATGGGATAGGCAATAAAAACTAAAAATAATTAAATTTAAGGCTTCTATAAAAATATTTTTATTTTAGAATATATATTTTTAAATCAAAAATTAAATATATTTTTTTAAAAGAATTATTTAAATGATGTAAATAATTAAAAATCTAGAAAATTATTTTTAAAAATAAATAAAAAATATTAGGAAACCATTTTTTAAAATTATTAAAAAAATTAAACATCCAGAATTGTTTGTTTAAAAAAAAAAAAATAATTTATTAAATAAAAAATAAATATTTCTTTAAACTTTATGCACTCTTTTAGTAGTTCAAATTTAGCTGATTAAATAGAAAAAATGTTAAATCTCTAAAAAAAATATTTTATTTTATATAATTTAAAATATTAAAAAAGATGACCTCTCTTGTTACGTTAAAGAATTATTTATTTATTTATTACAAAAATATTTCCGGAAAAAAAAAATATTTTTTTGAGAGAAAGAATTTTTTATGCAAAAATAATATTTTTTTATTATCATTAGAGGGAATTAAGATTATTTTATAAAATGAAAAAATAAAAGATTAGTTCATTTTTTAAATATTTTAAAATTTTTATTTAATAAAAAATATTAAAAAAAAAATATTATTATTAATTTTTTAAAATATTTAATTTTATATATTATTATTATTTATTTTTTTTAAATATATTTATATAAAGTTTAAAAAATAAAATTTAAAAAAAAAATATTAAAAAAAAGTTCAATTTTTTAATTAAATTTAAAAATATGATTCTAGTCTAATTTAATGTTTTACCCAAAAGATTAATTTTAAAAAAAATTATTGACACTATTTATTATTTTTTTAATATTTAAAATAGTTAAATTTTATTTTAAATAATTTATTTAATTAAATAAAAATAAACTTTTAAATAATAATTATAAGGAAAGTTTTTTTTTGGTATTAAAAAAAATAGGGAAATAAAACAAAAATCCAAAAAAATGTTTTTAATAAAATGATGAAAAGTTAATATATTTATTTATAAATAAATATATTAAACTTAATTTTTAAGGATTAAATAAATCGGAAAAGGAAATAAATAAAATTAAAAATATTATTAAGGAAGTATAATTTTATTTTATTAAATAATATAACCCAAAAAAGGAAATAAACAAATAATTATTTTTAATTTTAAATTTAAAAAAGTTGAAATATGAGAAGATAATTAAATAAATTTTAAAAATATAATTGAAAAATGTAGTTAATAAAATATTATTTTTATAAAAATTGGGTAAAATGGTCAAATGAATAAATAAAATATTAAAAAATATTTTATATAAATTTTTTGCTGCCAAAATTAAATTAATAAATATTTTTTGTTTTTAAAATATTTATTTTAAAATTATAAGAGCTGATTTGATACATATTTTTTAAAATAATTTGTGAATAAAAATCAGCATTTAAAATCTAAAATTAAATTATTAAAAAAATATTTATAAAATTAAATAAATAAATATATTCAAATAAAAAAATTTAAAATTTATTTAAACAATTTTGTACTTTTTATTTTCTTTTTTTTAATTTAATTTAATTTACATAATAATATTAAATAAATAAATAATTAATTTTGCACTAAAACTTGGAAAATTGTCAACCGGAAAGAAACATTTTTGTCTGTTAAAAAATAATAAACAAAGAAAAAATAATAAATTAAATATTATGAATATTTAATTATTTTGTTAAAAATTAACAAAAAAAAATTAGAAAATATAAAAAAATTATTAAAAAAAAGAATTTTAAATTATTAAAAAAACAGAAATATTTTTAAATTTATAAAATTTAAAAAATAAATCATCATCACATTTTAGGGTTAATTAATATATTTATTAAAATATTAAAAAATAAATTTAAAATTTAAATTTAAATAATTCTAATTTTATTAAAAAAATATTTAAATAAATTATAATTGAGTTTATTATAATTTAATTAAATATATACTGTACTATTTAATTAAAAATGTTTCAAGTTTTAAGTTTGTATTATAAAAGAAGAGAATTGGTAAAACATTCTTTTTTAATTTAATTTTATATTCCGGAAAAACTTTCCGGAATAGTATAAAAGGACTGTAAAAATAAAATACCTATATTATTTTTTAGTCTTCTTTAATACATCAATGATTATAATAAAAAAATAAAAACAACGGAGAAGAAGCCATAATGAAAAAATATTAAAAAAAGAGGGGAAATAATTAGAAAGGAAAAAGGCTAATAATATGTACTAACAAAAAGCTAATTTGATGAGACAACAACAACAAAATAATAATAATAATATTGGAAAAGAAAGGAAATAATAGGCGGAAGCATTATTAATATATATATACCTATATTTTTATTATTAAATGACTGGCTTCTTTTTTGCAAATAAAAAAATAATATTTTTTTTTTAATAGTAAAATTGTACTGATAAAATAACAATAGAAAAAATTGAAGATTAAGTTGGTTGGATTTTTTAAAAAAAAGGTCAATAAAAAATTAAAAGGAAGTAAAAATAAAGTTAAATAATTTTTAGAAAAGAAATTAAATATATATATTTCCTTTTCCGGTAATAAAAGTACTAAATAAATAAATAAATATGTCGAAATTTGGGTAAAAAAATAAAAAAATATTTTTTTAAAAAGGTCAAAATGAGTTAACTTTTTTTTAAGTAAAATAATTAAATTATTAATTTTTGTATTGTAATAAATTAAAAAAGTAAAATAAAATAAAAAAGGTTTTTTTGTGTTGAATTTATGATATTGTATTTTAATTAAATAATAAACAAAAAAATTTAGAATCTTAAAAATATAAAAAATAATAATTAAATATTTTTTAAAAATATAAAAATAAATAAAATATTTTAAAAATATATATTTATATTTATATAATGTAAAAATTATTTTATTTTTAAATAAAATAATTTTTAAATGGGGGCAAAATATTAAAACGTGAGCAAAATTGCGTATAAAGAAAGGAAGAAAAAAAAATAAAAGTAAACAACACCAAAAGTGGGGAATCGTCGGAAGAGGATTTCCAAAATGGACGAATAAAAAAAGATTTAATAGCTAAAAAGGGCAAAGAGAGAGAAAAAGACCGGAAATATCAAAAATGCATGTGCGCATCCCCACGCAATCTTTCTTTGCTTGCGTATATTAAAAAGGGGAGAGTTAAATATTGTCCTTTTTTTAAAAAAAAATAAATATATTATATATATCTGGATTTGTTTAAAAATAAAATATATTTAAAAGATTATTTAATAAACGGAAAAGGATTTTTACGAATTTGAATAAAAAATAAATGTATTTTTAATTAATTAATTAAAAATAAAAATAAATAGAATGACAATAAAAAAATAGGTATTATATGTTTATTTATATTTATTTATTAAAAACGTATTTAGATTTGTTAATTAAAATTATAATAATTATTTATTTATTTATAATAATTAATTATAAGAGAATTAAATAATAAAATAAAATAAATATTTATTTATTTAATTCATTAAATAAATAATATAATTATAATATAATTTTAATAACTAAAAATAGAGTAAAAATAATATAATAATTAAGCACTAGTTTTTAAAATAAAAATTATAAATAAATAAATTTATTTTTTGTTTAATAAAAATGTTTATAATTTTCTAAAATACAAAAATTAATTTTTTAATATTTAATTAAATTTTATAAAAATTTGAAAAGAAAAATAAAAAAAGATACAGAAAAGAGTTTCCCCTATTTATTATTTAATTTTAAAAATATTTTACAAAAATATTAAAATTTAAAAAAATGTTGCAAAAAAGTTTAAAGTATAAAAAAATAAATTGTGCAAAAGAAAATATTTATTTTTAATAATTTTATGTTTTTAAATTGGCTAAAATCATTTTTATTTATTTTTAGAAAAATAAAGAAAATAAAAATAAACTTCAAGTTTCTCGTTTATATTTTTATATTTTTTGGCCATTGGGAAAATAATTAAAAAAATTCTGAAATTTTTTTTAATTATTAGAAAAAATATTAAATTAATTATTTTAAATTAAAATTTAATAATTTAATAATATTTAAATAAATAATTATTAATTAAATATTTTTAAAATATTAATCTAATAAAATGTTCAAAATAAATAAAAAATACTTAAAAAGAAGCCTAAAAATATTTTTTAAATATCATTTAATTAAAAAATAAGGTTTATAAAATTAAAAAATATATTTCCAAGTAAAGATTAAATAAAAATATAGGTTAAAATAATTAAATATATTTTAATTAAAATTTACGTAATAAAATAAATTTAATAAAATTTTAATTAAAATAATAATTGATAAAAAAAAATTTTTTTATCAATTATTTACGGTCAATTTAAAAAATATTAATTTATCTTTTAAAAGTTAAATTATAATCCCTTTAAGTCTATAACGTAAACCAATTTATTTGTTTGTCTGTTTTTGTTTATTTAATTATTAAAAAATATTTATTTTTTTTAATATTATTTTTAAATAAATTAATATATATTAAATAATAAAATAATAATAAATAATAATTTTTTTATTTCCTCTTTTTAATTATTTCTTTAATAAAATGCCCTTTTTTCTTTGTTTTTATATTCTGACGTTTTTTAAGTAATTAATTATTAAATAATATATATTTAATATTTTATTTTGTTCAAAATAATATTAAATAAAAAAAATAAATACGGAAAATTAATTTTTTTAATTTTTATAAATAAAAATTATCTTTAAAATTTATTTATAAATTTATTAAATTATTAGAAATAGTAAATTAAAAATAAATTTAAATAAAATTTGACATTTAGACACATAAAAATTATAAACAAAATTGTTTAATCAAAAAAAAAAAGTTTAAAAGTTTTTTCTAATAAATTTAAAAATACTCAACAAAAAATTCTAAAATTTATATAATAATTTAAAAAGAATATCTAAATAAAAGGTTCATCTATATTTATAATTAAGGGGCTATAAAGGCAATTTAAAAGTTTGTGTTTTAAAAAGTCCCTCCCCAAGTAATTTTAAATTAATTAATTAATTTATTATTTAATAAAATAAATAAACAAAAACTAATTTTAATTTTAATTTTATTTAATAAATAACAACACGTGTAGCAATTTTCTAATCCTCTTTAATAAATTTAATTATAGTTTTACATATAAATTAATAAACAAGAAAAAAATATATTTAAAGGATATTAATAAAATGACAAAATTAAAAAAAAACTACTAAACGGATTTGTCGTCGTATTATTATTAAAAATATGTTTTTACATTAAAAATAAATATAATTATTAAAAATTATTATAATTTACGTTTTAATATGTCAGGGAAAATTGAAAAATAAAAAATAAGAAAAAAATTAAATTTTTTATTATTTTTTAAATTTAAATAATTAAATTTTGAGTGAATAAAATATTTAATTTTAAAGAATTAATTATGTCTGATATTTTAGGAATATTTGGACATTCTAAATTATTTGGCCAAAAATTAAAATTTATTTAAAATTATATAATGTTTTCTATAAATTTTGAATGAAAAAAAAATATTTCTCAATTTTTAAAGGATTTTAATAATTAAATAATATTTATTTATTTATAAAAATTAAATTAATTTGATTAGAAGAAACAATATTATTTTTATTAAAGATTATATTTTTTAGAAAATAGAAAAGAAATAATATGTATATTATTATTATTGTTTTTAAATCACCGAGTTAGATTAAAAAGAAAAAAAGTTAAAAAAAAAATAAATTAAAAAATCGAATTGTTGGAATGATTTTTAAAATAATCACAAATAAATTTTAAGAAAAAAAATAATTTGATGGCAAAAATAAATTTAAAAAAAATTAAGTTAATTCCGTTGATTACGTAAAACAGAAAAAGAAGAAACACTTCCACAACCTCCAACTAATCTAGAAGTTAAAGGAGGAGTATTACTAATTGATTGTGTTGTTGCTGAGATTGATGGACTGAATATCTTTATTTTAAAATTAAATAAATAATATAAAATTAATAAAATACTTTAGAATTGTCCATTCGTGACCTAACAATATGCCTCCAAATTCGACATGCAAGTCCTCCACTAAATTAGATTAATTTAAACAAACCCAATTAAATAACATACCGTATTCCCAACCGAATTAACTCTTCACGTGTTACTAATTCTAACAAATCACGTTTTGTATAACATTCACGTTCAATTAATTCAATAGAAATTTCATCACAACCTATTTTATGTAGCCATTCACGAACTGGTTCATCTCCTTCCAAATCAATATCAACACTTAAAAAATATTGCAAAAAAATCTAAATATTTTTTAAAAATATATATTTACGGAGCATTATTAGTAAATGCCAAAGTTCCACCACTTCCAATACCACTATCATCATTAGATGAAGAAAGTAACAAATTTTGTTGTTGTTGTAAATTATTAGAAACGGAAGCAACATTATAAAATGCACGAATACGTTCTTGACGTTCAGAGAATGCTGCTTCAAGAACTCCAAGTAAACGTTTTTCAACAGTTATTAATTCATCACAGAGCCTATTTTTTTAAAAAAAGAAGTTAATTATCTAATTTAAAAAACAATAAACATTTTTATTTGTTCAGAATAAGAAGACAAAGTAGAGGAAGAAGCTCCAATAGATTGTATAAGAGAAGGTGATTGTTGTTGTTGATTATTAACATCAATACAACAAATTGGAGGGACTTGATGTTGCTGTTGTCGAAGAAAATGTTGTTGTTGTTGTTGTTCAGAATGTGTTAATTGTTGTTGTTCTTCTTCTTCTGGTTTTAATAAACGTAAGGCTTGTTGAACAGCATTTCTAATAAGGTCATCTAATGTAAACATCCAATGTGGTTTGATTTTTTGTAATTTAAGTAATGGTTGTACCTAAAAATAATTAATAAAAGGATAGAAAACGACAAAAAAAATTGATGAAAAAATTAAAAAATAATAAGTTTATTTAACTACCGTTGTAGGAAAAAGATAAAGTGCAATGGTTAATTGATTAATTGGTACTAAAGAATCCTGTCTAGGATTTAACTTTCGTTGTGAAATTGTAGAAATAATATTTTGTAAATATTCTGCTGCATTTTCACCTCCACCGCCTCCTTCTTTTGGTAAAATAAAAAGCTAAAATAAAATAAAATTATTTATAATACAAAATATTTAACACAAACTCTAAGTCCTTGTAATAATTGTGTAAGTGATTCTTTAGAAATAATAAGATCATCAACACCTATTTCTAATGATAATTGTTCGTGCCATTTTTCTATTATCTAAAATTTAATATTTAAAAAAAAGATATTCTTTGATTATTTTCAAAAACCTGTGCCTCATGTTGTTCCAACATAAGTAAAAGGGTTGCACGTCGTTCACCTTCTTTTTGAAGAGTAAAGAAAAAATTACAAAAAGAATTCTCTTCTGGAATGCTTAATGCTGTAGAAGGTGAAATTCCTGCAATAAATGGCCCTGACTCTGAGCCAAATGATGGACTGGCTGTTAGAGGTGTTTGGAAATCACGTACTGGACTAAAAAAAAATATTTATAAAATTGTTTGTTCAAAAATTTTTTTATTATTAAAATTTTTTCAAATTTTAATAATAAAAAAATCAAAATATTGAATAAAAATTAAAATAGTAAGCAATGAAAACACAATTTAGTTAAATAAATAGAAAAATGAATGAAGATATTATTGAGGGAATAGGTGTTTCATTTTGCCTCAAAATAGGTGTGTAATGAACCCTATTTTATAAAATAAAAATATATTTAAATATGTCTCTATCCATTCTTCCCAAACTCTTTCGTAACGTTGGCAAACACAGAAAAATAATCAAAAACAATGATTTTTTTAATAAAAAAGTTATACTCTTTTATTAAACTAAAAATTAAAATATTAATAATCCCTACAAATAAAAATTAAAAAAAAAAGAAACAAAGGTTAATCAAAAAAAGTTCAAAAACATTTCACAAAAATATTTATTTTAAAAAACAAATCATAATATAATAAATAGTATTTTAATTCTAAATTAATTTTTTCGCTAACAATAATACAATTGGTTCGATTATTATACAAAAATAAGTAATTAATAATATTAACAACAACAAAGGGCATTTTTAAAGGATATATTAATGTATTTATTTTTTTTTAATTTCCTGCACTTTTGCAATTTTCTTTTAAAAATAATTTTCCGAATCTGTCTTTTTTAAACATTTTCAGAAAAAAATAATTTTAATCATTGTAAAATAGACACAAAAATGGTAAACAATTCTTTCCCTTAACCCAATCCTCTTAAGCGAATAGAAAGAAAATAAACGAAAATTATTCAATTGTTAGAGAATGAGGTTTAAAATATATTTATATGTTTAAAAAAGTTAATTATATAGAAATTGTTATTTAAAGTAAAAAAAACTTTTTAACTTTCAAGAAAAATTATATTTGGAGGAGCGAGGGAAAATATATGACCAAAAAAGATTGTATTTAAAAACAAAATTATTTTAATTAAATATACTTATAGTATATCTAAATTTGAAATTAGGTATTATACAAGAATTTTAAATTAAAAAAATTTTTTTTTAATACCTAGCAGGCTGAGAAACTTGTGGAATAGCCAAGGGACTAGATGGTTGTTGCCTAGAATGTGCTGCACAAACACGCATTTGATGATGATATTGTTGTTGCTGTTGTTGTTGAAAACATCCCCCACCATTTCCACCAAATTGTGAAATTGGAAATGCTTCCAATGAAAGTAAAGAAGAGGCTGTTGATGAATTACAAAAGATTCCTGTTGCTGGTGTTAATTTTGGAGAAGCGGCAGTACAGCAACAATTAGAAGCAGTACTAATTAATACTGGATTTGCGGCTGAAAAAATAATTTAATAGAACAATTTATTTAAAAAAATTTTTTACAAGAGGGCCCAGAAAATCCAAGAGATGAGGGTGTTGAGAGACAAGGTTCAATACGCAATTTCAATCGTTCATGTCCAAGTCTTCCACTAATACCACCACCACTACCAGTTCCTGTACTTTTATTAGTTTCTAATGTTGTTCCACAACTTCCTCGCTTAGTAGCAATCATTGGGCTAATATGAAGAGAAGTTACAGCTGTACAAGTATTAACATTATTAATTGTAGTAACAGGTGATAAATTTCCAAGACTATTTGGAGATGATGGGATATTTCCAGTTTCTATTTAAAAAAATTAAATTTTAATAAAGTTATGTTGTTTAAATAAATTACCGGAAATTGATGCAGAAACAGTCGCCCCGGATGCAGTCATTCCACCCATATGAGAAGCGGAACGATAAAATTCTTAAAAATAAAAATTAATCTTAACGATTATTTTTTTAGAAAAAATTAAGAAAAAAAGGAATAATAAAATATTAGACCATAAAAAATTTAATGTTAAATTAATCAAATAAAATTTAAATTTACTGCTTGGATGTTTTATAGATGGAGCTCCATCAATTCTCTTTTTACTGCTATTTCCTCTGTACGAATTTCCAAAATATTGTAATATAAATGGATCATTAAGTAATTCATTTGCTGTAGGTCGTTCTGATGCATCTGGTTTGAAACAGCTAAAAATAAATATAATTTTTAAAATTTTTGAACAATTAAAAAAAACCTTTTAATAAAATTTGTTGCTAATTCACCTAAATGTTCAGGAATTGGTGGATGCATTCCATGCATGCCTACTTTGAAAACAGCTGCCTCTGGAATACCCAACTGTGTTAAATTAAAGGTAAAACTATATAAAAATTTAAAAAAAAAGTTTAACCAACTTCAATAAATGGTGGTTTTCCAGTGACCATTTCTATTAATGTTGCTCCTAAAAATAAAAATATTTTTAATTAAAAAAGAAAATTTAAAAATTACCAAAACTCCAGATGTCAGCAGCAGGTCCATAACCCTTAAACAAAATAAAAATAATTATATGTGAATGAAAAATAAAATCCCAACCCAAAAAATATATTAAAAATTTTAAACTTATTTTTAAGAAAATTTTTAGAAAATCCAACCCTTTGCCCCCCGGTAATCACTTCCGGAGCCATATATTGTAATGTTCCTTTGAAAGTATCAGTCACAGGATTGAGGCCAGCAAGACGTTTACAGGTACCAAAATCAGATATTTTGCACAAACCAGAGTAAGTATTCACCAAAACATTTTCCCCTTTGATATCTCTATGGACAATTTTTTGTGAATGTAAATATTTTAGTCCTTCCAGGATTTGACGCGCATAAATTGCCATTGTTTGAAGATTATCAAGAGGACCCCATTTGGAGCGAATTAATGAACTTAGACTGCCTAAAAGTTGAGTAATTAAAAACTATTTTAATTAAAGTCATACCCCCTGGAACTTGTTCCATAAAAATAAGGAAAAAACTGCCAGATTCACGTTTATCAACTTTTGAACCCAGATATTTAACAATGTTATCGTGGGAGAGAGTTGAATGTAACTAAAAATGATAGGAAAAATTATACTTGATAAATCCAAAGAAATGCCTGTATTTCTTCCATTAGAGGTTGAACTTCTTCTTCATTTTTAACTTCAATTTCTTTGACAACAATAGACCTTTGAGTTGTCACATCCCTTGCTGCGTATACCTTTTAAATTAATTTTAATTTTTCTAACAATAATATATTTACAATTCCATAAGTGCCACGACCTAAAACAATCTTTTCACGATTGCTGTCTACTTCATATTCAAACTAAAAATAAAGTAAATATTACTAACAATATTCTTCTATTTTACTTTAAGCGAATCAGTCTCTACGCTTGCAAGAATATTACGTTCGGCACCTCCATCCATTGAAAGAATTTGATTAATCATTCTATATTATAAAATTATTAAAAAAAATTTAAAAGAACAAAAACTTTTGGCAGTGAATTGCAGATGGAAACGTCAAGTTGAAATCATCCGAATTTTCATAAACATATAAAAACATTGATCTATAATTCCCAGAAATTAAAAAAAAATTTAAATAACAAACCTATCATCACGTTTTGAAGCACTAACTGCTTTTATATTATTTGCCTTAAATTCCCAACGATGAACACCATCACATAAATTAAGATCAACATGTTTTTTATTGCTATCTTCTTTCAATACATGGTAGAGAATAATCTATTAAGTGAAATTATTAAATGAATAACAAATTAAATAATACATTATCACGATTTACGTTCAAATAGCTTGGAGTCAGTGTTTTATTAAGCTCTTGAATTAAAACGGGAAAACGAGTACTACTGGAAGATAATTCGTCTTCAGTTGTTTCATCATCCTCATCTTCAACATCATCATCCATACTTGTATTTTCACGTTTTTTCGACTGATTTATTGGAGGCTTTTGAGAATCAATTGCTTCCATAAAAAATTCAGTCCAAAAAAGAAAGGTCTTTTTGTCTCGTTCAACAGGAGAAAGTTGCAATTTAGCAGTACAACGATTAATTAATTTTATATTCTCCAATGTAGATTTGAGAAACCAAACAGGTGGTTTCAACCTTTAATTAGAAAAATTAAAATAAATCTAAAAAAATCTTACATTGCCATTTTCTCAGCTGCCTGACATGCTTTGTTGTAATCCTCAGCCAAAACTAAATTTTAAAAATATTTAGAAAACTAATGAAAGAGATATTAAAAAAAAAAAGTATATGAGAAATTTTATATTTTACCTGATACTTCAAAAAATGTAGCAACATCCCAATAATCTGTTAAATTTGCGAGCGCACCTTTTCTCCCAAGTAGACTATTTAGAACTAAACCAATCTGTTGCAACTCTGGAGAATTCTCAAATGTGTCACCACGTGCTCGAAGCATTGTAGTCAAATCTTTTTTAAATGGAAAATAAATTTTTATACTTTTGTTAAGTAAAATCTATTCTCGTATTTATAGTACATCCCCATAAAAAATTTTTTAATAAAAAATAATCCACGAAACACAAATTAAAATTAAATTATTACTAATTCCACTGTATTCCAACGGAGAAAGATTAAAGGCTTTACGATACCTTAATTTTAAAATTTATAAAAATATTAAAATATAAAAAACCATTCAATCGCTTTATCCAATGCTTGTTTATCCTCATAACCGCTAGAAATAAATTTATCTTTGTAGACACGACCAGCCAAACAAATTACATCTATAAAGTTAAAAAAAATTTTTATTTATCCCATAGATTTAATAATTTAAAAATTAATTATGTTTTGAATTATTTCTTAAGTTTAAAATAACTATTAGAAAATTTAAAATTAACCAGGCGAAATCATTTGATAATCAGAAGAATCCATAATTTGTTCAACGGTTGTTAATGCCTTATCACGATCACCATTTTTGTTGCGTCTATTTAAAGCAAATGCATAAAGAAAACGAACAGCCTAAAAAATAAAATGATAATTTTAAAAATAATTATTTAATTACCTGTGCATGTGTTATTTGTTTTTGGTCAATACGTTCCAAATCATCAATCATGCTTATAATTCCATCATAATCTTGTGTATCACGTAAACAAAGCAAAAACTGATGAACAGTATCAACCGAAAGAACATCTTTAAAAAATAATTAAAAAATGATAAATTTTACAATTTCCCTAATTTTTTAAATAAATTTTTATATTTACTATTTAAAAAATTTACCAGGATTATCAAGTCGAGTACGCATTCTTTCAAGAAATTTGCACTGTTCTTTATGCGAATCAATATCCCTAACTTTACGTAAATCACTAAGAAACTTTTCTCTTGCATGGGCATTAGCTTCGATTGTCACATTATTTAGTACTTGCTTTATTCGATCAGCAAAAGTTCCCTATAATACATTTTTTGAATTAAAATTATTAAAACTTTAAAAAATTACAAAAGAATCGCTTCGCCCTTTTTTTAACATTTTCTGATATTTTAATTCCTGACGTTGTGAATTAGAAGTAAAACATCCTAATTTTGAAGAACGATCAGCAGAAAGTAGAACAGGAGCTAACGTTGAACCTACATCTTCTTTTGATAAAAAATATACAATTAAAGAACATTGTGTTAAAGTTCGCTGAAAATTGGAATAAAATATTTATTTTTATTAAATCTAAAAAAACCTTTAAAGCTTCAATTTGCATTTCGCATTTTTGATCATCAGGAATATCGGGAGGTGAACAACACATAATTATTATATTGTACGTTTGGCCCATTGACTCTCGAACACTGGAAAATAATAAGAAACTATTTATAAAATTATTAAACTAACCCAACATGATAGCAAAGACTCTGGAAAATTAAAATAATTGAAATAAATTTCAAAATAATAATTTTAATTTATTATAAATTTACCGGTTGTTGATGAGTAATCGAAAAGTCGATAAGTGCAATGTCCGCATTATAAAAGCTTTAAATTAAAAAGCCAAATATTTAAATAAAAACTATATAAGTTAACTTGTCGAGTGTCGAAGATTCACCAAAATCGAGACGATCAAAGTCAATTAGCTAAAGAAATTTTATAGAAAATTTTAAAAATTTTCAAATTAAAGTACCTGTAAATTAACGTTTAATGCAGAAGAGACTGCTTCAATATCTTGACAAGCCATTTCACGTACTTTGAGAAATTTTTGTACTTTTTTATCAATAACTAGAACAGTTTTTAGACGTCTAAGAGAACTACCCATTTTCTCAAAAGAATGAGAAGCTTGTGATTTAATCCCGGAAGTAGAGGTTGATGAAGCATTATTACGAAATGCAGCAGAAGTTGAAGGAATTACAATATTTCCACGAGAGGAAGAATCAATAGATTGACCAAAATCCATCATAAAAATCTGAAAAAATAAAATTATATTGAAAATAAAATAAAGAAAGCAAAAAAATGTTTAAAAAGTTTTTTATGCGTGGAAAATGATATAAGCATTAAACTACAATTCTGTGAATTGTCGCAGGGCCAATAAAAACAAACAAAATTTTATAATATGAAATTGCATTTAAAAATTTTATGGATAATGTGAAAAGAAAAAATTGGAAGAATTTATCCTATGAAAAACCTTTTAAGGTTTGTGAAAATATTGAGAGGTTAAGGAGAAAATATGTATTCCGAAAAGAAAAGTGTAGAAAAGAAAAGTGCATACTAGTTTGGGAAAATGCGAATTAGATGAGAACAACAAAAAAAAAAGAAATTTTAGATGAGAAACGAGTTAAATTTTAAAATAATAATTAAACAACCCAAAATAAATTTATTACAAAAACTATTTTGTCAATCACCAGAGGATATGATATCTGACAAAACGGTTGGAACGTTAAATTAAGACTGCTGATTCGACTTAATATTTAATAATTAAAAATAAAAGTGAAAACAAGTTAATGCAAAATAACTAACAATTTTAGAATTACAACTTTCTTGCTTAGAATTATTAAAAAACAAGGAAAAGTAAATAAGTAAAAATGGAGCTAAGCTATGTACTCTCATACATATATGTATATCTCAAATATATTTTTACAAATAAGCTGCTTCTGGTTGTCACTAGCGCCTGTGGCACATAATCCATAAATTAGCGAATATACGTATGCGCGGTGAAATACTCTGACTGGTTAAAGAAAATAGAGGTGCTTTAGGTGTGAAAAAAAAGAAAACTAGCATATAGAGAATAAAAAATAATTAAATTTTATAATAATAAGGGGAATTTTTTTTAATAATTTTTAAATTATTTAGTCATAAATTGAAAAAAATTAAAACTTTAGTTTAGAGATAATTTTCAAATAAAAATAGATTATGTAGTATTGAAAAAAGGTTAAAAAAAAGTTAGTTTGCTTTTTAGTAGTTTTTTATTTGGAAAGCAGTTAAAAAAGCGCTTTTTATTCTATAAATATATTCTTTTGTTAGTTTAGAAAATTCATTTGTCCAAAAAATTTTTATCAGTTTGCAAATGCAAAAATAAAAATTGAAATAAAAAATTGTTATAAAATGCTTAAAGGGGCAAAAATCATTTTCAGATTTTGGCCATTAAAATTTATTAAAAATTTAATAAAAATTAATTCACCAACCTTTCGGTCAATTCCACTTGCTTACCCACAATCAGTAAAAGCTTCAAAAGAATTTAATTCTATAAAATATCAAATTTTAAATTCTTTAAAAAATATTATTTTAATTAAATTATATAAAAATTATAATAAAAATTAAAGTAAAAAATATATTAAAACATTTTATTAAATAATAAAAATTTTATACTTTATTGTTAAGTAGTGCATAAATAGAGGCAATGATCGACATTATTTTTCTTAAATAAAAATATGTAAAACCTATATTATTATTATTACACTAAAAGTGAGGCCAAACAAAAGGTAGAGGAGATGTATTACAAACTAATTCACAACACGTGAAAAATTATTCATAATTTAGCTGCAAAAGTGAAATAAGCTGATTATTAAATATTTTTTAAGAAGGCAAAAAAAGTGATATTGAATACATTAAAATTAGAGTTATAAGAGGGAGTATATTTATACATTAATTTTCAAAAAAAATTAAGAAGAAATTTCTTAACTAATAAAAATAATTTAAATAAAACCCAGTATAAGAACTCCAATTTTAAAACATAATAAAAAAATAATTAAAGTAAAAGAAGCTGCTTAATAAAAGTGATGAGTGTAATGTCAAAAAAAAAAGATTAAATAAAATATTTAAAAAATCAACAAAATGTGTTAAAAAAATCAAAATTTTTGAATAATTCTGTTGATTTTTATCGTTAATTAGTTTTTATTAATTTAGATCAGAGCTTTACGACATAGTTTTGCCGATATATAAAATGATTACCGTATTTACTCGATTAATTACCCTCCCTCAATTAATTGCCCCACCTGTATTGTTACCCCCTCAAACGACAGGTTGAATAATTAACCAGGGTAGTTATTAGAGTAAATACTGTTTTTGCATTATTATAGAGAAAATGTGAGTTCCTGTTTTCAAACGGAATCTTTTTTAAAAATCAAAGGTCTAACATATTCAAAACTAGTGTAAGGCAGACTTTAATCCTGCCAGGCCAAAGATGGAAAGGTGGGAAAAAGGGATGAACCAAGTAGCAGCATATAAAGAAAAGGAAAACAGTGAAAAGAGAACACTCCGCTAATCACTTGCAAGCGAAGAGCTGTCAACATCCAAGCGCTGCCCGGGAAGTCTGTCTCGCCGCCGACTAGGGCTTCACCGTAATTACGGTTACGGAACCGTAAAAAATTACGGAATTTTTGATTACGGTCACGGATTACGGCACCTAATTACGGGAAAACCGTAAAAAATTTACACCCCATAAAAGGAAATTTTTGAAGAAATGGCAACTAACGTGCATTTTTATTCAAAATTTTTGCCTGCAGCGCTAAAAAAGTAATTTTTGGCAACAGAGGTTTAAAAATTTAAAATTTTTCGCCTGCGGTGCTAAAAAGGATTTTTTGCAAAAGTGATGTAAAAAATTCTCACCAATGGCACTAAAAATGGGGTATTTTTGGCAACAGAATTATAAAATTAAAAAATTACGGTTCTTACAGTTTACGGTAACGGCTTACGGTGGTAAATTACGGTAACGGTTACAACTTAAGGTAAATTTCTCTTACGGTGAAGCTCTACCGCCGACCAACAAATATAACAGAAAGGCCTACCCTCCATGGCTCCCGGAAAATTGGGCAGTGGAAAATTGGGCAGTGGAATATTGGGCAGTGAAGAAACAGTACAAAAACTTGCAAGAAAATATAAAATACATGAAAAATACATGAAATACAAAAATACATGAAAAATACAAAAATACATGAAATACAAAAATACATGAAAAATACATGAAAAATACATGAAATACAAAAATACATGAAAAATACAAATACATCAGTAACACAACATTTTTTTAAGTGTTTTAGTATTTTTTATGTATTTTTGTATTTCATGTATTTTTCATGTATTTTGTATTTTCTTGCAAGTTTTTGTACTGTTTCTTCACTGCCCAATATTCCACTGCCCAATTTTCCTAGCACGCCCTCCACGCTCCCTCTAGCTCATATGTCTGCATCGCCTTTGGGACATTAACATCTATTTGGGACCCACAACATAGTGGGATAACAACATCCATCGGGGACTCTTAATATAACATCGCACGCCACACCGGGACCTACAACATCATTCCATCAAGGGCCCAACAAATGCTTTACTCTAGAGATCGGATCGACATTATTCATTGATATTTTTCGATATATCGGACCGATATTTTTTCGATATCAATACCGACCGAAGCTCAAGTCCGATCCCTATTCAAAATCCGTTCCATCGAACAATCAATTCATCAAAATAAAATCGTTTGAGTAACAAAAAACAAGTGAAAAAATTTGTGTAGAAAACCTCAAATAGGTAGATTTACATAATTTAAACAAAAATTTAAGCTCAAAAAATTAAAAAAAAACAATTCAATCACTTATGAATTAACTATTTATAGTCATATTTATCAATTAAAAAAGATAATTTAATAATTTAAAAATAGAGCATAAAAATCATAAAAAATAAAATCGATATGCCAAGGAAACTACCAAAATTTTTCAATGCAAGATTCTCAAACTAAAATCACTGAAACAGATTCAATTAAATCGTTTTCATTTTCTTCAAATATCCACGTAATTTCAAACATCATTTTAGAATCATGCTTATTTGTAATTTTATAGCATTTTTTTGTATTGTTGTTTTCACCCATTTCTCCTCTAATAGTTAAATCAGAACGATTCCAGCCTTCACAATAAAATATAATTTTGTTCACAATTCTTGATAAATCAGTTGATGTTTCAATACACTGAATATTTAAATAAATTTAATTTAAACAACCAAAATCACATCACTTACTTTTATGAGATTATTGTAGAGTGTGATTTGATTATTGCTAAGTTCGGTCAAAGCAACTGATGGAATTTTATCACCTTCATTTAAAAATAAATGTAATAAAATATTGCTGTCTTCCTCTGTGATGCTGACTGTGCAAATTAATAGACGTTCATTAATAATAATTAAATTATTAAAAATAAATTTCCAATCATCAATATTTTTATTGTTAAAGGAAAGAATAACTTGTTTGCAACTACATTTAAATTTAGCAATTTCTTCATTATTAAAAAGCAGTTTAATCATTTCTGGATTGAAAATATAATAATCAAAGGAAATAACATCAAAATCACAAATAAATATTTGCTCAAACCAATAACGAACAATCTTAAATTCCTCGATGTTATTTGGATATAAAGGAAGCTTCAAAATATAACAAATCTTTTTCTGTGAGTTTTCTATAAATAGTTAAAAATTAATTATGAATCTTAAATAAGAATTGTTTAAAAGTGGAGAGAATTTTTTTATATGGGATCATTGATCAAAAGATGTAATACATATAATTTGATCCATCTTGTCGAGCTGAGTAATAATCTACACAATTTTTTTCGGATACGCATAACGCCAAAACACAGGTTCCCGAAAATTGAAAAACCATAAGAGGGAAGTTCGTTTCTGGGTTATATAGAAGATCGTACGAGCCAAACCACTATTGGCCATAAATCATCACTGGACAAAATAAAATACGAGCCCTCCCCTTTCGCCTAAAACTAAAGCCTTATTCCTTTCGGGGAGGACAACACTTTTTCAACGAGACTAACCAAATTAATGGATTTTGAATTTTTTCACACATGTCAGTTAGAATAAATAACTCATTCGAATTATTATATCATTTGTATAGTATTATCGAATTAAAACACAAAAACGAACTTTCCATCCTGATTTTTCGATTTTCGAGAACCTGTATTTTGGCAGGTATGCGTCTCCAACAAAATTTTTTGCAGATTATTACTCACAATCAGCTCGACAAGTAATCAAATAAGTATTTCATGGGTGTACGGAAAATTCCTCCTCGGAAAACTCCTCCCCGAAGATTTTCGGAAAATTCCTCCCCAGTTTTTCGGAAAATTCCTCCTCAACGGAAAATTCCTCCTCAAACAGAATTAATGGAAAATTCCTCTTTTAGCGGAAAATTCCTCCCAAAGTGTTTGTAGTATAATATAACGATTGCAAAATTTTGTATCAAAACTCATACCATTCGAATCATCTTGACGAGCTTAGTCGAATCGAACCACTTTCATTGTGAGGAAATGCGTTTGAATCGAGATATGGGTCCCCGAAAATTGAAAAACCAAAGGGGGGAGTAAGCTCTACTAAGTGATTACCGCAGCAATTATTTTCACTGAATTAATTATTTAGTTCGAATTTTAGCTATAGATTAACGCACGTAACAAAAGCCAACCAGCCATGGGCGCCAAAATGAAGAAGTCATAAAACACTCCCAATAGGTCCACGTTTGGCGTGTTTCCAGCAAATTTCGAGCCTTCATAACTTTATTCAAAATTGTTCAATCAAGACGATTTTGATCTCATTCGATAGGTCTCGAAGAGCTCTTTCAAATAAGCTATCATGCTCATTTTTGAATTTTTTACCCCGAAGAAGAGCTTGGTCCCCCATATCTTTTTCAATTTTCAAGAGTCTGTAACTCGGTTCATAGGTATTTCTTTAAACGGAGAGTGGTTCGATTCGACTAAGCTCGTCAAGATGAGTCGAATGGTATGACTTTTGATACAAAATTTTGCAATCGTTATATTATACTACAAACACTTTGGGAGGAATTTTCCGCTAAAAGAGGAATTTTCAGGGAGGAATTTTCCATTAATTCTGAGGAGGAATTTTCCGTTGAGGAGGAATTTTCCGAAAAACTGGGGAGGAATTTTCCGAAAATCTTCGGGGAGGAGTTTTCCGAGGAGGAATTTTCCGGTAATCATTTCATGTGTCAATCTCGGATCCCATATACTATAACGACCTTGAATTTTTTAGCTTTTAATACAACCTTCTTTAATAAGGAGAACAGGTTCCATTTTTCCCAAAAGTGTAGTCCTACCATTTTTAATAAAAATGGGAATTTGTTTATTCACAGCAAATCGCCACTAAAAATAAGAAAAAATTAAAATTTTGTAAATGAACACCTTGTCCTGAAGATGATCACTCAAAGGAAAATTGATTGTTTTATGATTATATTTCATAATATACCCTTCGCTCCTTATAGAACGTATTTTTAAAGTAGAAAAAATTGATGATGTAACAAACAACATTTTAAATTTTTTGCGAGATAGTTCATCTTCGTATTTATTTATAAAAGAATAAAAATATTGATTGGTTTGCTTTACTGAAAATAAATCGGCAAATTTGAGAATTTTGAAAATTTTAAATATTAGTTCAGCTGGTAAATTTCTCAATTGAACTTGAGTGATCATAATAAATCTATACCACAAAAATAACTTTTATGAATTTTTAAAATAAACAAAATCAAAACCTTTGGCAGTGTGTTCCAGAAGGAAACATCAAACTGAAAAAATCAGAATTTTCATAAACATATAGAAACATTGATCTATAATTCCCAGAAATTAAAAAAAATTTAAATAACAAACCTATCATCACGTTTTGAAGCACTAACTGCTTTTATATTATTTGCCTTAAATTCCCAACGATGAACACCATCACATAAATTAAGATCAACATGTTTTTTATTGCTATCTTCTTTCAATACATGGTAGAGAATAATCTATTAAGTGAAATTATTAAATGAATAACAAATTAAATAATACATTATCACGATTTACGTTCAAATAGCTTGGAGTCAGTGTTTTATTAAGCTCTTGAATTAAAACGGGAAAACGAGTACTACTGGAAGATAATTCGTCTTCAGTTGTTTCATCATCCTCATCTTCAACATCATCATCCATACTTGTATTTTCACGTTTTTTCGACTGATTTATTGGAGGCTTTTGAGAATCAATTGCTTCCATAAAAAATTCAGTCCAAAAAAGAAAGGTCTTTTTGTCTCGTTCAACAGGAGAAAGTTGCAATTTAGCAGTACAACGATTAATTAATTTTATATTCTCCAATGTAGATTTGAGAAACCAAACAGGTGGTTTCAACCTTTAATTAGAAAAATTAAAATAAATCTAAAAAAATCTTACATTGCCATTTTCTCAGCTGCCTGACATGCTTTGTTGTAATCCTCAGCCAAAACTAAATTTTAAAAATATTTAGAAAACTAATGAAAGAGATATTAAAAAAAAAAAGTATATGAGAAATTTTATATTTTACCTGATACTTCAAAAAATGTAGCAACATCCCAATAATCTGTTAAATTTGCGAGCGCACCTTTTCTCCCAAGTAGACTATTTAGAACTAAACCAATCTGTTGCAACTCTGGAGAATTCTCAAATGTGTCACCACGTGCTCGAAGCATTGTAGTCAAATCTTTTTTAAATGGAAAATAAATTTTTATACTTTTGTTAAGTAAAATCTATTCTCGTATTTATAGTACATCCCCATAAAAAATTTTTTAATAAAAAATAATCCACGAAACACAAATTAAAATTAAATTATTACTAATTCCACTGTATTCCAACGGAGAAAGATTAAAGGCTTTACGATACCTTAATTTTAAAATTTATAAAAATATTAAAATATAAAAAACCATTCAATCGCTTTATCCAATGCTTGTTTATCCTCATAACCGCTAGAAATAAATTTATCTTTGTAGACACGACCAGCCAAACAAATTACATCTATAAAGTTAAAAAAAATTTTTATTTATCCCATAGATTTAATAATTTAAAAATTAATTATGTTTTGAATTATTTCTTAAGTTTAAAATAACTATTAGAAAATTTAAAATTAACCAGGCGAAATCATTTGATAATCAGAAGAATCCATAATTTGTTCAACGGTTGTTAATGCCTTATCACGATCACCATTTTTGTTGCGTCTATTTAAAGCAAATGCATAAAGAAAACGAACAGCCTAAAAAATAAAATGATAATTTTAAAAATAATTATTTAATTACCTGTGCATGTGTTATTTGTTTTTGGTCAATACGTTCCAAATCATCAATCATGCTTATAATTCCATCATAATCTTGTGTATCACGTAAACAAAGCAAAAACTGATGAACAGTATCAACCGAAAGAACATCTTTAAAAAATAATTAAAAAATGATAAATTTTACAATTTCCCTAATTTTTTAAATAAATTTTTATATTTACTATTTAAAAAATTTACCAGGATTATCAAGTCGAGTACGCATTCTTTCAAGAAATTTGCACTGTTCTTTATGCGAATCAATATCCCTAACTTTACGTAAATCACTAAGAAACTTTTCTCTTGCATGGGCATTAGCTTCGATTGTCACATTATTTAGTACTTGCTTTATTCGATCAGCAAAAGTTCCCTATAATACATTTTTTGAATTAAAATTATTAAAACTTTAAAAAATTACAAAAGAATCGCTTCGCCCTTTTTTTAACATTTTCTGATATTTTAATTCCTGACGTTGTGAATTAGAAGTAAAACATCCTAATTTTGAAGAACGATCAGCAGAAAGTAGAACAGGAGCTAACGTTGAACCTACATCTTCTTTTGATAAAAAATATACAATTAAAGAACATTGTGTTAAAGTTCGCTGAAAATTGGAATAAAATATTTATTTTTATTAAATCTAAAAAAACCTTTAAAGCTTCAATTTGCATTTCGCATTTTTGATCATCAGGAATATCGGGAGGTGAACAACACATAATTATTATATTGTACGTTTGGCCCATTGACTCTCGAACACTGGAAAATAATAAGAAACTATTTATAAAATTATTAAACTAACCCAACATGATAGCAAAGACTCTGGAAAATTAAAATAATTGAAATAAATTTCAAAATAATAATTTTAATTTATTATAAATTTACCGGTTGTTGATGAGTAATCGAAAAGTCGATAAGTGCAATGTCCGCATTATAAAAGCTTTAAATTAAAAAGCCAAATATTTAAATAAAAACTATATTAAGTTAACTTGTCGAGTGTCGAAGATTCACCAAAATCGAGACGATCAAAGTCAATTAGCTAAAGAAATTTGATAGAAAATTTTAAAAATTTTTAAATTAAAAAACCTGTAAATTAACGTTTAATGCAGAAGAGACTGCCTCAATATCTTGACAAGCCATTTCACGTACTTTGAGAAATTTTTGTACTTTTTTATCAATAACTAAAACAGTTTTTAGACGTCTAAGAGAACTACCAATTTTCTCAAAAGAATGAGAAGCTTGTGATTTAATCCCGGAAGTAGAGGTTGATGAAGCATTATTACGAAATGCAGCAGAAGTTGACGGAATTACAATATTTCCACGAGAGGAAGAATCAATAGATTGACCAAAATCCATCATAAAAATCTGAAAATAATATTGAAAAAGACAAAGAAAAAAGTTCGGGGAAAGGTTTTATCCTTCACGACTAATTTTACATGCCGCTTTAGGGTAACGCATTTTTTGTAGTTTCCTATAGAAAAATTTTCAATTTATAGAAAATTTTTCTAATTTTTTGCTTAAAACATTCTTAAAACTATAATCTATGAAATTGTTAGACGAAATTTAAATCTGTTAACTAAAAGTCGAGATATTGGATTTTAAGTCGATTACTTCGGATTTCGATGAAAAGAGTGTGGAAAATTAAGAGAGCGGGAAAAAGAAAAAGAGAAATAGTAAACAAGTAGTTTTGACGCGTGCGTCAACTGACTAAAAGTGCTGTTGTTACAAGAAGAGAAAATTAAAAATGGTCAGCAGCGTAATAAATGACAAAAAGGTCAAAGAGTAGGAAAAAGACAAAAGGGTCAGTGAGAGAATTTCTCTTGTATAAGGGGAACTGTTATATATATAAAATAACTTTGCAACTCGTGAAAACTCGGCGAAAGAAAAAATTACGCTTTAACCAGAACCGGGAGAGGGCTGGAATTTCGAAATTTTCCTGGAAACTTATGAGTGCGCATCCGGGAAAACTATAGACTTTTTGATGCGGGGGTCCCTTCCCGCCGAAACAGCCCCCGCTCCGGATCTATCTCGTGAACGGGAGGGGATAGCGGAAAACTTCTGCTTGGAGGGGGATGGCCCACATTAGTAGATATAGAACCAAAAAAAATTTCTGAAAAAAACTCTAATGGACGTTTTGCTTGGCTAACCCTTTTTAAATGCTGGCATTTTGTCCATGCCACGGGGTAGTGACGAAAAATTGCAAAAGCTATTAAGAGAACGGGGGATATAGCGGGAAAAGTCTGGAAGGGATAATGGGTAATCAGATATGGTGAATTTTTTGGGACAGGTTATTTTGGTGCCGAACTTGAGTGTGGCGCTGAAATGGCCGAATGCAATATAATTTAAAAATATGTTGGAATATTTTGGGGATAATGGGTAATCAGCTGTGGGGAGTTATGTGGGAAAGGTCATTTTGGTGCCAGACTTGAGTGTGGCACTGAAATGGCTGTTTGAATTACAAATAAGTCGGAATTGTCCGGGGATAATGGGTAATCAGTAGAGTGCGGCGCAGGACAGGATCCTGGCAGGATTTTACAGGATCCTGTGGCAAAATCCTGTTATTTTTAGGATTTACAGGATAAACAGGATTACAGGATTTTACAGGACTAGTCCTGTAAATCCTGTCCTGTATAATTTTTTAAAACCAAATCCTGTTACAGGATCCTGTGATTTTTTTCGGATTTTACAGGATTGGTAGAGATACACCAAAATACTACTATTTTTCTTCCTTTTTTTCTTTCGTTGTACTCTCTCTTACTTTTTTCTTTCTCCTTGATTTCTTTGACTCTCTTGCTGGGGAGAAGAGAAAGTATGAAAGATTTATTTATATTTTAATTGGTCTTTCTCTAATCTAAGTGTGGTTAAGTGGATAGAATGCAAGTCTTTTGATTTCTGGATGAAGGTTCGACTCCTTTACAACACACAGATTTTAGCTATAATTCTTTTGTTTATTTTGCTTTAGTTTTAAATTTTTTAAAACAAAAATAAAGGTCAAATTTTCATCTACAGTGCTGGAAAGGTGAATTTTTAGCAACTAGACGCAATAAATTTTCAAAAATTTCGCCTGCGGCGCTGAAAATAACCCAAAACCTGAAATTTTGAAAATTTATCCTTTTCGAAGATCTAACCCGAGATACTAAGATTGGCGGTTCCTGGAGATGAACCGAAAATCTACAATATCTTTCACCAGATACTGCTGAGATGTTAATTTTCTTGCATAATTCAATTCACAACATAAATTACACTTATTGAATTCCAAATTTGAATAAATTTTATCTTATTTTTAACATTTAATCAAAGGATTTACACGTCAAACATTTTTAGACTATTTTTGGGGTAAATCCTGTAATCCTGTACAGGATCCTGTAAATAAAATAACAGGATATGCAAAATTACAGGATTTACAGGACTAATCCTGCCGGATCCTGTCCTGTAAAGATTTTAAAAATCCAGTCCTGTTGCAGGATCCTGCATATGCGGTTTTGCCGCACTCTAGTAATCAGTTATGCGGAATTCATTGAGCAAGGTCATTTTGGTGCCGAACTTGAGAGCGGCACTGAAATGGCCGATTGAATATTTAAATTGCTTTTTTGAGTGGGAAAATGAAGTCGGGAGTTTTGGGTGCAGTTGAGGCATTTGTAGCCACAAGTTTAGACTGCAAAAAGTCTGGGAGCCACTTGAGTCTGGGATGAGTGATTGGGGTGATTTGAGTCAAAAAGTGGTGGTCACATGAGTCAATTTTTGAAATCGGAGAGCAAAACCCGATTTTAATAGCCCACGTTGTAAAGCATGTTCTGGAGGTCCGAAAAACATAAGAATTGTTGGGGGTCCACTTGAGTCTCAGTGAGTTAGAGCCCGAAAAGTGATTCGGACTCTGACGGTTTTTTGACCGTAACTTTTGCGAAAAATTTTTAAAAAATTTTCTGACTTCGGATTCGTTTTCAGGGAGTGTTTTTACCCTATATAAGACATTTTTACGAAAAAAAATTTTTCAAAATTTTTCCAAAGGGGTACCCCTATTGGAATATTTTCCGAAAAATTCAATCGACCTTAACTTTGCGAGTTTTGGTCGAATTTGAATGAATCAAATGTTATTAAATAAAGAAAAAAAATAGCTATTTTATAAGTTAAATTTTTTTGAAAAATATTAAGTTTAGAGGTACTTAGGATCAAAAATCTGAAAATTCGAAAATTTCCGGTTTTTCGAAAAATTTTCGGTATTTTTGCCATGGGACTGGATGGAAAGTATTTTTATTATATTAAGCATAATTTTTGGAACCTTTTAAGTTTTTAAAATATTCAAAAAAGGTTACTTTTCAAAAAGTTATGATTTTTTGAAAATTTGGGCATAAAATCCCATCAAAATTTTGAGAGCCAAAATGGCCTACTACAAAATTAAAGTATGGGGGCCAAATTATATATCATTTGAAAGCCCTTAACGAGAAGAGTCCAAAATATTTTTTGTAAAATTTTTGGATAAACTCTGACCAAGTTGAAGGATGCTAAATTTTCGGTTGAGGTGGTTCACTGGGCGTTTTAGGGCCGAAGGCCCTTAAACGCCGGAGGGTTGCACCACCACTTTGGGACTCACCACGACTTTTAACCCAACACAAACTTTCCAAACATTAGCGGGGCGCGGAGTGTTGCACCACCACTTTGGCACCCACCACGGCTTTTAACCCACCACAAAATTTCCAATCTTTAGAGGGGCGTTTGAGGGCCGAAGGCCCTCAAACGCCGGAGGGTTTCACCACCACTTTTGCCTTCACCACGACTTTTAACCCACCACAACTTCACAAAGCTCATGACGCACATATTCCAAGCAAAAATCTCTGCTAGGACCCTTTCAAAGCCGCAGGCTTTCAACGCCCAAAATATTTTCAATTCCCCCGGCGCGTCTCCCTAAAATATTTTTTTAATGTTTCCCATGTTAATAATTTTCCCCATGATTTTAAAACTGATATGAGCATACTTCCGCTGGTTAGTAACTTATAATACGAGAGGTTTTTGGTCAAATTTTTTCAAATTTTGCATAGTTGTAGCAATATACTTTACTACAATTCTACAAATTTTGAGCTATGAACAAACTTAAATGGCTGAGTTATGAATTTTTGAAAATCGGTGAAAATTGAACTATTTTTGGTCATAACTTTCTTCAAAGTTGTTCGATCACTTTGATTTTGATTTTAATCGACCATAACTGCTCATAATCGTTCAATCAAGACGATTTTGGTCTCATTCTATTGGTCTCGAAGAGCTCTTTCGAATGAGCTATCATGTGTGTAATCGAATTTTTACCCCAAAACTGAGCTTACTCCCCCCTATGGTTTTCCGATTTTCGGGACCTGTATCTCGGTTAAGAAATTTTTCCTAGAAATAAAACTTATGTAATCTTGACAGCTCTACGAGAGGAATCGAATGGTATGTATTACATGTTTCTAGCTCGGACCAGATATATTAGGGTGTCCCATAAAAAATGAGCCACCTCGAATGTGCATTACAAGAAAATCTTTATCTTCACTGTTACTGGTTCATTTGGAAAGATCTATATGTCATTCGATAGCCCATTCTTTGCACTTCCTAGTGGCATTTATATTTTATTTTTATATAGCTCATACGATTTGTTACTGATTTTTGAAAAATACCGCCAAATAATCAAGTTCGCGCGCGCATGCTTAGAAAATTTTAGCTGGGCTTACAGCAGAGCAGGCAACTAAAAACATTAATAGAGTTCTAGTTCAGGATGTTTTCTATAGATCCACGACGAAAAAATGATTCAAAAAATTTTTTGACGATGACACGAGTCTCTAGCGCAACCTAAGCTTTTACGCCTAGGCTCGACGGATTTGAAGCAGTACTCAGAGCCATCGAGAAGAATCCAACCAAAAGTATTTTTAAAATGTTTAAAGTACTCGGGTCTTAATTGTCAGCTATATTTCCGCCATTCACAAAAATTTTCATAATCCTCAGGTTGACGTCAGCGACCACGTTTTTGCATATTGCTCTCTAAAAAATTCAGAAGCTGGGATAGGAACTTCTCATTCATCATGCTTATAGCCCTAATCTTCCCCTATATTATTAATTTTTGTTCGGTCCGCTCAAGCGTTTCCTTCGCGGAATACAACTCAATAATTAGGGGACGTCTGTCAGCAATTTTTTGATATAAATCGGCAAGCTGGCACAAAAATGAAATCTAAAAGCTGCCAGATTTATGGGGACAATGTATTTCATCGAATGGATTGACTTTGATTCATCCGATTCCAATGAAAACATGTTTTTTTAAGGTGGCTCATTTTTTATGGGACACCCTAATACTAAAGCGACCCCTTATATTTTTCGGGCAATGTCAATTTTACATTTTATCATAAAATCCAACAATAATAATTTAACTTATTCTCATATTCTCTTTTACATTTTACCATAACAATCGAGTCTACTAAACAAATTCTAATGGAGTTAAAAGTTTTTTATTAAAAATAATAATTAAAAAACAAACAAATATTAAAATAATAGGGTTAAATAAAATAATGGATCCCAATATATTACACTTAAAAGTAAGACCACAACACAAAACGTAGAGGAGATGTATTACAGACTAATTCACAACACGTGAAAAAATTATTCACAATTTACAAGGGAACATATCAACATGCCACTCACCGATTTTCACAAAACTTATACCATTCGAAAGTTTTTCGAGTAGGTACAGAATCTCATTTTTTTACGTGCCCTAGTTAAAGTATCGCAAAGTTACAAGCATCTAAAGTTCAAAAAAATGTTCCATTTCCTCTTCAAAGCGTTCCTTCCCTCCACTCTCTACTACGCCCTTAAGATCACCTCTCTTCTCTCTTTTCTTTTTCTTGCAGCGGCGACTAGTTAGTCCAAGAAAAAATAAGAGAAGGTAGGCGGCCGCTGCATGTAAAACAAAAGGAAAATAGTGTATAGAGGTGATCATAAGTGTGGAGAGCCTCTTTTTTGAAACTTTAAAAGCTTGTAACTTTGCGATACCTTAACTAGGGCACGTAAAAAATGAGATCCTATACCTACTCAATAAGCTCTTTCGAATGGTAGAAGTTTTGCCAAAATCGGTGAGTGGCATGTTGATATGTTCCCTTGTTAGCTGAAAAAGTGAAATAATCTGATTATTAAATATTTTTTAAGAAGGCAAAAAATGGAGGATATTGAAAACATTAAAATTAGAGTTCAAATTTATTGGAGGTATATTTATACTTTATTTTCAATAAAAAATCCAAAAAATTTAAAAGAAATTTCTGAAAGATCTCAAACTATAGAAATTTTTAAATAAAACCCAGAAATTACACATCAAAATAAGAATTCTAATTTTAAAACATAATATAAAAAATAATTAAAAGGAATAAAACAAGCTGCTTTTTAAATAAAAGTGATGAGTGTAAAGATTAAATAAAATACTTAAAAAACAAACAAAATGTTTAAAAATCAAAATTTTGAAAATTTTTTTAATTAAAATTTTTTTAATTTTTATTATTAGGTCGCGTCATAATTAGTGTCGCTTTTTTCTTTTGTTTATATAATTTTCAAATTTGAACATAGAAATTTGAAATTTTATATATGAATTTGTTTAGGTGTTTTCTAATGAAGCCCAAAATTTTAATTTTTTTGGTACGGTTGGCCTAAAGTTAGGGTCGAAGATATCGAAGTGGTCAAACTGCAGAAAAAATTTTTTTCTTGAAAACTGTTTCGAATTTATTGACAAGTTATATATCATTCGAAAGCTCTTTGAAAGCCCTATTAGACGGCTAATAAACGGCGGGTCTCAATGTCTTACAATATGGTTTTTTGAAAAGGTCGAACTCATAATTCCGGGTTCGACCGAGTTACAGACATGCTTCTTCTGGACCAAATCAAATATAGTATATGTGCTTTCGAATGCCGTTTAGATCATCCCGATCGGATTATTTTACGCAAAGTTAGAAAATTCACGTTTTTGGCGCTAAATGTGTAAAGCAAAAACAGTATACCTTACAATTGCGGCCATAACATTAGACCAATCGAACCAAAAAATTTCAAATTTTGAGTAACAGTTAAAAGAATTTTTTTACAAATTTTCAAATTTCTATGTACACAATTGAAAATTTTATGAGCAAAAAGATTAGCGACACTAAATATGACGCGACCTAATATTATAATTAATTTCTATTAATTTGAATCAGAGCTTTACGACATGGTTTTGCCGATGTATAAAATTATTATTTGCATTATTATAGAGAAAATAAACTTTTTTGGGCTGTACTATAGTATACGGGACGCAAAATTTTGTAACAAAAGACATACCATTCGATTCGTCTCGACGAGCTGAGTCGAATGGTACAACTCTCATGATGCGGAAATTCCTATGAACCGAGATACTGGTCCCTGAAAATCGAAAAACCATAGAGGGGAGTAAGCTCCTCTATGTGATTACCGCGGCTGCTCATAAATTGTTTTCGCTGAATTAATTATTTTGTTGTAATTATAGCTGTAGAATAACGCATGTACCAAAAAGCCAACCAGGGATGGGCTCTCACACGAAGAAGTGATAAAACACTCCCCATAGGTCAAAGTTTGGCGTGTTTCCATCAAACTTCGATCCTTCATAACTTTGTTCATAATCGTTCAATCACGATGATTTTCATGATAGGTCTCGACGAGCTCTTTCGAATGAGTTATTATACACATATTTGAAATTTTCACCCCAAAAATGTGCTTACTCCCCCCTTTGGGTTTTCTAATTTTAGGGGCTTGTATCTCGACTTTTAGGCATTTCCGCATCATGAGAGTAGTACCATTCGACTCAGCTCGTCGAGACAAATCGAATGGTATGTCTTTTGATACAAAATTTTGCGTCCGGTATACTATAGTATATCCCTTTTTTGTTTTCAAACAGAATCTTCTTTGTTAAAAATCAACGGATTCACATATTCAAATCCATCAAATTCCGCTATAATTTTTTAAAATTTTTCCTTTATATAAAACTTACATTGATCGATACGAGCAATAACCTCTGGTTCATCTAAATTAAAGTTAAAATAAAATTTAAAATAAAATAAACCTGGAGTGAGTGCTGGATCCTCATTTGTAAAACTAGTATCAAAACGTTGCAAATCCCTATCACCATTTATATTTGGATTGTAAGGCGGTGTAATGCGACGTTGCAACAACTATTCAAAAAAAGAATAAAAAAGTTTCTTAAATTTTAATAAAAATTAATAATTTAATACTACCAAATCCCAATCAATGCTATTCTTGAAAAATGTATTCGCTTTAATATCATTAAGTCCTTCTTCTAAGTCAGGTTTACATCCCAATCTTTCATTTTGATCTTTGTTCAAAAATCCCTAAAAATATTAAATTGAAAAATTAATAAAACTTTGAGGTCCTTTAGTATATAGACCCCGAGCTCGAAACAGAGATACATATCATTGATTCCTCTCATCGAGCAGAACGAAAATATAACAACTTCTTGCCCGAGGCAAAAACTCACCGAGTTACAGGCAATGCTTGGAAATTTTGATTTTGCTCGTAGTACGAGTATTTTTTCCCCTCGTACTCGTACTTGACCTCGTAGTACTAGTATTTTTTCCCTCGTACCGTATTTAGTGGTACGAGTACGATACGAATACGACTCGTATCTCGTACTTTAGGTACGTTTTTATAACTAATTCGTACCTATGCCTCGTAGTCGCACTTTAGTCATTTTTTCCCCTCGTACTCTACCAGCCTTATTTTTTTCCTCGTAATCTTATCTCGTAGTACGAGTACGAATTTTGGTGCGAGCTTCCAAGCACTGGTTACAGGTCCCTGAAAATCGAAAAAGCATAGTGGGAGTAGGCTCATTTTGGGTGAAAAATTTGAAAATGAGATGATAGCTCATTCGAAAGAGCTCTTCGAGCCGGGTCGAATAGACCAAAACGTCGTGATCACGATTTTGAATAAAGTTATGAAAGGTCAAACTTTGTGGAAACACGTCAAACTTGAATCTATTGGAAGGGCAATCTTTACCAATTGGGGCGCCACCCCAAATAATCGCAGAGGAATAGTAAAAATGTGTTTTTATGGGTTATCGAGGTCGCTGATTACAATTCTGATATTTGTTTTTTCTTATCACTAATCCTTATCATTTTATCACTAATTTTAAAAATCACAGATTTTATCATGGATATTTTCCAAATTATTCAACTTATTAATACAAAAGAATCTGTTATTAAATTTTTACAACAACGTAACGGTCTGTACCCCACTATGCCCATCATGTAATCAGCAAATGAGCGAAAATCGTAGAGTGAGTAGAGGAGATGGCATTGTCTGGCGCTGTTCTTGCAGGCATCAGGGAGCTCCTCGATGCAACGACAAGCACTCCGTCATGGAACGTTTCTTGCCAACTCAAATTTGGAACCCAAACAGTATTTATTACCTAGTTAACAATTGCTATTCTTTTTGATTTTTAAACTTTTTTACCTAAAAATAGTGAAATCTGTGATTTTTAAAATTAGTGATAAAATGATAAGGATTAGTGATAAGAAAAAACTGATATCAGAATCGTCAGCGACCTCGATAACCCCTAAAAACATGTTTTTACTATTCCTCTGCGATTATTTGGGGTGGCGCCCCAATTGGTAAAGATTGCCATTGGAAGTGTTTTTTTATTTCTTACTTTTTAGGCCTATGGCTGGCTGGCTCTTTGTACGTGCGTTATTCTATGGCTAAAATTAAAACAAATAATTAATTAGCGAAAATAATTTAAGAGCAGCCGCAGTAATCAGAAGTGCTTACTCCTCCTATGGTTTTACAATTTTCAGGGGCTTGTATCTTGACAGGTATTCGGCTCCGGGAAGAAATTCTTATATATTCATACCAGCTCGATGAGAAGAATCGAATATTTATTACAAGTTTCGAGCTCGGGGCCTATATACTAAAGTACAACCAAACCTTTAATGCATTTGCAGCACGAACACTCAAATTGCGAGGAATACGTATTTGATTTTCCAAAATAACTTGGAAAAGAACCTTCTGAAGAAAAAAATAAATTCATTTATGAATTCAATTTAAGCAAATTCAAAATGCCTTCGATAAGAAATTATATGTATGGTCTGCCAAAGATAAACAAAAATAAATTCAAAAAACCTCATCATATTCTTGAAAGTTTTCAGCAGGCGCTTGAAAAGGGGAGCGACCAGCCATCATTTCAAACATTAAAACACCCAACGCCCAAAAATCAACACTATGTCCTAAATATTAAATAACATAAATAAAAATTTACAAAGAAAAAACCATAATCTTCGCCACGAAGAATTTCTGGTGCAATATAATTTGGTGTTCCACAAAATGTAGATGTTAAATCATTTGGTCCAATATTTTCTTTACACATTCTTGAAAGAAAAAAATCAAACACGTAAAGAAAACAAACCCAAAATCAGTCAATTTGACATGTCCTTCAGCATCTAATAATATATTATCCAACTTCAGATCACGATATATTATTCCTATAAATGTATGTATAAACTAATTTTAAATTAAAAAAATAAATTTTTAACTCTAAAAATGATAAGTTTTTTATAGAAAACAATAAAAAATTAAAAAAACCTCGAGTATGCAAAAAATGCAAGGCCAAAATTACTTCGGCAGAATAGAAACGTGCATGCTCTTCAGGAAGTCTGTGTTGCCTTTGCATGTGAAACATTAAATCTCCACCAGGAATAAATTCAATTACATAAAAAAGTCGAGAAGCAGTCTAAATATGAAAAATATTAAAATTTTTAAATAAGAAAAACTTGAAAACAAGAGTGTAATCCAACAAGAAATGGATGATTGGAGGCCGTTTCTAACACAGATTTTTCTGTTTGAATCCAGTCAGTGTCCTAAAAATTACTATAATTTTTTGATAAAAAAATGTTAAGACCTCCTCGTCGATGCAAACGGTTTTTTTTATTATTTTAATGGCATAAATTTGTCCAGTTCGCCTAAAAACAAAATAATTTCATTATGTGTTTGAAGTTAAAATTAAATTTTTAACTTTAATTAATAACCTATGCTCAGCTTGAACAACTTTAGCATAAGAACCACGTCCAATCACGGTTAGTAGCTCAAAGTCTTCTAAAGCCATGCTCCATTGAAAATATGCATCGTTCCCATTTCCACTAGTCCCGCCAATTTCCAATAAATTTGTCTCAGCAATACCATTTGTATTAGAAATACAGCTTGTTCGCTCAAGTTGTTGCTGACAATGAGAAAAAATATTTATAATTATACCCAACTGTTAAAATTAACATCCTTACAAACATATGCATAAAAGTAATAAATTTAAAAAAATTTAACAAAAAAAACGTTTAAAATTATAAATTCATTACAATTTCATCCCCTTTAAAAGAAGTCGAGCTCTTCAAAGAGGGAACCTTCTGTTGAGATGGAGATCTCGTACCATTGATTTCTTCATCGACTACTAAAGTCCTCGAACAACATTTTTCAGTAACATATTTATGACATTTTTTGTGAACACACATTCCACATTCCATACAGCGAAAACCTGCATGTCCCAAACCCCAAATAGTATCTTGACATAAAGCACAAATTGTTCGTTTATTCAGTCGTTTAGGCTGGAAACAATGTCCTCGAACAAAATATTTCTTTTTGTGAACCCAACGACGAGCGCCACGTCGATAGACAGTTTTATCCTCGCCTGGACATGGTGCACCTGGCGTCGTAGGCTGACCAAGGAATACATGAACCTAGAAAAATAATTTTTTTGACCCATAATAATGAATAATATAGCTATTAACCTCTAAAAGTCAATTACATAAATTATGTTAACCTTCAATTCAGCATCTCGCAATTCATAGGTCAGTTTTATAGCTTCAACAAGCTCAAGTTGTGAAGAAATTGTGCATGGATCATCTACAATAAAAATAATTAAATATATAAATAAAAAAGAAAAACCTTCATTATCTATCCATTTAACTGTAATTATTTGATTTGTGTCCAAACGTAAAATTTCTCGTAATTTTGAATAAAATAAATCAATTGTAATTAACTCAGCCAAATACACAATAAAAATTTGACGTTCAAAATATATTTTAATTTTAAGTGTTTCTTCATTGTTTAATGTTGAGTCATAAGCCATTTGAAAAAATTAACATAAACACTAAAATATAAATTTAACTGAATAAAAAATCAAAAATTTTTTCAAAAGTTCATTGGATAAAGCCCGATTGGTCGCGGGCCGATTTGTCGTGGGCCGATTGGTCGCGAGGTAATGAAGAGCACTCTCCAACCTTCCTGACTCCCCTTACCTTCATCATGAGCTAACGACGTGACTCGGAGAAAAACTATTACCCTCCTTTGATAAAAATTTTAACTTTTTCAGCAAAAACACACGTTAATAATTTATTACACTTTGTATTCAATGTCTTATCAAATCGGTAAATTATTTTTATCATTTCTACATTCCTTTTTTTATATTTATTGCTTCACAATTTTCTTTTGCAAAATTTTTTAATTATTAAATTTAATTCATTTTTATATTTTAATATCAATTTTATTTTGGATATATTTAAATGTCAGCTTTATTAATTTTATTTATTGTATTAACATTTCTTATTTTTTACAATTTTTATTATAAACGTAAAGGATTGCCTCCAGGTATTTTTTGATTTTTAACTATATTTTGAATAGAAAAATTTATTTTTTAAGGTCCAACCCCACTTCCTTTCTTTGGTAATAGTCTTACATTAATGAAATATCCCCCAGGTGAAGATATTTTTCTTAAATGGCGTCAGCGTTTTGGTCCAATTTTTACCTTTTGGCTGGGAGAAACTCCAATTGTTTGTATTGCTGATTATAATAAAATTGTTGAATATTATCAACGTGGTGGTGAAGCTTTTGCTGGAAGGCACGCAATTGGTATAGTTAGGAGATATTATTTATTAATCTTTGTAATTTTATTAACATTGACACGTATTTTTTATTCATATATTATTCTTGGTTTATTACGCCTCTTCTCGTTCAAAAATTTTTGCTTTTTAATTTCTGAATTTTTGTTCTACTGTCTTTTCATCTCTTTTATTTATTTATTTATTTGCCTATTTTCCTCCAATTATATTTTTTAATTCTAAGGGATTAGGTTTTTCATTAAACTTAACTTTTTATATAATTTAATAGAAGAATATGAACGTATTATTCGTGGAGGAATTTATGGTGTTTTACAAACTGAAGGAGAAATATGGCGTGAACATAGACGTTTTATTTTACACATATTTCGTGATTTTGGAGTTGGAAAAAATGTTATGCAAGAAAGGGTAAAGTTTTATTAATTTAAATAATATATATTTTTAAAAAGATTTTAACAGAAATATCTGAAATGTTTAAATATTTGGATTTTGAATTAACTGAAAATAATAAAGAAGAGAATGAAATTGACATTGTTAAGCATTTAGAACGTGCAATAAGTTCAATAATTAATGTTTTACTTGTTGGATTTCGTTTTGATGAAGAGGTTTTATTTAAATATTTTTTGTTTCAAAAATTTTCAGCATGAACATCAATATCATAAATTAAATAACCAATTATGGCGTTTTAATAATAGAATGCAAAGTTTTGCTACAAATTTATTTATGTGGCGTCCTGATATTTTTAAATCTTTTCCTTTATGTAAAGATGCATATAATTTAGTTAAAAATACTCATCAATCCTTTTTTGAATTTTTTCAACAACAAATTGATCAACATTTGAAAAAAATAAATTCTGATAATTTTTTAAATGATAAAGAAATGTTACCTTCACCAAGTGATTTTATGGAAGCTTATCTTCGACAAAAATTACGTTATGAATTAAATGAAGAAAACAGAGAGGAACATTTATTTAGGTATATCAGAGTTTTTATAATAAATATATTCTTTTTAATAAATTAAACAATAATTAACAACAAATAAGTATATTTAATATATTTTTTAAAGTTTTGAACATCTAAAGGCTATTCTTTTTGACCTTTGGATCTCTGGACAGGTTTTTATTTATTTTAATTTTTAAATAAATTATTTATTTGTTAAAAAAGGAAACAACAACAACCGCTTTATCTTGGGGAATAGCTCTTTTACTTCATAATCCATCAGTTATGGAAAAAGTTCAATTAGAGTTGGATAATCAATTTGGAAATGAAAATAATTTAATTTGTTGGTCTGATCGCTCTTCTTTACCTTATACTTGTGCTGTTGTTAATGTATAAATTTTATTATTATTAATAAAAATAATTAAAAAAATTTTTTTAAAGGAAATTCTACGTGTTGGAAATGTTGTTGCTCAAGATTTTCCACATAGAATGATGAAAGATATAAAAGTTGATAAATGGTTGTTACGAAAAGGACAGCCAATTGTTGCACAAATTTCAGTTGTTTTAATTGATCCAAATGTGAGAGAGAAATAAAAATATTTTTTTAAAAAAATTTAATTAATTTTTTAGTTATTTTCTGACCCAAAAAGTTTTTGTCCAGAACGTTTTTTGGATGAAAATGGAAATTTAAAAAAATCTGATCATTTAATTCCTTTTGGTCTTGGAAAACGTCAATGTTTGGGAGAATCATTGGCTAGAATGGAATTGTTTTTATTTTTTGCTAATATTTTTAATTTTTATAAGGTTTGTATTATTTTAAAATACTTGAATTAATTTTAAGATATCACCTGGTAATCTAATGCCTTCATTAAAGAGAGAAATTGGTATTCCAGTTCTTTGTCCAAAGTTTACCTGTAAAGTAATAAAAAGAAGAAAATAAATGAATTTAGTATAACTAATTTATAATTTTTATTGTTTTTTTGTTCAATTTTAATCATATTTTTATTTTTTAAAATTAAGATAAATATTAGTAGTGACCCTGATAGCGACATTAAAAGTTTACAAGAATTATATATTGAAATTCTAATTCCAACTCAAAATCAGAAAGATAATTATTATTTAATTATTATATGTTGGAACAAAATTGGGATTTATTTAGAATGTATTCTGAACAATTTAAAAATTTAGAAAATTTCATCAAAAATGTGAATGATTCTACAGAAGTTATACGTAATCAGAATATCTACATAAATAAATCCCAATTTTGATCCAACATATTAATAATTAAATAATAATTATCTTTCTGATTTTTAGTTGGAATTTCAATATATAATTCTTGTAAACTTTTAATGTCGCTATCAAATGCCTAAAAATAAAAGAAAGAATTAAGTTTTGTTTTTAATATCTGTAAATTATTTTCAAATATATTTTATTTTCTCGTTTTTTTAATTCTTTCATATTCCTTGGTTTTTATAATTTTTATTTATTTATTTTACTATTTTTGGTAATATTAAAATTAAAAAATAAAAAAAGATTTTGGTCAATTATTTTATTATTAAACAGTTTTTTTATTTTTAGCTAAATTTTGTGTTTATTTAAATATATATTTCCGCTTATTTTCACACAAAAAAAATTATTTTAATTATTAAATTTATTATTTAATTTTAAAACTTGTTAAAATAAAAAAAGTGAAATATAGTAATAATATATAATTCTGAGAGAATTAAAAAAATAAATTAATTAAAATTATTTTATAAATAAATAAATTTGTTTTTCTAGGCAGAATAAAAGTTATAGGCTTTATACATATTTTTATTTTCTTTTTTAATTTTAAATTTACATTTAAACACATTTTTATTATTTTTAATTTGAAAAGGACATTCTCCTATAATTACTCTAACATTTTTGTTTTTCTTTAAAAATAGTATATAAAGTAAAAACTTTTTTTTTTTAAATATAAAATTTAATTTTATATTTAATTTATTTACCTATATTTTTAATTTTGAAAATAAAAAAAAATAAAATGTTTTTTTTTATTTTAATTATATCTAAATATTTTAATAAAAAATATTTTTTTTTATTAAAATATTTATTTATACAAATATTTTTTTTAATTTTACAATTAAGCAAGACAAACTGTCCAAAAAATATGGAAATAAAAAAGTTTAGTTTTCTTTTGTTTTTTATTTATTTTAGGTGCACTCCAACTGAGAAAATAATAATAATTTATGCTTAATTTCCTTTTTTTAAATCTCTTTTTTTTAATAAAAATAAAAACTATTAAAAATGTTTATTTTTTACTTAAATAAAATATTTTTTAGGTTCTTATTTTTATTAAATTTTTTATAAAAAATAAAAAAATTGTTTAATTCACCGAAAAAATATTTAGATATAAATAAAATTTTTTTTAATTATTTTAACTTTTTTATAATATATTAGGTTAATTATAATTATTTTTTTAATAATTTTAAAAAGAAAAAATTTTAAATTTATTATTTTAAATAAATAATATAAAAGAATTATTTATTATTATTATTACCAAAAAAGTGTTTAAATTCTTCCTTTTTTCTTCCTCAAGGGAATATTTATAAAATATATTATTTATTGGATTCTTTTTTTTAATACTTTAAAATTTTCAAAATATATTTAAAAAAAAAAGAAAATATAAAAATGATTAATATAAATTGGGGGAGACTTTTATTTATTTATTTATTTTAATAGTTTTAATTCTCATTTCTCTTCTTTTTTTATTTTATTTTAAAAAATTAGTAAAAATCTTTTTTACTTAAATTTTCTATTAAAAAATGGTCAATTTTGAAAATCACAATTTTGTTCACTTAATAATTTTAATTTTATCAAATAATTAAATAAAATTAATTACAATTTTAAATTTAATTTTTTTTAATATTTATCTAATTAAAAACATTTTTTTGTTAAAAATATTTTCATTTCAAAATTTGATATTTTTTTTAATTTTTAGATTAAAAAATTATTAATTTTATTTTTTTTTTAAAAAATGATTTTTCTTTCATTTAATATTTTTTTAATAATTTATTTAATTAATGCTTTGCCCTTTCGAGAACATCAAAGTGAGAGAAGTATTAATAATAATGAAGAATTTATAGATTCAAATAATAATGATATTGATTACGGTATTTTTAATTAATTAAATAAAATATAATATAAATTTTATTTTATTTATATTATTTTTTTTATTAAATTAAAAAATAAAAAGTTTAAAAATAATTAGATTAAAAAAAATAATTTAAATAATTTTTTGAAGGTATTTTACATATTTTTCATGACAAAAAACCTGAAAGTGAAAGTACCACAGACAAACCATTTCCAGCCTTTGATTTTATGATTAATAATAAAAATGAAGAAAAGAAACAATTTAATAAAGTTTATTTTTTTTAATTTTAATTTTAATTAAATATTTTTAAAAAAAAAGGAAAAATCAAATATTAAAAATATAAATAATAATTGTACTAATCAAGTCCAAATTATTGATAAATTATTAAATGGAACAGGATATAATAAATATAGAATACCAGGTAATTTATTAATTTAATTTTTATTATTTGTTATTTTAGCTGAAAATGGTGTTGATGTTGGTATTGAATTTTGGATACAAGTAATTTATTTATTGAATTTATTTAAATTTAATTTTTTAATTTTAGGCAATAACAGAAATTAATGAAATTACAAATGATTTTGAAATGGATATTTATATTAATGAAGTAAATTAAATTAAATTTAAAAATATTCTTAAAAATTAAAAAGCAATTGTTTTACTAATTTTATACTTTGAAGGAAAGAAAAAGAAATTAAAAAATAAGTGAAGAATGAAATAAAAAAATAAAATTTTTATGTTTTAAATTGTAGACAAATTGTTTTTTTATTTCTCAAAATTAACTTAAATTTAATAGTTTTTTATTTTAAAATATAAAATTAATTTTTTTTATTTATTTATTTTATTTTTAGATGTGGCTAGATCCTGCGTTAAACTTTGAAGTAAAGATTTTTAATTAATTAAAAATTAATATTTTTAAATTAAAGCATATGAGTCCCTGTAAACAAAATTTAACATTAAGTCATCAAGTTTTAGAAAAGTTTTTTTTTTAATTTTTAAAATAATATTTTTTTTAATTTTATAGACTTTGGTCACCAAATTCTTGTTTTATTAATTCTAAAGTTGCTCAAATACATAATTCTCCTTTTCAGTTAAAAATTATTTTTTTTTTTAATTTTTATTAAATTTTAGAAATATTTTTTTAATGTTATATCCAAATGGAACACTTTGGGTTAATTATGTAATATTTTTTTATTTTTTTTATTTAAATTTATTTTTTAAAGCGTGTTAGAATTAAAGGACCTTGTGCTATGGATTTGTTAGTTAATTAATTAATTTAATTATTTTTTAATTTTAAAAAATTAAAAAGGACAAAATAAATTAAATTAAGTAATTTAGGGTAAATATTTAAATAGTATAAAAAATTAAAAAGGACAAAATAAATTAAATTAAGTAATTTAGGGTAAATATTTAAATAGTATTTATATAATAAAAAAACTCTGACTTAAGCCTTAAATAAATTAAAGCAATTTCCAAAATTTATCCCAAGTTTTGCCACTCTTACGAGAGCAAAAGCTTTTTTGCAAACCTCAAACTTGGGTAATTAAACCAAACAATAAGTAAAAATTAACTTTAATAAGAAAAATAATAATATAAATTTTAAATAAGAAGTAAAAAGAGAAGAGATAAATTTTTATAAAATTAAAAAGAGAAAAATTACATTCTCTCTTTTATTTTATTATTTCTCTCTAACTAAATGGGAATATTAAAAATTTAAAAAATAGTAGTAATTTATAAAAATATTTTTAAATATTTTTAAATTAAAAAAAGATCAAATTTTCCAATGGATATACAAACATGTCATTTAATTTATGAAAGTTTTAATTATAATAACCAAGAAGTTCGTATGCGTTGGAATCCAGCTAATCCAAATCCAGTTTATCCTATTGGAACTATTTTATTACCTGATTTTAATTTAATGAATATACAAACATCTTTAGTTGTTGAGGTTTTATTTTTTAATATTATTATTCTTTTAGGTTTTGTTTAATATTAAAACTTTACTTAAGTTTATTATTTAAACTTGGGAATTAAGTTTAATATTAAAATTTTAATTATTCCTAGATTAAGCTTAATTTTAATTTAAACTTGAATTTAAAATTTAATTTAAGTTTTAAATTTAATATTAATTTAAAAATCTCTTTTATCTACTTTAAGTTGTTTTCTAAGCAGAAAGAGAACATAGGGCAACTTCTCTTTTATTTATTTAAAAAGAAAATATTATCTAGAAATAATTTAAAAATTATTTTAAAAAATTAGAAAATAGATTTAAAAATAAATAGAGAACAGATTTTAAAAAAAATATTTAATTATTTAATAATTAATTATTTTTAATTTTTTAGCCTTATCCTGCAGGAATGTGGGTAAATTAATCAAAAAATATATTTATATTTTTTTAAAAAAGGATGAATTACATGTTAAATTGTCTTTTGAAAGGGTATTTTTTAATTATTTTATATTAATTAATTAATTAAATTATTTTTAGAGATATATTTGGTATTTTTTACAAGGTTATTTACCTACATATTTATTAGATATTTATAAATTAAAATAATTTTAGCTTATGTTCCAACATATTTGACTATATTTATTAGGTATTTATTAAAATATTTATAAATAAATAATTTAATTATTTTTTAGTTGGGTATCCTTTAGCCTTGGCCCAAAAGCAATTCCAGCAAGAACTATGGTTAAATAAAATAATTATATTTTTTAATTTATTTATTTTTATTTTAGCTTGGTGTCAATGCTCTTTTAGTCTGTTAAATTATTTAAAAATTAATTATTTTATTTTATATTTCTAAGGCAATGATCTTCCAATTTGGCAATATTATGAGGTTAAATATTTTTAATATTATTTATTTATTTTAAATTAATAAAATTATTTAAAAAATTTTAAAAAAAAAGTAAAATTGTTAAAAAATTTGAAAAACAATTTATTTATTTTAGAAATCTACCCCGTGTTTCTTATGTAAAGGCAATAGATGTGTGGATGCTTGTAGCAATGTCTTTTATTTTTTGCAGTTTTTTATTAATAATTTTTAAATAAAATTAATTTTTAGGTTTATTAGAATTAGCAATTGTTGGCTTTAAAGTAAGAGAAAAAAGTGGAAGAAATAATAATGGAATTAATAGTAAATATTTTAATAGATTTAGACATTAAAACAAAATTTATAAATAATTTTTAAAAAAATGTTTAAACACTGTTTTCTTACTAAAAATAATTTTTAAATTTATATTTAAAATATATATATTTTTAAATAAATTAATTAATTTTTAAGTAAATAATAAATGTGTTACAAATATTATTGGAACAACAACAACCTCTTCTTTAGAAGTCAGAAAAGCTTTAAAAATTTGGAAATTTCCAACAATTTTATGTACAAATAATAAAAAATTAAGAAGAAAAAGTGATTCTGAAGAATTAAATAATATTGGAGAAGGAGATGATTTGTCACCAAAATTTGGCCCAGCAGCTGCTTTACAAAGTGGAGAAAGACGTTTTATGTTCCCGTATCTTTTTTTTAATATTTTTTTAAATTTTAAATTTTAATTTTTTAGTGTAAATAAAGAATTAATTGTTAACAATCTTTCAACAAACAGTTCATCAATACCTCGACAACATAAATATTTTTTATCTTTATTTTCATATTTCTTAATGCCTTTTAAAATTATTTCAACACCTTTAGCCAATGCACAACCTGATACTATTGATAAAGTTTTTTTTTTAATTTTTTAATTTTTTTAAAATTATTTTATAGCTATCAAGTATTGCATTTCCAACAATGTTTGCATTATTTAATTTAAGTATTTTTATTTTTAAAATAATTTTATAATTATTTTTATTTTATTGTATTTTTTAGTGTCACATTTTTACTTAAAAAAATATTAATTAAATTAAAAATAAATTTTTATTAAAAATTTAATTTTTAATAAAAATTAATAAAATAAATATATATACATATTTTTAATTTATTTTTATTATATAAAATTATTTTTATAAAAAATTCATTTAATTATTTATTTTCTCTATCCAATGTCATCGTATTTTTCACTTTTAATAATTTAAATATTTTAAATTTAATTATTTTTAAAACATTTTACCATATTTATCCGAACTCATTTTTGTCCAAAAAAGTGAAAATTTTACATTTATTATTATAAAAAAATGTTTGATTAACTCTCCGCTACTGCAAATTAAAAATAATTTTATAACCTTTCTCTCCAAAAAAATTAAAAGGAATTAATTTTTAATTTATATAATTCAAAAAACAAATAAAAATAATTTTAGTTTAATTTTAGATTGTTTATTGGTCATATTATGGAAGAAAAGCGGCTGAAGCAATTACACAAACGTTGTCAAATGGAGGGGCTATTTTTACTAATTGATTTATTTTTATTTGTTTTTTTATATAAAAATAAAGTTAGTTATAAAGAATTTTTTTTTAATAATTTTTTATGCAATAAATTAAAATAAAATTAAAAAATAAATTATTTTTCACGTTTGAAAAAATATTTTATTAAAATAATTGTGAAATTTTTTTGTTTGAAAATTCTAAAGTGATCTTTTGGATAATAATAAATATCTGGGAAATTCAAGGAATAGAGCAAAAATATAGGGAAAATAATGATATTTTAAAAGAAAAAAATGAGAATCTAGGATAGAAGTAAAATATATATTTTTATTTTTAGGGGAGAGTGATGCGCAATTGTGTGAATCGATTAACAATTGAGAAATTGTTAAATAAACATAAATGGGTTGGAAATAAAATGAAAGACTTCTTTTATTTGTTTTTGTAAATTTATGGTAATCCACTTAATGAAAAGTCAAATTACGTTGTAAAAAATCTGAAAAAGTTTACATATTTAAAAAAGAATATATATTTAATTGGTACTTTTTGTAATATTGTCAATTATAGTATCTTTTTACTGCTCAAATGACACCACAGTGCTAACAACAAAATGACTTCCTTTCTCCCTTTTGACTAAAATACGACTGGAAGAAGATTACTTCTCTCTCCTTTTTTCTGCAAACTCTAGCCCTTACACTACTTTTCTTCGTCATCGCCCCTACCTACTTTGTTGCTTATTCTTTTTGTACCCTTGCTTATTATTCTGCCACCTTCTCCCGTTATGCCTTCAATATCTTTCAAACAACCATTCTATTCTCAAAGGAGAGAAAAGTCCCATTAGTTCCTCTTATCCCATTCCAGTTAGAAAACAACAGGCCTTACACTCAATTCTCTTTTTGCACACAAGTCTTTCTCATCAAAAATACAAAGGCATTCTCGAGATATCCCACAGCTAATGTCCAGCAGTCCCTTACTCATCACTTGCTTTTCCTTTGCACCAAATTGATGTGTTTATTTGTCTGCTATCCGGCCATCGTCCTTACTCTGACTCGACCTCTCCTTACAACTACCCCTATATTTTACCCCTTACCCTTCCTAAATCGTTACGCTCGCATTCCCTTCCTTCTTGTGTTTTCCCGTCATCTCTTCTTGTTCTTCCACCGCCAATTTTCTCCGTCTTCTGTGTCCTTCTCCTATCAGTCACAACCACCACCGCTTCACTCACCCGACCGCCCAACACCGACCCACAAAACAGCCACACACCCATCTTTTCCAGCCCCACCCACCCATTTTACTACTAGTATTTCCCTTACCCCCAACCATTTCGCCTCACAACAACACACAAGTACTTCTTTTTCCATCCGCTCCCCCAACACTTCCCCCTATTTTTCAATTTCTCAACCACTTCTACTCCTCATTTTTTCCTCTTATCCACTGCCCTAGACCGATCGACAATTCTTCCGCTGAAAGCGTCACCCCCAAATATACTTCCACCAACTACCACCATTCTTCGCATCCGTCGTTCTTCATCTTTTACAAAGCCCCAAGCCTTAGTGGCGGGGTCTCTCTTTTCATTACACCCTTTGTGCCCTTATTCAACCCTATTCTGCAACGACGTGTGCTGATGCAGCTTGGCCCTTTCCACCGTGAAGGGGATTCCTTTCCCCCAATTTTCCTCCTCTGTTGTGGAACCTCACTCGCCCTTGTCCCTTGCACTTTTTTACATCTAACACGGGCCGAAAAACGAACTTATGGTCAACGGTCTTGGCACCTTTAAACAATTAATTTAAAAAATATTTTTATAGTTAAGTATAATTAAACAGTTTTTACTGGAAATATATCAAAATAATAAAAGAAAAATGTCGTGGAATCTCTTCAGCGGAATGGGAATGATGAATTTTAAGTAAGTAAATTTTCCTCTGCTGCCAATTCATATAGGGAGTTGATCTTTTGGGTTAATTATGAATTGGGGAATTTAGTTGATAAACTAAATTTTTCATAACTTTTTTTAGCCCCGGTGCAATTCCTTTCCCAGCACATCAGCAAATTGTTACCATGCAACAAAATGCACAACAACTTGCTGCTCAACAACAACAACAACAGCAGCAGCAACAAGCTGCTCAACGGCAGCAGCAACAACAGGTAATTAAGAGAGAACCCACAGTGCCATCTTCAATGGCAACACAGTTGACTGGTAGTCAACAACAATCGAATAGCAGCAATACTTCGGCATCCGCAGCAGCGGCGGCCGGTAATAAGAAAAGTGAAAGTTTATAAATTAAATATTTAAATTACTTTTTTTTAATTAATTTGAAAATTACCGTTTTAAAAGCTAAAAAAATGCTGTAATCCATCACATAAAGTTCAAATTAAATGAAGTTAATCCGTTGGTTTAGTGGTTATGTTTTTGTTTATCCTCAATTTTGCGAAAGTTCGAGTCCTCGTTCGTCCAATTTGTTTTTATCGCTTTATTTTGCTTAAAAATGTAGCTAAACTTTTATCAAAATAATTTTGATAAAGGAATATTATCATTCAGCTTCTGCCGCTCAAAACATGGAATTTGTGGCTACTATTCAAAACAAAGATTTGCTTGAAGAATTGAAGGTACAAAGTCAGGCAATTGTTCACAAAACTATTACAAATGGAACACCAGATGGAAAACAACAAATGATTAGGTGTTAACTTATTTTTTTAAAATATTTATATAAAATTGTTGCAAAGGCACTACCGCTGCAATCGACATCGCCATCAAGAGAAATGTCCATTTAAAATGTTGGCAATTCAATCTGAAGATACAACATTTAAGGTTTTCAAAAGTGGTGAACATAATCATGCTGTTGTGCCGTCAGGTGCATAAATATTTTTATAAAATATCAAAAAAAAAATATTGAAAATATTTCTGATTAATTAAATTTTATTTCATAATGCGACTTCAAATACAACAACTTCAATTCCATTTTACAGGTCGGGCGCCTTCATGCCGGGCCCAGGGTGGGTGGGGCTAATTGCTCCCAGATCCCTTTGTGAATCGTCCGACAATTGTCCCATTTTATTTGCAGGCGGACAAAGAACTAATTGGATTCCAATGCAAACAGTCAGGACTGCAGATGAGTTGGAGACACTTAGGCAGGTGTGCAAATTAAAATAAAATATATTTAAAAAAATATTTTTTAAATTAAGGGTCAACGTGTGACTGTTCACAAAACGACATTTCATGGCAAGAATCGCCACTTTCGTTGCAATCGGCATAGGCACAATGAACGTTGTATGTTCAAATTGTAAGTATTTTTATTTAACATTCTTTTTTAATTTTTTATTTCAGACTAGCAGTGACTGAAAATACTGGAGTGATTAGTGTATTTAGATCAGGAGAACATAATCACCCAATTCAGCAGATCTCTAACTGCGTTTATTAGATATAAAAATGAAAAAATAAATGTGAAGCTGAGAGAGGAAAAATAAAAGAAAAATAAGTAAGGGAGTAAATTGGGCAATGGAAAAATGAATTTTCCTTTTCCGATAGGATTCGTTTTTCGTGTTCAAAATCATTTTAACAAATTAATAAGTTTTATATTTTAGTATTTTTTAATACTTCCAATAGTTTACTTGGCTTTTTTCTTTCCTCTCTCCCTATTTGCATTAGAAAAATAAAATGACTTTTTTGCATGTTTTTGGTGCTACTCATTGCTTTTGCATATGTGTGCCCTCACGCCAATAAAAAAACATTTAATAAATTTTTTAATTTTAGAAAAGACAATTTTATTTAATAAAGCTTAAATTAAGATTATGCTTTAGTATTTTATTTATACAAGTTTAAAATAGTTATTTAAACAATAATATATTAAAAATAAAGAACTAAAGCATAAACTAAATTTATTTTGAATTCTATTAATAAATATTTTTTGCGAATTTTTAAATATACTACTACTACATTTACTTTTTAAATTTATATATATTTTCCACAAATTTAATTTTTTTATTGCAGGACGATACTTGATGAAAATTTTGTTTATATTAAATTTATGAATATCTTTATGTTTTTATTTATTAATTATCTAATAATCTGAAATCAGAAGGTGAAGAGGATTCTAATTTTGTACCCTCAAGGAATTAATAAAATATTAAATTTCTTTATAATAAATAAGATAAATATTCTCTTGTTGATCATCCTGCTATATCCCTAATTATACAATCAATAAACCATCTTTTCCCATTTTAAAAATTTTATATCTCTAATATTATTATCTATTTTTGCACTTATTTTTTTAAGAATTATATACTTAAATAAATATTTTCAGTTGTAGTATTGTTTAAGTTGATTAATTAATTTTATTGGATTTAATTAAATATTTTAAACTTGAATATTACCCACTAGATCAAAATTATTTAAAAATATATTAAAATGATTTAGCAATAATATTTTAACATTTTTTAAAATTTTCAAGTAATTTTAATTTTATTTAATGAGAATTTGACAATACCTATTTACAATTCATTTTTTATATTTATAAAAAGTTTAAACATTTTTGTCTTTATATTTAAATTTGTTCTTTAATTGTTTTTTAAAAAATTTTTAATGAACATAAATTGTCAAAAATATTTTTTAAATATATTTTTAAGTCAAAATGGTTCCATATTTTATTATTTAAAAAATAAATAAATGTGCTGCATTTTTTCATCCTTAAAAACCCAATAAGTGGATGATTTATTACTTTTCTTAAATGCAGGAGAAAGTCCGCAACTATTATCCGCAAACATTTATTTTTCCCACAAATAATAATTTTTTTATGAAATTAAAAACGATATTTTGGTGGCATAAAATCAACAAAATACTTTCTAGAATAGGCAATCCTTAACAATTGGGGCTCCACCTCAAATATTCGCAGTGGCATAGTAAAAATGTGTTTTTAGGGGTTATCGAGGTCGCTGATTACGAATTTGATCTTATCACAAATCCTTATCATTTTATCACTAATTTTAAAAATCAAAGATTTTATCATGGATACTTTCCAAATTACTCTGCTTATTAATAAAAAAGAATCTGCCATTAAATTTTTACAACAACGTAACATTTTACATTGTACCCCCACTATGCCCAGCATGTAATCAGCAAATGAGCGAAAATCTTGATAAAATCTTTGATTTTTAAAATTAGTGATAAAATGATAAGGATTTGTGATAAGATCAAATTCGTAATCAGCGACCTCGATAACCCCTAAAAACACATTTTTACTATGCCACTGCGAATATTTGAGGTGGAGCCCCAATTGTTAAGGATTGCCCTAGAATATCATTAAATAAATTTAATTTTTAAATTTAAATTAGTGAAACACTATAAGTAACTTAATATATATAAAATGAGTAAATAAAAGATCAGTTTTTCCTTTTAACTACCTTTAGATATATTTTAAATAAAATAATCCTTTGTAAAAATATTATTACTTGCGAACTTTAGAAAAATACCGACGTTAAATTTTTTCCTTTTTTAATCATTTTCTTTTCATTTCTTTAATTCACTTACTAATTTTTTTATTTTTTAGTTTTTCTAGTTTAAAAAAAATATTTAATGAAAAGTAATAAAAATCTTTTGTGCAGAATCATTTTTTTTTGGTTTTGCGATTTGAATCTTTATTCACTTTTCATTCCCAGTACTATAATTTTGTTTTTTTGATCTTTTAACTGAGAGATAATTTGGGTGTGATTCTTTGTAACTTCCTTTTCATGGGATGGGAAAGGTGGTAACAATTGTTGAGAAAATTATTTATCATCCTTTGTACAAAAAGTTACATTCATTAACTATGAAAGAATTTTTAACAAATTTTGCTCTAATATTAAGATTTTTAAATAAAACCAATTTTTTTATTATCAAATTCTTTTTTTTCAAGTTTTATTTTTATCTTTTTTAAATCTTTTTGTTTGTATGATTAATTTTATTTTTACTGAATTGACTAAAGATTGTTTTTCTAATTCCTATTTAAGTTTAAGATATTTAAGAAAAGGAGAGCAAAGACTGAGAGAGTGTTGAAAAAGGATGTCTTTTAAATCTTCCGATCACTTTATTTATGGGTTAAAATACTCCTTTTACCCAATCTATCTTATTTTAAATTTGCATTTTCCTTTTCTGTTCCCAATTTATTTATTTATATACATATTGTCCCTTGCCCTTCAAAAAATTATATAACCTCGCACAGAATTTACTTAAGCTAAATAACTATGTAAAGTCTAATTTGGCAGTTTCTTAGTACTGTTATGTAAATTTAGACTCTAATGTGTGCACATAAATCAATAATGGTTTGGTCAGTTTGGTTTGTTCTTTTCTTCCAAAAAATAGGCGTTCTTTTTTTATCAATATAGGCAGAGCAGTATGAGAGAAGCGATGAGTTGGAAATGAAGAGTGACCTATTCATTAACTACATAATTTATTGGGTCCACTCCTATAGATCGAAACCCTATAGATCGTATGAACCAATTTGTCCAATCACCAAAGCGGTCAAATCACTTAAAACAATTTGGTCCCTTCAAACTTGGACCTATTGGGAGTGTTTTATTACTTCTCCATTTTAGAGCCCATGGCCAGTTGGTTTTCGTGTAAACTTGGACCTATTGGGAGTGTTTTATTATTTTACCATTTAAGGGATTCGACCAATTGGCAAATTTGATCAATAGGGTTTCGGCCTATAGGGGTGATCCCAATTTATTAATGCCACTCACTGCATATTTTTTATTGATTTTTGTTCTCTAACTTCACTTTAATTTTTTCTAATACTATATAAGCCTGTTATCATTTTATTTGAATAACTTTGAATTATCCTTTTTTATGTTCTTAATTTTACAATTTTTAATTTTTAGATAATTTTATTTCCACTTTTTTGCTTCATTCTACTATACAATTATTTCTGCTACCATTTTATATTTAACAATATTTGGCAATGACATCTGCGAAGGAACAAGATACCATTCTTGCTCGTAATTAATTAATTTATTTATTTTGACTGATTTTTAATAATCAATTTACAGAAAAAGTAACCAATACGGGGACTGCTCCAACAGCTACACGTCTTGCTGTTTTGTTAAATGGTTACCAGATGGATATCGGCAAGGCAGTGCAACAAGTCTATCAATTTGAATTGAGCTTTGTTGGAGAGCGAAATGTTCAAGTTCAGGGCCAGTCTCAAATCAAAAAACAACAATTTGAACGTGGACCACGCAACGAGTGAGTTTTGATTTAGGATTGTCTTTCAAAATTAATTTAAGTGAATCAAAGGAGACTCGTCGCCGTCTAATCTGGGGTCTTTTTCAACAGTTGCTTGATACGAATAAAGAATTCTTTGGAAACAACAAGAAAATTTTTACTTATGACTGTGCTCTTCTGCTTTTTTGCGTCAATGATTTGCGTATGAAGCCTGGAGATAAAAGAGAGTTTGTCCTTGATGTTGACAGGGTACTTTTTTGTCTAAAAATCTAAATATTCGGGAGAATGGTTCATTTTTGCCATATGTATCTTATTATTTTTATGATAAATTTGAACAAAGTTTTCCTCCCCGAATGTTTAAATTAAATATTTATAATTAAAGTATTTTTTAGAACGCACTTGAAGATCGTGCGAAGGCTTATATCAGAAATACAGAGCGCATTGTTGCATGTTTACTTCGAACCGAGACAGTTATTTTTTTGTTATTTATTTATTTATTTATTAATTCAGGTTAATCTCTCAAATGCCGCTCAAGCCTACATACAAGGTGACCGATCCGTTGTTCAGTTCTTGGAATTGCTGTCATCGCAACATATGTTCGAGAAGGGAAAGCACTACTCTTTTGGAAACCGGCTGTATGATAAAGAGAGTACATTTCAGCTGCAGGGTGTTCCTCAAATTTTAAAAAGTGGAATGCAAAAGAATGTAGGTTACAAAATTTTTCGCCTGAGAGAATTAATTTCTATATAAGATGTAATTTTTCCTAAAAAAATTGATGAAAAATATTTTAGGTTCGATTTGTTGGCGAGAACAAACAGAATGCTATGCCAATTCTGCAGTTGGATCGTCAGTATTTTTTAAATCTTACAAATTTTTTATTAATAATTTTTAGCAAAAAAATCTGCATTCTTTCCTGGAGTTGAAGTGCTGCAATTTGTTTGTGAGTTGATGAATTGTCGTACACCTGATGATCTTAATATGGGGAGACAGTTTGATCAGATAAATAAGCAAGTTAAAGGTTATTATATTTAAAAAAATTTTTTTAATTAATTTTCATTAAAAAGGTCTTGTCCTTCAAACTACTCATCTACCTGAAAGTCAGATAACTTTTGTTAACTCTGGATTAACCAATAAACCTGCCAATGAAATAACGTTTCAACGGGAAGGACAGACAATCAGCGTGGTCCAGCACTTTCAGCAAACATACCGACTTAATTTGCGCTTTCAACGATTGCCTTGTGCTATTCAGAAGGCTGGCTCAAAGGAATCTTTTTATCCACTGGAATTACTCAAGATCGTGTAAGTTTTAAATGTATAGAAAATGATTATTTTGTTTCATAATTTTTATAAACATTTTCTGGATAATTATAAAGACAGTATTTTTTCTAGCATTTTGAAAAAATCTATTTCTATAAATATTTTTTGATTAAAGTCAGGGGCAGCGCGTTCCGATCGACAAACAAATGCCAAGACTAACAGAACAGATGATCAAACAGTGTCAAGTAATGCCTGCCGCTATGCCAGAGCAAATCACGATCCAGCGCGATAATGGAAATCTTGCAAATATGAATCCTTATTTCCAAGCTCATAATGTGCGTATTGACCCGCAGTTATGCAAGACTGAAGCTTCAATGCTGTTTCCGCCAGCAATACAATATAATCCGCCTAGTGATCGAGTCGAGCCAAATCAGTCAGGAGGTAATTATTATTATTTTTGTTTTGATTTAATTAAATTGATAGGACTTGATTGGAAAATGATTGGTGGTGGAGCTCCTCAAAATCGCCGCTTCACTATCCCAGTCAATTGGCCAAAGATTTGGGCCGTGGTTATTGTTCAGAATTGTGTTCAGATGGACCAATGCCAGTGAGTTATTGAAAATTAAAATATTTTTATAAAACTTATTTCCAAGGCGTTTCTGTGAACAACTTGTGAACACCGCTCAAAAACGTGGAATTGGAAATGCCATGATGCCTCAAAGAGTTGATCATTATGAAGAAACTAGCATGTAACTTTTTTTAATATAAATTTTAATTTTTCGTTTAAAAAATTTTATTTTAGGGAGTATGTGAGGGAAAAATTTCAATTCTATGCCGATCATCAATGCATGTTTGTGTTATTCTTTGCAGATGGTAAAGAAAAGGCATATCCTGGAGACTTTCATAATGTAATGAAATATTGCGAGCAAAAATATGGTTAGTTTAGTGACAATTTTTATTTAGGATTTAATTGTTTAAAAAATTAAGATTAATTAGTGTTTTAACTTTTTTAATATTAGATGTACTTACTCAACATGTTGGACCAAAAATGATGTTAAAAGGTGCTGGAGGTGGTGGTGGTGGAGCAATGGTTTTAGAAAACATCATAATGAAAACTAACTTAAAAATGGGAGGATCCAATTACAACATTGTTACTCCCGAAGTCTTTAAACGGGCAGCTCGAAATCAACAGGATGTTTTGTAAGTTATTTTTAAATTTTTATAATTTAAATTATTATTTAAATCTTTTAGTGCTGATATTTGGCTGAGTGGACGGCGAATGTTTATTGGAATTGGAATGTCTCATGCTCCACCACTTAATTTGTATGAACGTCAAACTGGAAAGGCACCTGCAATTCCTACAGTTGTTGGAGTGAATTTTTAGTTTTAAAATAATTATAAACCTTTATGATTTTTTAGATGGCTTACTCAATTGGTCGTGAAATGCTTCGATTGCGTGGAACTTATTGGTTTCAACAAGCTAGAACAGCAATAATTCGTACTGAACAGATGCGACCATTTGTTGAAGCTATCAAAAATGCATTGTATGTTTATGAGACTGCTAACAACGACCAATTCCCAGAACATTTGATTGTTTTTCGTGGCGGAGCATCTGAGGGAGAGTTTAAAAAGGTTACTTTATAATCTTTTTACATTAATATTTTAAATTTTTTAAGGTTGCTTGTTGGGAAGGAGCTGCATTTCTCGAAGCATTTAAAGAAGTTTCCAGCGAACGCGGAGGAAAATTCAACATTCCCGCCATCACAATTGTTGTTTGTCAGCGTCAGTCTAACTATCGAGTTTGTTTTTTATTTTTTAAATTCAGTATTTTCCTTATATTATTATTGTTTACTTTTTAGATTGTTCCGGAACGTATTAATCGTCAAGGAAGAGCACCTGAGCAAAACTGCCAACCTGGAACTGTTGTGGACAAGGGTGTTATGAATGCTGCTCTCACAGAATTTTTGTTGATTCCGCACAAAGCTTTACAGGTTTTTTAATTGATTTGTTTTTTACATCTTTTCAACTAATAATTTTAAGGGAACTGCGCAACCTTTACGCTGTACTGTAGTACACGAATACAGACCGCCTCAAGGGCCTACAGCTCGTCTACCCCCAATTAAATTAGAGGAGATTGAATACATAACATATGCGTGAGTTTTTTTTTATTAAATTTTTTAGTTAATTTTTATCTTATAGCTTATCATACTCTCACGGTATTTGTACCATGTCTACTGCAGTGCCAGGAGTTCTATACTCTGCCGATGCATTGGCCGCACGTGGTCGAAACAATTGGAAAATGCACACGTAACTTTAAAATCTTTAAATTTGATTTTTCCTTTTTTAGATCTGAAGGTTCTCAAGCTCAAGTATTTGATCTTCCTCCACCCGGAGGAGAACAAGAAGCTGCTCAAATGGCGCTGGACAACCAACGAAATGCATACTTTGCTGATGTTACAGAACAACTTATTCCAAAACTTCCAACTAAATTCTGGGCATAATTATCTATTTCAATATAATAAGGTTATGTTTAAAAAATCAAGTTATATAACTACTATATTTATTTGTTTTTCTTTATCTATACTATTCTATTTAACTTTTTTTTGTTTTTGTCAAACAATGATCAAATTCTCAAAACTCACTCATTTATTTATTAAAAAATGTTACTCAAATTCTAATTGATGTTTTGCCTATTTTTGCATTATTATAAAATTATATATAGTTGAACCTTTATATTTTTTTGATAATATAATTAAAATTAAATTTTTTGGATATTTTTAAATTGTAAGATTATTTATATGGTTCGACTATATTACATAAATATTATTTTAAATTATTTTGATTGCTTTTTTTACAACTATGAATTCTCATATAAATAATAAATACTGCCTAATAATTTTAGTATACTCATCTTAAGTTTTTTTCTTTTCTCTTGTCAAAATTCAATTTATTAATATATTACCCTTTAAAAATAGTTTAGGGGGTAATAATAATTAAAATATTTAGAGGAGTTTTGATATAACAATTAGACTAACATTATTTAACCTTAGAAATTGTTTCATTAGAAAAAGGATCCATTATGTTTCATGGCTAGCTTCTGAATGATTTTTTTTAATACTGCTTTAAAATAAATAATATTTTAAAAAAAGAACTTTTTAGAAAATATACAAAATTTACTTTTTTTTTCATAATAAATCATAAAAGAAAGAAAAATAGTTGTGATATTTCAGAAAGCTACCCACTCAAATCGGCTGATTTTCTCTTTTTTATATTAATAATATTGCATTATCCATTTGGCATACATGGAGTTCACATTATTATTCAAGGGAAAACTTCGATCCATTACACGTTAAAATTGTTTTTTTTCAATTATTTTTAGCTAAAAATTTGTAAATATTTAACAGAATTGCTGATCTTCAATTTTATTTTGTTATCACTGCTTATAAATTACCAACTTGCCTATAAAGCAATAATTTGTTTTATTTTAATTTTACTCTTTCATAATATTTTATTTAAAATTATTTTGATTAATTTATTTTTTAAATTGTTATTTTGCCTTGTTAATTTTATACTCAGGGCCTGAATATATATTTCACTTTATTATTTAATTTTAAAATATATTTGTATTTTAATATTTGTTAAAACATTTATTTTTATTTGGTATAAATTTTAGTGTTTTCTTAATAAAAAATAATTTGTAAGGATAATAAATATATTTTATTAAAATAATATAAAAAGAGTAAGAAGAACTCAGAGACTATATTTAAATTTTAAATTGAATTTTGAATTATTTTTAACGTAGTCAATTCTTTCCTTTTTACTTTCTACCATAAAAAGCAACCAATCAAAGTTTAAAAAAATAAAATTAATTTTTTTATTTTTTGGGAATTATTTCAATATTTTTAAATAAAACATCTGAACATCTGTTTATTTTTCCTTTAAAATTATTTTATACTTAACAGCTGTTGAATTACGCCTACTCATTACGAAAATATTTTCATTCAGCTAGATTTGGACGTCCAATTTTTCTAAATTTTTTTTTAATTATATAACAATTTAAATTATTAATAAAATATTTAAATTTTGTTAATTTATTGAGAATGTCACATGGTTCAAATGATTCTGTTTTGGAGGTTATAAAGAATAAATTACTTCAAACAAGAGCTGAAGCAGACAAAGCACAAGCAGAAGTAGAGCAATTACAGCGATTATTAATTGAAGAAAGGGAAAAACAAAAATTGGTTGGCAAAATTTATAATTAAAAAAAAGATATATTTAATTTATTAAAAATTTCGATTACTTAAGTTACCGAAAAAAATTGTTCGCGAACATAACAACTGAAACCCTCCATCCGAATACAACCGCAAATTAAAGATTTTATTACAAAATTCACCTTTAATAAGGCTTTAAAATAACAGTATTTGTGCCTCCAACTTCTATCCAGATAGTTGAGTCACTAAATACGAATGAACATAGCCTCCATCAATTGGCTTTTTTACTTTATATAAGCGGGAAACGGCGGCCAGTCGATTCGCTTGTGTTCATTCTATTTTGTTTTATTATATATTAAGTAGAATATTTTTTAGATAAATATTAAATGGGAAGCAATGGATACGAAAAAAGAGAGAGAATTTACTTACTCTCTCTTTTTTTATTTTTCTTCTTTCTTTTTTTTTTTAAATTTATTTAAAAATCATTTAAATTAATTAATTTATTTTATTTTATATAAATTAATTTTTTTAAAGCCTCAACAAAAACTTCAATACGTAGAAAAAGAAGCTAATGAAGCTAAACAAGAATTAATTTTTCTAAGACAAAAAATTGCCCAAGAGGGTGCTGCTCGTGAAAAGGTTATAATTTTAAAAATAAAATTAAAAAAAAAATAAATAAAATAAATAAATTAGGCTGAAAGAGAATTAACTGTTCTTAAACAAATTCTTCAAGATGAAACATCAAGAAAAGCACAAAATGATACTCTTAGAAATTTATATCCACGAAAATAAATTTTTACATATTTTTGATAAATGAATTTTTAAAAAAAGTTTAATCGAATTGTTTTCCTAATTTTTAATTTTCTTTTCTTCTTTTAGCGATAATTGTAACGATAATTATAAGTATTATTTGAATAATAATCGTAGTAAGGCGAAACATAATAAAAATTTCGATAATATGAAGGTGCCTTATATCCATACCTTTAAATAAATAAATAATTATTTTTTATTTATTTTTTTAAATTAATATTTTGCTTTTTTTATTAAATAAAAAATTTAAAATATTTTTTTGTAAAATTATTAATAAATTAAATTTTGCGACGTTTTTTAGTAATAATAGAAAGGGGATATGAACAGTAAAAGAAAGAGAGAGAGAGAAATCATAGCTAAATAAAAAAGGATTTAATAAAAAATATTTTTTTAGTAATATTTTTGTTATATACTGCCCCTAGAGCTGAAAATAATAATAAATAAATAATTTCCCTAAAAAATATAAATTAATATTTTAATTTAATTAAAAAAACTAACCAAAGATCATTATAATTATATTTAAAAGGATAATATGTACAAGAATAATTTAAAAAGAAAGGATTTTTAATATGATCAGTATAATGCTTAGGTTGTAATATTCGATTATAAGAATTAGAAAAATATGTTGATTTATCATTCCAGTAGAGATTATTCTATAAAATATATTTTAAAAAATTAAAAATTAAAATAAACTAAATAAGAAGGTTCATATTTTTTATACGGAAAATAAGATCGATAAGTTGAATATGCTGTTGGTCGAACATTATTATTATATGTTTTAAGTCCATTATAAAGGGTATAATTAATTGAATAATCACAAATATTTGGAACAGAATAAGTCTTTGAAATCTGTTTTAAATTTAATTTTTTAAAATTTTATTTAATTAATATTTTTATCTTTTGTTAATTTTACTGGGAGTTCCTTAGCTATTAAATAGTGAAAATATAATAATTAGCTAATTAATAAATAATATTATTATTTCTTTTATTGTTCTATAACTTTTCTTCTTTAAAATTAAATTAAAAAACTTACCGGATATGCAAAAAGAGATTTTGAATCAAGAATTGCAGCAGAACGAGAACGATTTAAATTATAATCAGACATAACTTTACCAATAGAAAATATTGTTGGAGAAGAAATTTTAGCTTGTTTACGCATTTAAAGAAACAAGAAAAATATTTCTGAAATTTGATACCTTTTTTAAATTTTAGAAAATTAATATTTTTGTTTTTCTCTTCTCAGAAAAACAATTTAAAATGATCAAATATATTTTTATTATTTTATTTGTAGAAGATATTGTTCTTTTTTTAATTTAAAAAAATGAACAAATGTTCAAAAAATAATAAATTATTTTAATAAAAAAAACATTTGTTTAGTTCAAATAACGAAAATCAAAATTAATATTATTAAAGTATTTTAATAAATATTTTATTCTATAAAATTAAAAAAAATGTGATCCATTCTTCACTTTCCAAAATTTAATTTTTTAAAATTTATTTATTACGACCTTTTTTTATGCCTGAAATAACAGAATAATAATAATTATAACATGTCTTATCAAATACAATTTTTTTTTTAATTTAAAAAATCCTCCAAATAATATTTTCTTTTTTTTTCTTTCTTTTCATTTACCCATCTTTCTTCTTTTGTGAAACTTTTGTTTCATTATTATTCTTCTTTTTTGGTGCTGTTGTTGTTGTCTTATTTTGTTTTTCTTGAGGTTTTTCTTTTTCTTTAACCAAAATATTTTCTTCAACTTTTTCTTCCTTTTTTAAATTATTATTTTCTTCCTTTTTATTTTCAATTTCTTTATTAATTTCCTTATCTCCTCCTCCACCTTTCTTCTTTTTTGGTTTTAACGGTTCATTTAAAAGTGCCAAAAATTCACTATTATCAATTTTCAAATCACAATTTAAAGTAGCATTATCCAAAGGAATTCCAGTTATTTTATATATTCCATTAGGCATTATTATTGCCGTACATTTAAATTGAGCAACATATTCACCTTCCTTCTCATAAAGAACCTGAAAATATTAAAATAAAATATTAAAATTAATTTTTTAAATAAATTTACTGGATATGACTGCATCAAATCATGTTTAGCACATTCAGTACTTCCAATTTTTGCTACTTTTTCATCTTCAAAATCTCTTATCGAGAAAGGCATTGAACCAAACTTTTGCAGTGCTTCATGGAAAAAAGTTCGTGATGTCTTTAATTTTAAATTATAAACCATATCATCTGTTTTCTTAAAAATTGTTGTACGAGCATCAAGAGTTTTTGATTTACCTAAAAAAATTTTAAAAAATTAAAATGTTTATATAAATAAAATTAATTTAAAAACAAAGTTTTATCCATAAATGTTCTATTTTTAAATTTATATTAAATATATATATTTGTGGTATTCATATTTAGGATCATTTTCTATTTTATTATTAACAAAAAATCCAAAATTTTTAATCAAATATAAAGTCAGTAATAAAATACCCTAAAAATCAGAAAATAATGTTAAACACACAGTCACGATTCTAAAAGTATTATTTCAACAGTCGTGACTGTCTTAAGTCACTATAGTTACAAAATATACACAATCTATGGATAAAAGTTTTGATTTTTTCAATAAAAATCAAAACTAAACAAAAAATAAAAAAGAAAACCTTCTCCAGTTGAAATAAGTATATCAATTGTGTAAACTTCAAAAGTCTCAAAGGTGCACTTCTCTGTTTTAGTCTTTTGTTCATCGCTAGGATTTTGTATAATTTGTTTTTCACCGACTGGTTTGAACCGCTCAACTTGATGAGAAAGCATGTTCTCAATTGGAGTCTAAAATTAATTTAGAAAAAAATATTTTTAAATAAAAAATAAACCGTTTCATAAAATTTTGCCATTTTTCCAATTCGCTCAGATACGTCAATATTTTTAAAATTCTTCTCTGGTTTCAACATCCTCAACACCATTTCCATAATATTATAAGCAGAAACAATTACATTAGCTTTTTTGCCAGTCACTTTATTATCCTTATAAAAGATTTTTAATTAAAAATAAAATATTATTAAAAAATTACTCTAGTGGCTCCAACAACAATTGTATGAGCTGCCGTAGCGATATAACCATCAACATGAGCACCCAAATCTATCTTTACTAATTGGCCTTCTTTAAGAAGAACTGGAGGTTCGCTTCGAAGTGGAGAAAAATGACAGGCACAATTATCAATAGAAATACACGTTGGCATTGCTAAATTTTGGGTTAAATTCTTAAATAAATTTATTTTTCTTTCTTTTTAATTTTTCTATTAATTTTTCTTAATCAATAAAACTTTAAAAAAATAAATTTTGATTTAAAAAATACCAATTCCTTTCTGAACATTTTTCTCACGCTTAAAAAGAACAGAAGTCATTTCCAATAAACGTTCATCACCACGAGAACAAAGCTTTCCAACTTCTGCATCAACTTTTACTTCAGTAATTAGTTCCTTCAAAAAAATATTGTAAAATAAAATAAAAAAGATTTGGAAAAAACCTTCAAAATCGTATTAACAATTTCAGCAGCCATTCCATATTTATTAAAAACTTTTTCATTTGCTGGAGAAGCATCTTTCACATCACCAATACTTGAACCATTTTTTGAATGATCAGATTTTGAACTATCCGAAGATAAATCTCGTTGTTTTTTTTGTTTTGTTGACATTTAAAATTTAAATTAATTTCTAAAATTATTTTTTTATACAAATCGTTAAAGAATTAAAAAAAAAAAGAAAAAAAGCTTAATAAAAAACTGAAAACTGAAGGTAAATAATTTGAACAGATGCCAAATTTTTTAAACAGAACGCCAAAAATTTTTTTTCAACATTTCAACATACAGTAGACCAAGCATTTGTCTTAGAAAAAAGAAATTTTCAGATATTTAACTATTTTTACTTAGCAAAAATCAATTTAATTTTGTTATTTTATGGAAAAAATTGGAAATTTTATAAAAATTAGAAATTTAGAGTTTTATAAAAATAAATTTAGAATTTAATTATAATTAATTTTATGTTACTATTTAAATCGGAAATATTAAAGAAATTATAATATTCTTCCTCTCACTCGCCATAGACTGACCATAACGCCTATTGTGTCTACCAGCAATGTCCTACTATGAGGACGATCCAAATCCACAGGCTGCGTCAAAAGTCAAACCAGCTTCAGGTTCAGACTATGTAAAATCAACAAGTGGAGTTGACTCGTCTCTAACACCTCAGCTTGATGAGACAGAACGTCCGACGATGCCACTAGAACAGGAAATCCCTGATGACTTGATGCTTTCTTCTGCAGCAATAGCAAAACGAGCAGAGAGTGAAGCAAAAACTGCTTCTGGTACTTCTGAAGGTGGATTTAGTAATCTTAGCTTAAGGGTATGTTTTTAAATTGTTTTTATCTTTTAATGATTTTTTAGCCTCCGCCTTCAATGATGTCCGATCGTTTTCCAGTCCATGGCCTTAATCCCAGTATTTTTCATTTTTTCTCTCACAAAAATTAATCTTCTAATTTTTAATTTAGGTGAGACAAGATCCAGAACTACTACAATGAGTAAATCTGGGGGCTCAGCTGTTTTCAATCGAGTATCTTAAATTAAAATAATTTTTTTAATTTTGATAATTTTTTAGCTCGATCTCTGCGAATTTATTCGTCGACATTTGGTTAGAGGTCGTAAGGCATATCGATATAAATTTGGTCAGCTCCAACAACTCGTCGATCGAGCCGTTGATTCACTTCAACAACAACCAACATTAATTGAAACAACTGGGCCAATAAATATTTGTGGTGATTTACATGGGCAATATACAGATCTTTTGAGAATCTTTCATTCTTGTGGACCACCACACAAAACTCGTTATCTGTTCCTGGGCGATTTTGTTGATAGAGGTGGAAATTCGTTGGAGGTTTGTTTTAAAAAAAATATTTTTAATTTATTTTATTTAAATTTTAAAGATTATTTGCTTGTTGCTTGCTTGCAAAGTTCAATATCCTAAGCACATTTTTCTTATACGTGGGAATCACGAATTGCATCATATCAACAAGTAAAATTATTAATTTTTTATTAAATTATTAAAAAATAATTTTATAGAGTTTATGGCTTTTATGATGAGTTAGTACGTCGTTTTGGAGCAGAACAGGCTGAACAGTTGTGGAATGACTTTAATGATGCTTTTGCTTATTTGCCTTTGGCTGCTCTGATTGGAGGGAAAATTCTTTGTATGCACGGTATAAAAATTAATAAATTTTAATTAAAAATTATTAATTTTATAGGAGGCATTTCCCCTCATCTAAAATCACTGAACGACATTAGATCATTGAAACGTCCAATTTCATTGGTGATAACACCCGGATTAGTTCAAGATTTGCTCTGGGCAGATCCAAACACAGAGAAGCCTAAACCGCCCGAATGGGAACCTAATCCCTATCGAAATTGCTCTGTAATGTTCAGCGGTGATGCAGTCAAGAAAATGTGCAACACTCTTGGTGTTCATATGATCATTAGGGCACATCAGGTAAAAACTTAAATTCTCTCTATCTCAATAAATCCTTTAAATTTAATTTTTAAAGATTTTAGGCAGCTCAATATGGCTACTCTACCTTTGCAAATAACAAATTAATTACTGTATTCTCAGCAGTTCGATATAATCCAGAAACTAACAATTGGGGTGCTGTTGCTAAAGTTAATCAAGATTTGGAAGTTTCCTTTGCTCTATTCAAACCAAAAGAATTTGTTGAGCCTAAAGAAGCGAAGAAATGAAGATAATTGATTTAAAAGAGAATATTAATAAATAAATAAATAAATATATAATATTTCCCCTCCCTTGTATATTAATTAATTATATAATTATCTAATTATGTAAAATATCTAATTATATAATTTATATTGAGAATATTGGATTATTAATTTTAAATATTTTTTTTTTTTTCTGTTAGGAACTACGTCTTAGAAGTTGGAAAATTTAAAAAATTATTTTTAGTTAGATCCAATAAATTAAAAAATAAAATAAATTTAAATTCTACTCATTAAATATCAAAAATGAAAATTCATTTTATAAATTTTTAAGAAAATTTCTAATATTTTTACAATTCTTTTATTTTCTTTTCTTCAAATTTCCTTTAATTAATTTAATTTAAATAGTTCTAATTTGTTGTGTTCCATTAGTTATTGGTTTAATTAAAGGCAATTTATATTTAATCATATCACAGGCTAATTCAAATAAATATTCATAACATTCTAACCTTCAAATTTAAAGAAAAAGACTAACTTTTTTTTTTATAAATTTTTTACATTAATTTAGTACTTTGCCATGAATGTGAACCAAAAACAAAAAATCCATGTCCACGTACAAGTATTGCTGAAGCTTCAGGAAACTTTTCTAAAGTGTGCAGAAGAATAGGCTAAAATAAATAAAAAATATTTTAATAAAATTTCTTTAAAAAATTCATACACTTAATAATTGTTCATTTAATTCTGATTCAATAATTGGAACAAAAACTCTGTCAATATTATCAAGTCGACGACCTGTTTTACGATTTTCTATGCCTTGAATCATTTCTTGATTGTTAATAGTAAAATGATCTCCTCTAATTAATTGAGTAAGTAAATTTGCATATTTTGAATGTGTATGAATCTTTAAAAAGAAAATAAAAATAATTGAAAAAAATAATTATTTAAATTAAAATACTAAATACAATAAACTAACTTAACGCTTAAACCACTTAACCACAACGACAACTTATATTATTATTTATTTCTAATAAGTAAATAGAAATTTAATAAATTTATTATTATAATTTAATTAAAATAAAAAAACTTACAACACATTTAGAATTAGTTTTATAAAGTAATCCAGCTGTTGCAGAAGGAACAGATGCTGGATTTGATGGTCGTTTTAAAATTTTAGAATCAACTTGGGATATTATAAATAAATCTTTTCTTTAATTAATTTAATTAAATTATTTTTAAATAATTAAAAACTCTGAAAGTTTTTCTTTTTGAACAGATGTTGATGAACTATAAATAATATCACCACAAACAACAGCCATTCCACCTAATTTAATTTATTTTAAAAATTAAAAAATTAAATTAAAAATTAAAAACCTCCATTATCACGCATCCACCCAAGCGAATAAAAATGACGAATTAATTCAGCAAGACGAGAAGGTGTTATTGGAACATCTTCCTAAAAATAAATTAATTAATATTTAAATATTTAAATAATTTACTTACTGTATTAATTATATCATGCATTTTTGATCAAAAATAAAATTCCTAAATAATATAAATAAATAAACAAATTAAAAATTATATTTATTTATTTTCTTATTCTTTTTATTTAATCAATTTTATGTATTTAATTCTAATCATTTTAAAAATAAAAAAATATTTTCTTATCACATAAACATATTATTATTATTTAAGAAATAAATAAATTAATTATATATCAGCAAATTATTTATTTATTTATTTTTTAACTTTTAAGTGTTTAAAAAAGAATAAATAATTTAAAGAAATATTTTTTTAATAAATAATTTAAATTAAATAAAGGTTTAAAATTTATTTAAAAAAAAATTAAAAAATTATTTTTTTAATTAATATATTTTATAGGAACAAATACTCAAATAATCTCTCACCAATATTTTAAATTATTTGTTAATGAAAGGATTAATTAATTAAATTAATTTTATTATAAATAATAATTAAAAAAATAATAAAAGAATATATTTATATAGGTAATTGAAAAAAAAAGAGAATTAATTTTGATCCGATTTGATTTTTTAAAATAATTATTTAAAATAATTTAAATAAATATATTTAATTTAAACAATTAATTTTAAAAAATGGTATGATTATATAAATAAAGCGATTAAAAATTTTTTATTTCAATTAATTACTTTTTTATATTAAATTATCACAAGTTTTAATAATTCTTTTGTGGAATTTTTAAGGAGAGGCAAACAATTAAATTTTATCTTTTTTTAAAGAAAAAATTAAAAAAGATTAATTTTTAAAAATATTTAATTTATTGTCAAAAAATAAAATTAAATAAATTATTTAAATATTTATTTAAATTTAAATAATATTTTTTAGGTTAATTTTCTGGCAAAATATTAATAAAATATAAATAAATATAAATAAAATTCAAGCTTTATTTTAAAGTAATTTTTAAATATTAAAATAAATGTCAAAATTAAAATATTTAAATACCTTTTTTAAATAAATAAATAAATAATATTTTATTTTATTTTTTAAATTTTGTTACTAAAATCATTTAATTCTCTCAAAAATTAAATTTAATTTTTAATAAAAAAATATAATTATTAATTAATAAAGATAATTAAAAGGTATCTAATTATTTTATAAGAGTGACCAAATAGTTAAATTAAAAATCTTTTTTTTTTATTTCGTCACTCCAATTAATTAATTAAAATTAATTCAAAATTTAATTATTTATAAAATACATTTATTTATTTAATTTGCACACATTTACATTCTCTTATACAATTTTTGTGACTATTTTAATTTAATTTTAAATCACATTAATTTATTTACTTTATTTCTTTCTCATTTATTTAACAGGTGAATATTTTGGTCTATTAGGCATTTCTGCAATTGTATTTATTTTTATATTTCCACAATTTGTTGTTTCTAAATTAATAAATATAATTAAAATAAATATTAAAAAATACCTTCAAGTTCTGTTGATTTATTTGAAAAAAGCATTCTAATGTCAGTATGTAAACGAATACGACCCGTTTTATTTGAAGATAATCTTAAAAATTAATTAATTAATTTAAAAATAAATTAAAAATAATTAAAAATAACCTTAAATGTATTAAAAAACGTAAGGCAGAAGCAGATGATGATGACATTATTTTATTATTATTATTACCCGTATTATTATTATTTATTAAATTATTATTATTATTATTGTTGTTGTTGGCAGAATTAAAATAATAATTATTATTATTATTACCCGTTGTTTCATTATTAAAAGTTCTTTGTCTAATAAATGTTGTTGATGATGGGGGCATATCTCTAACATCTACTTCTACCATGAATATTTTAATTACTGAACCTTGAGGATTAAAAAGGACCTAAAAATAAAGAAAAATTAAAAAACTAAATTTTTTAATAAAAATAAAATAATAAAAATTAATTTAAAATTGTCAAAAATTAAAAATTAATTGGAAATATATTTTTAAACAAAAAATATCTGATCGGTTACGGATAGCCTATAAATTTACTAAATTTATCAAACAAAAAAAGTTCATCTTAAAAATTCAATTATTAAAAAAATTTTAACCGCTTGAAGATTGCAACGCCGAGGGATAGAAATGCCTTCAGAAGAAAGTTCACAACGTGCCTTTAAATAAATTAATTAATTTTTATTTTTAAAAAGTATACCAAATGTAACAAAGCAGGAGTTCTTGTTGAAAATTTATCTGGTGATTCTGACATTTCATTAAAGAAAAAGAATGCTTGGACTGGATAATTAACCCTTTGAACAGAAAGAAAACCACCATTTGGTGACATTGATTGAATTGGGACAACCATTAATTGAAGTGAATATCTTTTTTTATTTAATTAAATAAATAAATAAATAAATTAAAATATATTTACCCATCAACAATACTAGAAGGTATTAAACGTCCACTAAGAATACTTTCTTCAAAATTACAAACTAATCTAGCTGAAGAACATCTTTTAAACGAATTAATATTATTTAATAATATATTTTTATTAAAAGAAGGTAATTGTGTTGAAGGAGAAGAACATTGAGGAGAAGAAGAAAAAGAAGAAGATTGATTTTGTTGTAATTGTGGTGATGAAGAATATTTAAACTTTAAAATTAATTAATTAATTAAAATATAATTATTTAATTTCTAATTTTTTTAAAATTTGTAGAGTGAATCTTTCTGGAACCGAAACTTTTGATTTAAAAAAAAAATAAAAATTAATTTATCCGCCCTTAAATGAGTTACTTATTTAAAACAAAAAAAGATTTATAAATATTCTTTTGGAAACTTTTTATTCCAAAAATTTCAAAGTTACCCATTTAAATTAATTTAAAATAAAAAAAAAGAATTAATTAAAAATATTATTATTTTAAATATTTATTTTTAATTAAATAACCAAATTATTAAATTATAAATAATTAAATAAAATTAAAAAATAAAATAAATTTACCTCAATTCCTTCATTTCTAATTTTATTTTTTTCTAATAAAATATCTTTATTATTTTCAATTACTTCTTTTATTATTATTTTATTTTCTTCAACTATTTTATTTTCTTCTTTTTTATTTTCTTCTATTAAAATTCCATCATTTATTTTTTTAGCTGATTTATTTGACCTTTTTTGTTGGACAATTCTTTTACGTTGATTATAATATTTAAATAATTGAGAAGAATGTTTTGGTTGTAATTTATTATTTGTTGTTTTTATTGTTTTAGCTAAATCCATCATCTAATTATTATTTAATTTTTTTATTGCAAATTGATCTTTGAATTTTTTTTTAATCTGAAAAAAAAAATTATTTATTTTTATTTATAATTAATATTTTACAAAAGAAATATTGTCTAAAATTAATTTTTAAATATTTTAAAATTAAAAAAGTTAAATGAGTAACATAAAATTAGAGAAAGAGAAGAAACATTTTTTCTCCCTCATTTCTAATTAAATTAAAAAAAAAAGAAAAAGAGTCAAAATGTCAAAATATATAATGCCAATAAATATTAAAATAATTTAATTAAGATGTTTTGTAAAATAAATAAAATAAAAATAAATATATTAGAATCTCTCTAAAATATTCTCATATTAATAATTTTATATATACTTTTTTTTTGTTAATTAATTTTATTTTTTTAAATAAATAAATATACAAAAACTCAAAAATATTTCATTTTTTATATCAAATAATTATTTATTTATTTTAATTTTTTTTAATTATTTTTATATTCCTTTTAATATACCTATATATCTTACCAATTCCTTCCTTTTAGTTCACTCTATACCAAAAAAGCAGTTGTCAATAATATTATTTTATTTTATAGATTATAAGTAGTTCTCCTCTTTATTTACTTATTTATTGTTTACAAATTATAAATATAATAATAATATCAAAATATATGGGTAGCACACAAAAATTGTTTTATATGAGCTTTGACCCGTTTTGCCCAAAAAGGCCTTTGTTTATGTTGTTTTTGTAAAAAAGGCAGAGTTTATTAATAATATTGACTAGCTATTTTTAAAATCTAAAAAGAAATATTTATTTATTTATTTTTAAAAGTTTTTTTAATAATAAAATAATTAAAAGTTCAAAACGTGTGTTAAATAAATATAAAATATTTTACTAATTTTAAAATAATTAATTACTCAAAACTTTTGGAGCGCGAAACAACTAACAAAGGGTAAAATAAAATAATTAAAATAAATAAATAATAATATTTTTTATTAAATATTAGAACAAAATTAAATAATTTAGATAAATTATTTTATTAATTTTAAATTATTTAAAAAATAATTTAAAAAATTTAAAATTATAAAAAATGTGAAGAACTAAAAACTCAAAATCCAAATAATAAAATAAATGCTTAAAATAACTAAAGATTTTTATTCTTTAGTCTCTCAATAATATTAAAATAATAAAAAGTTATTTTTAGTAAAAAGAATAAAAAAAAAGAATAAAATAAAATAATTAATTAATTATATATTTAAGTTATTTAGGAAAAGGACGTTTCGGTGCGAACATTTAAATTAATTAATTAAATTTTTTAAAATTAAATTTTAGTTATAAATTTTTAAAATATAAAATTATATTTATTAATTTGTTTTAATTTTTATTTGATATTTTGAAATTTATTTTTAAAAAAAAATTAAATTTTCAAAAAAAATATTAATTTTTGGTTCTTTTGACATTTTTAGCAATAAATTTAATAAAAAATTTTTTGGAATTTTTGCTTAAAATACTTTTTAAAAATAAAATAATAATAAATTTTAATAAAAAATGTTTATTTTTGACAATTTTATTATTTCGCACCAAAACGTCCATCTGATTTTACTACAAAATAAAACCTAAAAATAATTAAATCTTTTATTATTTTTAATCTTTAACACTCTAATTAAATAAATATATATATATATTTATTTATATCTCTCAATAGGATAAATAAATAAATATTAAAAATATATACTCGATTAATTCGAGCAAGTCACGTCCCGTTATTTTATTTTTTTTTCATTTTTTTGGAGTCCGCTCTAAAAAACACAAAACATTAATTTTGTTTAATAATACTACCAACCAGTTGTCTCTATTCAATCAATCTTTTTTTAAATATAAATATATATATTCACCCAATTTATTTATTAATATTATAATAGTCTAGTCACTTCAAAACACCCAATTTTGATTAAAAAAAAAGAAAATGTTTTTTCAAAAAAAAATTTAATATAGGTATTATATGGGATTATTTAAAAATTAAATTAAATTATATTATATTTTAATTTAATATATATTTGTCACGTGTACTAACACAAAGAGACTTACTCCTCTACTAAAATATTCTCTTTTCCCTATTTTATCAAATCTCTTTTTTATTAAAATATAAATATCTTTCGCGCAGTCAATTAAATTAGAGAAACTTTTTTCTAAAATAATATAACAAGTTATTCTAATAAATTAAAAAATAAATTAAAATTATTAATAAATAATATAATTTAAAAAAAATAATTTTAAGAAAATATTTGATAAAAATTTAAAAAAATATATAAATAATTAATTAATTAAATAAATATTTATTTATTTAAAAATCAAGTCATCTGTTTTTAGAAAGTCGGAGATATTATCAAAATAAAAAAACAGTCAAGTAGAACAATAAATAAATAATAAATAAATAAAATTACCAAAAAAAAAAGAATTCTTTCGCGCAAAAAAAAAATTTTATTTTATTTTTAAGGCCCCATTTTTTATTCTTTTTTTCTTATTATTTATTTGTTCTTTTTTATAAAATAATTGGGAGAGCGCAGACACCCCCTCCCAAACATTATTTTCTTCTTTTCTTCTCTAAAAAGGACTAAAAAAAAAGAAAAGCACTTTTCAAACGTCATGGACCAATTTTCGTTTTTTACTAAAATATATTTATTTATTTATTTATTTCCAATATATTTATAATATTTGTAGTCATACGTCTTTCCTTAATTTTTTTTAATTTATTAAAATAAAAAAGATAAATTTTGGAAAAAAATGAAATTATTTTTTAAATTAAATTATAATAACACAAAAGAGTTTAAAATAAAAATAATAATTAATTTTAATTAATTTACCCATCAAATATTTATATAATTTCTCAAAATATTTTAATCTAAAAAACAGTTCCTGGTAGAATATAAAATATTTTAGTTGTTTTTAAAATTTAAAATAAATTTTAGATTTTTAATAAATCTTAATAAAATATAAAACTTGTTTCTTTTTATTTATTTTATTTTATTCTTTTAATTTGTTGCGAAAAGGGAAAATAAAAATATATTTATTTTTTTATTTAAAAAAAAAAGTAAAATAAATATAAAAATAAATATATTTTTATTTATTATATAAAAATATATTTAATTAAAATATACTCCCATTATTTTATTAAATAAAAAAACTTGTGTAATTCTTCGAAGACATGTGAATAATCAGTGAAAAAATAAAAAAGAAAAAATATAATTATTTTGATTGAAGGTAGAATATATTAATTAATTAATTAATTATATTTATTTGGTTTATTTAAATATATACTTTGGTAGATAAAAATTAAAATTGAGGGGAAAAATAAAAAAATAAAATATTAAAATTTAATTTGGATGTACTATAGTATACCGGACGCAAAATTTTGTATCAAAAGACATACCATTCGATTCGTCTCGACGAGCTGAGTCGAATGGTACTACTCTCATGATGCGGAAATGCCTAAAAGTCGAGATACAAGCCCCTAAAATTCGAAAACCCATAGGAGGGAGTAAGCTCTTTTTGAGGGTAAAAATTCAAATAGGAGTATGATAGCTCATTCGATAGGTCTCTTCGAGACCTATCGAATGAAACCAAAATCAGTTTGATTGAACGATTATTAACAAAGTTATGACGGATCGAAGTTGCTTGAAGCACGCCAAACATGGACCTATTGGGAGTGTTTTATGACTTCTTGATTTGGGAGCCCATCTCTCGTTGGCTTTTTGGTACATGCGTTATTCTACGGCGCAAATTACAACAAAATAATTAATTCAATGAAAATAATTTAGGTGCAGCCGCGGTAATCACTTTGTAGAGCTTACTTCCCCCTATGGTTTTTCGATTTTCGGGGGTCTGTATCTCGGCTCAGAGTCGTTGGTCCGACTTCGTTCAGGGCTAGTTCGACTCAACTCGCCGAGCTCTTTCGAATTACACCTCACTTGTGTAACTTTAACTGCTACAAAAAAACCACCTATACTTCCCTAGATTCGTGCTTACTCCCCCCTTTGGGTTTTCGAATTTTAGGGGCTTGTCTCTCGACTTTTAGGCATTTCCGCATCATGAGAGTAGTACCATTCGACTCAGCTCGTCGAGACGAATCGAATGGTATGTCTTTTGATACAAAATTTTGCGTCCGGTATACTATAGTACAGCCTTTAATTTAAATATTTAATTAAATTAATTCTCTTAAATTATTTATTTATTTTATAAAGTCTCAATTTATTAGAATTAATGAAAAAAAGAGAATTTAAAAATTAATTTAATTTAATTAAGTAAAAAGGGTCTAAAAATATTTTAATTTTATAAAAATTATTTAAATATACCTAAATTTAAAATAAAAAAGAGACAAAACAATATCCAAATTTCTTAAATATATTTTTTACCCAAAATATATTTATTTTTATTCTAAAAGAAACACAACGGGAAAGAAAAATTGAGGAGAGTGCTCATACAAAAATATATATTTAATTGATTTTATTATTTTAAAAAAAAGAGGATAGATAATAATAATAATAATTATTATTATTTTTTAATAAATAAATATCTTAAAATATCTTTTTAATAATATTTAAATAAAATATTTATTATTCTTCTCTTTTTTTAAGAAAATAATAAAAATATATTTATTATCATAAGACATTTAAAACAAAAATAAAAACTCAATTTTTATAAAAAATAAATTACTTACCAATTTATTAGAGAGAAAAATAAATAAATAAATTAATTAATTTTTATTATTTTAATTATAAAATAAATATATTTATTTATTTATTAACACAAAAAATTTAAAAAATATTCAAAATTTAAAAAATTATTATTATTTAATTATTCCTTAGTATTTTTAGAGAATAAAAAATTAAAAAAAATAAAAGAGAATATTTATTCTTTTTTTCTTTTTAATATTTACTCTCGAAAAAAGAAAGAAAAAGAATAAAATGATGCAACTTGGTAAGAAAAAACAGGAAAAAGAAAAGAAAAGAAAAAGCACTTTGAGAGAGAGAGAGAGAAAGAGAGAACATATAATTCATCAAAAAATAAATTAGAAAAAAAAAGATAATCTTAAAAAAAGAAATATATTTTTTTTATTTATTAAATGATTATATTTAAAATATAATATTCATTTAGTTCTCTTTTTTATTATTAAAATATATTTAATTAAAATATATAATAAATTGTAAATTATATTTTATTTTTTCTCAAATAAATAATAAAATATTTCTAATAATAATTCTCTATAAAATTGTTTATTTATTATTAAATTAATTTAAAAACACTAATTAATTTAATAATTAAAAAAGAAAACAAATAAATAATATACATATATTTAATATTATTTATTAATTCAACGAGAGACAATAAAACTATGGACTTGTTTTAACTTTAAAAAATATTAAAAACAATTATTAGTAAATTCATAAATATATTTTAGCTTTTTTAAAAAGTTTTGAGTTATATAATAATAATAATGTAAATTTATAATTTATTTATTTTTTTAATAAATAATAATATTTAACAAACATTTTGTTGAGAAAAAAAATAAATATTTTATTCCATAAAGTAAAGCTTTTTGAGAAATGAAAAAAAAGAGAAAAAGAAAGAGAGAAAGAAAGAAAGAAAGAAAGAAAGAAAGAAAGAAAGAAAGAAAGAAAGAAAGAAAGAAAGAAAGAAAGAAAGAAAGAAAGAAAGAAAGAAAGAAAGAAAGAAAGAAAGAAAGAAAGAAAGAAAGAAAGAAAGAAAGAAAGAAAGAAAGAAAGAAAGAAAGAAAGAAAGAAAGAAAGAAAGAAAGAAAGAAAGAAAGAAAGAAAGAAAGAAAGAAAGAAAGAAAGAAAGAAAGAAAGAAAGAAAGAAAGAAAGAAAGAAAGAAAGAAAGAAAGAAAGAAAGAAAGAAAGAAAGAAAGAAAGAAAGAAAGAAAGAAAGAAAGAAAGAAAGAAAGAAAGAAAGAAAGAAAGAAAGAAAGAAAGAAAGAAAGAAAGAAAGAAAGAAAGAAAGAAAGAAAGAAAGAAAGAAAGAAAGAAAGAAAGAAAGAAAGAAAGAAAGAAAGAAAGAAAGAAAGAAAGAAAGAAAGAAAGAAAGAAAGAAAGAAAGAAAGAAAGAAAGAAAGAAAGAAAGAAAGAAAGAAAGAAAGAAAGAAAGAAAGAAAGAAAGAAAGAAAGAAAGAAAGAAAGAAAGAAAGAAAGAAAGAAAGAAAGAAAGAAAGAAAGAAAGAAAGAAAGAAAGAAAGAAAGAAAGAAAGAAAGAAAGAAAGAAAGAAAGAAAGAAAGAAAGAAAGAAAGAGAAAAGTGTATGTAAGAGAAAATGCTTTAAAAGACTTTTTTCTTTTTTACCTTTTCTTTCTGTCATTTTCTCGAAAAAATTGAAAATAAATAAATAAAATAAAATAAAAATTTGACAGAAAAGAATTAAGAAAATATTTTAAAAATAAATTTTGATATTTTTATGACCTAACAGAAGGAAAGGATAAATAAAAAAGAATAAATTAATTTATTAAATAAATAAAAGATTAATATAAATTAAATTAAATTTAATTAAATAAATATTTTTAAAAATATTAAAATTATTTTTATTAGGCAAAAATAAATAAATATTTTTATAAAATAAAAAAAAGAAGACAAAATCGGCTTTTGGTTCTTTTTATTTTTATTTTCTCTAGAGAGTATTATCCAAAAGAAAGATGCCATTAATTTTTATGAGGAAACTCAAAAAGGAAGAAAAAAAGTGAAAAAAAAATTGAAACTATTTGGCAATATTTTTAATATATTAATATTACTATAATATAAAGTTATATTAAAATATTAAAAATATTAAAAATGTTCAGAATAATTAAAAAATAAATAAAAATATTAATGAAATATTTTTAAAATATTTTAAAAATAAATTAATATTAAATATTTTATTTTAATTTTAAGAAAATATTTTCAAATAAATTAGAACAAAATAAAAAAACTTTTTCCTTTACTTTTCTGTTCAAAATAATAATTAAATAAATAAAGTAGAATAGGGAAAATAATTTAAAAAATAAATAAAGTTTATTTAACTATAAATAGAAAAATAAAACATTTTTTTGTGTGAAAATAAGCGGAAATATATATTTAAATAAACACAAAAATTTAGCTAAAAATAAAAAAACTGTGTTGAAGAATAAAATAATTGACCAAAATCTTTTTATTTTTTAATTTTAATATTTCCAAAAATAGTAAAATAAATAAAAAATATTTTTAATTATAAAAATGTTTAAAAAATTGTGTTATGAATTATAAAAAATAATAAAAAAAAAATTTTCTTTTTTAGAAAGAAAAAAAAATAAAATAGTTATTTTATATTTAAAGGCTTTATTATATAGAAAATAGTTTCTTTTGCAAAAATAATGGAAAAAGAATTTATTAATAATTTTTTTTTAATTTTGCGGTTAAATAATATTTATTTAATTTAAATAATAATAGAAAAATAAAATAATTTAAATAAATATATTTATTTATTATTTTATTAAAATTTTTGAGAAATATTTATAAAAATTAAAAAAATAATTTCTATAAATTCAATAAGATAACCAATTTAAGTTTTGATAAATTAAAATATTTTAACTTTCTTTTTTTATTTATTTTTTATTAAAAACTAATAAAATATTTTAATTTAATTAAAATTTTCAAATAATTTTTTAATATAAAATATATTATTTAGCTAATAATATTTTCTTAATTTTTTCTTTAAAATTAAAACTGGCTGAATAACAATAAATAAAAGTATTAAAAAAAAAGAAGGAAATTAGAATGAAATATATTTATTTATTATTTCTTCGACTGTAAGTAAATACTCTCTTATAGTTATTAATGTTAGGTATGTGTGTAGAGTGTTCTCTCCTTTTCTTTTCTTTCTGTTCTCATTGGTTAGACAGAGGCGGTAAAAGAGAGAAGAAAATAAAAGAAAAAGAAATAAGCGGCTGTCACTTTAATGTGTATGTTTGTCTAATTGTCTTTTCTTTTCTTTTTCTCTAACTCTTTTCTTTAATAGAAAAATGCTCGCGTGCCTGCACATTAACTATGTAATAAATGACAATGAAAAAAAGTTAGTTTGAGTCATAAAAAATAAAGTTAAAATTTTGGACTTTTACGAAAAAATCATAAGAAAAAACATTAAATAATATTTATTTAAAAAAGCAAATTTAAAAATAAATTTAGAATGGATTTATAAAAATTGAATTTTCTAATATTAAAAATAAAAAATAAAATCAATTTAAATCTAATAAAAATAATAATATTTACTAAATATATACTCAACTGACTTGCAATTAAGTTATGAATAGTTTAAGAAATTGTGTTATATTAAAGTTGAAAGAATTTATTGGGGTAGTAGCAAATAAAGTAATTTTTAATTTTTTGAATTATTTAAATATAATAATAAATAAAAAAAGAATTACTTACCAATAAACTTAATTTTAATTTATAAAATTTTCAATTCTTTTTTAAATTTTAAACTAAATAAGAATAAATTTAAAATTGTTTAAATAAAAATATTTTTCTTATCTTACTATATATTTTTAAAATATATTTTAAAAAAGTACTTTAGTTTAGACAAACATCACAAATTCAATGTTAATGTAAACTGAGAAAATAGACAAGGGAAGAAAAATAGAGAATTGACTAAAAATGAATATATATAAATATTCTCTCTTTTTTACTATTTCTCTCCCTCTAAATTGCTTTTATCTCAAATACTTTATTTAACAAAAAAGAGCATTAGAGAAAGTTAAATAAAAGAAATATTATTTTAAAATTGAGAGAATTTAGAGAAAAAAAGGAAAATATATAAAATGACTAAAGTAAAATAATACCGGGAAATGAAAAATAAATAAATGAAAAAAAAGAAAATTGAAAAAAAGAATTTGAATTTAAAAAGAAATCTTTAAAAAGTTTGAAAATAATGGTTTAACTAAGGTTTTAATGTATTTTTATTAAATATTTATTGAAAAAAGGTTATACATAATTGTATGTTTTAAAAGAATAAAAATGTTCAAACATTTAAAAATTTCTAAAAATTTTTTATCATTTATCAAGCTTTCAAAATTTTTTAAAATTAAATCAATAAATTAAAAACAATTTATTTGACCTTTAAATAAAAGATAGGTGAAAGAGAAGGATAGTAAAAATATGAGAGACGTAAGATAATTAGAGATAAAAAAGAAAAAGTATTTATTAAGAGAAAGAGTAAACACATTATACTGCCTAACACCGCGCCAGCTGTTTTACTTTTAGATAAATGTGAGAGAATTAAAAAAAGGTTAGAGACGGAGTGAAGGAAAGCAAAAATAATGTCAATAAAAGAAAGAATAAAAATATATTTATTTCATATTTTGGACAATATTAAATAAATTTAAAATATTTATATATTTTTTAAAGTTAGAAGCGAATTATTTTAATAAAAAATATTTTTTTGTTTTAATTATACTTCAAAAATGTTCAAAAATTATAAGCCATTTTTAGTTTTAAAATTAATCGTTTTACATTTTTAATAATTTATTAATATTTTATTAAATTTATCACAATATTATATAATTAAAATTTCAACAAATAATATTAATAATTGTTTTTTAAAGTTTACAACAACAACGAGAAGTAATTTGCATTCTTCTTCTTTTAATATCTCTCAAAATTCTTTCAGGTTCTTTATTCTTTGTTTCAGGCAAAATAATAAATCCAAGTATAGAACAGACAAGTAAACAAGCAGAATAAATAAAAAAAACAGAAGGGCCAATTAATTTCTTTTTTAAAAAATTAAATATTAATTAAGATAAAATATTTAAAAATAAATTTAAAATACCTTTAATATCGGAAAGCTAAACAACACAATGAGTCTAAAAAGAAGAGAAGACATTGTTGAAGCAGCACATCCAGTAGCACGAGCTTCAGAAGGAAAAAAGTCACTCAAATATGATTCGGTAATAGACCCTAATATTTAATAAAAATCAAAAATATAAGTAATTAAATTAAATTATATTCTTACCAAATCCAATTGCAAAGAATATAACATAAATAGCAATAAAAACAATACTAAAATATGCAGCTATATTTCCTCCATTAGATGAAGTTATTATATTACTATTACTATTAATAGTTGTTGTTATCCCTTCATTAATTGTTGAAGTAAATTCTTCTTCTTTTATTGAAATATTTGTCATTTCATTGGCTTTTTCTGCCATAATAATTGAAATACCAATCAAACAAGTAGATATACAACAACCAATTAAACAAGTTAAAAATAATAATCGACGACCAATATTAGGATGTTGTACCTTTGAAAATAAATATATAATTTGGTCAATTATATTTATTTAAAATTAATTTAAATTTAAAGAATATTTAATTTTACCAAATAAACACAAGCAAGAATAGAGAGAACATTAACTACACCAATTCCACAAGTTGCCAATTGAGCATCTTTAAATAATTTTACTAATTAATTTATATTTAAAAATATATTTACCAAGTTGTGAAAGATTTGCATCTTGGAATATTTTAGTTGAATATACACCAACTTTATTTTTTATTAAAAAAATATTTAATTAATTAAATTAAAATTAATTAATAACCTGGAGCACTTCCACTAGTTTGTACAGAAAACATTAAATAAATACCCAAATAAAGTGACCAACGTAAATACTTTTTTGACAACATTTCACAAATACCAATCTTTTGATTTGAAATTGATCTAGCTTTAGATGATTCTTTATCTAACATATCCATTTCTTCTCTTACCTTTTTATTTAAAAAAAAGGAAAATATTATTATTAAAATTAAAAAATACATCAATCCTTCCTCTAAGCAATTGTAAACTTTTCTCAGCATCAATAACATGCCCACGCACAATATAAGAATATTTGGGTGATTCAGGACCAAAAAAGCCTAATAATGTTAATTGAACACTGACAGGGATCTAAAGAAGAAATTAATAAATTTATTTAAAATACTTACAAATGAAAGTAAAAATATTAAATGCCAATTCTTTTCATCACCTAACATAAAAGGAAGACCAACAATTAAAGCAAATAGAAAGCCTAAATAAAGGAAAAGATTGGACAAACAACCAATAGAACCACGTAAATTTATTGGTGCAATTTCACTTAAATATATTGAAGTAAGTCCCATATTAATTCCTTTAAAATAATTTAAATAAATTAGAAGAACCTAATTAGGTAATTAATTAAATATTTACCAGAATTAAATCCAATAAAGAAACGAGATATAATCATATAAATATAATTATCGTATATTTTAGCCAAATGTTGTAATATTATTGCAATTATTACTAAAGAATTATTATACATAAGTGTTCCTTTTCGACCAAAACGATAGGTAATAGAGCTAAGAAGAGCATTTGCTAAAATTCCACCTATAAGAAGAATACTGACAGTTATTGACCTTTTAAAGAATAAATAATTATTTAAAAATATATATTAATTATTATTAAATTTACCAAATAATTTCTTCTTTATAAATAGCATTAGGTCCATGTATTCGTAAATATGAACTATTTTGCCATTCAATAAGTATTTTTGCTTAAAATAAACAAACAATTCTCTTTATTATTAATTTAATATACCAGGAGTGTTTAGACAACCAAGATGAAATCCAACTTGAAAACTGCTACCAAAACCAGAAGAAAATAAGCAAAGCATTAATGAACTTGTATAAACTCCCTTTTTATTAAATTTTAAAATTTTAAAATAAAAAAACCTTAAGTCCAGCTTTTAACGACTGTTCAGTATGTGTATCACTAACTATAGTAGAATCTTCATGTTCCTTCTCTATTTGTGTTTTGTCATCTTTTAATGCTAAACTAACTGCTGTCACTTCATTTTCTGATTTTGCTGTATTTTCTGATTCTGCTGTTGCTGTTGTCTCTGTTATACTTGTAATATCTTCATCAGAATCATCTCTAGCTGTACTAATACTTGATATTTGTGATTGGAAAAGAGGAAAATAAGAAGAGGACATTGTTGTTATAATATAGAAGTAAAAACATTTTTTAAATTCTAAAGCTTTTATAGTAACCTTTTTTAAAGGTATGATAGAACTCACAAATAATTAACTTTTTTTAAGATAAATGATCAATATAGATTATTTTGGAAGAACTTTTATTATCAATAAAATAAATGAGGAAAGTTCGTCTACTTATGATTTTAACTATTCAATATAAAATTTCAATAAAATATTTTTTCCAACCAATTGCAACAATGCTCTCATTCCTAAATGAATTGTTTTTTTTCGAAAGATTACCTAAATTAATATTTTTTATAACTTATAATATTATTGAAAAAAAGATAGTGTAAAAATAAAGGTTTTTTATTACTTGGATATTTTTTTATTAAAATAAATTAAAATAATAAAAAATAATATTTAAATTTTATTAAATTTCTTATTAATTTTATTTTATTTAAAAATTAATTTTAAATTTTATTAGTTAAAATTATTTAATTAAAAAATATATTTTTTTTATTAAAATAACATTTAATAATTAAAAATAAAATTTAATAAAAAAATTTGAAGATGCTTTTAAACATTTGGTTGAATGTGGACAAGTTCGTACAATTCCAAGCAATTTGGATGAATTAGAACATCAAATTAGAGAACATAAAATATTTGAGGATAATTTACAGGTAATTTGAAAACAAAAATTAATTATCTTTTTTATTTTATTTTTAGGCTTTGGATGTTTATGTTTCTAACGTTAAAGAATTATTTGGGCAACTCATAAGTCCAACTCCCAATCAGCGTGCAAAAAATGATCTAATGATTTCTCGATGGGAAGAAATTTGGGAGTTATGCCGATATTATGTTGAACGATTAAAAGCTTTGGAAAATGTATTAAAAAGTGTAGATGAAGTTAATGATATTGTACGTCGTCATGAAGTAACACTTTCTTCTTTTGATGATATGCCTGCAGCATTGGAACGTCTTCGAGGTGTTCATGCTCAATTAGTAGAATATTGATGGTATTACAACAACAGAAAAGTATTGTTGAAAAATTAAACAATGACACTGCTCAAATACGTTCATATGTAGCAAGAACACGTATTGGAGTACAAAAGTAAAATTTAAATTTTATTATTTTTTACAATTAAAATTTATTTTTTAAATTTGTGTCATCCAGATGTTGATCAACTAGAAGTTTTAGTTACTAATTTGTCCGTTCGTTGGGATAATGTAATTAGTCAAGTTAATGAACGACTTCACATTGCTGAAGAAGCTCAACAAACACAAATGGTCTATAAATCACAATATGATGAAGAAGTTTGTTTTATTAAAATAATATTTTTATTTTATTTATTTTTTTAGCTTCAATGTGAAGTCGTTCATTAACTTGACTAATTACATTATCCCAACGAATTGACAAATTAGTAACTAAAACTTCTAGTTGCTCAAAATCTGGATGACTAAAAATTTAAAAATAAATTTTAATTTTAAAAAATAATAAAATTAAAATTTTACTCTTGTACTCCAATTCGTGTTGTTGCTACATATGAACGTATTTTAGCATTGTCATTGTTCAATTTTTCAACAATACTTTTCTGTTGATATAATATCCTCAATAATTCTAATAACTGAACATGAACACTCCGAAGACTTGCCAATGCTGCAGGCATATCATCAAAAGAAGAAAGTGTTACTTCATGACGAAGTACAAGATCATTAACTTCATCTACACTTTTCAATAAATTTTCCAACGAAATCAATAAATCATTATTTGCACACTGATTGGGAGTTGGACTTATGAGTTGCCCAAATAATTCTTTAACGTTAGAAACATAAACATCCAAAGCCTAAAAATAAAATAAAAAAGATAATTAATTTTTGTTTTCAAATTACCTGTAAATTATCCTCAAATATTTTATGTTCTCTAATTTGATGTTCTAATTCATCCAAATTGCTTGGAATTGTAAACTTGTCCACATTAACCCAATTCTTTAAAAGCATCTTCAAATTTTCTAATAAGTTCAACAGAATTATTATCAAATGTTGCTGAATTTATCTCATCTTCTTTTTGAACTTTTTCCAATTCCCGAATTCTTTCATTTATTAAGGCTAATTTATCATTTAAACTAAGTGAAAGTTGATCATTTGGATCATTGATTTCGCCAAGTAAATAATTTGCATCTTCGTTTACTTGTGAAATAAGTTCATCCCGTTTAGTTGGAGCAATTGATATGAATTTATTATAATTCCAACGATGGACAATTCGAATTTTGGAAGAAACAATATTAAATTTAGTCTGAGAAACATTAAAATATAAATAATTTTTTTAAAAATTTTTAAAAAATAATACCACACGGTTTTTTGCATCCAAAATTTTTTTATGCATCTTGACAATATGGAACATTAACCAAACAAATCCGAAGAAGATACTGAAAAATAATTTTTAAAAAATAAATAAAAACAAAAAATAAACTTACAAAACAAATATAAGAACAATTGCAACAATCAACCAATCCATCTAATATTTGACAATAAAAGAATAATTTGTAGATATGTATAATTAAATAAGATTAAAAATATGAGGAATTTCATGCTTTTATAGTTTAATTAATTCTTAATATTCTAATAATAAAATTATTTTAAATAATTTTATTTTTCAAATATTCACATTAAAGTTTTTTTTATAAAATTAAAGAAAAAATTACAAATGTTAACAGATGGCATCCAATAATTTTTATTTTTCAATGCCATTTATTTTTTTAAGCATTTTTTTACCACAAAATAAGAAAATAAAAAAATATTTTGGAAGAAAAATAAAGTTTTTTTTTAAATAAATCCTTGGATTATTATCTCACATAAAAATTGTTTTTTTAGAGATGTTTTTTATTAGTTCTTCTGTGAAGTATATAAATAAATAAATTTATTTTATAAAAATTATTAAAATAAATAAAAATGTTAAAAATTATTTTATTTATTCATTTAGTATTTAAATTAATTTTTTTAAATAAAATAAATGGAAATTCTTTATATGTTAGCAATGAAAATATTGAAAAAGGCAATTATTAATTTATTATTTAAAAAATTAATTTTATTCTTAAAAATTTAAATATAATTCAAAGGGAGAGTATTTTTCTACATATTTTTTTAATAATAAATAAATCTAAATTAAATTAGTTTGAAAATTTTTTTAGATTTAAAACATTATTTAGACTTCATTTTTTTATAAAAAAGAGAAATTTTAAGGAAAAATAATTTTAATTTATTTTGGTTAGAGAGAACAAAGATAACCTAAATTTTAATTATTTATTTATTTAATTAATTAATTATAATAAAAAAATAATAAAAAATTAATTTAATAATTTAAAATATATAAAAAGGTATATTAAATTGTTGTAATAATGAATGGTCAAATTGTTGTCGTCAACGTTTATTTGAAGATAAAAATATTTTATGTTTTGGACTTTCAAATGAAAAAGCATTAAAAATTGGAATTTGTTTAGAAAAATATTTTTATGGAAATAAATCTTCAATTATTGAAAAAAGAGGTAATATTTAAATTATTTTATTTTAATTTAATTAAAAAAAGCTTATAATTGTTGTTGGCAACTTTCTGGTGAAAAATGTCGTCAATTATGTTATTTAAATTTACGTTCACCAACTATACCTATTGAACAAAAATTAACATTTACAAATAAATGTTTAAATAATTTAACAAATAATAATAATAATGAAGAATTAGAGTAAAAATAAATTTAATTAATTTTAATTAAATAAATTATTTTTTAGTTGTGTTTTGGACAGAGAAAAAGTATTACATGGTAAATTTAAAAATAAAAAATAATATTAATTAATTTTTATTTTAAATTGTAAATATTTTTTATGAAAATAATTATGCAAAATAAAAATTAAAATAAGTTTATATCTTTGATTATTCATTTTGTTCATTTATTTATTATTTAATTTTAAATTTTATTATTTCAATTATTTTAATAAAAAATATATTTTTTATTAAATAGCGTCAGATGTATAATCCATTTTTTTACCTTTTTACGGCTTATTTTGAATTATTCGATCGAATATCGAATGTTTTTGTTAAATTATTCGCAATCGAATTTTTTCGAATTATTCGATTCGAATTAGATTTTGGCAAAATCCCGATCTCTATTATATTCTTCAATAAAATTCCCAACTGCTAAACGAACTTTCAAGTGATGGTCAGGTTTTTAGACCAAACAGATGCATAAAGACCAAAAGGTGCGGTATATCTTTGTTTAAAAAATAAATAAATTATTTAAAAAATATATATTTTTTATTAAAATAATTTAAAATAATAAAAATTAAATAATAAATTGTCGAGTTAAAAAAATAATAAATAAACACTGAATTTTATTTTTAATTTTTAAAAATTATTTTCAAAAAAGATTATTTTTAAATAAAATTAAATAAAATTATTTTTTAATTAAATTTGAGCTAACTATTAAAATTATTTTAATTTATTTATATAAAATATAAATTAAATAATAAATTTTGTAAAGATAATTAAAAAATATGCAATGATGTTAAAATATTTAATAATAAAAGTTCTCCAAAATAATCTATATTTATCAGTTTATTTCAAAAATAGTAAATTTATAAACCTGACGCTATTTAATAAAAAATATTTTTTATTAAAATAATTATACAAAATAAAAAATAAAATTTAATTTTTATTAAATTTCTTATTAATTTTATTTTATTTAAAAATTAATTTTAAATTTTATTATTTTAATTTATTTGAATAAAAAAATATTTTTTAATTAAATAATTTTAAATAATAAAATTTAAAATTAATCGTTAAATAAATAAACTTAATAGGAAATTTAATAAAATTTAAATATTATTTTTTATTTTGTATAATTATTTTAATAAACAACTTTTAAATAAAATAAAATTAATAAATAAATTAATTTAATTCAGAATGTTTTCCTTCTTGTCTTCATTGGATAGAAAAAAATAAACATTTTGAACGTTTTCGTCCCTCTCAACATTGTGAAACTTATGCTAAATTAATGAATTCAGAATCATGTTATTTACCTTTAAAAATATTTGAAAATAATAAAGATAATTAAAAATAAATAAATTAAATGTTTTAATAATTTAATTTTTAATTATTTAATTAAAATTAAAGTTTATTCTCATTATAGCTGGATAAAAGTAAATATATTAATTATTAAAAAATACTAATGATCTCATTTTCTTTTTAAAATATTTTACTAAATAAAAAGAAATATTAAATTATTTATGAACATCGGGATATTTTTTTTTAAATTTCCTCTCTTTATACCTATAAATTGGTTAGTTTTAATTATTATTATTTTGAAATAAAATAAAATTATTTTCTTCTTTTTTTATTTAAATCAAAATTAATATTTAAGTAATAATAATAATCTTTTCTTTTTAATATTATTAAATATTTATTTAATTATTTTGTCTTTTTATTTGTTGCCTTATCAGTAATTTGTGTTAAATAAAAATTTATTTAAATAAAAAATATCAGCTGAAAAAAAATAATTTATTTATTTATTTTGTCTCTTTTACTACTAAATATATTATTTTAATTTAAAATTGTGTTATTTTATTTTTAATTTATTTTAACAATTTAAACAAAATTTAATGACGCATTTTCATTGAAAATTGATATTTTCCGGAAAAAAAATGAGAAAAATTATTTTATTTAAATTTTAAAAATAAAAATACTTTTATCATTTTTAATATTTTTTTAATTATTTTCTTCTTCTAAAAGTCCTCGTTTTATTATCAGCAAATCAAAAATATTTTAAAAATTTTTTAAATGATTTAAATAAAAAAGGGTTTTCAGACTTTTTAAAAAAATTATTTTCTACTTTTTAATTTTTTTCAAAATTATTTTTAATATTTATTTAAATAAAAAAATATTAAATTTATTTATTTATATATTAATTCAATTTTTTTTTAAATTTTAAAATTCTTTAAAAATAATTTAAAAAAGAAGGAATACTTGAATTATTTTATTGAAATAAATTTTATTAAAAAAAATATTTTAAAATACTTGTTTATTTATTTATTACTCAGATTTAAAAATTATTATTTTAAAAATATTTAAAAATTAATAAATTAAGTGATTTTTTAATATTTCTGCCTAAAATTCTTTCAAAATTTTAAATATTTTTTATTAAATTTAATAAAAATATTTAAATAATTAATTACTCATAATTTAAAAAAAAACAAAATTTTACACGTAAAAAATATTTTTTATTTTAATATTTATACCAAAAAAATCAAAATATTATTATTTTATTTAATCAAAAAGTCTGTTGTTTATTTACAAAAGAAAATAATTTGCATATTAAAAATAATATTATTTTTCTCCTCTCTCTTCTTTTAAATTTATTCTAATAATATATGTAATATTATACAAATAACTAAAAAAAGTTTTTTTATTTCTCTTATAATATTTGCCACGTTAAAATAAATAAATTCAATATTTATTTAATTCTTTTTTATTTTATTTAATTTTTAAATTTAAATTCTAAATATATTTTTAATTATAAAATATTTTTCTCTTTGAAATTAATAGAAAATATTTTTAGTTTAATTTAAAAATTAAAATTAATTAATTTTAAATAATAATATTTATTTTATTTAAGTTTTATTTATTTATTTCCTCCATTGTTAATTATTTTAAAATTTTTTATTTATAAAATGGATAATTAAAATTAAAAAAATGTTTATTTTTCTCTTATCTTTTAATATTTAATTATTTTTTTTATTAAAAAAATCTTCAATTAATTTATTTTTAGCATTTATAAATTAAGAAAAGAATAATTGTTATTTTTATTTAAATTAAAAGAAAAAACATGGAAAAAGTTAGTGAAGCAATTGCTCACCGATTAAGAATTGAAAGTTCATTGATAAGAGAAGTAATGGCTGAAGTTAGTTTATTTAAATTATTTATTTAAATATTCTATTTTTTAAATAATTAATTTAATATAATTATTCTTAACTCTCACTTATACATATGAGATAACTAAAAGTTATTGGAATAAATGGGAATGTTTATTAATATTAATTGGAATAAATTAGAGTTTTAAAATAAATATTTTAATTTATTTAATTATTTTTAGTTAGTTGGAACTCTTCTATTTTTGGTTTTTATTTTAAAATATAATAATTAAAATATAATAATTTTTAATTAAAAAAAAAGTTAATTGGAATATCAGCAAATATTCAAACAACAACAATTATAGCTATAGCTACATTAAATAATTCTACACAAACAACAATAACACAATTACATTCATCTTCACATTTAGGCAATCAATTGGGTTGGGGTTTTGGTTTATCTTTAGGTGTTTATTTGTCTTTACAAATATCTGGTAAATTTATTTATTTAATTAAATATTTAATTATTTATTTTTAAATTATTTATTAAATATATTTTAAATAATTAAATATTCTTTTTAAAAGGTGCTCATCTTAATCCAGCTATTTCATTTGCCCAATTACTAAGAGGTGGTATTTCTCCTTTAAGATTTTTATTATATTTACCTGCACAATTAATTGGTGCTTTTCTGGGTGCTGCACTCGCATTTCTTGGCCATTTTGGTTTTTTAATTAAAAAATATTTATTTATTTTTAAATAAATAAATTAATATTATAGAGGATTGTAGCCTCATTCACTCTCAAAGAGGCGATCAAGAATTGGGTAAATTTAAAAAAAAATAAATTTAATTAAATTAAATTATTCATAATAAGCCAGTCAATTCGCTACATATCCAAGAGATGTAAAAATAATAATTAAATTAAATAAAAATTAATTTAAAGGGATTAAGTATTTATGGAAGTATATTAGATCAATTATTTGGTACTGCTTTATTAGCTGCTGGCCTTTGGGCAATTACTGATAAAAGAAATAGAGTGCCTAGTGGTCTTATTCCTTTATTAGCTGGTTTAATACTTACTATGGTTATTATTTAAATTTATATTTAATTTTTTATTTAATATTTAAATTAGTAAATTAAACTAGGAAATATCACTCTTATGAAATTTCGATACATCTCTGAATATAAAATATTTTTTTTTAATTTTCAAAGAATTGTTTAAAAGATATTTCATTATTAAAGAAATATTTTAAAAAATATTATTTTTAAATAAATAAATAGATTTCATTAACATTTGGACTTAATGGAGGATTTGCAATTAATCCAGCACGTGATCTTGGTCCAAGACTTTTTATGTTGTAATATATTTAAATATAAATTTAAAAATAAATAAAATTATTTATAGAAGTATAGGAATGGGATGGGGGATGTTCAGGTAATTTATTAATTTTTAAATTAAAAATATATTTTTCAATTCTTTTTATAGTCATGATAATTTTTATTTTTGGATTCCTCTTGCCATACCTTTTATTGGTGCATTAATAGGAGCATTTTCTTATAATTTATTTATTGGGTAATAATTTAATTAAATAATTTAATTATTTAATTTATTAATTTAAGAATACATGGTTTAGATGAACAAATTGAAATTAGTGGTGCTAATTACCCTCGTGATGATCGTGGATATAAGGTTTTCCCAGAAGAGTTTGTTTCTTCTTTTTATTATAATTATTGCCCAATAATTTAATAATATTTTTATAAATATATTATTTTTTAAAAAGGAATACACATCAAACCCTTCCTCCGTGGGTGTCACCGGCCAATTGGTCTCTTACAGCAGCACAATAAATCGTTAAAAAAGAAAAACAAATTAATTGCCTTAATAATACCAAATAAAATAATTAATTAATACTTAAATAATATTTTAAATTTACTAAAATACCTAAAGAGTGAATATATTTAATTTCTAAAATTAATTTTTAAATAAATATATTTTCTTATAATTTTTTAAATTAAATAAATTTATTAAAAAATCTTCTCTTTTTAATAAAAAATTATTTTTTAAATTTAAAATTAACAATTTTATTTTATTTTTAAAAAATATCATTCCAACTAACAAATTAAAAAATATAAATAAATATATAATAAATTAAATGCTCAACAAAGAAATAAATATATAAAAACAATTTTCTATAAAATAAATAAATTAAATGCACAATTATAAATTATTAAATAATTGTACAAAATTAAAAAAGATATAAATAATTTAAAAAAACGATGGTCAGAATATAAATTTTTCTTTAAACGAATCTTTTTTTTTAATAATTTTTAAAATTAATTTTTATTAAAAACAAAGAAAAATATTTTAAAATAATTTTGGTAAAAAAAAAAGATTCGTATAGACCATTGGAATAAAATAAAAAATAAAAAAATGGAAAATCTCTTAATTTTAAAGAATATATTTAATTAATAAAAATAACTTAAAATGTCTCTATAATTTTAATTAATTAATTAATTATTTATTTATTTATTTATCATCTACCCATATCCATTTACCTCTTTTTGGAGGAATTGTAGAAATATCTTCTGTAGCACCAATTAATGGATGTATTTTTGGAGGAATTATTTGTTCTTGACTACTTATAAATTGTTGTTGTTGTTGTTCATTTTGATAACAATGCCCTCTTTTATTATTTTTATTTGATTCTTGTTGTTGTTGATGATGATAATGATGTCTTCGAGAATTATTATTATTACTTGAATTTCCATAAGAAAAAGATTGTGACAATGAATCTTTATGACAAAACTTTTAAAAAAATAATAATTAAAATTTTGTTTTATATTTTTAAATAATAATATTTATTTATTTACTCGTGAATGTGAAGAACGCTGTGATTGGTGTGATTGAGTTTTACTATCTCTCCAATCTCTATCACGATGTCCTCTACTAAAATGATTATCATAACGACTTTGACGGTGTTTTTGTGAATAATAGTCTTTACTACTATCATTTATTTTTTTTTCACTTTTTTCTTTTTGTTGAATTAATAATTGTTGTTTAAATGATTTTATTGGTGAATTTATGTCATCTAAAGATGATCTTTTTGATCCCAATAAAGATGAAGAAGAAGGTTTTGAATCATTTCTATTATTATTATTATTATTATTTTGATGTCTATCTCTATCCCGATGACGAGAATAATCTTTTTTCTTATCTTTATTGCACCAATCGCGAAAAGAGGAAGGACGACGACGACGTTCAGGTGATGGTGAACGACAACGTGACGTCCCTATAAAAATTATTTTAATTTAAATAATGTAAAATTAGTCCTTTAAAACTCTTCTTAAATATTATTTTAGATATTTTACGTGTTCTTTGTTGAAATTCTTTGGAAGAATTATTATTAGAACTGCCAGAAGAAATTTGTTTAATTCTATTATTAAAATTAAACAAATCATTATTATTATTATTGTCGTTTTTTCGTTCTATTGGTGCCATTGATACTGAACGTCTTGGCCTTGGTGATTCAAAACGAACACGTTTATTTGAATATCGTCCAAAATCGTCATCTGTAGCAGAAAAATTAAAATTGGAATTAGAACATTTAAAAGATGAAGAACAATTCCGCTCATTATTTCGACGTGGAGTAGCAGTAATATTTTTTTTCAAAGCTAAATATAAAATTGAAAAATAGTAAAAAATAAAAATTATACATGTTTGTTGTATTGAAGTAATTATAGCCATCCAACTTAATCTACGAGGATTTAATATTTCTGATTTTGTTGGAGAAGGATTTTCTGAACCAGAGAATTCTTTCTTAAAATTTCCTTCTTCAAAATCTAAAATATTGTTTCGAATATTTTCACGTTCTAATCTTGTTCGATTGCGAGAAAGAGAGTCACGATGTGATGATGGCGCAGCAAAAGAAATTTTGTGGTGACTGTCTCTTTCCTTTTTAAAAAATAAAATTAATTTATAAATAAAATATATTAAAAAAAACTTTATTAAAATTTTGTTCCGAAACTTCTTTCCTTCCAATATGTAATTTTTGTAATAATTGTGGTGTTGATTGCTGTTCATTTTGTTGTTCTAATGTCAATTTTGATTGTTGAAATTGTTGTTGTTGACATGGAAAATATTGTTGTTGATTTTGGATATCAGATATGGAAATTCTAGTACTTGAATCAGAAAATTCTGAATGTGCTGATTCTAAATTTCTTTGTCTAAAACCAAAATTACGTTGAAAAGGTATGGCAATTGATGATATTTTTTTATTATTAATTGAAGTAAAATTTTCAATATTGTTGGAAACTGAAGAAACTGTATTTGTAGAAGCTAAAGATGAATGAGAAGTAGAATTAGCTTGAGCATCTCCAATGTTTGGCTCGACTTAAATTTTGTAATTTAATATTCTATAACTTATAATTTTTATTATTAAAAACCTTGAGAAACATTTTCAGTGAAATTATTACTCTCATCACCTATCTGGTCTATCTTTTTTCGATATTCTTGTTCCATTAATTCAAGACCATTAGCACTCGGCATAATACGTCTCCCTGGACCGATAATCTTTAAAAAAGAAATTTGTAATTAAAATTATTTAAAATAAATACATTAATAAGTTTCAATTCAACCAGAGCATTTAATGTGTCCAAAATTAGAGAATTTCCAACAGCACGTTTTTCAAGTAATTCAATAAAATCAGATTCTAGAATGCATTCATTTGTTTCATCTCTGGGCAAATCAACTTTTTTGACATCACTGAATTTTTTAAAATATTTAATTAACAATTAAACCATTTCTAGATAAATAGAAAATTATTGTACGTTTTCTAGATAAATTAAAACAATAAAACTTACTTGACATAATATTCACGACTTGGATTTTTCTTTCTAAATTCTTCAGGCAAATGATCACTAACATTCTTTGGACGCATCCAAGGCAAATGAATTGTAAAACCTGGTGTTGCAAGCACTTGGCATTCACACATAAAACGCTCAGGACCAGTTTCAAATCTTTAAATTAATTTTTTAAATTTTAAAGATCAATAACAAACTCAAAAGTATGAACTGAATAAGTAAAAGGCTGATGGCAAGTGGCAAAAAAATATTGGCAAATTAATTTCAATAATTCCATCTCGTCACCTAAAAATTAATAATTTTTTCAAATAATTTCTAATAAAATAATATACAATAAAATATAAAAATAAATTTCTCACCTTCTAAACACTGATCTAACATTATTTCAGCATTTTCATTTGATGCCAAAATACAAGGATGAATGGGAGGTGAATTTCTTGAATTAATGAATTTAGTGCTATTGCTAACAAAGCTTCTAAGATCTCTGCATTTTGGACGATTAAAATTAGCGAGAATTATCTGCAAATTTTAAAAGAAAAAAATTATGAAAATTATAAATAATAATACTCTAGTATCGACACGCAGCTTACAAATTTCATCGGCTTGTTTAATAATGGATTTGATAAAATCTTAAAAGTAAAATATTTAAATAAAAAACATAATAAACCTTCATTTGGAAATCCAAGTGGATAAGCTTTAGCAAATGTCCTTGGATTTGTTATAAGTTTGCTTTTATGTAAACGATCTGCCAATTCAATTGTATAATTTGGAGAAAAATTCAATCGATCACTATGAGAGGATTTTAATCATTTTTTGATAAAAATTAAACCTTGCAATTCGAATAAGTGTAAATAAATTCATGGGCACTGGCTGTTGAATTTCCTCATATCTAGCATTTGAAGAAACAAGCTTAGCCCGGCCACGTTTCTAAAATTAATAATTACAAATCTAAAAAAAGATTTATATTTAAAAACTTCAAGATCCCGGAGGCGTGATGCACTAAAAATATGGTTTGTTTGGTTAAATGGGCCGTTCAAATGACGAGCAACAACACCCTCTTTTCCATTACTTGTTGATGTTCTACTCCGTAAACGGCAAGTTATCTTTAATTGGAAAAAATAAACAAAAACATTATGAAAAACCGTATATTCGTCCAAAGTTGTTTGCTTTTCTTTATTATTGTGATTTTCGATAAGTAAATATAATGCTTGAACAATTACCGAACGAGAAACTGGAGGAGGAGGAGCACGAATTAATTTGCTGATATCAACGGAATTCTGAGATTATTTTTATAAAAATCAAAAAATGAAAAATTTTCAAAAATAAAAGTTTAATACTTGATCTGTGTTTGAAGCTCCAGTACTTAACTCAGAATTAGTTTCATTTTGTTGATTTGCAGCTGTTGAAATTATTTGCGTATGTCCTTCCTCGAATGCTTCATCACTAATTTCAAAATTATCAATCTCTCTGTTTAACTGCGAATTTGGAGGAGTCTGAGGTCCTATTGGCTTTTCAGACGAATCTTGTCCACTAGTAGAAACCATAATTAGATAATAATTAATAACGATACAATACTTTATTACCCTAAAATAAAATTTATTTTTAAATATCACTCTAAACAAAATTTACATATGTACTTAAGTTAAAATAATTAAAAAAATTGAATAACCAATCACCTAAAACATAATGCGTCAAATGATGTCAATTCTGGACGATAGCATTTTGTCCTAAAATAAATAATTGCATTTAGTCCAAAATCTATACCCTTAGGCTAACTAGGCGCCGGCCGACTCCCGGTTTCTTTAAAATCTGTTCTTAATTTAAGCATCATTTATATAATTTTAAGTAATGTCAAATACGGATGCGGACACTAAAAATCGCTTACGTTCTGGAGCCGTTAGGCCTTCTTTTGCTGAAGATGGTTTTTTAAATCTTAATTTCTTATCAATTTTATTTCAGTCTATGGTGCTCCTAACCGTCGTTCATCTTCATCAGAGCCTAGACTATCAAGCAGCGAACCTTCTGCAACTTGTAGAGAATCTGTTGCAGGTAGCGATCTGTGTGTTTCTGCACTTGCACAGCGTCGTTCAGCAAATTTGCCTAAGTTACGAGAGTTGTGTGCCGGTGTATCTAATGAGTTAAATATTTCTTCGACAGAGTTTCCTTTGACGGTTTATTTCTATAAGATGATATAATATTTTTAATTTTTCAGAGTGCTCGAGCAAATTTGATGGGCGAATTAGAGTTCAATTATGCTGATACAGATTCTTATAAGGCCGAATTAGCTGAGTTCTATACATATTCCGAGATGGATGAATTTGCATTAAATTTTGAATGTTTCGTCAAATATATGCGAGAACAAAAGGTATTTTTAATTTTAAAATTAAACGTATTCTTTATACAGAAAGAACCAATTTGGAATCAACTTCCACGAAAAGACAAGTGTTCAATTATACAAGAGTTGTCTTCAAATTTTGACAGTAATGAATCGGAACAGCGTCTTCAAGCTACTAGGATCATTCTTTATATTCTTCAGGTATTCTTTTTTATTATTCTTGAAATTTTTATTTTATAGGGTGCCTATGGCGATTTTGCCGAATTGGAAGGTAAAAAGCAAAAGGCGCCAATATTAGCCGACTGTTCTCGTCGTAGTAGTCGAAATAGACGACGTCGTCCTTCATCTTCTCATAATTTAGGCGAAGAAATTATTGAAAATAAATCCTATAAAGTTGATGGTAGTAAAAACAGTAGTGATACAGGAAGTGGCGAGGAAGAAGATGAAACAACAAGTGAATTGGGATTACCAAAATGGTTTGGACCTGACCATGGAACAGGTGATTATGAATCTGATTGCTTGCTAAATTCAACTGCAAATGCTTATCTTCTTTATGAACAAGGATTATTTCAGGTTTTTTAATTATTATTGAATTGATATATTTAGAATTGTAATTCTATTTGAATATAACTCAAATTTACTTCATTTAAGCCACTCTGTTCACTTCTACGTTTGGAAGTTTCCTTACCTTTTGAACGATATGCTGATCATTCTCGCCAGTCTAGTGTTTCTAATTCTCGTTCAACCTCTCACATGGATTTATCAACAGGAATAGCGCCGGATGGAGGTGGAGGCTCTGCCAGTGGCACTTTTGAACGAAGACGTTCTAGGCGATCTGCTACTTTAGCCGACAATGAACGAATTCGTGTAGTTTTGAATTGTATATATCACATAGTTTGTTTAAACATGAATTTTTGTAAATTTTGAATTTAAAGGTTGAGTCTTTGCGCCGTGAGGAGTTAATTTCTGATGAAGTTTGTTCCATCTTTGAACAACGAAAACTGAAATATCAGTCACCGGAACATACTTTTTCTATTTCTAAGACATCCTCAACGGAAAGGAGTGTTCATGCTTCTTTAAACACTTTACGCAAACAATTTTTAGCTGAATTAGGTTTTTGTTTTTAATAAATTTCGCTTAAATTACTTAAAATCATATAATTATCTAGAAGAACCGTTGGAACACAACAAAATGCCATTGGTCATTATTTTGCTTGATATGATGCCTACTTTTGTTCGAGCTAAAAATCCTCATTATCCTATAAAAAAGGTTAGTTTAAATGCTAAAACACAATAGATTATGTTAGAACGTTTAATTTAATTATTTAGCATTAAATTTTTAGGTTATTTTGCTTTGTTGGAAAGTTCTATTGACGACGCTAGGAGGAATTAATTTTCTTCGTGAAGATAAAGCTCGAAAACGTCGTGATGTATTACTCGAACCTATTGAGGACACACTTCAAGCTGCCATTCTTATGAAGCCTGTGACACAATCCATTGGACCTGCTCTTGGTGGAGGTGCCGGAGGAAATGGAGGAGAAAGTGCTTTACGGAGTTTTTTATTCTTGCAAACGATTTTTAATTGATTTAGGGGTATTGGGTTGTAAAATGCGCTTAGCCGCCAAAGATAGACTATTCAAGCGTCAAGTCGCTTGTTCTTCATCCTCTTCGAACAACGAGAATGGTAATTTTTCGCGCATTTATGTGTAATTTTTGGAAATTTTGTTTCTATACATTTTATTATTTATTTCTTGATTTTCATTCTTTTTTTCTAGGTATTGATAATGTTAACTACAACTCAGTCGAAGCAACTATTAACTCTAGCGATGGTAAAGCAAAATTAGAATTAAAAGAAGTAAATTCCGATTGTTCTGACGATGTTAAAAGTGTCGATGTGTTTGATGATGTAAACGATTCAATGCCGTGTGGTGATAATGAGGAAGAAATTGTTGAAGATGAATTTGAGAAACAAGAAACTAAAGAGGGACAAGACGTGAATTTAGTTGTTTTATATTCATTATTATCCTTTTTAACTTGATTTTTGAAGGATGTTTCAGATGTGTTAAAAAAGCCGGTGGCTGCCGATTTACTCGATGAAATTTTAAAGGAATTGTCAAGTGATGAAGATGTTAAACTTGAAAAAAAGAAGAGCGAGTACGATATTAAACGCGAAAATTTTTCAATGTTCTCCAAAAGTACCGCTGGGAAAGAGAATTTTATTGAGGTTTTGTTTTTATTGGTTTCGCTTTTATTAATTAATTTTAAAATATTTTTAGGAACAACAGTATCAGCGTCATCCAATTATTGCTGTCCAGTTTAATGAATCACTTATTCAACGTACAAATGATGGCAACAACGATTCTGCTAATGGTGGAGGAGATCAAACACCGAAAGCCTGCCAATCACCGATAAAACTTTCCAGTCCTTGGCCACCACCTCCACCACCTGGTTATTATATTATTTAAAATTTTTATTAAGCTGAATGAATTTTATTATTGTTTTTAACTTGAATTATGATTCGATTAAGTTTTATATAGAGTTTAATAATTTAAAATTTTCCAAATTTTATTTTTTATTCAAGGCCTTCCTTGGCGTTCAAAAGTTCGTGAAGATAATATTAATAATTTTCTTCAACATGCTCGGTTTTGTTTTTAAATAAAAATGTTTTATGTTTATTTTTCAATTTTAGTCAAAAATTTTTCTACTACCAATTACCTAATGACTCATCTACTTTATTTGGACTTCCATTGCCTGTTCAAACAAGCATTGATTCTCTTCGTCGAAATTTGTATACTTCTTTGGGAGAAATTCAGGTTTAGAATTTGTATTAATAATTTAAATACCCTTAACTCTAACATATTTTTTTAATATTTCAGTTAAAGGCTGAGGAGCGATATAATAAATATCCATTCTCACAGCGTGAATTCATTGAGGAAACACCTACAGAACGACTATATTCGCATATGTTGCCTGAAATGGCAGAATATGTAGTTGCGATCCTTAAAGTAATTCTTGCATCATTACCTTCTTCAAAGGTTATTTGTTGTTTTTAACGAAAATAAAACTTTTTCAATAACTTTTCAGGCAAAGAACGATGCAGTGACAATTCTATCAGATGTACTTACGCCAGAAACAGATACAAATGAGTTTGTTTTTATTTTATTATAATATTTTGCTATTAGTTAATCTCTCCTTTTTCTTTAGAGTATTGTCCAATTCAATTAGTCTTGACCTTGCACACTTGGGTAGTGGAAATGTATTAGAAGACAATATACGTGTTGCTATTGATATAAACCGTCATAAAGAGGTATTTTTATTTTAAGAATTTTTTTGGTTTTTTGTCTAAAAATTATTAAATAATTTTAGCTGATCATCAAAGGTGCGTCTTCCATTATCATTCTATTGCTTAAGCATTTCCGCCTTAATCACATTTATCAATTTGAAAATTTTGCACAATATTTGGTAAATTTTTTGAATTATTTCTTTATTTTTGTACATTTTAATAGATATTAGCAAATTGTATGCCTTTAGTGTTGAAATTCCTTGATCAGAATATTTGTCGTTATTTCCAATCAAAACATGATTTGGCACCTTACAATTATCCTCAATGTGCTCTTTATATTGTAAGGAACGGAAGTAAGATAATTATTCTAATTTTACAAATTATAAAACTTCCTTATTTTAGATGAACGTCCACCACTAACGGTTGATAATGTTGATGACGGAAATAATACTGAGTTGCCTGGATATTTCCGCTGGAGAAATGTTTTTTCGGTGAATTTTTAATTGAACAGAAGAATAAATTAAATCCTTTTTTTTTAAGGCAATTAACCTTTTGCGTGTTATAAATAAATTAGTAAAAGGAAAACAGGCACGTACAATGATGTTAGTTGTTTACAAATCAGCACCGGTTTTAAAACGTTGTATGAAAGCCAAATTGGTAATTTCTGTTTAAGAAAATAATAAAAATTTATTTAAGGGAATATTTCAACTTTATATACTCAAACTTCTTAAGCTGCAAGCCCGTTATTTGGGTCGTCAATGGCGTAAAACAAATATGGATATTATTTCTGCTATTTATATGCGTTGTAGGCATCGTCTTAATGATGATTGGGCATATGCAAATGAAACAACTAGAACTAAATCTTTTGATTATCATCGAGATGAAAATGAATTAAGCATAGCAATAAGACGATTCAACACAAGACGATATCCTTATCATCAATTGCGTAATGGAATAACAGTCGCTGATACTTCACAGTCAGCTGGTGAGGAAGAAAAACATTATTATTTTGTTATTTTTAATCTTCTGATTTTAGAACATCTATATAATATTTCTTCTACTGATTACCTACATCAAAACAATCAACATGGTAGTGATCTTTTAGCGAATCATTTGGATGAGCTTGCCGGTGAATGGGATCCAAAAGTTTGGGAGCCAATGGATAATGTGAGTGATTTGTCGTTTCTGTTATATTTTTAATTTAAACATTTTTTTAGTCAATTCAAAGTGCATTGGCATGGGAACCAGTATTTAATGATCGTTTTCTTCAAAATTATGAACAATGGTTAGAGCAGGAAGTCTATGGCCACCAAACTGATTGGGATGGATTATTGCTTAAATCACGTGGTCTTTTGGATATATATTGTTAATAAAAGATTTTTCTTTTTATTTTCTACTCATTTTAATTTTTTGTTTAAATGCGCATTATGTAATATATTTATTTTTTGATTGATTTGAATAAAACTTATTAAAGTTGATTTCTTGAAATAGTGAAATTATGAATATTTTTAATTATTTTTACTATCTTTGTTTTGCTTTATTAATTTTGTCTCACAGATTTTTAGAACATTTAAATTTGTAATTCCTTATAAAATTTGGAAAATGCCCCCGAAGAAAAAGACAAATGTTAAAAACAAGCTAATATCAAGTATCAAAGAAGTTAGCGGTTTAACTGCTGGATATGCTTTAGGAACTACTAGGTCTGGTCGTAATTAGTAAGTTTTTAATGAGTTAATTATTTTAGCTTTATACACGTACTGGTATATATAGAATAGTTTTTAGAATAACACTGCCGTAATTATTGCCTTTATCTATATAACCTTTTTTCTAGTGAGATGAAAAATCTTGTTCGTAAGAACGAGAACAATAAGGTTAGCTATTTTCTTTTATAATTATTTGAATTTAAATAATGTGTAAAACAATCACAACATTAAATCATTTTAATATTCTATATAAAGTAAAATGCGATTAAATATTTTTTAAATGAAAATACCTTTAAATAAACTCTTGTTTTATCTCATTCTTTAATCTCAGATTTAACAAATCATATTTTAGCCAGTTTCAAAGTCTTCTGGGAGAGTTGAAATTAATGGTGATATTAAAAACATCAGCACTGAAATAAACAACAAAAAGAAAGAAGATAATGGGAAAATTGTCAAAAGCCAAGAAAGTACTAGAGCCACCAAACAAAACAATGAAGAAGGTACAAGTAGTAATAATAGCACTGAAAGTAATAGAAACGATAATACTAATGAGAAAGAAGAGGAGAAAGCACCTAAAAAGCGAAAAAATTTTCCTGTTTTTGAAAAGGGTAAAGACAAAGAAGTCAAAAAATTTAAGAAAGGACAGCCATTAAAAATTTGGTCATGGAACGTTGCTGGGCTTAGAGCTAATGTCAAGGTTTTTATTTTGAAATTTTGTACTTGTATGTTTTTAAAATTTTAGAAAAATGGACATCTTAGAATTCGAGAATCTGGTGCTGACCTTATTAGCTTACAGGAAACAAAATGTCCAGAATTACCGCCTGAAATTGTGGCTTTGGATGAATATTGTTTCACAAAACTTGCAAATTCATCTAAAAATGGAGGACAGGCTGGTGTTGCTATGCTTGCTAAAGAAATGCCAATTAAAGTAAATTTTATTTACATTTAATTACATATTATATATTTTTATATGCTTTGACTTTTACTGCTATAAAAATATTATTTTCCAGGTTGTTGTTGGTATTGGAGACAAAGATTTTGACATGTTTGGCCGTTATATTGAAGCTGAATTTGAAAATTTTTTCTTCATTTCCATTTATGTTCCAAACAGTGGTGCAGGATTAGTTAATTTGTCTGCTAGAGGTCGTTGGGATCAAATGCTTTTAAAACGTATTAAAAATTTGGATAAACGCAAACCAGTGATTATTGCTGGTGATATGAATGTTGCGCATAAAGAGATTGGTAAATATATTTATTTACAATTTTAAATATTATGATTAAGAATTTATTATTATTTTTTTCTTACAAAATATCCCATTTTAAAAAATTTCTTCTTTAGATCTAAAAAATCCTGATACAAATCGAAATAAAACTGCTGGCTTTACTGACCAAGAAAGAGAGGCATTTACTCGATTATTAGAAGCTGGTTTTGTTGATGTATGGCGTTCACGAAATCCTGATGTTATTGAAGCTTATACATATTGGTTATATTTTAATAATATATTTTATTTTTATTTATTTTTTTAATTTTGAGGTCTTATATTGGCAATCGTAGAGCTAAAAATATTGGTTGGCGTTTAGACTATTTTGTAGTAAGCGAACGAATTTTGGATAAAGTACTTGAATGTGAACTTCATTCAGAAATTACAGGAAGTCAACATGGGAGTGATCATTGTCCTCTTTCTTTGACTATTGATATTTAAAAATTATTAAAATTTAAAAAATTTATTTTTTTATTGCACACCGAAGATGGAAATAAATTTAAAATTTAGAGATGTTCAAAAAAAGATTATCGATCTTTAAAATTTATTTTTTAAATTACAGAAAACATTACAAATCTATTTTTCGCGCATCTTTTTTTATATACCTATTAAAGTGTCAAAAATCCCAGGACAAGCCAATTTATTCATTCATATGATTCAGATTTTGTTTATTGTTACAATTTGTTAAGACAATATAAATAATTTTTTATTATTTATTGTTGAAATATTTATTAACTGATTTTGAGTAGTATTTTTAATTTAAAAATAATTTTAAATTCAAGGAAACATTGTTTTCTGGGCCCAATTATTTCAATAAATTTATTTTAATTTTTTAAATTTGAATAATTTAGAATAAGAAAAAATTGTATGGCGTCATTGTTAGATGCAGAATTGCAACAACAATCTAAAGACGTTCAACATCAATTTCAAGGAGGATTGGGACAACGAAGAAAAGAAATTTACAAGTTTTTTTTTTAAATTATTTATAAATTTATTTTTTAAACAAAGATATACCGCACCTTTTGGTCTTTATGCATCTGCTTGGTCTACAAAACCTGACCATCACTTGAAATTTCGTTTAGCAGTTGGGAGTTTTATTGAAGAATATAATAACAAAGTAAATAAATAATTTTTAAAAAATTAATTTTAAAATTATTTATTTAGGTTTCAATAGTTCAATTACAAGAAGAGCAAGGAGAATTTGCACATATTGGAACATTTGAACATCCGTAATATTTTTTTTATATTTTTAAATATTTTTTATTAATTATTTTAGTTATCCAGCAACTAAAGTTCTTTGGATTCCTGATCCTAAAAGTATATATCCTGACTTGTTGGCTACAACAGGAGATTATTTACGTTTGTGGAAAGTTGATGGAGGTATTCACAATAATAATGGAGTTTCTTTGGAAGTACGCCTTGATAATGTAAAAAAGAATTTGTTTAATTATTTTATAATTATTTTAAATAGAATCGATCCTCTGAATATTGTGCTCCTTTGGTATATTTTAATCATTTTTTGTTTTATTTAAAATATTTATTAATTTAATAGACATCTGCTGATTGGAATGAAGTTGATGTTTCATTGGTATTTTATAAAATAAATTTTTATAAAATTTAATTAATTTCTTCAGATTGCCACATCAAGTATTGATACAACTTGCACTATTTGGCAAATTGAAGTATTTTTGAATAAATAAATATATTTTTTTTAATTTTTAGACAGGACAGGCATTATCAACAACTGAGCGCTCAATAGAAGGAAATGTTAAAGTATAAAAAAATAAAAATAATAATTTTATATTTTTAAAAATTAGACACAATTAATTGCTCATGATAAAGAAGTTTTTGATGTTGAATTTTCTAAACTTTCTTCTGGTAGAGATATTTTTGCCTCTGCAGGTAATTTTTAATTATAATATTTATTTATTTTAATTAATAAAAATATTAAATTAAGGAGCTGATGGAAGTATTCGAATGTTTGGTAAATACATAATTTATATGTTAATTTATCAAAAAAATCAATTTTTAGATCTTCGTCATATGGAATATTCTACTATAGTTTTCGAAGAACCTTCAAGAAAACCATTGCTAAGACTTGGTAAAAAATAATTAGAATATAATTTAATTTTCTTTTTTAAAAGCTTGGAATAAACAAGATCACAATTTTCTTGCAACATTTGCCCAAAATTCTAATGAGGTTTTTTTCTAATTTTTTAAAATATTAAAAATATTTTTTTAGATTTTTATTCTCGACATAAGGATTCCTTCAATGCCTGTTTCTGTTCTCAAAAATCATGCCGGCTCTGTTAATGGAATTGCATGGGCACCTCATTCAGCATGTCATTTAGTCACTGCAGGTTTTTCAAAAAAATAATCAAAAATAAAAATAAATTTTTCAGCAGAAGATTGCCAAGCACTTATTTGGGATGTCCATCAAATTAGAGGTTTAAAATAATTTAAAAAATATATATATGTAATTTTAAAATATTTTAAGCAGTAGAAGATCCTATATTGGCATATTTAGCTGGAGAAGAGGTTAAAAATTAATTTTATAAATTAAATTTTATTTTTTAAAAGATTAATCAAGTATGTTGGTCAAGTACTTTGACTGATTGGATCTCTATTTGTTATGATAAGAATTTGGAACTTTTACGAGTTTAGATAAGAGAGAAATATTTAATCGTATATATTTTTATGTAAATAAAAAGGAATGAACTTTTTAAAATTATCTTAAAAATTAATAGAAAATAAATTAAAAAATATTTCAAGGGCCGAATCTAGGCATTATGTATATCATAAAAATAATTGTTTTTGATTATTAATACAATTCTTATTTACTTATGAATGTCGCAAAAGTAATTTATAAAAGATTTCTTAAATCTATTGACTACTTTTGACGACAGTCTTAAAAGAGAAATAAAAAAATGTGATTTAAGTTTACGTTTAAATAAGTTTTTGTTTATATAAAATAACGCCGCTCAACAAAGTATTATGACTTGACTCAGTGCTTAAGCTTTTTAGACTCGAGAAAACCTCCCAAGAGGCTTTTTACAAGAAGGACCTTAAAATAATAATTTTTCATAATGAACTTAATTATATAAATTGCTTACATGAGTGCACGACATCCAAACAGGAGTCAATACAGAAAGGCACACAACATATACACCATGGAATCAACAGAAAAAAGCCAAGAACAAAGCAAACTCCCATAATTCTAAGAAAGATTATCCGTTTAAAAATAAGCTAAAATTCTAAAAATTTTACATCCAAGGTAGCGCTCCCGGCGTTTTAATCGTTTGCGTAACAATATGTGAGTGACAGTTTGGACTAAAACAAAGGAAATTCACGTTAATTAAATTGAAAAAAGAATTCTCTGTCACTGAATTATCTTGGCATGATAAAAAATTAAATAAAAGGTTACCAATCCATTTCCAGAGGGTAAGGTCCAAACTTAGGCGTAAAAACATGAATTGGTCGATTAGTGATGATAGGTGGTGGTTGAAGAGGCGAAATGCCATTAGTGTTCATCGGTCTAAATAATTAATATTTTTTAAATATTTAAATACAAAATTAACAATGATTCAACTCCAATAATATATGACTGTGTTGACGGTGGTGGATAAGGTGGTGCTGTAAAAATTGGACCTTCTTCTTTTGTTGTTTTATTATTTATATCATTAAATGATCCAGAATAATAAGGTGGTGGTGGCTGATTATTATCCATTAATGCTGCTAATTTTATAAATATATTTAAAGAATTTTGTATAGCAAAATTTTAAATAAACATTAAATTCTCTAAAAAATATACATTTAATCTGATTAAATAAAATGTAAAATAAAAATCAAAATATATTTGTATTTAATATCATCGGAAATCGATATTATTGTAATAAAATAGATATTTGTTTACATTATTTAAAAAGAATAAAAAAAAGCGTTCCCTTACTAAATAAACAAAAATTCTTATCAAGTGTTATGTAAATAAATAGAATAAAAATGAGTAAACGAATTACCCATATTTGATTGATGCCTTTAATCTTTGATCAGTTTTTACAGAAAAAATATCCCTATTTTGAAAGGGGAGAATTTTTGCTTATTTGCATATATCCTACTAATGCGAGTGTTTTTACCTTCAATCTATGAGTCATTTGTTCATATACATTTTCGATTTTTTATTAATGTTAAAATAGTAAAAATTTTCATTTTTTAATTGAGCGCGATAATTTTAAAGAGTGTTCGTGTTTTTAACTTTAATTTTTCATACCTTTTCATTCAAAAATTTCAGATTTTTTTGACACACTATAAATTGATTTGTTTATCAAAGTTTTGTAATGACAGATTTTCAAAAACAACCGAAATTAGCGACAAAAGAACAATTAAGGCTTGCAGAGCTTCTTTTACAACCTGGACGTCAATCTTTGAACACGAGTGACGATGCTGCTTCACAGAAACGACTGAAAAAGGTTTATATATATATTTCGATTAATTAAAAATATCTAGGTTATTGAGCTTACAAATTGCACGCCATCTGTGGCTGAAGTTGCACTTATTGACAGCGAAGGTAGTGTTGAAGCAGCCGTGTCTCTGTTGTTGGATAAGCCAGATGAACTTGTTTTATGGAGTCATCAAGGTTCAAAGTTACGCAATCGGCCAATTAAGACATCGGCAATAGCGTTGAATTCTGGGATAGGGACAGCTGGACAGCAAAGACAACAATCAAAATCAGCAGTTATCACATCCTATGGAGGCGGTGGACGAAGAGGAGACTCTCAACGAGGTGGTATAATTTTATTTTCAATTAAAATAGCAAACAATTTTTTCTTCCGTCCTTAGAAAAACAAAATTCTTTTTATTAAATAATGATTTTGTTATGGGAATTTATGTTTATTAATTACTTAGAGAATCGTTTTCGTCGTGATTGCCAGAATGCACTTGATGGAAAACAAGGAATATCTGGAGGAAATACGCAAAAGAGAGTTTCTTCTAACCGAAATGGAGAGCAGCAAAAGAATGGATAGTTAGTTTGTTTTCTTATCATTTTTGGTTAAACATTACATTTAAGTTCTGATCGTTCCAAATCACATGAACGCTTCGGAGAACGACCTTTTAAACCTCGTGGTGATCGCGTTAATGCCTCTGGCGTTGCAAATGGTGGATTTCGTCGTCGAAACAATAATCCTAACGCTTCTAGTTCGTTTTTATTTATGATTAAATCTTAATTTTTTTAAATTCAGTTCGAGGGATTTATTTTCAGATAACTCTATAGAGCTTTTTGTAGTATTTATTTTTTCAGATAATGCGTTGTCACCTAATGAGGTTAGTGCAGATAGCAGAACAAGGAATGAAGTAAAAGATCAGAAAACGAATGACAACAATTATGGCAAATGGACTAACAGCATTGTTGGTGAAAACGCGGATGATACTAACTTTTCTATTGGAACATTTACTGCTGGTTTAGAGACACAAACTACTAAAGCACGAAATTCTACGAACAATGAAAATGAAGAATGGGTTATAACTTTTTATAATAAATAAATTTTTGATATTATAGAAAGTTGGACCACGCGTCTACGAGCCATCAACTTTAAAATCTGCCAACACTGTTAACAATTCAATTATTACTCCATCTTCAATGGCGCAGTCTCCAGCAGTTAACACTTCGAGTTGGCCATCGTTAAAGCATAATAACAGTACTTTAACTCTTGGGACAACTGCGAATGCAACAACAATTGATATTGAACAACCGCCAAAACCAAAAACTTTTGCATCTGTGGCCGCTTCAAAGAAGACTCAACCACCACCTCTTCCACAGCAACCACCAATGATGATTATGCAACAATTTTCTGATATCATTTCATCATCTGACGCTTCGGGTGAATCCTCACGGGTAATTAACATTTGTAAACTTTTTATAACAATTTTAAATAATTATATTATCAGGCCAAGCAACAACATTATAGTCGTCAGTCCTTTCAACAACAACAACCTGCTGAAACTAATTCAATGCTATTGGATGTGAAGGCAGCGAACGGAAATTGTGTAAATGAAAATACGTCAGTCGAGCAAGAGTAAGATATTTTTGTTTTAGAAATTTTGAATATTTTTGAATTTAAAAAAATAAATATTAATTTAAAAAAGTTCCAGTCACTTTTTATGCATATTCTATTTATTAGATGGAGCACTTCTGTTGACTGGGGAGTACCAATCAGTCCGCGATTGGGTAATGGTGGTCAAACAGTTGTTCCTAATTCAAACTCAATACCTCATTCCGAATCAATATCAACTGCTGCTATTGCGAGGGCGCCAGCCGATTCTTTTGGCGCATCTGCTGCTCATTCAATGTCAGTCAATCAGGAATACACTAATCAGTTAAAAAGCGCAATTGGCCTTATGCAACAGCCTCAAAATCAAATTGGTCATAAGCAGCAGCATTCTCCACAAGGCAATCAGCAACAACATTTGACATCACAAAATTCTTCTAATCTTGCGCAAACAAATCGAATGAGTACTGCGTCATCTGTGGAATTTTTTCAACAACAAATATCTCAGATGCACGATACTCTTGCTGCTGATGCCTCTGATTGTATGTTATTTTCAATAAAAATTTTTTTTAATTTTTTTAAATAATTCAGTTGATAAAAAAGTGGAATTTGCAACGGGTGATTTACCACCTCAAGCAGTTGCAAATATTGCCAGTAATTATCAATTTGGCTTTCAATTCGATGCAAAAAATGGGATTCCTTCGGCTGCGTCATTAAACGGTGCATGGTCAACAAAGCACATTTCTTCTGTTGAGGTAACATTTTTTAGATAATTTTTTAATTTTTTTTAAGATGGATCGCTCAATGTTAAAAGACTCTACAGCTGCAAATGTACTCAGCACAATGACAAGTATACCGACAACAAGCTCAAGCGTCACTGCTCACTTTTCTACTTCTATCCATGCAGCAGCTCAACATCTGTCTCATGATTATAGATCACAACAACAGCAGCAGCGTAATGCATCAAATGCTGGAAATGTAGGATCTGCAGCTCTTTCGTATGTTTTTTGATGAAACAATTCTATAATTTTATTATAGATTTACTGACACAGCTTCAGTCAACTATCCTCCAGTTAATTATTCTCAAATTAACTATCCTCCTACAAATAATTCGAATATTGGCATGACTTTGAACAATGTAGCATCTTCGGCCAGTTATCCTCAAAGTACAACATCATTAATAGCTTCTACAACGTCTGGTGTTTCTCAAACGATGCAGCAACAATCGCAACAACAGCAAATTAACAAAACTACAATGGCATATTATACTGCTGCTAACCAATCGGTTTGTCAAAATTAATTTTTTAATTTATGCTATTTTTCTTGTAATTATAGCAGCAACAACAAATGCATCCTTCAATGATGGCTGCTGCAGCTGCAGCAGCGGCTGCATCTGTACAACAACAATCATCGGCCGCTACTCATATGCCACAACCACCTACACATCATTTGCAGCAACATCAACCGCCTCCTCAAACAATTTATCATCATCATCAGACTTCGACTGCACCACCACCTACAGCTAGTGCTGTTTCGCAATTTCCTAGCTATAACATGCCGTAATTTTTTTATTTTTTATGCTTCAAATATCCTTTTTAAAGGTATATGTACTCTCCTGTAGCTGCTGCGCAAACATTACCAGGTGCTTCAGTAGAAATTGACCGCTTTTTACTTCAACAGTATGGACCGTACAGAGGATTGGACATGCAACTTGGTGCTATGGTAAATTAATTTTAATCTATTTAAAGTTATTAAACATATTAAGACACTTGGACCGCCGACAACGCTAGCTCCAGCATCTCATCGTAATCAATTGGATTCATATATGGATACTAAATTTGGGCCGCAACAACAAGCAGGTTTATCTTTAATTATTTTTTCAAACCTCAATAGTTTTTTTAGTCAATCAGCAGGGTCAATTTTCTAATAATCCTGTAACTGCAGCCCAACAGCAACGTGCAGGGCCACCTGTTCAGGCTGATGCTGCAGTAGCTGCCGCTGCTGCTATGTTCGGAGGAGGCCATGTTGCACCGCCACCAGGTTTTGGAATGCCTACGCCACCGGCACAGGCTTCGTATATGCCTCAACCGGCGAATTTGCAGTCTCTATTTCAGGTTAAAAATCTTTTAAATTCATTCTTTCAATTTCAATTCTCAGATGCCAACATATCATCCTCAAATGTCCTACCAGCATCAGCATCAATTTAATGAACGTTGATGAGAATCCATTGAAGGATTAATTGGAGAATCAATTGAAAGTTATTTATGAGAAAATGTCAAAATTTTGTTTATTAAAAATTAAATAAAGTATACTTTTTTATATTTTTTTTGTGTTATTTTGCTTCTGCTTCAAACAAACGATTTCGTCAATAACTAATGTAAGCAAGCAAATATTTAATAAACATCCATTTCTGGGCTTAAATCTACGCAAGATAAATTCTATTGAAAAATTTAATAAATTTTTTAAACTAATAGTTTTTATGATTTTTGATTGCGCATTAGTCTGTTCCTTTAGTAAGTTTCCAAGTGCATGAAAACAGTGTAAGCAATTAATTTTTTAATGACGTTGAAATAAATTACTAAACTTTTATCAACTTCTGAGAGCTTCTAGCATCAATCCACCTAATCTTTTCTATTTCTTGAATGAATTGGTAGCTTTCTATATTATTTACATAAATATTTTGATGTTTCCAAAATTAGAAATGTTTTAAGTTTTTTAGAAATCTGTCTAATATATTTATAAAACTAACAAAATTGGAGATAATTCTTTTAATAACTCTATTATCTCCATAATTAAATAAAAACAACTAAAGGTAACATTAATTTTGGATTGTTCTGTTATTTCTAATATTAAAACCCTCGATATTTGTTAGCCATCGGCAACAATAATAAAGCTGGAATAAATTCTCTTATTAAAAAATATTTAGTAGCAAAGAACAAATATTTATAAAACATTTCCATCTTTATCAAAAATAAATATTTAAATTATAACTGTAATAGGTTAACCAAACAAATTTGGGGGATCATAGGTCTAAAAAATAGATTTAAAAAAATATAAAAAAGTATACTTTATTTAATTTTTAATAAACAAAATTTTGACATTTTCTCATAAATAACTTTCAATTGATTCTCCAATTAATCCTTCAATGGATTCTCATCAACGTTCATTAAATTGATGCTGATGCTGGTAGGACATTTGAGGATGATATGTTGGCATCTGAGAATTGAAATTGAAAGAATGAATTTAAAAGATTTTTAACCTGAAATAGAGACTGCAAATTCGCCGGTTGAGGCATATACGAAGCCTGTGCCGGTGGCGTAGGCATTCCAAAACCTGGTGGCGGTGCAACATGGCCTCCTCCGAACATAGCAGCAGCGGCAGCTACTGCAGCATCAGCCTGAACAGGTGGCCCTGCACGTTGCTGTTGGGCTGCAGTTACAGGATTATTAGAAAATTGACCCTGCTGATTGACTAAAAAAACTATTGAGGTTTGAAAAAATAATTAAAGATAAACCTGCTTGTTGTTGCGGCCCAAATTTAGTATCCATATATGAATCCAATTGATTACGATGAGATGCTGGAGCTAGCGTTGTCGGCGGTCCAAGTGTCTTAATATGTTTAATAACTTTAAATAGATTAAAATTAATTTACCATAGCACCAAGTTGCATGTCCAATCCTCTGTACGGTCCATACTGTTGAAGTAAAAAGCGGTCAATTTCTACTGAAGCACCTGGTAATGTTTGCGCAGCAGCTACAGGAGAGTACATATACCTTTAAAAAGGATATTTGAAGCATAAAAAATAAAAAAATTACGGCATGTTATAGCTAGGAAATTGCGAAACAGCACTAGCTGTAGGTGGTGGTGCAGTCGAAGTCTGATGATGATGATAAATTGTTTGAGGAGGCGGTTGATGTTGCTGCAAATGATGTGTAGGTGGTTGTGGCATATGAGTAGCGGCCGATGATTGTTGTTGTACAGATGCAGCCGCTGCTGCAGCTGCAGCAGCCATCATTGAAGGATGCATTTGTTGTTGCTGCTATAATTACAAGAAAAATAGCATAAATTAAAAAATTAATTTTGACAAACCGATTGGTTAGCAGCAGTATAATATGCCATTGTAGTTTTGTTAATTTGCTGTTGTTGCGATTGTTGCTGCATCGTTTGAGAAACACCAGACGTTGTAGAAGCTATTAATGATGTTGTACTTTGAGGATAACTGGCCGAAGATGCTACATTGTTCAAAGTCATGCCAATATTCGAATTATTTGTAGGAGGATAGTTAATTTGAGAATAATTAACTGGAGGATAGTTGACTGAAGCTGTGTCAGTAAATCTATAATAAAATTATAGAATTGTTTCATCAAAAAACATACGAAAGAGCTGCAGATCCTACATTTCCAGCATTTGATGCATTACGCTGCTGCTGTTGTTGTGATCTATAATCATGAGACAGATGTTGAGCTGCTGCATGGATAGAAGTAGAAAAGTGAGCAGTGACGCTTGAGCTTGTTGTCGGTATACTTGTCATTGTGCTGAGTACATTTGCAGCTGTAGAGTCTTTTAACATTGAGCGATCCATCTTAAAAAAAATTAAAAAATTATCTAAAAAATGTTACCTCAACAGAAGAAATGTGCTTTGTTGACCATGCACCGTTTAATGACGCAGCCGAAGGAATCCCATTTTTTGCATCGAATTGAAAGCCAAATTGATAATTACTGGCAATATTTGCAACTGCTTGAGGTGGTAAATCACCCGTTGCAAATTCCACTTTTTTATCAACTGAATTATTTAAAAAAATTAAAAAAAATTTTTATTGAAAATAACATACAATCAGAGGCATCAGCAGCAAGAGTATCGTGCATCTGAGATATTTGTTGTTGAAAAAATTCCACAGATGACGCAGTACTCATTCGATTTGTTTGCGCAAGATTAGAAGAATTTTGTGATGTCAAATGTTGTTGCTGATTGCCTTGTGGAGAATGCTGCTGCTTATGACCAATTTGATTTTGAGGCTGTTGCATAAGGCCAATTGCGCTTTTTAACTGATTAGTGTATTCCTGATTGACTGACATTGAATGAGCAGCAGATGCGCCAAAAGAATCGGCTGGCGCCCTCGCAATAGCAGCAGTTGATATTGATTCGGAATGAGGTATTGAGTTTGAATTAGGAACAACTGTTTGACCACCATTACCCAATCGCGGACTGATTGGTACTCCCCAGTCAACAGAAGTGCTCCATCTAATAAATAGAATATGCATAAAAAGTGACTGGAACTTTTTTAAATTAATATTTATTTTTTTAAATTCAAAAATATTCAAAATTTCTAAAACAAAAATATCTTACTCTTGCTCGACTGACGTATTTTCATTTACACAATTTCCGTTCGCTGCCTTCACATCCAATAGCATTGAATTAGTTTCAGCAGGTTGTTGTTGTTGAAAGGACTGACGACTATAATGTTGTTGCTTGGCCTGATAATATAATTATTTAAAATTGTTATAAAAAGTTTACAAATGTTAATTACCCGTGAGGATTCACCCGAAGCGTCAGATGATGAAATGATATCAGAAAATTGTTGCATAATCATCATTGGTGGTTGCTGTGGAAGAGGTGGTGGTTGAGTCTTCTTTGAAGCGGCCACAGATGCAAAAGTTTTTGGTTTTGGCGGTTGTTCAATATCAATTGTTGTTGCATTCGCAGTTGTCCCAAGAGTTAAAGTACTGTTATTATGCTTTAACGATGGCCAACTCGAAGTGTTAACTGCTGGAGACTGCGCCATTGAAGATGGAGTAATAATTGAATTGTTAACAGTGTTGGCAGATTTTAAAGTTGATGGCTCGTAGACGCGTGGTCCAACTTTCTATAATATCAAAAATTTATTTATTATAAAAAGTTATAACCCATTCTTCATTTTCATTGTTCGTAGAATTTCGTGCTTTAGTAGTTTGTGTCTCTAAACCAGCAGTAAATGTTCCAATAGAAAAGTTAGTATCATCCGCGTTTTCACCAACAATGCTGTTAGTCCATTTGCCATAATTGTTGTCATTCGTTTTCTGATCTTTTACTTCATTCCTTGTTCTGCTATCTGCACTAACCTCATTAGGTGACAACGCATTATCTGAAAAAATAAATACTACAAAAAGCTCTATAGAGTTATCTGAAAATAAATCCCTCGAACTGAATTTAAAAAAATTAAGATTTAATCATAAATAAAAACGAACTAGAAGCGTTAGGATTATTGTTTCGACGACGAAATCCACCATTTGCAACGCCAGAGGCATTAACGCGATCACCACGAGGTTTAAAAGGTCGTTCTCCGAAGCGTTCATGTGATTTGGAACGATCAGAACTTAAATGTAATGTTTAACCAAAAATGATAAGAAAACAAACTAACTATCCATTCTTTTGCTGCTCTCCATTTCGGTTAGAAGAAACTCTCTTTTGCGTATTTCCTCCAGATATTCCTTGTTTTCCATCAAGTGCATTCTGGCAATCACGACGAAAACGATTCTCTAAGTAATTAATAAACATAAATTCCCATAACAAAATCATTATTTAATAAAAAGAATTTTGTTTTTCTAAGGACGGAAGAAAAAATTGTTTGCTATTTTAATTGAAAATAAAATTATACCACCTCGTTGAGAGTCTCCTCTTCGTCCACCGCCTCCATAGGATGTGATAACTGCTGATTTTGATTGTTGTCTTTGCTGTCCAGCTGTCCCTATCCCAGAATTCAACGCTATTGCCGATGTCTTAATTGGCCGATTGCGTAACTTTGAACCTTGATGACTCCATAAAACAAGTTCATCTGGCTTATCCAACAACAGAGACACGGCTGCTTCAACACTACCTTCGCTGTCAATAAGTGCAACTTCAGCCACAGATGGCGTGCAATTTGTAAGCTCAATAACCTAGATATTTTTTAATTAATCGAAATATATATATAAACCTTTTTCAGTCGTTTCTGTGAAGCAGCATCGTCACTCGTGTTCAAAGATTGACGTCCAGGTTGTAAAAGAAGCTCTGCAAGCCTTAATTGTTCTTTTGTCGCTAATTTCGGTTGTTTTTGAAAATCTGTCATTACAAAACTTTGATAAACAAATCAATTTATAGTGTGTCAAAAAAATCTGAAATTTTTGAATGAAAAGGTGTGAAAAATTAAAGTTAAAAACACGAACACTCTTTAAAATTATCGCGCTCAATTAAAAAATGAAAATTTTTACTATTTTAACATTAATAAAAAATCGAAAATGTATATGAACAAATGACTCATAGATTGAAGGTAAAAACACTCGCATTAGTAGGATATATGCAAATAAGAAAAAATCGCCTTCTTTCAAAATAGAATATTTTCCTTAAAAACTGATCAAAAGTAATCTACATAAATTGAGGTAGTCTAAGGATTATATAGGTAAAAACAGGATGATCTTTTAACTTATAATGAACTTCATAAATTTAATTTTTATTCACATGGTTTTAATTTAAAATTTATAATCTGAATATACAAATGACTGGTGTTCTATTTTAGATATTTAATGTCTAAAAAAACTTTTAGTAAAGAGTCCATGACTATTTTTATCGCGTTCGGCTCCACTCAAGGTTAGTAAAAAAATGTGATCACACGCACACACTCACCATTCAAAAAAAAAATAATAAAAATAAAAGTAATAACGGTGGGTCAGAAAAAAACACAATCCACTTTGCAATGTTATACCTTTTCTCCCTTTAATTTGAAATACTTTTTTGAAAAATGATTTGAAAAAAATTTTTTTTAAATGAGAAAATTTTTAAAATCCCTTTGATTTCGTCATAAAATAGACCGTTTGCGCTAATATTTTTCATAAATTTTGTAAATTAGAATAGCTATACGAGAGAGAATGATAAAAAATAAACTATGGAAGAAAAGTATTGAAAGTTTACGGTAATTTAATGTTTAAACGCGAATTTAATTTTGTCATTTGAGTCTACACTTACGTTGTAGAGTATTCACTTTGTATTACTTTTATTTTAGTTTTTTATTTCTTATTTATCTATTTTCGTATATAATTTAAGCAAAATTCTAATATGTCATTGGACGAGACAGTTTATTCTGAATTCAACACAAGCAGTGAATTTCATGGTAATTGTTTGAATAGGTATTATCTTAATTTTTCATTTAGAAGTTTATACAAAAACAACTAATCGAATACGTCGCATTCTTTTCCCTGAAATTGTGACTGGTGATGAAGAAATTGATGAAGAGTATTCTAAAACATCTATTGTTTCTCAGTTTGCATTACCAACTCAAAAGCTTAAAGAGGCTGTTCTAGATCTATTAAATGTTAGAACTCAACCGCAATTGGCACCTGAGGTTGTTGTGACAAATAGTATTCCTCAATTTGTACAAAAGCTTTCTTCTACAAATGATCAGGTACTTTATTAAATTTATTTATCCTTAAATTTTTATATAAAAAAATTATTTTTTATAAATGATTTATTAAGCATGAAGTATTACAAGCAGCTAAAATGCTTCATCATTTGTCGAAAGAAGAAAAAATCGTTGTCAGTCTTGCCTCTAGCGAACCTCTTGTTGATGCGTTGATTCGAACTTTAAAGTTATTTGCAACTTTAATTTTCATGCTTTAATTATTTTTTAGCACCGCATCTGACGAGGAGACTAGACGTCACATTGCTGCAGCACTTGCTCATCTTTCTGCTAACCAACTTGGTGCTGCACACATTTTTCGAAGTGGTGGTATAGCAGAACTTGTTCGCCTTTTACGTTGCCCTATTTCTTCTGTTATTAATTATGCGACTACAACTCTGCATCATTTACTTGTCTATGTTGAACTAGCAAAGCAGGAAGCTATTTTATGTGGTGCTTTAGAGGCGTTTGTGCCGTTATTGGCACCACAAACCGTTATTCCTCTATCAGGACCTAATCCAAAGCTTCAAGCTATGGTTAGTTCTTAAATTAAATTTTAGGATTCATTTTATTATTAAATCAATCCTATTTATTTTTTTTGTATTTTAGCACAAATTTTTATTTTAATCATTTACTTTTCAAAATTTATGCTTCGTTATACCAAAATATTTTTTTATAAATTCCGCTTTAGGTGGCTGATTCACTCTATTTTCTTCTTTTGGATCAACTTCAATGCAAAAGCACCTTCCTTTCATTACAAGGCCCTCGTTATTTGGTTGAAATTTTACGTACAGAGAACAACTATATTAAATTATTATATGCTGTCGTAAGATGTATTCGCTCAATAAGTACAAATGACGAAAATAAAGCTATGTTAATTGCAATAGGTTCATTCTATATATTTTTTATTCAAATTTTTGAATCATCTTAAATAGGTGGAATTGAACTTTTACATCGTGCTTTTAAATTAATGGATGATAATAAAAGGAAATTAGCTACTTTAAATGCTCTAAGGTTTCTTTAAGGATTTTATTTTTTTAAATTTTTTTTAAATTAATTAATTTTATACATTGTAATATCTTTTGAACTTTAAAGCCTATTTTAAAATTTAAAATTTTTTCCTTTAGAAACCTCTCTGATGCAGCTACTAATTTAGATACGCTTATTCCTTTGGTTAACGAGCTTATAATTTTGGTTTCCCAACATGATGATGATGAATTAGTTGGATGTGCGTGTGGAATTCTTTCTAATCTTACTTGCAACAATATTTTAAACAAAAAAACGGTATTTCCTTATGTCTAGTTTAATTTTGAGTTTAAAAATTTTTTTTAGTTTGTTACTTTTATTTTTGATTTCTATTATTAAATTTGTTTTATCTCACTGTTTTTTAATAATGTAAAGGTATGTAATGCTGGTGGAATTCGTTGCCTAGCTAACGCACTTAAAAAATTTTGCAATATTGAGGATGTCACAGAACCAGCATTGTGTACACTCCGTCATTGTACAGTTCGTCACCCACTTGCACATCATGCTCAAAATGAATTGCAATTTGCTCATCGAATAATGCTTGATCTTTTATCGACTGGTAGACCTCCAATTGTTAAAGCGTCCTTGGGATTGTTGCGAAATTGTTCATTGTCTAACGAGAATTTGAGACTTATATTAAATGTTTGTAATTTATAAAAAATAAGATTAGGCGGTAAACATTTAAGAAAAGCAATTATTTTTCTATTAGGTTTTAATTTATCATATGAGAAAATTGTCCTCTTATATGGAAATAATTTTTTACTTAACTCATGAACAATTTTCAGGAAAAAACTAAAGATGGAGTCAACGTTTTGACATTAGCAATAGAATTCCTTGAGGAGACTGGTAGAGAATTGGCCCAAGATTGGTTTGGTTTAAGAGACGGTGTTTCATTACTTGAGATGGTGGAAGGTGCAATATCTGCTCTTCATCAATTTGCTAGAGATCCAACTTCTGCCGCATATATTTTGCATCGACCATTAGTTATGAATTTGCTTGTCGATGTAAGAATTTTTTTTATTAAAAATGCTATTAGTCTCAATCTATAAAATCGATTTTTGTAATAGTACTAGAACAATTTATTTATAGTTAAAATTAATTTTTTAAATAATTCCTTTTTGTTAAGCTTATTTCAAATCCGGATGTTAACTCAACAAATGATGAATTGTTAATGCGTGAAATTATGGGTCTTCTATATCAGTTGACAAAATCTTGTGATGGTGCTAAAACTATAATTGCATACGAAGCACAACCACATGTTTATGCAGCACTTCAATCGCCTCATAAATCTATAGGTTGTTTTATAATTTATTATTCAATTTTATTCAAATTTCTAGCTGCGTATGCCTCTATAATTCTCAAAAATATGGGAATAGATCAATCTCTTTTTATGTCGCACAATGGCAATTACAATGGAAATAATAATAGCAATGGATTTGCTTTAAGATCTTCTAGCAATTTACAACAAACAGATTCTGCTAATAACTCTCTTGAAAGACTTTCTGGAAATAAAAGTCGACAACAAATGGGCTGGCTAAATGATGGGATGGTGAGATTTTTTATTTTCAAGATATTAAAGAATTGGATTTTGATTTAAAATTTAAAAAATTAAGGAACCAGAGTTATACAACGAACTTTACAATTATCCTCCAAGTCTTGGAGAACTTCGTCAAGATCACATTGAAGGAAATAAGCATAATGGTTCTTGGTTTGATACAGATCTTTAAATCTACGAACCCGTAAAAACGTACTATATTTAGATTGATAATTCTTTTATAGTTTTGGGCATCTTAAAATTTCTTCTACACCATAATTTATTTTAAAATTAATTGTTTTATACCAGAAGAAAATCATTCCCACCCTTAATCTGCCATTTGCAATTGCACTTAAATACATACGCATTAGCTAATCTATTCTTTGCCACATAACTAAAATAATCTCATATCCTACTAATTTAATATTTTCTGATATTTATTTTAAAGAAAAACAAAAAAAAGTCTATATTGGAGGATTATCTAACGACATTACATCTGAAGACGTTATTTATTGAATGTTTTTTTTTTTATTTTTTTTTGTTATAGCTAGATGATGCTTTCCAAAAATTTGGACTCATTAAAAAGATTTTGGTTGCTCGTCGCCCTCCAGGATTTGCATTTGTAGACTTTGATAATCATAATTCTGCAAAAATTCAATTATCGCTTTGGATGGAACGTTTGTTTTTAAGATTTTTTTTAATATTTAAATATTTAATTTAGACTTATATGTGGAGTAAAGGTTCGCGTTGAATTTCCTACGTCGAATCATATTAAAAATCAAGCAATTATATTCCTTAATTTTTAAATTATTTTATTAGAAAAATTAAGAATATAATTTTTATATTGATTTTTAATATGATTAGACGTGGGAAATTCCACGCGAACCTTTACTCCACATATAAGTCTAAATTAAATATTTAAATGTTAAAATAAAATCTTAAAAACAAACTTTCCATCCAAAGCCATAATAGAATTTTTTGCAGAATTATGATTATCAAAGTCTACAAATGCAAATCCTGGAGGGCGACGAGCAACCAAAATCTTTTTAATGAGTCCAAATTTTTGGAAAGCATCATCTAGCTATAACAAAAAAAAATAAAAAAAAACATTCAATAAATAACCTCTTACGTTGTCAGTTAATCTTCCAATATAGTAGACTTTTTTTGTTTTTCTTTAACCAAAATATTTTCTTCAACTTTTTCTTACTTTTTTTAAAATGTAATAAATTTTACTATAGTACATATATTTTCAGCAGGTTATTCTTGCTTTTTTTTTTTAATATAAAAACAGTATAAAAATATTTTGTATAAATTTATTGAGAAATGATTTTAAATTTGATTAAAAATTTTTCCCTCCAATCAGAGCAGCTAAAGGCAAATAAGCAAAAGCATCATTAAAGTCATTCCACAACTGTTCAGCCTGTTCTACTCCAAAACGACGTACTAACTCATCATAAAAGCCATAAACTCTATAAAATTATTTTTTAATAATTTAATAAAAAATTAATAATTTTACTTGTTGATATGATGCAATTCGTGATTCCCACGTAACAGAAAAATGTATTTAGGATATTGAACTTTACAAACAAGCAAATAATCTTTAAAATTTAAATAAAATAAATTAAAAATATTTTTTTAAAACAAACCTCCAACGAATAACTCTATCAACAAAATCGCCAAGGAAGAGATAACGAGTTTTGTGTGGTGGTCCACAAGAATGAAAAATTCTCAAAAGATCTGTATATTGCCCATGTAAATCACCACAAATATTTATTGGCCCAGTTGTTTCAATTAATGATGGTTGTTGTTAAGTGAATCAACGGCGCGGTTGACGAGCTGTTGGAGCTGACCAAATTTATATCGATATGCCTTATGACCTCTAACCAAATGTCGACGAGCAAATTCGCAGAGATCGAGCTAAAAAAATTATCAAAATTAAAAAAAAAAAATTTTTTAATTTAACATATTCGATTGAAAACAGCTGAACCTCCAGATTTGCTCATTGTAGTGTTCTGGATCTTGTCTCACTTAAATTAAAAATTATAAAGTTAATTTTTGTAAAAAAAGTAAAAATCACTTATTAGGATTAAGGCCATGGACTGGAAAAGTTTGACATGATTTGGCTAAATTTTTTCAAAGTAAAAAACATTTAAAAGTCTACAGTATGTTGAAATTATATGGCGTTCCGTTTAAAAATTTTTGCATTTGGCATTTGTTCAAAGTATTTGTTGGTAGTGGCGATATAGTATAAAAGGCGCAGCCTTTTATTAGTTTTATTATTAGTGTTAGTATTTGCTTAGTAAAATATTTTTGCATGAACTCAAGTTGTAACAGTATTTATTTTAGTTTTTTACGTCTTTATTAAATTTAGAAATTAATTTAAATTTAAATGTCAACAAAACAAAAAAAAACAACGAGATTTATTTCCGGATAGTTCAAAATCTGATCATTCAAAAAATGGTTCAAGTATTGGTGATGTGAAAGATGCTTCTCCAGCAAATAAAAAAGTTTTTAATAAATATGGAATCGTTGCTGATATTGTTAATATGGTTTTGAAGGTTTTTTTTCCAAATCTTTTTTATTTTATTTTTACAATATTTTTTTTGAAGGAATTAATTACTGAAGTAAAAGTTGATGCAGAAGTTGGAAAGCTTTGTTCTCGTGGTGATGAACGTTTATTGGAAATGACTTCTGTTCTTTTTAAGCGTGAGAAAAATGTTCAGAAAGGAATTGGTATTTTTTAACTCAAAATTTATTTTTTCAAGTTTATTGATTAAGAACAATAAATAGAAAAAATTAAAAAGAAATAAAAATAAATTTATTTAAGAATTTTAACCCAAAATTTAGCAATGCCAACGTGTATTTCTATTGTAATTGTGCCTGTCATTTTTCTCCACTTCGAAGCGAACCTCCAGTTCTTCTTAAAGAAGGCCAATTAGTAAAGATAGATTTGGGTGCTCATGTTGATGGTTATATTGCTACGGCAGCTCATACAATTGTTGTTGGAGCCACTAGAGTAATTTTTTAAAATATTTTATTTAATTAAAAATCTTTTATAAGGATAATAAAGTGACTGGCAAAAAAGCTAATGTAATTGTTTCTGCCTATAATATTATGGAAATGGTGTTGAGGATGTTGAAACCAGAGAAGAATTTTAAAAATATTGACGTATCTGAGCGAATTGGAAAAATGGCAAAATTTTATGAAACGGTTTATTTTTTATTTAAAAATATTTTTTTCTAAATTAATTTTAGACTCCAATTGAGAATATGCCTTCTTATCAAGTTGAGCGGTTCAAACCAGTTGGTGATAAACAAATTATACAAAATCCTCAAAAGACTAAAACAGAGAAGTGCACCTTTGAGACTTTTGAAGTTTACACAATTGATATACTTATTTCAACTGGAGAAGGTTTCTTTTTTAATTTTTGTTTAGTTTGGATTTTTAATGAAAAAAAATCAAAACTTTTATCCATAGTTGTGTATATTTTGCAATGATACTGGCGACAGTCACGACTTTTGAAAAATACTTTTAGAATCGTGACTGTGTGTTTAACATTATTTTCTGATTTTTAAACTAATTTTGACACTTGAGAATTAAGATATTTAACTTTTTGATCATTTTATTACTGCTAATATTTTAGTAAAAATTTTGGATTTTTTGTTAAGATAAAAATCGCCATATTTATCCCTAAATATGCAAATATATATTTATAGTAATAAAAATTGCAAAATTATTCTAAAAGTTGAAAGACTTCGTCTTAAAAAATTAATTTTAATTTATTTAAAAAAATATTTTTTTAGGTAAATCAAAAACTCTTGATGCTAGAACAACAATTTTTAAGAATAAAGATTTTATTCTTTATAGTCTACACAATCTAAAATTAAAGAAATCACGAACTTTTTTCCACAAAGCACTGAAAAAGTTTGTTTCAATGCCTTTCTCGATAAGAGATTTTGAAGATGAAAAAGTAGCAAAAATTGGAAGTACTGAATGTGCTAAACATGATTTGATGCAGTCATATCCAGTAAATTTATTTAAAAAATTAATTTTAATATTTTATTTTAATATTTTTAGGTTCTTTATGAGAAGGAAGGTGAATATGTTGCTCAATTTAAATGTACGGCAATAATAATGCCTAATGGAATATATAAAATAACAGGAATTCCTTTGGATAATGCTACTTTAAAGTGTGATTTGAAAATTGATAATAGTGAATTTTTGGCACTTTTAAATGAACCGTTAAAACCAAAAAAGAAGAAAGGTGGAGGAGGAGATAAGGAAATTAATAAAGAAATTGAAAATAAAAAGGAAGAAAATAATAATTTAAAAAAGGAAGAAAAAGTTGAAGAAAATATTTTCGTTAAAGAAAAACAAAAAAAAAAGTATATATTGGAGGATTAAGACCAAGATTCTGGTGTAGACCTTTAATTTTTACATCTAGTGATAACATTTTATTCTTAAAAGTTTTAATTAAAATTGCTTAATTACTATAATATTTCAGAAAATCAAAGATGAAATTAGCTCTGATGAAGATGGAGAGGGTGACGATGATGGTGAACAAAATGAGAAATCCAAAAATGGAAAGAAGAAAAAGGATGGTAAGAAGGGCAAAAAATCTAAATCTGAAAAGGATGAAAATAAAACTAAAAAGCAGCGTGTTAAGGCTGCCGATGAAATTGCAGGTTGATAATTAGTTTTTTTTATTTTCCCTGGTTTTCAGATTTGCATTATTAGTGTTTCTTTAAATTTTTAGTTGAGTCGCGTTCTAGGGCTGTCAAAAATGTTGACAAAATGATGGAACAGAATAGTGGTACCAAAATTAGAGCAGATATTGACGCAGCTGATGGTTAGTTTTTGTCAATTAATTAATTTTCTTTATTTTGTGAATAGCTTCGGATGATTCCGATTTTGATGAAGCTCCTGACAGTTCAAAAGTTAATTCTGTACTTTTTATGCAAGATAAAGTTTAAATTCTTTTATTTATTTTGATTTATTTACATTATTTTAGCGTAAATTAAATCCTCCTGTTTCTTCGTCACAGCAAAGAAAACGACAGGAACCCGGTGGATCTTCAGAATCACAGCCTTCCTCATCAATTTCTGAACAACCAGAGACTAAACGTGCAAAGATGTTTTATATTTTTCAATGAACCGAACAGCATAATTAGGGAATAATAGAACATAGAAAGGTTTGCAATATTAATTTTTTTAATATTATAAATGTATTTTGAATTGTCTTTATATAATGTGTTAATTTCAATATGTTATTCTTGCTTTTGTTTTGATATAAAAACAGTATAAAAATATTTTGTATAAATTTATTGAGAAATGATTTTAAATTTGATTATAAATACCTTTCTTTTTTCTAATTGTAAAGATATCTAGAATTTTACAAATTTAAGTAATATTTTTTATATAACATTATCAAATTTTGAAATGACAAGAAAACGAAGATTTTCAAAAATAAAAAATGAAGTTGATGATTGTTCAAAACCTTCACCATCAAAAGGCGATGAAAATAATATTGAAGATGAATTGCCTGCATTGGAGCCTTGTACAACACTAAAAGAAATAAATAACGAGGTAAAACTTGAAGATAGAATGGACATTAATCAACAGCAACAAAAAGATCCATCTATACATAGTGGGAGTGATGAATCTGTCATCGTTAATGATGTTCTTGCTGAGCGTTGTAATTTTCATTTATATCAACCGCTTGAAGTTCACTCTATGGCTCACTCTAAATTTACAAAGAGGGTTATTTATATTTGTTTTTTTTTAATTTATATTTTCAACTTTTTAGTTATGTGTTCTCAGAAGAGTTGAGAAGAAAGGGTCAGTTCGTCATTTATTTGTTAGATTTTTTAAACTTTAGTTTTACTTCTGGCACTGAACAGGAAAGTCAATTAAATGTTTTAACCTTTGTTGAATTCTACAATGTTTCAAATCCACCACTTATTTTTCTTGAAAAGAGTATTCCTTTGTTAGATTCGCTTAGTTCACTTGTTTGGATTGATACATGGGTGGTTGTTGGTGGATTATCTGGTCAATTATATCTTTTCACTCCTTTTACTACTCGATTTAGGGTTTGTTTCTTTTTAAAATTAAAAAAAATTATTTTCCGATTATAGAGAATCCAACTTTGCCCCTCAGAAATTGTTTCAATGGACTGTTTAGATAATTCTAACTTTTGTGTTGTTAGTAAAACTGGTCAATTAATTTTGCTTGGAAGAAATGATACTGAAAATGATATTAATCTTGATTTTGAAGAAAAAACATCATCTAATAATAGCTTAAATACTACTTTTACGCCTGAAAGAATTCGTCGAATTCCAACCTTTACAACAAAAAAATTATTGAATTTTATGGCTGATCGTCATCCAACTTCTCTTGCATGCACAAAGTGCAGGTATTTTATTTTTAGGATTTTAATTTGGGTTTTGCATATGTTAAAAATATATATTCTTTTTTTTGGATATTATGTATTTATGTTTTTCTTAATTTATTTGTTAAAATTTTGTATTATTTAAATATTATGACCTCTATTTTAACTGAAATTCTCAATACCTATTTTGAAGAAATAATGTATAACTGACTTGTGTAAAAAAATATATTTTTTTGCCAATAAGTAGGGTTTTATTGATTTAAAATAAATGTATGACTATATATTAAATTTTAATGTATTTTCAATATTTAGATATAATAGCTCACAAAAACAAAGCCACAAGCCTAAAATGATTGCTATTGGAATGGTCAACTGGTTAACTATTATTACATTGAGTAATGAACAAAATGTGGATGATATGAAAATTGCTTCACGTCGAGATATTCAGTTACCTCATAATAAAAATTCTATTATTGTTTGGTCACTTCTTTTTTAGTAATTTTATTTTAATATTTTTTTAATATTTGATTATTTTCTAGTCATGACTATTTGTTTGTTGGCGATTCTATTGGTCAAGTAACAATTTACAATCCAGCAAATGGTGTTGTTTATAAGGTTTTTTTATTAACTTTTTACAAATTTATTTTTTTCCTCAAGATTTTTAAATCTCATCAAACCCATGTTTTAACTTTGGCCACTGATTATTCTCGAGTATACGCTTCTGGTGCCGATTTTCGGATACAAATATTCTCATTAACAGGAAAAAGAAAAGTAAAGTTTATAAATAATTTTAACTTCTCATAGTTAACAATAACTTAAGTTAAATCATTTTTCTTTTTATACCTACTATGATTTTTGATGGTAAGAACTAGGACTAACATAAATTTAAAGGTATTATTGTAAGAATCTTTTATCTAGAATTGTTTTTGCAAAACTTTAAAAATAAATTTATTTTACATTTAAACAAATTTGCTAATTTTCAACTTTTTTTTAGGAAGCTATGAGCTGGCTTATAGTTGGCCAACGACAACATCACACAAATGGTTTTTATTTGCTATAAATTGACTTTTGCTTTTTTTAATTTAAAATTTTTTTAATTAGATGTTCGGTCATTATGTGCATTAGACAGAAAATGGCTCGTCTCTGGAGGATTTGAAGGTTTATTTATCTCCAGTGCTCATTTATATTGTAAACCTCAAATAAGGGTATTATTCATTTTTTTAATTAATTAATTTTTATTTTTTCAGCCAGAGTGTGCATTTTCACCTGATCGAGGTCTTATATTGACAAGACAGCTAAGTAGTATTGATGTTTGGTACAAACCAGATCAATTTTCAGTTATGAGTTTTTCAAATATTAGACAGAGCAGGTTTTTTGTTAAATATTATTATTTGAAATTTTTTAATTTGAGATACATAAAATGTGTATTACCTCCGAAAAGATTAATTCGAATTCAAAGTGGTGATATGGGTTTTGTTAAACAGGTTTTTGTTTCTATACATTATTATGCTAAAAAAAATTTTAAGTCATGCATTTCTCCTAATGGAAAATATATTTGTTATGCTTGTACAATAAAAGGCGCTATTTCAGTAGTTGAACTACATGAAAATGTCATTGAAGAATTAATGAAAAGAGATTTGGAAAACAGAAAGGATAAAGCTACTGATGAAAATAACGAATCTTTAGATTTAAATACATTAATTAAACAATATTGGAACAATCAATTAATTTCTAAAGAAGTTTCAGAATTTAAAGGAGGTAAAACAGTTTTTGCAATGCAATGTACTAATAATTATTTGTATTATGCAACTGGTGAATATCAACTAATGAGGCTTGAATTAGATTCAAAATCCTTAACTACAATTGCACAAAAATGTACGATTTAATTTTATTGTTAAATTTTTGCTTAAAAAATAATTTTTAGCTGATTTTGGACATATAACTAAAATATGTGTTAACCCTTCAGAAACTGGCTTATTTGCATTAACAACTGAAGGAAGCTCTTTGTTTATCAATCTCAATATTGAAGAGCAAGCAGATATTTCTATGACAGGCATGTTATTATTTAATTTTTATTTATGTAATCAATTGTTAAAATATAACTAATTATTTGCTTCATTTGGGTCAGTAATTTAGGAAAATTGCCTTTTGACATTCCTTGATTAATTTACCTTGTTGTTTTATAGATAATTCTAATGAAACTATGACGAACATAAACGAAGACGAAAATGATACATCGATTATTCAAGATAAAATTATTAAAAAACAACCATCGTCTCTTTTTACTTCAAAGCAACTCAATATTTTTCCCACAACTTCAAAAGTTAATTCAATTTTTGACTGTTTATTTATTGATGATTCAAGAGTCGTATTATTAGCTTCAGATTTGGAACAACATTTCTCTTTATACAATTTAACAAATGGCCATCAAATAATCAAATCAGCCGCAGATTTTGGATGTCAAGATTCTGAATGGATTTCGCATTTAAGTTGCCATTCCTCTACTATTGAAAATAGTGAACAAAATATTAGTTATCTTTTACTTGGAACAACAAATAAAGGACGTGTTTATATTATTCAAATTGGGCCAAACGAGGTTTCTTGTTTTATCAATTCAAAAGCATAACCATATTATGTATCTGATTTTTTAGAAGAAGGAATCGTATAATCATTTAGAGCTTTTTTAAAATATTGAAAAAATTGTTTGTGGCATTTTTAAGGGTCTCGGTTGACTTCATACTCCTTTTCCATTTATCTTTATTTTTTTTTTAATTTACAGGAAATAAGTATTTATGCTATGCAATTCTCTGATAATGATAAAAATAATGCCTTTTTAAAAATTGCGGATCGCCGTATCGAATCGTTCTGGGGTCAAAGATGTACTAAAGATGGTCAAAAGCATATTATACTTGTAGGCCATGAGGAAATAAAGCCAAGAAAAGCACATGAAAAACCTATGAATTTACGTTCCTTCAAGAAATAGAAATTTACATTTGTTTTTTATATTTTATTATTGATTTTGTTAATTCATTGTTTAAATTTTAAATATCCTGCCTTTGATTTGCTATTTTTTGTTTTGCATTTGTTTTTTCATATACAAATACTTATAAATTTATTACATTTATCTAACTTTTAATCCTATTTTAAATTTCTTACATATATTAATGGTTCTCAGTCCAGAACGACGAATTGAATTAAATCCTTTTGATGTTGATGCTTGGAATTTACTTTTACGTGAATCACAGGTTATTTGAACTTTAATCTCTTTAATGAATTAAAAATAAAGTAAGTATTTTCAGGCACGACCCATAGATCAAGTTCGTAGTTTCTATGAGCGTCTTGTTGGTCAATTCAACAATTCAGGTCGATATTGGAAAGCATATATTGAGCACGAACTGAGGGCAAAAAATTTTGAAAATGTTGAAAAAATTTTTGAAAGATGTCTTGTCCGGGTATTAAATGTTGATCTATGGAAATGTTATGTTTTCTATGTAAGAGAAACAAAAGGACATTTGGCCTCTTTTAGAGAACAAATGGCCAAAACTTACGATTTTGCAATTGATAAAGTTGGTCTTGATTTTCAGAGGTTTTGTTAATCAAGTAACATTTTTGAAACTTTCTCTTCCAGTTATTCAATTTACAATGATTGTGTTACATTTCTAAAACAACAGTATGTGATTTTACAATGTTTTTATGTTAAATATATTTTTTAAGAGAAGTTAAAGGTCAATATGCTGAAAATCAAAAAATTACTGCAATTAGAAAAATTTTTAAAAAAGGATTGGTTACACCAATGGCCAATATTGAACAGTTATGGAATGATTATTGTTCTTTTGAAAAGGTTTTTTTATACATTTTAACAAGTGTAAATATCATTTTATAACTGCAGAGTGTAAATCAAGCTTTGGCTGAAAAAATGATTTCAGACATTAAAAAGGATTTTCTGGTTAGCTATTTTTGATTAATTAAAAAATACTTTATTGTGCTACCCATTAAATAGGTTCTTAGATTATAGCCTAGCAGTAAGTATAGATATATTTTAAGAATTTCATCTAATTTTTAAATAAATCTTAACAGAATGCTAGTAAAGTAGCAAAACAATACGAACAAATAGTTCGAGGAATTAATCGTCAAGGTATTTTTAAGTTACTTTAGTTTTTAAATTAAAATTTTAAGCAATTTCAATTCCACCAAGAGGAACAGCAACAGAAATAAAACAAGCAGAACTTTGGAGAAAATATATACAATGGGAAAAAAGCAATCCTTTGAATAATGAGGAATATGGACAATATGCACGTCGAGGTTTTAAACTTTTTATAAATAAAACAAAATAAATGTTAACAATTTAGTTATTTATTCATATGAACAAGCACTTCTTTGTCTTGGTTATATGCCTGATATTTGGTATGAAGCAGCTTTCTTTCAGCAACAAGCTGCACAAAAATTGGCTGAAAAGGGTGACGTAAAACTTTCAACTGCTATGTATAATGATATAATTCGTAAATATTTTTTATTATTTTTTCACTAGTTATATATTTTAATTTTGTAAAAATAAGAAAATTTATTTCTTAATTGTTCTTTCTTTAGATTTATATGAAAAGGCAATATCTGGTTTAATGAAATCCAATCAAATGTTACATTTTGCTTATGCTGATTTTGAAGAAGAGAGGCGTAAATACGAAAATGCCAAGAAAATATATGACAGATTACTTTCCCAACAAAACGTTGACCAGAGTTTGGTGAATAAATTATTGGTTTAAAAAAATAATTTTTAAATTTATTTTAGACATATATTCAATTAATGAAATTTATTAGGAGAACAGAAGGTTTAAAACAATCTAGGCTAGTATTTAAACGTGCACGAGAGGATAAACGTACTAATTTCCATGTTTATGTTGCTGCTGCGTATATGGAATATTATTGCAGCAAGGCAAGGATTTTAATTATTTTAATAAAACTTCTAATATTTTTACTTTTTAAATTCCTAAAAATATTTTTGTGATTATTTGTATTTTTAAATTATTATAGGAACCTGAAATAGCAAAAAGAATATTTGATTTGGGTTTAAAAAAGTTTTCTAAAGATTCAGAATATGCACTTGCCTATGTTGATTTTCTTTCTAATTTGAACGGTTAGTTGGAATTAAAATTTTTTTTTAATTAATTTTATTTCTTTTTAGAAGAAACAAATACTAGAGTTGTTTTTGAACGTATTTTAAATTCCGAAAATGCTTTAGCACCTGAAAATTCTGGGTTAATTTTTATTTTTAAAAAAATTTTAAAAATCATTTTTAGTGATGTCTGGAATAAATATCTTGATTTTGAATCACAAGTTGGTGATCTTACAAGTATTTTAAATGTTGATCAAAGAAGGCGAGCAGTTAATCCACACAGCGAGGAACACAATGCTCTTTTGTTAATTGATCGTTATCGTTTTTTAAGTTTAACTCCATGCACTTTTGATGAATTGAAACTAATGGGTTATTCTTTAGTAAGTTTTATATTTTTATTGAAGATAAACAAAGTTCGATAAATATAAATTTTGTCAAAAATATTGATTTTTAAGAAAAAAAAGCATTCCTAAGAAGTTTACAATTAAGAATGTTCAAAATAAATATTTTTTGATAATTTTAGAAATGTTCAAAACATCTTTCTCATACTGGACATTCTCACATTCCTTCAACAACAATACTAAATGGCCATTTAAAACCTACTCAAAGTCACAACATTAGTAGTTCTACAAATATTACTTCAACAAATGTTGGTGGAATGCTTGAATTAGGGGCTGCTTATACACGACCTGATACTAGTCAAATGTTGCCTTTTAAACCAAAACTTCCACCGGCAGCATATCATCCAGTGCCTGGCGGTTTATTTATTAAAATATTTAAATTAATTTTATTATTTTAGGTATATATCCACCACCTTTAATTATTTCTCAATTATTACAAGTTTTGCCTCCTCCAAGGTCATTTACAGGTCCATATGTAGATATTGAAGAATTGGTCAAAAGTTTAGGCAGTTTTAATCGGGAACGTAAGTTTATTTAATTTTTTAAATTTCTGAAAAATTTAATTATATTTAAGCTCCAAGAGTAAATTTAAAAGAAGGCCCTTTTCTTGATCCAAATGCAACATTTGACGATTATCGAGCAGCAGATGTGAAAAAAGAACTTTATCAATTGCTTAATACAACAACAGATCCTATTGTTGTTAGTTCTTTTTAATATTAATTTTTTATCTTGTTTTTGATATTCAGTTAAATTAATAGAATTTAATTTTGTAATTAATTTTAATAATAAATAATATTTTCTCAGTTAATGGCCTCTCATGAATATCAACAACAACAGCAGCAATCAATACTTGGTTCTAGAAAAAGAACATTTAATAATAGTACAGGGGATTCAGATTCTGAAGACGAATCACAGAGACAAGCACTTGGGGGTGATCTCTACAAAAATAGAATGCAAATCAAAACAGCAAAATAATAAATAAATTTTTTATTTATTTTTTCAATTTATTTCATGTTTAATTTTAAGAATAAATTTAATATAAATTTGTTAAAAATTAATACATTTGTTTATTTTCTTATTTTTATTTAACTTTGTTTAATACTTTAAAATTCTTTAATTTTAATTAGTTTTAAACAAATGTCAAAAAGACTTCGTCAAGACAGTTGTAAGTTTTTTATAAAATCTAATTTGAATGACTTGTTTTTAAAATTTATTTTGTTAGCTGTAAATGGTGGCGGTAATGGAGCTCAAGTATCTAATAATAATCAATGGGTTAAACCTAAAACTCGACTCCCTCAACGTTGGCTTTATTGTCCGCCAATGGGAAAGGTTTTTTTCTTAAATATTTTTAATTTTTGGAAATAAAATTTATCAGATAGTTGCGAGAAAGTTTCTTCCAATGAAAGCTCCTTTGGATACTTCCTATGATCATTTAATTGAATCACCCAAATATTATTTTCATCCTGATATGGTTTTTCGCACTCCTTTGCGTGATGTTCATTCTGATGCTAAAATTTTGTTATGGATTGATTTGACAAATTCTAATAGTTTTTATCAGCCCAGTGAGGTTAATTTGTATTAAATTATTATTTGGGTAGTTCCATTCACGTGAGTGAGTGGAGAATTCTCAAATGTTTAATTTGGGTTTATTTCTACTTTTGCCCATTCTAAATTGAATAAGATAATTGTTTAATACATATTCTACTAAATGTTTAGATTCCATTGCCTTGTAAATATGAAAAGATTAGAATGGTTGGACATGGCGAAGCACCTTCTGTTGAACAGACTGAACATTTCATTGATATTGTTGACAGATTCTTTGAGGTTTAAAAGATAATTTAAAAATTCTGAAATTGTTTTTGCACTTTTTAAGGAACATCCAAATGATATTGTTGTTGTACATTGCACACATGGATTTGTAAGTTTTACAATAAAAATTATTTTGCTTTTATAAATTTTTTATTTAATTGTTTAGAATCGTACAGGCTTTTTAATCGCCTCTTATCTTTTTAAAAGAGAAGGTTTGAGTATAGAAATGGCGACTCAAGAATTTGCTGAATGTAGACCATTGGGAATCTACAAACAATTATATTTAGATGAACTACATCAACGATATGGTGATGAAGATGATGAGAAAATTGAGGTTTTTATCTTATAAATATTTTTTAATTAAAAAAAATAGTCTCGAGGTCGTCCTCTTTGGGAAAATGGGCCATTATCTACTGAAGAATTTACAATGGACGGTCTTTTTACTATTGATGATGATAATGTATTAAATGGTAATTCAATTCCTACTACTTCAACTTCTATTATTGATAATACAACAATAATTCCTTCATTTAATTCTAATACTTCTCCTGGTATTTTTTTAAATAAAAACAACAACTTTAATATTATTAATTTTGAGGTAAAAAAGCAAAGAAAACTCCTCTTTTTATGGATGGTAGAATACCTAATGTATATTATGTTGAAGATCCTGAACTAAGAAAAAGTATACAAAGTCAAGTAAGTTGAATAAATAAAAAAAATTTTAAATTAAAAAATAATATTTTTAAGGCTATTAATTATTGTAGCTACAAATCTAAAGGATTTCCTGGAAGTCAAGTAAATTTTTTTTAAATTAATTTTTATGCCAGAAATTTATATTTTATTTATTTTTAGCCAGTTTCTTTAGAAGGCCCACATGGTAATAATAATATACAATTTTTGGCTAATGAGCCTTATATGGTTTCTTGGAAGGCTGATGGTGTTAGGTTATTTAAAACTAAACTTATTATTAATTTTTTAATTTACAGATATTTAGTACTTATTGATGGCCCTGACCGTGTTTTTGCCTTTGATCGAGATAATAATCCTTTTCAAATTAATAATGTTACTTTTTTAAATAAAAAAGCAAAATGTCTTTCACCTTTAAAATATCCTCTTTCTGAAGAAGATTATTTGAAAGGAACACTTGTTGATGCTGAAATGGTTATTGATACAGTTGATGGAAAAGAAGTTCCTCGTTTACTTATCTATGATTTGATTTATTTTAACGTATTATTTTTAATTTAAATTAGTTCAAACATTTGGGATTAAAACTTCAGATCTATTTTGGAGTCATTTTCATATTTAACAGATCCATAGGTTTTGATCTTTTGGAAATTAACAAACACTTTGACCTTAATTTAATTATTTTTTTAACAGAATATCAATCTTAAAAAAGAAAGGTTTGATGTTCGATTTAAAGCAATTGATGCTGAATTAATTGAACCTAGAAAAGCAGCAATGAAACTTGGTCTCTTTAATCGAGATTATGAAACAATGGGTATTCGTAGAAAAGACTTTTGGCCGATTAAAGAAACTTTTAAATTATTTCAATCTGATTTTATGAACACTATTTCTGGTTGCCATGAAATTGATGGACTTGTATTTCAGCCAGTTAAAAGGGTTGGGGATTATTTTTTTATATAATATTTTATTAAAATAATTTAAATTAATTTTAAAAAATTGATAATATAGGGTCTTGCTATAATTTTTAAGATTTTTTAAAATTTTTAGCCTTATATATCTGGCCGTTACGAATATTTATTAAAATGGAAACCACCAGAATTAGCAACAATTGATTTTCGGTTAGAAATTAAAAAAGTTCAACGTACTGGAGAATTGCCTGAATGGATTGGGGAATTACACGTTCTACATTTGGATGTACCTTTTGCTTTTCTTAAAGCAACTAATCAATTGAAGAAATATGACAGAAAGATTATTGAATGCAAATTTTTAGTAATATTTTTAATAATTTATAATGAAATTTTCTACTTTAAAATATTTCTTTTTTTTTCTAAGCGTGAAAAAAATGTTTGGGAATTTATGCGTGAACGTACTGATAAAAGTCATCCAAATGCCCTTTCAACAGCAACATCTGTTTTAAGCACTATAAAATACCCAATTAATCGGGATGATCTTTTGAATTTTATTCATTCTTTCGTAATGAGACAAATACAATAAAACTATGGTTAAAAGATGATATTTTTTATTTAAATAATATTTGTGAGAAATATTGACAGATGAGAGAAAAACACTTTATTTTAATTATTTTTATTATTAATTACTTATAGTCGTTGTTTAATTAATTGTGTGAATTCTTTGGAATATAATTTTATTAAAGGATTACAATATAGAGGTTTACATATGTCTTTACATGGAGATTTTAATTTTTAATCTTTCATCTCTTCACGGTTTTAGAGGAATTTACACAATATAAAGAAGACTTGATTAAATATTGAATTTAGTCCCCAAATAATAATATTGTACTTATTTTATTGTTAAATTTTATTATTTGAAATACTCTTTTTTAAATAAATTATTTATCCTTTTTAACATCAAAGAAATGATAATTAAAGTTAATTTTTCATTAAAATATTTATTTGTGATGTATAAAAATGGATAAATACTAAATTATAATTAATTATTTTATATGAGTTGTTGTATATAAACTCACTTTTTATTTTAAATTTTGATTATCTGAATTTTAAATTAATTAAATTTTCTCAAAAGGTTTTTTTAAAATATCAAAAAATGTCAAATTCAATGGATAATTGGCCTTTGGAAGCAGTGAATCGATTACTATTGAAATTGGTTAATCACAAACCTGTAGGGATTAATAGGCATTTTAATATTGTTTGTTTCTATTTTAATTTTTTAGTTTTATTTTTTTATCTTTTAGGTTCTTCTTACAATTTTTTTGAACAACATTTTTGACTTTGAAGATGATATAAATTTTGAGGTAATTTTAAATTCTAATATGTTTTTACTTTTAAACGCATACTTATTCCCCTAGTTCAGCATATACATATTTAATTTAAAAATTCTCCTTCAAAACAATTTGTTAATTTAACCAAAATTTTCTAGGATTATTTATCTGAAAATGATTTTGAAGTACTAAAGAAACGTCGACAAGAAAATAAAATTGATCCAAAGAAACCTATGGCTTTTTCACCAAATTATTCTATTAGACCAACAATTGAACAAGTTGAAGCTAAATTAAATGAATTTTATGATTTGGAATTAATACAAGAAAATGAACTTATTCCTGAAGAATTGGAAAGAAAAACTTTATTTGATTTAAGCAAATTTTTTACTCTTCCCTATAGTTTTCAAACACATATATAAATTATATATACCTAACTTTTTATTTAATTTGTGTAGTATTTAAAGAGAAATTAAATTGTTCAAGAATTATGCCCTGACTGTAAATAAATATATCTAAACTAGTTATATTTTTTATGTTAAATAATAAAGGAAGCTCTTGGAGAATATACTTTTGAGATTAGTTTGATTTTTTTAAATAGTCAAATATCATGGATTACTAAATTTAACCCTATATGTACATATTTTTCTAGAAGTGTATGTAATCCTATCTAAAAAACATTTTTCAAAACACAGTTGAAAAAACCCAGATTTTTATCTAGACTTTGAAAAATCCGGTCGAATCCAATTCAGCACCGAACGCTAAAATGAATTAATATTTAGTTTTGTAATTGGTTTACAGTCGAAACAAGCCATTTCAGTATCGCCATTTCATTACTGCCATTTCAGTCCCATGCAAAGGAGTTCATTTCAGTAGCGACGTTTTTCAAAAATGTCTATTTTCTATATGATCCATACAAAAATTGAATAAATATAAATGAATCAAGTAAAATAAGTTATAAAAATGAAAGAAGGGTATTAAAATGAAGAAAAAACCACTATTTCACCATAAAAACTTTTTGGTACTGAGACGCCTATGTTTGTACTGGGATTGATTATTAAAGATTAAAACCCGAGAATTAAAAAATTTGCCCGACACTACAGGATTAAAAGATTTGATGAATAAGACCTTTCGGGTCCTGCCCTTTAAAAATTTTAAATCCAATCCTGTTATATGATCCTGAAAATTTAATTTTACCGCACTCTAATAATGATTATCATTTATTTATTTAATCAAAAATAATTTAATTTAAACACTTAGAAATGACAAAACAACCCCAAATTCTTATTCTTGATCCGAGCAATGAATTGGTATTTACAGGTTTTTATAAATTTGTTCTTTTTATTTATTTTTTCAATTATCAGGTCCTTTTACTGAATATGTCAACACAAACCTTACTCTGTCGAATCCTTCATCGAGAGATGTATACTTTAAGGTTAAGACCACAGCTCCTAAATTTTATTGTGTCCGCCCCAATTCAGGAATTATTAAGGTTTTTTGTTTTTTCTTGGTCTAACAAGTAATTTATATTTTTATTAAAGGCTAAAGATAAAATGCAGATCAATGTAATGTTGCAGCCAATCGAGTCACCTGAGATTTTGGAGAGCGAGCGAAGCCGTCACAAATTTATGATACAGGTTAGTTACTAAATTTTCTGTATTGATTTTTAATATAGAAATTCTTTTCATGGGTACTTGGGCAGGTAAAAAATATAATTGACCGTATTTACAAATACCAATATTAGGATTTTTTGGTTTTACTAATTTGCCAAATTTTATTTAGAGTGCATTTGTTGATCAGGAAAGTGCCGGTTTCGCACCAACGCCACCTGATCAGTTTTGGAAGGAAGTGGATGCTTCCAAAGTTATGGATTCCAAATTGAGAGTAGTCTTCAAGGTTATTAAAATTGATATAAATACCAAAATACCCAAGCGACATGAATACAAAATGTTTTTAGAAATGAAGTTAAAAATTTTTTTAAAGTGGCCATTTGGATATTCTCCAACCGATATAAATGCAAGTGGAATGACGGCTACTAATACAACAACTTCTCCATCTGAATATGCGGAGACTAAGCAAATGCTGCGACAAGATGCCGATAAATTTAATCCTACATTGTCTTCTGAACATGTGGGTAGAATAAATTAATAATTTTCAAACCATAGAATATAAATAATTATTTTAAAAATAATATAAAACAATTATTAAATATTTTAATTTATATAATTTTTAAGGAATTGTTTGAAACTGATCCACAGGCTGCTCTTCAAAAGGAAATAGAATTGCGTAAAATGTATCAGGATGAAAAGACAAATTTGGAAAAAGAGAATTTTGCATTAATGGTTTTTCAATTATTTTTTTTTTAAATTTATAATTCTTTTTAATTTCTTTAGGAAAGAGTTGAACAACTTGCACGTGCTTCACATTCTGTTGAAGCACTTACTCAACACGACAGTGTTCCTATTGTTCAAGTATTTTATTTATTTTTATTGTTTTAAATAAATATTTTTAGGTTATTCTGTTCGTTGTATTGGCTCTTTTGCTCGGTCTGATAATTGGCAAAATGCTGTGAATAAATATTTAGTTAAAAAAGCGATGTTTAATTACTCTCAATATTGAGATGAGAAGTTTATTGATTATTCGGTTTTAATTTTCTTTTGTACTTATATTCTTTTATGACAATGAGGCCGTATTTCTTATTTTATAATAATAAAATTTAAAGAATTATAAGAAATTATGTTAATTTTTAAGATTAAATAGGTAATACTTAGTTTAATTAATATATTCTTATTTGAATTAAAGTGACAATTTATTTGTTTTATTTTATTAATTAACTTGTCACTTATAAGAATATAAGTACTTTTAGTCTTCTCCAAATATTTTCCCAGTTGGCCATTTTTTATTTTGCTAAAATTTGTTTGAAAAAAAATTTAAAAGTTTGAGAATTAATATATTTTAGTAAATTTGTAATGAAAAAAGATTAGTTTTTTGATACAATATTTTGTTTATAAAAGGTGTAAATTTGTTCTTTAAATATCTTTAAAAACACACTTCTTAATTTTCTTCTAAAACTGAAACAATTCACTTATAAAAGTCTAAAAAATAATTTTCTAAAAGTTTTTTGTCTCTAAAATTTAAAAATTTGTAGTTTTGTTTCAGTTTTTTCCAATTATGCAGTAAATAAATAATAGCATCATGTGTTGATCTACCATTTTTTTGTGTTTATTTTAAATTTTGTGTTTTGATAAAAAATAAATTTAAAAAATATATTTTTTTATATTTAATTGTTTAAAACAAAAATTATTTTTTAATCATTAATTTTTTTTAATTTTTTTAGGAGATCGGTTGACAGTGGAATGTTTCATTTTTATAGTAAATATTACTACTGACAATGAATAATAATTTTTTGTTTAAAGAGAATGATTTATACAAAAATTAAACATTCTCTCTGTTTCTAAATTTTGATTTTTTTCTAAATTTAATTTTTATTATTTTTTTAAAAAGAATTTAATATAATTAAATCACTTAAATATTTCAATGAAGTGATTAATTATTTAATTATTATGTTTTGCTTTTAACAACATGGTTGGTGGTCGTCATATTCCTGGAAAAAATAATTTTTGTGGTCGAAATTGGTGTGTTTATGATGCTTGTGGTTAGTTTTTGTTTTTACAATTTTATTGGTTAATTTTTTAAATAATTTTTCTTATCCTAAATATAAATATTTAACATTTATTTTAGGAATTGTTTGCGGTCTTTTTACATGGTTACTTCTTAGCTATGGCCAATTTTGTATTTTAGCTATAATGATGACTTCTTTTGAAGATAATAAAATTCATCAATCAATTAATTTTATAATTTTTGAAATTCTGTTTATACTTTCTGGCGCTGCACATCTTAAAACTATGTTTGAATTTTTTTTATTAATAAATTGGAAATAAATTTCCATTTCAATATTTTGACAAATCTTTAATATTAAAAAAAGGTTTACTGATCCTGGTGCAGTTCCAAAGGGTACTTTAACTGAAGAATATATTGCACAATTAGAAAGAGAACAACAATATAATGGAACTATTCTTTATAAATGTACAAAATGTGCTTCATTAAAACCAGAAAGAGCACATCATTGTTCTGTTTGTAAAAGATGTATAAGAAGTTTGTTTATTTTTTTAAATATTAATAATATTTTATATTATTTTTTTAGGAATGGATCATCACTGTCCTGTGAGTTTCTTTTAAATTTAAATTTTATTACTTTTTTTAATTTTTTTGGAAATAACTTGTGTATCTATTGGATAATCATTAAATTTTTTAAATTAATTTAAAAAACGTTTTTTTTTTTCAGTGGGTAAACAATTGTGTTGGTGAAAATAATCAAGTAAAGTTTTTTAAAAATAATAAGTTTAATTAAATTTTTATTTTTCAGAAATGTTTTGTTCTCTTTACGGTAATTTAAATTGTTTATATAATTTTATAAAAATAATTAATTTAAGTTTTACATATCTCTACTTTCTTGCCATACACTCTATTGGGCTATTAGTGTATATTTATTTTAAAAAATATTTAATTTATTTAATTTTATTTAGCAATTTGTTTGGTGTGTTGGTGACGATTGGAGGCCCTGTTCTGTTTTTAGTCCACCAGCAACTACTATTCTTTTAATTTTTCTTCTTTTCGAAGCTGTTCTTTTTTCAATTTTTACTGCTGTAATGTTTGGAACACAAATTTCTGCAATTTGTTCTGATCAAACTGGAATAGAAAATTTAAAAGAAGAAAGAAATGTAAAAAATATATTTTTAATTAAATTAAATTTAATATAAAATATAAATTAATTTTTTAGTGGAATAATAATAATGGAAGAAGAAGAAATATTTCTAATGAAGATATTGAAAATGGAAATAATAAATCTTCATCTGCGTGGAAAAATTTACAAGTAGTTTTTGGTGGTGGTGGAGGACAGAAATTTTCTTATAAATGGCTGGTTTGTTTTTTTATTTTTTAAATAAATTTTTATTTAATTTTTTAGAATCCCTTCGATGTTCCCTTCCATTCAGATAAAGCTTTTGAATTTTCTGTTTGATCAAGTAATTTAAAAAAAGACTAAATTTAAACCTCAAAATTTAAATATTATATTTTATTTAATAATTACTAAAATAATGCTTTCCTCTAGAATTTCCAGTAAGCATTATTTTAGTAAATAGTTGGAATATATTCTATTATAAAATGTTTTCCCAATAAAATTGCCAATACAAAAATACTTTTTATTTTTATTTTTTGACAATTTATATATTTTGTTTATTTTTCTCCAAAATCTCATTTATTTAAAATTTTGCGTCTTTTTTTTTGTATAATTTTATTTTTTACTCATTTATATAATTTTATTATTATTATACTAATCTATTTTTTGAATATGTTTTTAAGAATATTTTTAAATAAATCAGTACTCACTCTTCTCAATATTGTATTTCTTGTATTATATTTAGATTATTTAAATAAATCTTATTAAATATATTTAATTTAATTTATTAATATATATTTTTAAATATATATTTTAATTAAAAAATAATATTAATTTAATTTTGTGTTTTATTAATTTAAAAATGCTTCGTCAATGTTCAATTCGTTCAAATCAACCGCCTGTTATTTTAATGAAAATAATTAATTATTCTACATTAATTGGCTTTTTATTAATTTTATTTGCTTTTATTTACACTTTTTTAATAATTTATGGAGAAATTGGAGAAAAAACAAAAATACAAGAAAATGCACTTTTGGTAGTTAATTAAATAATTTTATTTAAAAATTCGTGCATTAACATTTTCTGATTTTTTAATTTTTTTATAGGCAGGACTAGTTGAAGAGCATTGGGATGGTACACAAAGATTAACTAAATTACTTGGAGATTTAGGCAAAATTAAAAATAAACAAAGGTAATTAATTAATTAATTATTTTTATTAAAAATTAAATATTTATTTTTAGTGATTTACGTAATTATATTTTTGATCAATTTGTTCAGATGAGAGTAGAAGTATATAGACAACAATTTAAATTATTACCTTCTTTCTTTAATGTAATTATATTTTTTAAAAATATTTTAATAAAATTATTTTTATTTTTTATAAAAGTCAAATAATTCAATATCTGGGGAAAATATTTATGGAATAATAAGAGCATTCCGTTCTTCACCTGTTGAGGCTATTTTATTAGCAGTACCAATTAGTGCTTCTAGTATTGAATCAATTGCTGTTGCTTTAGCATTTGCTGATTATTCTAAAGGTTTATTTTATTTAAATATTATTTAATTTATTTAAAAAAAGATCAACTTTATTGGTCTCGTGATTTAATTTTTCTTTTTATTGATAATGGAAGTATTGAAGCAGCAGATATTTGGCTTTCTTCTTATTTTGGATTAAAGAAAGAAGGAATTGAAATTATTAATGGGAATGAATTACCTGCACATGGAGGTACTTTTATTGGTGCTTTTGGATTAGATTTAAATGGAGATTTATTTGATAATGTTGAATTACTTTATGGAATGGTTATTTAAATTAATTATTATTTAATTTAATTTAAAGATTAATGGAAAATTACCAAATATGGATATTCTTGATTTGGGTATTTTATTAGTAGAAAGAACGGGTGCACTTCCAACAATTAATAAAATAACACGTTCAAGAAATGATTTTGATTTTAAAAGATCAGCTAATACATTTTTAAATGGAATTATTTCACTTAGTTTCAATGAATTAGAATCTTTTACTTGTGTTTTTGGACGTTATGGAATTAATGCAATTACTTTACGTGCTAATGAAGAAAATACAAATTCTGGAGTTAATACTATTGATTTGGTTGATATTGTTAGAATTGTTGAAGGAGGAATGGTAAGGGAAAATTAATTAATTTAAATTAATTGAAGAATATATATCTTTAAATATTTTATTTTTTTAGCGTTCTTTAAATAATTTATTAGAAAAATTTCATCATTCATATTTACTTTATATAATTATACATCCTCATTATTTTGTACCAGCAGCTCTTTATATGCCTTTATTTGGATTAATTATTTCTCCTTTATTTTTACCAGTTAATTTTAATAATTTAATTTTAATTTATTTTCTTTTTTAGACTCTTCGTGAATGGTTTTTAATGGGAAGTTCTAATAAATTAACAATTTGTACAATTATTCCAACAATTCGTTTTATTGGATTTTCACATTTATTATCATTTTGTTTTTATATTTTACAAATATTAATTTATTCAAATATTAATTTATTATTTTCAACAAAAAAAGAATTAATTATTTATTTTAACACTTTTATTTTACCAATATTTATTTTAATTTTATTTTTAATTTTTAGAATTAAATTGTAAGTTTATATATTTAAATAATTAATTAATTTTAATTAATTAATTTATTTTTTAGAAATTTAAAATCTTTTCATTTTGCTCTTTTTTTAATAAATTTAGAATTATTATTATTTTTGGGTGCTTTATCATTTGTTAATTTTCCCCTTACATTAATATTTTGTATTATTTTATTACCAATTGCTTTTGTTGGTTTAAATATGTAAGTCAATTTAAATATATTTAATTAAATTAATTTATTTTTTAAAGGCCAATATCTTCATCTTTATCTACTCGTATTTTATTATTTTTATTTTTTAATCCAATTTCAATATCTTTTTTAATAATTTATTATCGTCTTTGTATTTCAATAAAATTAAATAAATGTTGGCAAATATTTAATTTAAATATTATTGAAATTATTAAATCTCATTTTATTTATTCAAGTTGGCTATTTGTTTTAATATCTGGACCTAGTTTATTTAATTATTTTTAATTAATTAATTATTTTATTATTTTTTTAAAGTTTTTTCAATTTGTTTATGTCTTATTCAAATATTATTTGCAATTGTAGTAATAGATAATTCTCAAATTAAAGAAAATGTTGATGAAAAAGATGAAAATAAAAGAAAAATTGATCAAGAAAAGAAAAATGATTAGAAAAATAAAATTATTTATAAATAATTAAATTAAATAAAAATAATAATCTCAAAATTAAAAAAAAAGCATTAATGTTTAAGTAATTAAATTTTTTTTATTTTTACTCTCCTTTTCTACAGACTAAAATTTAAACATTTAATATTTTTAAGAATAATTTATATAGAATATCACTACAATTTTTACACATTTACATAAATATATATATAATTACAGAAGAAATACATATTACTTAAGTGTACTAAATACTTAAGTGCTACTATTTACGTAGTGTGTATTCTTACACTTAAGTGTACTAAATACTTAAGTGCTACTATTTACGTAGTGTGTATTCTTACACTTAAGTGTACTAAATACTTAAGTGCTACTATTTACGTAGTGTGTATTCTTACACTTAAGTGTACTAAATACTTAAGTGCTACTATTTACGTAGTGTGTATTCTTACACTTAAGTGTACTAAACTTCTTTGAAATATTGTTTTCTTTAGTTTCTTTGAAATATTTCTCATTAACTCATACATAATCAAGGTAATCATAAAAATGAAATAAAAATAAACAATAAATATTTGAAAGATATAAATTAATTTTATTTATCATCATAATAAATAACTTTTTAATTAAATGAAATATATTATATAATTTGATAAATATAAGTTCCCTCTTTACTAAATTTTAACATTTAATATTTTATACCTAATTTATATAGAATATCACTACAATTTTTACAATTTACATAAATATAAATATATAATTACAGAAAAAAACATATTATTATTATATCTATGCCTTTCTATTTATTTTCCCTTTCCTTTTTTTACTCAGGCATTGACATCCAATTAGGAATTTCCTTCACACCCAAATCCGGCACTTTTTTATAAAGTGCATCTGTGAAGCTTTTTTCAATTAGATTATAGTCAGGATTTGTCCATCCAGCAATCCGATTGAGTTTACTTTAAAAATAAATAATAAATTTATATAATTTAATTATTAAAAAAACTAACTGATAGAGAAGACGAATTTCCTTAGGCAAACGATTGAAGGTAACATGATTGACAAATTTATCACGCAATGGAATAGCATCGGCAACTGATTTTGCTGCACGCCATGGAAGTCTAAAAATAAAATAAAAAAATATATTTAAAATATTTTTACTTTCCGCTGATCAATTCTGCAATAATATAAATTACAGAAATAAAATCATCAGCAGGACCCTAAAAAATAAAAATAAATTATTGGTTAAGGTAAAAAAAGATTTAAAAAATACCTGAACATGTCGAGAAAGGGCACGTTTTGAGCTATATTTGCGAGTACCAACTAAATCGGAATGTTTACCTTTTCTAAAAAATTAAAAATAAATTTAAATAAATAAATAAATTTATTAATTACTTTGTTGGCCATTCAATTGCTAAACTAAAATCAACATGTATAATCTTATCTCTGAGATTTTCAATTGAGAATGGAGTTTGCAACAAAAAGTTCCAAGGAGTCACATAACGATGAACAAATCCTAATTCATGAAGACTATGCAATGATTTGATTAGACCAATTCCAATAAGCAAAGCAATCCAAGGCTCTATAATCCTAGTTAATTTAATTTAATAATTTAAAAATTAATTAATTTATTTAATTTTACCCAAAAGGAGCATTTGCCAATAAAGAAGTAACAAAAACTCCAGGTGGCATATAGAAAAGAATTGCTGGTCTATTAATCCAATCAGGATCATGTTCATATTGTTGAAATTCTTCAATTCCAAAAACAAGTCTTTTCAAACGACCTTTCATTAGACATTTTGGAATATGTTCATTTTTAATTAAATTATTTTCTTCTTTTGCATCATTTGCTTGAGAAACTCGAAGAAATGCCTCAAAAGATTCCTTTGCATCTCTTCGAAAAGCTTCTGGTCTAGCAATATATGCAAATATAGTCTTTAAAAATTAAAAATATTTTTTAAAATTTAAAAATAAAATTTACATTATCAGGTTCTGTAAAATTGAAGATTGTATAGATAGCCAAATCCCTTTCCATTTGATCATCAAGTGGTGCCATAATTAAATAATTATTTTCAAATATTCCACAAACATTATGTGCTCTTCTTGGTACTTCCAAAAAACGTCCTTCTCCAAGCAATCCTTCACCGACAATTCCCTCTTCTTTATCATCAAAGTCATCAATATCTTCTTTATAGTCTTCTTTATATTTATCTGAATTTTTCTTAGTTGAACGTGACCTTCTGTCCAAAGCAGATGAAGATGACCCTCCTGTTGCACGAGGTCCTCTTGATGCTCTAGAAGTTTTTGAGATGACTGATTTTGACTGTTCTCCACCCATTATGATTTTAGAAGAGAAGACTTTTTGATGATTATAGTTGTTGTTGTTGTTGTTAACCTTGATATATTTTGTTATATTAAAATAATTTAATTTTAAGTCTTTTATAGTATATTTAAAATAAATTAAATTAAAATTAATTTATAAAATTATTTAATTGTTAATTTAAATTATTTCATAATGTAAAAAATATGTGAGATGATTTCTGAAAAAAACAAAACAAAAAGAGAATGAGAAATATTAATTTAATTTTAATTTTTAAAAATAAATATTTAAATAAATATAATAATTTTTTTAAAAATATAATTATTATATTTAAAATTTATTTCCTTTTTTCTTTGACCATCTGTTGCGACAATTCTTCATTTGACCCTTTAAAAACTATTTTAACGGAAATAAATTAAAAAAAAGAAGCACCTGTTATTATTAAACTTTTTTAATGACAATTGACTTTTTCTTAAATAAAAAGAAAATAAATAAATATAAAAAAGAGAGTAAAAGTAGTATTTATATATTTTACGTTCAAAAAAGAGAAAAAAAAGTATTTTTTTATATTTTTTGTTTTGGCCTTTTTATTTTTGAGAGAATTTTAGTAAATAAAGTTAATTCTTTTTTCACCTTTATTTCCAAACATATTTATATTTTCTCTTATTATTTTTTAAATAATTTTAAATTTAAATATAATATTTATTTTGCATTTTTTTGCAAAATTTTATTTATTTTTTATTAAATTTAGAATAACTGGTTATTTTTTTAAATAAAAATTTTTCAATTTTTATTTCCTTTTTTTCAATAATTTAATTTCCTTTAATAATATTTATTTAAGTTATTTTTGATGAGATAATATTTATTTTATTTTTTAAAAAATGATTTTAATTTTTATTTGGTTAATTTTTCTTTTACAATTTTTATTAATTAAATGTTTTGAAGAATGTAATAATAATAAGTTTGTTTTTATTTAATTTAATTAATTATTTAATTATATTTAAAAAAAGTATTAATTTAAATAAATCATCACTTTGGTCAAAATGTAAATGTTATCAACAAATTAATAAAAAAGAAGAAGAAGAAGAAAATAATAATAATAAATTAATTAATTTATATTGTTATGAAATGAATAATTGGAATAAATTACCTTTATTAAATGAATTATGGGAAGAGAAAAAAATAGAAAATTTAGTAAAATTAAAAATAAAATTTAATTAAATAAATTAATAAATTAATTTTAAGGAAGAAAAACAACCAAAATTAAATTATTTAATTATTAAAGGAAGTAAAATTAAAATATTAGGACAAGATGTTTTTCGTTCTGAAACAAAAATAAAAAAATTAGATTTATCACAAAATAAAATAGAAATATTAAATGCTAATTGTTTTAGAGGTTTAGAGGTAAATTAATATTAAAATTAATTAAATTAATTATTATTTTAGAATAATTTATTAGAATTAATACTTGAAGGAAATAAATTAAATTCCCCATTATTAGAATGGTTACCTTCTTTTACAAATTTACAAAATTTAAAAATATTAAATTTAAAAGAAAATAAAATAAATAATTTTGAAGATTTAATATTTAATATTAAATTAAATAATTTACAATATTTACATTTAGATTATAATAAAGTTATTTTTAATTAATTAATTAATTAATTTTATTTTTATTTTATTTAAAAACAGATATCTTTATCAAATATTAATTTATTTAATAATAATAATATTAATTTATTTAATAATAATAATATTAATTTACCTAAACTTCAAGTTTTAACTTTATCAAATAATTATATTGAATTTATTAATTTTAATTATTTTCCAAAAACAATTAGTTTTATTGATTTGAGTTATAATAAAATTAATAAAGTAAATTTATTAATTAATTAATATTTAATTAAATAAATAAATTAAATAATATTTTTAAGATATCATTTAATAATATATTATTATTTAATAATTTAAATATAATTAATTTACAACAAAATAATATTAAAGAAATTAATAATTTAATTAATAATACTAATTTAACAACAAAAATATCTTTAGAATATTTAAATTTAGCTCAAAATTTAATTAATTCAATTAAACAAAATATTTTTAATAATTTTAAAATTATTAAAAAATTAGATTTAAGTCATAATAAGGTAATTAAATAAATAATTAATTAAATTAATTAAATTAATTTAGATATCCTCTATTGATGAAAATTCATTTAATTCTTTAATTTTAATTGAAAGGTTATTTTTTATTTATTTTTTAAAAATAATTTATTTATTATTTTTAAAGTATTGATTTAAGTTCAAATAATTTAATTAATTTACCAAATAATTTATTTTTTAATTTTTCTAATTTAATTATTCAAATAAATTTATCTAAAAATAATTTAATAAAAATTCCAATTAATTCAATTAATTATTTATTTAATTTAATTATTTTACGTTTTGATGGTAATTATTTAAAAAATGAACAAAATAATGAACCAATATTTAATAAAAATAATAATTTAAATGAATTAACTTTTTCTAATAATTTATTTGGTAATTTAAAATTAATTAAATTAATTTTAAATTTTAAAAGAAAATATTCCAACAAAATTATTAAATAATTTAAATTCATTAATTTATCTTGATCTTTCTTATAATTTAATTACTAAAATTGGTAAAATTGCTTTTGGATTTTATAATGAAAATATGAAATTAAATGGTGGATCAAGTCCTTTACAAAAATTAAATTTAGAAGGAAATTTTATTGAAGAATTGGTTAATTAATTAATTAAAATTAAAATTAATTAATTAAATTAATTTTTAAAATATTTATTTTAATTAATTTTAAAGTCAGAACCAACATCTTTTCTTTATCTTGGAAATTTAATTAAAATAAATTTAAATAATAATAAAATTAAATTAATTTCAAAATTAGCAATAGAGAGATTAGAATCTTTACAAATAATTAATTTAAAAGTAATTAATTTAATTAAAATTAATTTAATTTATTTTAATTAATTTTTAGAAAAATAAATTATTAGAATTTCCTTTTAATTCATTTTCTTCACTTTTAAAATTAAAAGAATTAAATTTAGAAGAAAATTTAATTAATTTATTACCTAATTATTCTTTTCAAACATTAAATAATTTAAAAATATTAAATTTAGCTAAAAATAAAATTAAAATAATTTATTCAAAAACATTTCATTCAATTAATTCTATTCAGGTTATTTTTTTAATTTAATGGGGAGAATTTAAATTAAATTTAAAAAAGGGGTTACAATACTTAAATTTAATTATTTAATTTATTTGAGATTTTTAAACAAATAAAAACAAAATAAAAATAATAAAGGCTTTCTCCAAAGCATTCCCTCTCTTTTACTCTAAGCATTCTTAATAAAAGGAAAATTAAAAATAAATTTATTTTATTTTAGATAAAAATATTAAATTTATCAAATAATAAAATTAAAAATATTCAATCAGAATCATTTCAAAATTTACCAAATTTAGAAAAATTATTATTAAATAATAATAATTTAATTTTTATTAATTCAAAAATATTAAATTCTCTTAAATATTTAAATTATTTAACAATTTGTAATAATTATGTAATTATTTTATTATTATTTATTTAAATTTAAATTATTTAAAGATTAATTTAATTAAAGAAAATGATTTAATTTATTTACCTAAATTGGAAAAATTAGAAATTTCATTTAATAAAGTTTTATTTTTTATTTTTTAATTAATTAATTTAAATTAATTTAAAGATTAATTCTTCAAAAATAATATTTAAATTACCAAAAATTAAATATTTAGATATTTCAAATAATTTAATTGAAATATTTAATATTGAACAATTTATAATAAATGAAGAACAAACAATTGAATTAATTAATTTATCTAATAATAAATTGAAAATATTTAATATTCAATTATTAATTAATTCACTTAAAATATTTATTATTAAAAATAATAAAATTGAAGTTTTAAATAATAAAATGATTCAAGGATTTAAAAAACTTGAAATTATTAATTTTAATTTTAATGAATTAATTGTAAATTAATTAATTTAAATATTTTAATTTAATTTAATTAATTTAAAGGAATTAAATTCTGATGCATTTTGGGGAATTCCTCATCTTACTAAAATATTACTTTCAAATAATAATTTAAGAATTATTTGGAAAAATACTTTTAAAGATCAGGTTATTTTTTAAATTAATTTATTTAAAAAATAAATTAAATTATAATTATTTTTTAATTTTAAAAATAGCAACAAATTAAATTTCTTGATTTAAGTGGAAATATGTTAAATAAATTAGAAGAGGTATAAATATAATTTTAATTAATTAATTAATTTAAGGGAATATTTGGAAAAAATAATTTAATTTCATTAGATATTAGTAATAATAATTTTACTAATTTCCCAATAAAAGGATTAATTTCTGTTAAAGAAAGGTTTAAAATTATTTATTTATTTTTTAAATTTATTATTTTAGTTTAAAATCTCTTAATTTGGCTAAAAATGGAATAAAAATTATTGAAAAAAATAATTTTAAAGGATTAAATAATTTAAATTATTTAAATTTAGCAGAAAATAAAATTGAATCTTTAGAAGAGGTTAATTAATAATATTTTTAATTTTTAATTTTAAAAAAAGGAAGTTTTTTCATTTCTTCCTCAACTTAAATATCTTGATTTAAGGTTATAATTTAATTAATTTAATTAATTAATTTATTTATTTATTTAGTGGTAATCCAATAAATAGTTGGTCACCTCATATTTTTATGGTTTTTTATTTTTAATTAATTTTAATTTTTTTAAAAAAAAGGATATAAGTTTATTATTAATTAAATTAGATTTATTTAATATTGGCCTATTTTCTTTACCAAAAATAAAATCTTCTTCATTAGAATATTTAAATTTAAATAATAATTTTATTTACGAAATAAATCCAAATGAATTAGAATTATTTCCTTCTCTTTATTTTCTTGATTTGTCCAAAAATAGATTAATTGAATTAAATTATTTAATTTTTGAAAAAATGCCAGAATTGAGAATTTTAAATATTAGCTATAATGGTTAATTTAAATAATTAATTAATTTATTTATTTATTTATTTTTAAAGATATTAATTCATTAAATGAAAATCATTTTAAATTATTAAATAAACTTGAAAGTTTAACAATTACTAATTTACCTCAACTTGTCTCTTTACCTTCTCCTCCTTCTTGGCAATATTTAAAAAATTTAAAAGAACTTAAAGTTTAATTATTTAAATTAATTTAAATTAATTAATTTAAATTAAAGTTATATTCTTTACCAATTAATGTTTTTCCAAATATTTCTAAAATTTTACAATTTTTACCTCCACTTTATTTATTACATTTTGAAAGTTTTGATGCTGAATTTAATTGTAAAGAATTAGAAAATGTTGATTTAAGATTTCTTAGAAAAATTAAAATTACTGGACGTTCTATTAAACAAGTTTATTTAATTTATTTAAATTAATTTAATTTAATTTAATTTTCACAGATTAACCCAAATTCATTTAATAAATTAAAAGGTTATAATTTAGAATTAATTATTGAAGGAACTCAAATACGTGAATTTCCTATAAAATTATTACAAAATATTAAAGGAATAACATTTTTAAAATTAATTTTAATAAATAATAAACAATTAAATTATTTTAATCCTTTTTATAATTATTTAAATAATAATAATAATAAAACAAATATTAAATTATTATCACCTCCAATATTAAATAATTATGGTACTATACTTGAAAGTTTAGAAATTAAAGTATTTATTTATTTTTTAAATTTAATTTTAATTTAATTTTGTGTTTTTAAGCAAAATTCACTTTTTTGTGATTGTCAAATGGCTGAATGGTTATTTTATTGGTTAGAAACGAGAATTTCATCAAATGAAGTATTTAATGATATAACAATTATTAAAAAATATTTAATGGAAAGTGATTGTCTTATTAAATTAAATAATAATTTATTAAATGATGAGGTAATATTATAATTTAATTAAATAAATAATAATATTTAATTTAATTATTTAAGTTAATTATTAAAGAAGAATCAATTAATAATCATATTGGATTAAAAACAATATTAATTTCCCAATGGATAAATAAATTATTTAAATTAGCAAAAAATGATGATTTTATTTTAAATAATAATAATTTTAATGAATGGTGTAATAATATTATAAATAAAGAAAAACAAATTAATAATAATGGATTTATTATTTTAAATAATAATATTAAATTATTTTTATTTATTTTTATTTTAATAAAAATAATTAATTTTTAAATAAATAAATAATTTATATAAAATATATTTATTAATAATTAAAAAATAAAAATAAATTAATATCTTTAATAATTATTATTGATTAAAAATATGTTTAGCTGATTTTTTCTATTTAAAATAATGTTTAATTTATTTATTTTTTATTTTTCTTATTTTTAATGTATATTTAAGTAGTATTTAAACTTCTTTTAAATCTTCCTTCTGACTAAGTTTAATTTTTAATTAAACATTTTTATTATATTTACTCAAATACTAATTATTATTCTCTATATTTATTATTGAGTAAATATAATAATAATTAAATTATTTATTTTTTTAAATATTTTTAGAAACAATTCAATATTTTAATTAAATAAATGTCATCATCATCATCTTCTTTTTCTTCTTCTTCTTCAGAATATTTATCAACTACTTCATCATCATCTAATAATAATACAACAAATTCATCAATTTCTGGATATACAGATTATTGTACATCTTGTAATCAAAATAGTAATACAAACATTTATTCATCATCTAATAATAATAATACTTCTTCTTTTACTTCTCATAATAGTAGTAGTAATAGTAGTGGAACTGCTTCACCAACCTATTTGCTTTCTACAAGCTCTTCTGGGTCATTACAAAGTCTTAGAGCACCAGCAGAGTTTTTTCAAAGGTAAAATAAATAAATATTAAAATATATTAAATAAATATATTTATTTATTTTTATTTTAAGAATTAATACTAAAACAACCAAAACATTTCAATTAATGAAAGATAAAATAGAAAACAATCGTGAACTTCGATATAAATTAAAAGATGATGAACAACAAAAAAAGAAAGAAGAAATTGCTACAACAAGTGAACAATTAAATAATTAATTAATTATAAAATATATTTAATTTAATATTATTAGAATAAAAATAATTTTATTTCCTTCTTTACCTATATTTTTTTTGTATTTAAAAATAATAAAAAAAAAATTTTTTTTATTCTTCTTTTCTTCTTTCCGTTAATCTTCTTTTTTTATTTTCTTTAAAATGTCTACTATTCCAAACAGTTTTTTTGCAGTCACCGTTCATTCTAAAATTTTAAAAGTAAACAAAATGAAAAAAAAAGAAAGAAATAAATTTTAGGTAAAAAGTTTAGTATTTTATCTTTCTAAAATTATTTAGTGGAAGCACAAAAAGATTATCAGTTTTAAAACAAATAAAAAAGAGTTTTTAAAACATTTTTACTAACTTTTAATTTTAAAAATAAATATTATATTTTTAATAATTTATAAATTAATTACTATTTTGATTATTAATTAAAAAAATAAAGAAAAAAACAATTCTAAACAATATTTAGTTAATTAATTAAATAAAATGACTGCTGCAACAACAAATAATAATATAATTTCATCTTCATCATCTTCTTATAATTATCAACAAAAACATTCATATTCACCTTCAATTAAATCTCCTCCTCGTATTTTATATAATCGTTCTGTAAGTAATAGTCCTTCTTTGTTGGTAAATGCTAATAAATTACTTAGTGATAGACCACAATTAATTGATTGTCCTCGTTGTAAAGTTAATTAATTAAATTAATTAATTAATATTTTAATTTTAAATTATAACAGGCTCATGGCTATACAGAAATTAAATTTGTTTCTGGTCTCTTCTCTTGGATTTCATTTTTAATTATTTTAATTGCTGGAGTTTTTATTCTTCCATTATTTTTTGTTTGGGTTCCATTTATTATAGAAACATTTAAAGATACTGAACATCGTTGCCCTAATTGTAAAGCACATATTGGAACATATCGGAGAATGGGAAAATAAATAAATAAAATAAAAAATAGAAAATTATCATTTTTTATTATTTTTTGTTTTAAAATTTAAAAATAAATAAATAATTTAGAAAAATAATTTTTAAATAAATATTTTATATTTAAAGTTTATTTTTTATTTAAAAAATAAACTTTAAAAGATGACTGACTGCTTTTTAAATATAAAAAAATGAATCATATTTTTAAGGTTCACAAAAATAATATATTTTTTTAAATATTTCTCTTATTATGCAGTAAAAAATAAATTTTGTAATTCAAATAAAAATAAAAAGATTTTAGAATATATTTATTTATTAATTTAATATGAATCCAAGAAGACCATCAAACTTTCCCAGTTGAGTTATTTTTATATTTTAAATATTAAATTTAATATAAATTTTTTTCTGTTTATTTTCACTCTACTAGAATTTCCATTTATTATAAATATTAAGAAAAAAGGGAATAATTTATTTAAATATACTAAATAATATAAACAAAACTTTAATAAAATTACTCTAAAAAAGTAATATTTATTTAAAAAAATGAATATTAAAAATACTAATACTTTAAATTCTCGTCGTCATTCTATTCAATGTATTTTTGGAAGATTATTAGGCACTAAAATTATTTTATTTATTTTTTAAAGTAAAATATAATTTGTTATTTATTTTATAGAAGAATTTCCTAAAGAAGCAGAAGATGTGAAAAAAACTGATCAAAAACGACGTGGCACTTTAGCACAACTTTTACTTGGAGAAAAACAAACTGGAAAGAATAGTCCAACTGAAACATCTTCTGGTATTTAATTTTAATAAATAAATATTTAAATTATTTTTTTGGCATTCTGTTTTTTAAAAATTATTAATTGTAAAATAGAGTCTGATAAAATAAAATTTTCGGATTTGCATTGGAATTTTATTTATAACATAAATAAAAGATATTTTGTTAGAAATTTTATTTTATTTCTTCAAAAGATAAAAGACAACCAAGAAGTGTATCAAGAAGGTCTAGAGCAACTGAAAATATTGAATTAATGAAACCAAAAATTATGAATGTAATTGTTATTGGACCTAAAGATGCTGGAAAAGTTAAAAATTTTAAATATATTTTATTTTTATTTAGACAACATTTCTTCGTACATTAGCTTATGGAAAAATGCCAAATACATCATTAGGTAATACTTCACCTATTACATCTCCAATAATTGAACAGGTAAAAATATTTTAAAATTTTATTTTTTTTTAATTAAAAAAATAATAGAATTATTCACCTACACGTGAAGATGATACTTATCATATTCAAGTACATCAACCATTAAACTCTTTAAACATTCAAGATGGCAATATTCGACAATCTCCAATTGAATTAATTTTATTTCATGATACTGTTGGAATTTCTCCTTTTGGAAATATTGAATTAAAAAAAGCACATTTACAGGTTTATTTTTTTTAAATTTTTTTAGCTGAATTAATTTTGTTTTTGTCTTTTATTTTTTTAATTTAAAAGATTTAAAATTAAAAAAATATATTTAAAGGTAGCTGATGCGTTTCTTCTTGTTTATTCAGTTACAGATCCGGATTCATTTAATCGAATTGATGCAATTAAAAAACAATTAGAAAGGGAAAAGTTTGGAATTAGTGGAAAAGAAAAACGTGGTGGAGGAGAAGTATTTTTATTTTCAATAATTTTTAATAAAAAATTGTTAAAAAATTTAGATTACTCAAATTATTATTGTTGGGACAAAATGTGATTTGCCAGGACGTCGTCGAGTAGAAAGACAATTTGCTTTAAATTGGGCTACTCAAGAAAAAGGTTTTGTTTATTTAAATATATTTTTTAATAATTTTTTAGTAAAATTATTTGAAACATCTTCAACAGATCGTAATTCAATTGTAGAAGTTGTTAAACATTTAAGCAGCAAATTCTTTAATCGTATAATTTAATATTTCTTTCTTTTTGTAAAATTTAATTTTTTGAAGGTGAACCAAAATTCTCATTAAGTCGAAAACTTCGACCAGAAAAGTCTAATGCTCAAATTGTGATGGATTTTTAAAGATATTATTTATTTTTTAATTAAATTTTATTTTTAATATTTAAAATAATAAATTAAAAAATGTTTATCTTCTATTTTTTAACATCAAAAAAATAAAAGAGATTCTTCTTTTAAAAATAAAATAAAGCAATTATATATTTTATAAAGCAAGTAATTAATTAATTAAATTATTTATTTATTTATTTATTATAATATTTTGTCTTTCATATTGTCTTCTATTTTTATAAGCAATCCATTCTAATTGACCATGAGCATTAAGTATATGTTTACGTAATGAAGAAGGATCAGTATATGCACATTGACAATTTGTACATCGATATCTTTTCTTTAAATTAATTTTTTAAAATAATAATTTAATTAAATTTTGATTTAATTTTCTCATCTAAAAATCAAAATTTATTAATTTTTTTAGATTTTCTTTAATTAAAAAAATAAAAACCTTTCCTCCATGAACACGTTCTACATGTTTTGAACCTAATAATTAAAAATAAAATAATTTAAATAAAAAATAAAAATTAACGATCAGATGCATTAGTAAAATCAGAGTTACAAGAATTGCATCGATAGGGCCTTTCCCCAGTGTGTTTTCTTGTATGAGTTTTTAAATTTTCAAGTCTAGAATATCTTTTTCCACAATTTTTAATTAAACATTGATAAGGCTTTAAAAAAATTAAATTTAATTTTTAATTAATTTAAAAAACAAACTTTTTCTCCAGTATGAGCTCTTAAATGTTGTTGTAACATATAAAGTGCTCCAAATGGTCTTCCTCCACGTGGACAATTACGCCAATAACAAATTGGTGAATTATTGCTATTTCCAACATTATTATTATTAACCAAATTAGAAGATAATAATAAATGTTCATTCTAAGAAAATTAAAAATAAATTAAAAATTAAATTAAATATTTCTCTTTATTACCTCTTTTTAATTCATAAAATTTACCTGAATATGTTTAAGAAAATTTTGACGTCCAATGAAATGTTTAGAACATCCAATCCATTCACAAAGTAAAATTATTGAATCAGAACAAGATAAATTAGAATTAGAAGAAGAAGATAAATTATTAAATGATGATGTTGTTGAACAATTTGTTAATAAATTATTAGAAAAAGAAGATTGTTGAATTAAAGAAGAATTTGAAATTGGTTCTAATAAAATAATAAAAAAAGTTATATTTTATTTAAAATTATTTTTAACCTGAACAAGTTCGTCCACGTTGCATTGGCTCTAAAAAATTATTATTATTTTTTATAATTTTTTTAATTTGTTCTTCTTCTAATTTTATTGATAAATTATTTTGTGAATAATCATTATTATTATTATTATTTTGTTGTTGTTGTTGTTTATTTAATAATTCTGGTTTTAAAAATTGTTTAACAATTATTTGTTGTGAAGGTATTTGTTGAGGTAAATAATCATTAGAAGGACTTAAAAATATTAAATATATAAATTGGAAAAAAATAATATTTTTATTTTATCCTCAAAAATATCTTTACTAAAAATAACTAAAGAGATTAGGACATATGGAAATGTTAAAGATATTTTTAAAAAATAAATAAATATATTTTTACATAGAAGGATTATTTGTAATTAATTGAAAAGCTGTTTGTTGTTGTTGATAAAATAATATAAAATTATTTAAATCATCAAAAGGAAAATAATAATTATTATTAGAAGAAGAAGAAGATTGTCCAAAATCTGTTCCAGATATATTTTGATTTATTAAAGGAGAAGAAATAAATTCATTAGAAGAAAATAACATTTTTGATATCATTAAATTATTTATTTCCATTTATTTTTAAATAAATTAATTTTTTACAATTATTTTCATACCAAACAAATTTACTAAAATTTTTATAAAATTTAAATAAAACAATTAAATTAAAATATATTTAAATTTTTATAATAAAATTTATTAAAAGTACAATAATAATTTTAAAAAAACACACCTGTTTTCTGTACTTTTATTTTTTTTTTTTTTAAAAAAACAAACAAAAATATTAACAAAACAACTTTTTCCTTCTTCTTTCTTTTTTTTTAATTTATTAAAAAACACACTAACTAAGCATTTGTTTGTTTTTAAAAGTTTTTTTTTTAATTATAAATTTATTTAAAAAAAAAATATATTTTTATTATTTATAAAAATATGACGTAATTAATTAATTTTGTTGTTTTTGCCAATTATTTAAAAACACAGAACACAATTGTTGGGAGTTTTTTTTTTATAGAAAGAGATTAAAAAGAGTTGAAATAAATAATAGGAAAAAAAGAAATAATAAAAAGGCCATCTAAATACTTGGGTGGTCTTTTCTGCCATTTTTTATTCTTTTTGGTAAAGAAAAAAATAATAATGAGGGTGTTTTGATGGCAAATTGGTAAAAAAAATAAAATAGTTTTAAAAGTAAAAAGATTATATTAATTCAAAGTTTTTTTATTAATTTATTAACAATTACAAGTTTATATTTTTTATTAATTTAATTTCTCTATTTTTAACTCTTAATCTTCTCCTCAGGGTTATTTTAAATAATTTGATTCTCTTAAATATTTTATAAAAAGAAAATATTTAATTGACGAAAAAATTCCATCAGAAAATTTAAAAAAATCTAAAAAAAATTTTTGTTTGGCTGAAAAATCCAAGTGAAAAAAATCAAAAAATAATCTTCTTTACAAAAAATGTTCTTATTCACATGACAACCCTTATAATTATTATGACTAGACTAGAGGAGTGGAATAAAAATTATTTTTAAAAATAAAATTTAAAATCAAAAAAAAAAATATAGAAAATTTTATTTATAAATTTTAAAAAAAATTTCAAATTAATTAAAATAATTTAATTATTTTAGTCTTTAAAATAAAAAAATAAAATAAAAAATTTTTTTAATGAAAGAATAAAGAACTGAGAAACTACAAAAGCTATTTATAAAGAGAATTAAAAAAAACAAATGCGCAGGTTTATTTTATTTATTTTATATTTTGTAGAGGAATTAATAGAGTCCAACTTAACACTTTTCTTCTTTTTATTTATTTAACACTCTGGAGAAGCTACAAATTGTTTTAAAAGAATTTATTTTATTTAATCTTTTCTACTTTTATTGTTCACTGACATAAAAGGACGTAAATATAAAAATAAAGGTCTTTATTATTAAATTCTTATATAACAATGTTGTTTTTCAATTCTATGACTGGAGGCTGAATTAAATGAGGGACGCGTGTTAATGCTACCACCCGCTTGGGTGGTCCTTCCTCTCTTTTACACTATCACGCCATTCGTTGTTTTTATTAGTCATTGGAAGAAAAGTGCAAGTGCGGGAAGGGGCGGGATTACAAAGGTAGGAATGCATGAAAATAGAAGAAAAAACAGATGAGAAAACAAGTAAAAATTAGAGAATGCGAGATTACGAGAAAAAATGAACAAGAAAGAACGAAAAACACAAAAAGTTATGTCCACACTTTAATACCTCATTTATAAAGGGAAGGGACGCAAACAGTTTCTCACCTTTTCCCCCGTTCCTCTCTTTTCTATAAATGTGAAAGTTTCTGCACTTTTATATACAGATTAGTAAATCTAAGAATAGGGCGGGAACGGAAACTAAAAGGAAAGGCAAAACACGCTTTTTTCTCTTTCTGGTTCACGTCTCTAAGAGGGCAACGACTCCCCTTTTTACATATTTTTTCGTCTTAATCCAGGCAAAGGCCACACACGAAATATGTGGGCAAAAGATAAAAAAAGTTGTTTATAGTACGATTTTTTCCAATCATTTAAGAAAAAAATATACATATGTGGCCTGTTGGACTAGTGGATGTTGTAAAAAAATAAATAGGAAAAGGACCACCCATATAAATAAAATATAGACAAAACGACAGATGGACAGTCAAATATATAACTGGACAGAGTAAATTGTAAAAAAATGGAGAGGAATGAATGAAGAGGAAGAAATGAAAGTGTGAATGCATGGACTCGAATTAATGGGTTGGAAGAAAAGGATATTTATATTTGTGTGTGGTCCTCTGTGCCATTCTCTGACTTTTTTTTTAATTTTTGAATGTATGAGAAAAAAGTTTTAAAAATTTTTTGAGTGAACAAATCTTTTTCTTCAAAAAAAGAGTTATTAAAATAGATATTAATGATGAAAAAGAAAGTCAATTTAAAAGCCTTTTTACAGTTAAAGAAGAATATCCAGACTTTTTTATTTTAAATAGTTTTTAACTCTGTGTCCCAGTATATGACCAATAATTCCTTATTTATTTTAATATAAAATAATTTATAAAACTGATCCAATAATAATCAAAACTAGTCTGTGTAAAAATTCACACCTTTTTACTACTGAAAAAAGACCACTACCACCATCAAAGCACAAACACCACACATGTTGTTATGTTATTGTTTAAAAAATTGAGAAGAATGCAAGAGAGAAAAGGACCACCCACAGCTGCGAGAGATGAATGCGAAAGGTACAAAACAAAAATAAAAAAAGTGAGAAATCCCCCTTTCACAGACAGTCGCTTAAATATTTTTATTTACAAAGAATTTGTCTTTACACATTTTACTTCTTGTTTTGGATTAAATGCTTACAAAGGGATTAAACAAAAGATTATGCTTTTATATTTAAAAAAAATATAAAAACCTGTTAAAAATAATAATAAAACTTTGCACATTTTAAAACATTTAAAAATTATAAAAAAATTAAATTTGTTTGAAAGAAATTCTACAAAATTGTAAAACAATATTAAAACTTTATTCCTCAGATTTTTTTACAAAATTTTCATATATTAACAAACTTTATAAAAACAATACAAAATAACACATTTATAATATATTAAAAAATTAATATCGCAAACCTTTATATATGTCTATTATTCCCTAATTATGCTGTTCGGTTCATTGAAAAATATAAAACATCTTTACCAGCTTCATTCTTTTTACGAAATTGATATGGCTCAATCTTTTTCAAAATTTCTGCTAATTGAGCTACAATTTTTTTGTCTTTAACTGGTAGTGTTTGAATGTCATTTTGTTTATTTTGCTGTTGAAAACGCTGATTAACTTTCGTCAAAAGCTGAAAATTTTTAAAAATTAAATTCTCACTTATTAAGTAAAAGGAAAAATAAAATACCTGTTTTGTGCTATGTGGTCTCTTCTCAAGCAATTTACGGATAAACGATTCACTAATCGCTTCGAATTCAGGTTCATCACTTTAAATAAAAATTAAAAGAAAAATAAAGTTAAAAAGAAATACACAGTAATTCTGGCACGTTTAGTCTCTGGTTGTTCAGAAATTGATGAGGAAGGCTGTGATTCTGAAGATCCACCGGGTTCCTGTCGTTTTCTTTGCTGTGACGACGAAACAGGAGGATTCAATTTACGCTAAAATAATGTAAAAAATCAAACAATATATAAAAAAAATCAAACTTTATCTTGCATAAAAAGTACAGAATTAACTTTTGAACTGTCAGGATCTTCATCAAAATCGGAATCATCCGAATCTATTTCAAAAATAAAGTAAATTAATTAATTGACAAAAACTAACCATCAGCTGCGTCAATATCTGCTCTAATTTTGGTACCACTATTTTGTTCCATCATTTTGTCAACATTTTTGACAGCCCTAGAACGCGACTCAACTAAAAATTTAAAGAAACACTAATAATGCAACTCAAAAACAAACCCGTTTCGCTATTTTGTTCCTTTACTCCATTCTTTTTTATTTCCTCTTGTTCATTTTTCTCTTCTTCATCTTCATTCTCATCATCTTCATCATCGCCAAAATCGTCATCATCTTCATCGGAATCAAGATCATGTTTTAGTCCTTGTTCATCAGCTACTCCGACCAAATCATCATCCATTTTCTGATCTACATTCAATTGCTCTCTCCTAAAAGAAAGTTATATACTTTTACAAAATACTATATAAAAAATTTAATCATAAAATAAAAAACAAAACTTACTCAGAATCACTTCCAGAATCTGACATATAGTCATATTCGCGACCTTCATCTTGTCCGTCAGAGGATTCATAATCTGAAAACCTGGGAAAATATAAACAAAAAACTAATTATCAACCTGCAATTTCATCGGCAGCCTTAACACGCTGCTTTTTAGTTTTCTTTTCATCCTTTTCAGATTTAGCTTTTTTGCCCTTCTTACCATCCTTTTTCTTCTTTCCATTTTTGGATTTCTCATTTTGTTCACCCTCATCATCACCCTCTCCATCTTCATCAGAGCTAACCTCATCTTTGATTTTCTTAAATATTTATAGAAATTAAGCAATTTTAGTTAAAACTTTTTCAAAACAAAATGTTATTACTACATGTAAAAATTGGAAGGGTCTAAACCAGAATCTTGACTTGCTAAAATATTATCTTTTACCAATGCCCCAGTCCGTTTCATCGTATCACCAATTTTCTGGCGCTGTTGCTGCTGTAATTGATCTTCTTGTTCAGCCAGTTGTTTTTTTATTTGAGCTTTTAACGCAAATTGATTTAGAACTTTATCACGTTCCTTGAATCGTTCTTCTGCTTGTTCGGCATCCAAATATTTATATGTTACTGCCGGTAAAAATTGATACCATTCATCAACCTTGTGCGCTTCCAAATCGTTACCCGACTATAAAACAAATTCAAATATATTTTATTAATCAGTAAACCTTGTAGAAAACCCAATAGTCAGCATGTTCACTTGCGCCAGCTTCTCGCATAGATCTAAATTTTCGTATTTTTGTCGATTTTGATGTTCCTGATTCTGCATCTCCAGTGACTTGTTGCTCAATAGTTAAGCGCCAAGGCTGCTTGTCATGCTCATATTTGCGAGCTTGTCTCCCAAATTTTTTAAGCCGTGCCTCTTCACGGGCAGCTTTTCCATATTCACTACCTTCCCCAAAATCTTGTACGAATCCACCAGCAGTTGTTAACTAAAAATATAAATCAGTTAAAATCAAATCTAAAGAAACTAACGCCAGCTCGTCTATTATCTTCTCTTTCCATTCTTAGTGTTTCCAATGTCCAGCGTTGAGGCCTTACATTCAAACTTTCATTAAACTTCAAGATTGTTAATCTCTTATTTGTGGTTCTTTTTAAAATTATTTTATAATACTTGAAAAAAATAATTACTTTGGTATTCGTACTTGAAATTCCTTTTTTTGTTGATTGTGAGCATTTGATGACGTTGATGTTTTAGAAGACATTTAGTAAAATAAAAGATCAACCTAATAAAAAATAATAAAAATTCAGTTAATAATATAAATATAATTATATAATGAAAAAATAAAATATCAATATATTAAAACTTATGATAAATTAAATTAGAAAACAAATAAAATTGCATAATTTATATAAAAAAATAAAATCAACAAAAAATAAATCTAGGCGACAGCAACATCGCTACTTTGTTTTGTATTTTCTAAATTTGTCGACGTCTTATCAATCTGCTTTGTATCGGAAGAAAACGGTGAAGTTAGCTTAGCAATCCAGGATTGGGATTTCCCATGGTTCATATCCCATTGAAGAGCTTTCATTCTGATAACTTGTGCAATCTCACGAGCACGTCTATTTTGGCCATAATAATCGTGGAATTGGCCGTCAGGGTCGATAAGATAACTAAAATTGCAAGAAACTTTTAAATCCTAAATTAAAAATCATTACCTAATAACAGTGTGATCTACAATGTAATCGTCTGGGTCTGTTTTCTTGACACCTTTAGTGTGAGGGCCTTCACTATGATAAATGCGAAAAGCCTTCGCTACTTTATTAACCTGAAAATTTCAAATTATTAAAATATGGTAGAAAGATAATAAAAATATAAAACATTAAACTTTAAAAAATTGATAAAAATAAACTTGTTCTTTTGTTCCTGTATAACCGCGAATTTTTGGTGAAAATTCAGCACAATAACGACGGACACGTTCAATTGTATCACGTTCTGGATCAACAGAAATAAAAACTGGAAGGATATCAACTTTTGAGTTTTCTCTATCGAGAATATCAATAACGTCGACAAGCTTTTCTATCTCAACAGGACAAACTTTAAAAAAATTAAAGTCAGTAGTAAAATAAAATAAACTGTCAGGGCAATTAGTAAAGCCAAAATAAATAAGCAGCCACTTTCCAAGTAAATCCTTGCTACCCTCAAGCTTTCCTTCCATATTAGTTAATTCCCATTCGCCTCCAATTCGCGCTCGTCCAATCATCATTTTGCGGCTTCGTTCCCGCTCACTAATTTTCTGAAAGATAAAAATTCTAAAAAATATTTAAAAATATACCTGTTGCCAAATAATATATAAAATAACAAGCAAAGATCCAAGAAACGTAAAAATTATTCCAACATACTTCCAAGTAAAAATCAAAGTAAATGGGCCATCATATTCTTGTTTCTAAAAAGAAAAATAGTTCTATTTTCTTCTAAACAAAATTTACAGTCATCTTCATACTAAAATTCATAAAATTTTTGTCTAATTCTGTTTCTTTTCCTTCTTTGGCATGTTCAAACTCTTTGGCTACTTTTTTACTAATTTCTTTCAGATCAATTTTGATATCATCTTCAAGTGTTCTTCCATCTTTATTAGCCAAATTTTTACAGGAAATACATAAAGGTCGATTAATTAGAAATATTTTAAGAGTTATTGGTTTTACATTTTTCAAAATAAAGTTTGTAGATGATGAAATACTAGGATGGTAGCATAAAAAGGAAGACATCAAATATTCTTAAACAATTTATAATATATTTACGGTTTTTGGGTGTAGTGTAGTGAATCACCCACTCAAAAACCAATAATTGGATATACCATTCGACGTAGCTCGACGAGTTGAGTTAAATGGTACCACGTATCTCCGCTCATAGGAATTTCCGCAACATGGGAGTGGTACCATTTAACTCAGCTCGTCGAGCTACGTCGAATGGTATATCCAATTATTGGTTTTTAAGTGGGTGATTCACTAAACTATTTCCCGGTTTTTAATAGATCTAAAATAATAAGATAATAGTAAATAATTAAATCAAATTTGTAAGTGAACCACCCGATACATAAAACAATTCGTCAATTCTGTCAAATGACCATTTGTATAAAGGCATTTTGTCCAAAAATTAAAATGAAATTTAAATTCATTTGAGTCTCAAAGCATTTGATATTAGAGACCGGCAAAATCGCATTTGCGGGATCCCGCATGCGGGATTTTTTTTTTAATTTTGATGCGGGACGGGTTTTGCGGGACTAATTCAGCAAAAATCCCGCATCCGCAAAATCCCGCATTTTTTTAATGCGGGATCCAGCGCGGGATTGCGGGATTTTTTATTAAAAATTTTTTTATGTACCAGGGTTGCTCCGGGTTTAGCTCAAGTGTCGGGTCGGGTAGATTTACATAAATTTGGGTAGTTTTAGTGCCGAATGCGAAAATTTTGCATATTTATTAGACTTAATTGCCAAAAATTCAATTTTTTGCGCCGCAGGCGAAAATTTAGGACTTTTAATTTATTTAAAAAATTGCAAAACGAACGAAAAATAAAGTCCAACAGTAATTAATGTACAAAAATTCTTTATCCATCAATAGGAATCGGACCCATTTCTTTATGAAGTAGGCTACACCACAACCACTCAACCACAAGCGCACTTACACAAAGGCAAATTAAAATATGAATAAATTTTTCTTTTATTAAATTTTTCTTTCCTCCATGCAAAAGTCAAGGAAGTAAAGAAAAAGAGTCTGCAACAATCCTGGCGCAAAAGTGCCTTTGTAGCTTTTTGTCTCTCCGGCAATGTCTGGAATTGGGGTCCCGACAAAATTTTTTTACTTTTCAATAAAAATTGGTACTAATGGGTAATCACATGCGCACTGTGGTTCGGCCCCGTTGAAAAAGTGTCATAGCATCAGAGGAAAAATAGGTATGCGTTAGCCGTCATATCTGGTAGGTTAGGCAACGGTGAGATGTTGGAAATAAAAGAAGAGAGAAGGAGAAATGGTAAGCAGTGTGGGAAGTTGCAAAAGGGTCAGAGAGTAGGAAAAAGACAAAATGGTCAATGAGAGAAATTTCTCTCCTCTATAAGGAAATTATTAGGAGCTTATAATATGAGAAATTCTTCTTCAAATTTTTTCAAATTTTGTATAGTTGTAGCACTATTATCCTTACTACAATTCTACAATGTTTGAACTGCGTACAAACTTAAATGGCTGAGTTATGAATTTTTGAAAATTGGTAAAAATTTATCTATTTATGGCCATAACTCTCTTCAAATTTGTCTAATCATTTTAATTTTTGTTTCATTCGACTCAGCGCTGCTTTCTCTTCATGCCCTTCTTTGATTCTTTCACGATAAAACCCCTCAAATGTTGTTTTTCTAGGCATCTCCAAATGTTGGGCAATTTTTTTTCAAAATTGGCAAAATTTTTCTAATTTTTTGCTTAAAACATTCTTAAAACTATAATCTATGAAATTGTTAGACAAAATTAAAATCTATTAACTAAAAGTCGAGATATTGGATTTTAAAGTGGATAACCTCATTTCTGGGTAAAATGAAAAACGAGAGTAATGCTTAAAACGACGAGTAAATTATAGAGAGAAAGAACAACGAGAGACTACACAAATTTTTCTATGTGCTGAGCCAAACCAATGTGCATGCGCTGATCACGAATCTGATATCAGATTTTGACTATCGCTTAATTTTATCTATGATTTTTCATCAAGTACTTGATTTTTCGTGTTTTTATTTTTCTTAATTGTTCATAACTTTGTTTAAAATCGACCAATCGTGATAATTTTGATGTCATTCAACCTAGGTCGATAAACGCTTTCGAATGATATATTATATATGTATATTTGAATTTTCAACTCCAAAAATCAGATTACTCCCACTATCGTTTTTTCGATTTTCAAGGACCTGTATCTTGGTTCATCGATATTTTTGCATCATGGGGGTGGTACCATTCGACTCAGATATTTTTTAAGTTCAAACTTAAACCTTATTTCAAGTTGCAAACCCTACTATAAAAACCCCTCATTTTCACTTCCCCAATCATGTCTATAAAAACCGGACAAACAAACAGACAAACATTCTCAATTATATAATTAGATTTTATTTGTTTAATTAAAAGAGATGATCAAAAATAAAAAATATATAAATTTTAAAAAATAATTATTCTTAAAATTAATTAAATATTTTTTTTACAAATAATTTTGCCAACAGAATTTTAAATAAAATAAATTACTTACTTAAATAAAATGAAGAAAATAGATAGAATAATGAGTAGAAAATTAACCTAAAATTTAATTTAAAAAAATTTAATTACATTTATATTAACAAAATTTGAATTTATTTAATTTTTGACTCTAATCATCCTTAATTAGAAGTGAGGAAAATTTTGAATAATGTTGGAGAAAAAATAGTATAGAAGATTAGATGTTAAAGAAATAAAAAATATAATTTTAATAATTATTAGTCAGAAAATTATAAATAAATTCAAATTTTATTAACTATCTAAAAGTTATAAATTAAAAATAAATAAATAATTTGCCTTGACCATGTCCACTCAATATAAATATAACAACACTCAAACATTTATTACTACTCTTCATGAAAATTCTCGTTTCAATACCGTTCTGGAATTTTTTTGATATTCTACGAACTATTTGGACAAACGAGAGAAATTATAAAGTGAGAAACAAGGCAGTCTTGCGCAGAAAAGATCGGCGCAAGAAATGGAAGTCACCTTAATTTGTGTGACAAAATTTTTGGGAAGGAACTTCGGTTCCGCAAATTTAATTTTATTTTCTATTAATCTTTAAAATCTTTTTTAAACTTTTTTTTTTTAAAAAAGAAAAAACTTACTTTAATTAAAAATACAGAAAAAGATGAGAAAGAAGATTCTAAAATAAAAAATATATAATTAAAAAATATTTTAAAAATATTGTTCTGCTGGCAAATTATTTAAAAAAATACTATTAATTAATTAATTTTTAAAATTAAATATTTTTTTTAAATTTAATTAAATAAAATTATAAATTAAATTTTTTTAGATAAAAAAAAATAATTTATTTTATTTTTGAAGAATAAATTAATAAATTGGAAAAATAAAATGGCTATTTTTATTCATCATTTTGCTTTTCCTTAAATAAAGATTTTATTTCCTTCTCTTAAGAGGGAAAAAACAATTTAAAAGCACTATGAACGAATAAGAGAAATAGTATATAGTGGTTGGTCAAGTAAAATGACCAAAATAACAATTATAATTTAATACTTTTTTCTTTTCGAACAGATGGCTCTATTTTATTTTGGAAAATAAATAAATTGGAGAGAAATGAACAGATGGCTTTTTTAAAATGAGAGTAAATTTATTTAAATATGAAAAATTATTAATTTTTATTTTTTATTATTATTTTAAATTACCTTAATTCCGCCTATAAGAGAAAAGTAGGTGGTTTTTTTGAATTTTTTTAATCCATTCGATAGCTTTTTTAAAGGGCTATCGAATGTATATAAACGTTTTTTTAAAAAATTTTAAAAAAGTCGAAAAAATGTCAAAAAACGTGTTTTTTTACAAGAGAAAAAGGGCAGTAGTTGCGGTTTTTGGACCACAACTTTTTTGTGGATAAAGTTACAGAGTTGGACCCAGCGGTAGGGCACACCTTCAGACTTTGGGCTATCTAATGGTATAAAAATTGTTCGGATCGGATAAAGATTATAGTAGTTATGTTTTTGACAAGAATTAAAAAATGACATTTTTAGATGGGAGGCAAAGTCAAAAGCACTTTTATTTAAAAATGGATAAGATGAGTTGTGGTGTAGTGGTAATGTGTTGGATTTGCTAATTTGAATGCGGGTTCGAACTCGAAGGTCGAAAATATTTTTGAAAATGTTTCAAAGCTATAAAAACGTAAGAAATTTTCTAGAATTAGTGTTACAAGCGCGAAGCGGTTTCTATAAACTTCAGTCGCGAAGCGGCTATTCGTAAAAAGAAAGTTCTCCAATCTTTGTATGTATTCCACAAGTGTGGTCCAAGTTTGATCCAACTTTGACTCGAGTAAGGCTCAAGTTAGGCTCATGTTTGGCTCAAGTTAGGCTTAACCTTGGCTCAAGTGTGGCCCAAGTTCCAGTGCGCAAAGCACACTGGTTTATTTAAAAGAAGAATTCGGTTTATTGTTAGCCCTAACTTATTGGTGAAAAAAGAAAAGATGAAAAAAATAATTATTTTAAAAATAAACAAAATATTCAAAGTTTTAATGTAATTAAATTTAATCATAAATTAAACGAGGTATAAGTAAATTTTGTTGAGTCACATTAAAATAACAAAAAAAAAAGTATAAATCAGGGTTGCCATCGACAAAAATCAAAGTAAAAATACAAAAAATCATTTAAAAGTACATAGGGTGCAAAAGGTCGATTATACTGTACTTTCATTTAAAGTATGAAAGTACACCTTGGCATAAATACTCAACGATCACGAAGAATTTTTACTAATTTATTTGTTTCATTCTTACATCCTTCCATAGCAACTTCGACATCCCATAACATTTGAAGTAAACAAGCATCATTAGTTTCATTTAAACTCTAAATATTTTTAAATAAAATTTTTAAAGAGAAAAACAACTAACCACATCTTTATGTAATTGCGGCGAAAACCGAAAGAAAGGAATACCCAAAGCAGAACAAAAAGTATTGCTATAAACAACTGGCCTGCCATTTGATTCGGTAATCTTTAAAAAACGGAATATTTTAGACTTATTAAATTCTTTTTAAAATCAAAAAAACCTGTTTTACAAGACATTGTGCCATATTTCTCATAAATTCTGTCGTTTTTGACACTTTTTGGATAACTCTCCCAATCAAAGGTCTATAAATTGTCAAACTTTTTGTAGGAGGAGTTCCAGTTCCAATTGATATGACACAATATGGAATATTTAAATTAAAATAATTTTTAAGTTTTGTATATTCTGTTAGTAATTCCATTGTTGGATTATTACAAATAACACCTCCATCAACATAAATATCATCAAAAGGAGGGAAATAAGTTGGAGCAGCACTAGAAAATACATTTTACAATGTTTCATATTTTTTTATTTATCTAAATCTTTAAATTATTAATTTGGAATTTCCCCTTTTGGCTTATGTTAGAATAAAATTTTTTTCCAAAATTAACAAGAATCTAAAAGCATTTTAAAAAACCTTGAACAACGAGCAGCTTTCCAAATTGTTACATTTTCATCGACATGTCCCATCTACAATATCTAATTTTTGATTAATAAATTTAAGAAAATTTACTTCATCCAATAAATCCTCTTTTATTAATTCAGTTGGAAGTTGATAATTTCGAAAAAGTACTAATGGTGGAGGTGCAACATCACATCTGGCAGCAGTTATTAACATCCTGTTATTTATAATTTTTTAAATTGAAAAATTAAAAAAAACCTTGGACATTCAATTGAACACATTGAATCTGAAGAAAGTGACTGAATTAGAAATTTCTCCAAAACTGTCGGATTATGTGGCCTAGTCCCATTAAATACTTGATTTTTTAATTGTAAATAAAGTTTTTGACATTCTGATATAGATTTTCCTAAAAATATAATTTTATTAATTTTTTAATTTTAAAAACCCTTAGCGAGAGCACAAGCAAGAATTGCTCCTGTACTTGTTCCTAAATAATTAAAACAGTCTTTAACTAAATTAACAAGAGAATTTTTAGAGAAAGATGAGAAGACAAATAAATAAATGATATTTCCATATTTAAAAGCAGAAAATGAAAATTTTTATTAATTATTACATACCAGCAACCCAGTTTATTAATGGCCATAAATCTCTTCTCAAATTTCTCTCGATAATCATTAGTACCTAATAAAATAATTAACCATAAATATTAAAGATTTAAGATTTTTGAATCACTAGCCCAGTAAATTGAACAAACAATTTTTGGGTTCTTTTTAAGGATTCTTGATAGAGATCCGATATCTATAATTCAAATCCCGAAAATGTAACATTCCCGAATTGAGATAAAAATAAAAGGAACAAACTCTTATTAGAACTAATCCACGTATTCCACCACCATCAAGCGAGAGAAGAATAGGCCCATCATTTTTATTTAATTTATTTTGTTTCAATTCTTCAGCTACTGGATTTGTACATTGTTGGTGTTGAAAAGTATCATTTTCACAATGAATTGAAGTAAAAAGTTGTATACAATCTCTTATTTTTGATGAATAACTTCCAGCTAATTGTAATGGACATTCTCCATTATTATTTTTACCATTTAACATTTGTTCATTGGAGAAAAGTAAAAGAATTGCTTTTAGTGTTGCTATATTTGTCTTAATACATATTATATTTAAAAAGAGAGATTTAAATACCAAAAATAGTTTTTTTAAATATATAATTCCTTTAAAACAATTTTATTTAAATATTTTTTGGATAGACATTTTTAAACAAAACGTAAAAATTAAAAAAAAAAAGAAATATTCAAAATATAATTTCTGTACATTTAATTTTAAAAAATATGTAAATCTTTTTTTATTTAATAAAAGTCTCTCAATAAAATAAACTAACTCGAACTGCAATATGAATAGGATTATCACCATTATTTGGATCAATTACCAAATTTGCATTAACTCCTTTAATATAACAATTAATAATTGAACGAAGTGATGATCGTTTAATTGCTTGTAATAATTGATCTTCTAATGATAATAAATTATTTTCTTGTTTATTATTTGAAGGTTTAGTGAATAGTAGTGATGATTTGTTCTTTTTTACTGAAGTCTTTTGAAATTTCATTTTATATATTTATTTATTTTGAAAAAAAAATTAATTCTTTTCTATTTTTCTCTCTCAACATTTTTATATTCTCTCTCTTTCTCCTAAAAGGTCAATTAGAGTCCATCAACCTTACAATAATTAGAGAGGATCGGGTCTCGATCCTATTTCCCGACGTTTTCCTGATTTTTTTGAGACATCAGGATGAAATCGGAATCGGGAATTCCCGATTTTCCCGATCCTGGTCCGTCCCGATCGTTCAATTTTTAAATTTCCCGTTTCCCGATCCTGATTTTTTCAAAATTCCTATCTCTACATATAATTATTATAAATTTATATACATATTTATTATATTATTTTTTAAGGTTTAAACAGGTTATTTATTTAAAAAGGAAAAATAATAAACAAAATTATTACATAAATATATATTTATTTACCTAACAGAGAAAATTAATGAATTAATAAAAAGTTTTCAATTAATTAAATAAATAATATATTTTTCTTATGATTTTAAACATATTTATTTTTGTAAAAATTATTATTTTTGTAATAATAAATTGATTCTCGATTCTTTCATATTTCTTTCTCTTTTTAAATATTTTTCTTGTTTCTAATACATAAATATTTATTTTATATAAATTTCCACATTTTTAAGTAAATAAATTAAATTATTAAAAATTAATTAAAAAAAAAGAACAATTTTTTAATATTTAAAAATTAAAAATTTAATTTCAAAATATTTTGTATTTATATTTTTATTATTATTAATCTTTGTTTTATTTTGTAATAATTATTTTCTCTTACTTTTTTCTTTATTTTTTATTTTTATGAATAATTGGGAAATTATTTATTTTTAAATATTTTTTTAAATAATTTTTGTAATATTTTTAATATAATAAAATTTAAAATTTAATTTTTTATCTAATTTCTGATCTTTGGCACATTTATTTTTGCAGAACTAGACAAGTGGATGAAATTTAATTCCCCTTTTTTTTTGTAAAATAAAATCATTTTTTGAATTATAATTATTTAGAAATTAATTCTTTTTATTTTAAAAAGTTGATCATTTTTATTATTATTTTTTGATTATATTCAATTGACTTAATTAAATAAACAATTAGTATTTAATTCATTTTTTTAATTTGTTCACATTTTTGGAAATTTAATATTTTCTTTTTTAGCTAAATTTAGGGAAAATTCTCAGAGAAAATCTTTTATTAAAATCTCCCTTATATTTAAAAATATTTTTTTATTTAATTTTTTTTTCAATTAATTGACGCAATCTTTTTTTATTTATTCATTTTATTTGCAATTTTTAAAAGAAAAGAATTTTTTAAGAGATTTTTTATTTTATTTCTTTTGTTACTTTTCTCTCCCATTTTATTTGTGTAAATCCCTATAAAATAAAATAAAAACTATTTTTCAACCTTAACCTCTTGAAACGTGAAAAATTAGAGGGAGAAATATAAAACAAAAAATGCTCGAGAATGCTTTAACAATAATTATTATATAATCGATTATTAATTTATTATTATTATTAAATTAAAATAAATTAATTATTAGGTATTTTTTAAATATTTTATCTTATTTATATCTCCTATTTTTTTGTCTTTCTTTTCTCCTCAGAAAATAATTATTTTTAGAAATTATTTCATTTATTTTTAAAAATATTTTTAAAATTTATCTATTTTTTAATTTATAAATTTTCAGAAAACGAACATTTATTTCTTTTAAATTTTTTTTCCTTTTTATTTTTTTATTTAAATGACCATTACTTATTCACTTGACGTTTGTAAGTATTTTTAAATAAATTTAATTAAATTAATTTTAATTAAATTAAATAAATAGCTTCTTCTACATTATTAGGATTTCATCGTCTTTTACTTCGTTGGAAAGGTTAAAAAAAAAGAAAAAAGATTTTATTTTATTTTATTTTTAAATTAAATAATTAGGAAGTATTTGGAAAAGTATATGGCCAGAATTAACTTGTTGGTTATTTATTTATTTTACTTTTTCACTTTCTTATCGTTATATAATGAATAAACAACAACAAATGTAAGAGAAGAAATAATTAATTAAATATTTTTTTTTAATTTTTTAGAATTTTTGAAGATATTTGTATTTTTTTCAATACATATTCTGATTACATTGTAAATTAATTATAATTTTAATTATTTAAATTTAAATTTTAGCCAATAACATTTATGCTTGGTTTTTATGTTTCTGCTGTTTTTACTCGTTGGGGAGAAATTTTTATGAATTTGGGATGGATAGATTCGTTAGTTTTTTTTTAATTTTTTTTTCATAAATTTCCTCAAGCTTAGACCAGCAATTTTATTAGCTACAGTTGTAAGAGGAAGAAGTGAAGAAGCAAGAAATATTAGAAGAAATATTATTCGTTATATGGTTAAAAATTAAATTAAAATTAAAATTTAATAATATTTTAAAGGTATTAGTCCAAGCAATGGTTTTTAGAGATATTAGTGCTTGTGTTAAAAAACGTTTTCCAACAATGGATCATTTAGGTATTTTTTAAATAAATTATTTTAATTAATTTAAAAAATAGTTACTGCTGGAATAATGACTTCAAATGAATTACATGAATTTGATTCAATTGTAACAGAACATATAAAGTAATATTTAAATTAATTAATTTAAAAATTAATTTAAAAAAAAAAGATATTGGACTCCAATTCAATGGGCTTTTCTTCTTTTAAGAAAAGCAAGAGATAAAGGATTAATTGACAGTGATATTATTTATGTGGTTAATTTATTTATTTTTAAATTTTAATTTAATTAATTTATTTTTAAATTAAAAAGGATATGTTAGAAAAGATACGTCAATATCGTGTAAATGTTTTAACACTTACTCTTTATGATTGGGTACCTATTCCATTGGTTTATTTTTAATTTATTTAAATTAATTTAAATTAATTAATTTAAAAAAAGGTTTATACTCAAGTTGTTAATTTAGCTGTACGTTCTTATTTTTTAATTGCATTATTTGGACGTCAATATTTAATTGGAGAAAAAAGAGGAAATACTGTAAAATTAAAATAAAATAATTAAATAAAATTTATTTAAATAATTAAATAGATTGATTTATTTATTCCTGTAATGAGTATTATGCAATTTCTTTTTTATATGGGATGGATTAAAGTTGCTGAAGTTTTGTTAAATCCTTTGGGTAAAATATAATTAAATAATTTAATTTTTATTTTTATTAAAAAAAAGGTGAGGATGACGATGATTTTGAAACAAATTGGATTATTGACAGAAATTTACAAGTTGGTCTTTGTATTGTTGATGACTGTTATGGTAAAGTACCTGGATTAGAACATGACCAATTTTGGGAACAAAATAATCCTCAATTACTTTATACAGCAGAAAGTGCTTCTAGACCACAAAATCCAATGATTGGATCTTGTAATGATACGTAAGATATTTTAAAATTAAATTAAAAACTAAAATAAATATTTATTTATTTATTATATTCTTTTTTATTATTAAATATAACTCTTTTTAAATAAAAATTATATATTTTTTTGTTTTTTTTTAAAAAAAAAAGAATTCAACAAGAAGATATGCTTTTATTACAACCACGTAAACGTAGATTAATGTCAACAATAACAGGACCAGAAGGAGGATCATCACATTCTAATAAAGCTTTTCATTTTGATGAATTTTATAGAGATAATGCTCCTCCTATTGTTTCTTCTTTTTCTGATAATAATGATGAAAATAATAATAATAATAATAATATTGTTCCTGTACATAATCATAATCCAACTAGACGAATGAGGTTATTTTTTTAAATTTATATTTATATTTTTAATTTATATTTTATTTCACATTTTTAAAAAAATCTAAAGAGTTTATTAATTCTTTCTTTCTTTTTAGTGTTGTATATAACGATGGAGGAGCTCCTTTGCGTATTTTAGACAGTATTAAACGAAAATTTTCGCGTGCAAACCCAACAGGTGGAAGTCGACGAGAAGAACATGATATGGAAAAATCTTTTGATTTAAATAAAAGGTAATGAATGAAAATTAAATAATTATTATATATTAAAATGTTCTTTCCCTTTAATTTAAATTATATTATTCCCTTTCTTTCCAACAAATATATTTTTATTTTCAAAATTTAATTCTACTTATAATTTATTAATAAAAATCTTTTAAGAAATTCAACAAAATCAACAGTTTCCAATTCTGACATTCCTGTTCAAAATTTTCTTTGGGGAGGTTATGAAAATGATCAAAGTAATAATATTAAAGAACAACAAAAAATAAATTTAGAAAATAATAATAAACAATCATTATCACCTCCAATATCTCCAACAAAATTAATATTATCATCACAATTATCTTCTTTTCAACAAAATAATAATAATTTATTAGAAGAAATAAATTCATCACTTCCAGTAATTCAAGAAGAAGAAAGTTTAAGTTGTGAAATAATAAATAATAATAATATTAATAGTCATAATAATAGTACAATATCATCTATTAATTCTTTATCTAGTTCAAATTCATTAGAAATTGAAAAACAAAAAAATTTTGATAATAAAGGAGACAGTTAATTTTTATTTTATTTTAAACTTTTTTTTTAATTAAAATTTTATTTTTTGTTTTTTGTTAATTTTGCAATAATTGTTGGTTAATTTTGAAAAGATTTTAATAAGATAATACTTTTCTAAATTGAAAAACTTTTTTGTGATATTTAGAGACGACCAAAAAATAAAACAAAAGTCATTGCTTTAGCATTTAATGCAATTATAGAATCGTAGCGAAGAAATAGACTTAGGCACTGGGCCTTGTGCTGATGACGGGGAACAGAGAATAGGCTAAGTCCTAGTGTATATCTTTGATTGACTGACGTTTAAACTGGCTTTTATACTGTTATAAGTCTTTTAAGCTTATATAGTAATATTCCAACTTGTTCATACAAAACACTATAAAAATACGCTGTAATTTCTTCACTTAACTAAACTCTTCAAAATCAACCATCAATCGTCAACAACTACAAACAATCTGCCCTTCGAGTGCTCTCAACAGGACAAAAACAAACAACTACGGATGCTTCTCAAACAAAGAAGGAACTGTGCTGTCTCATTCGGAATGCTGCGGGAACGTCAACTTCTTCTTCTGTGCTGGTTTGTCACTGCTATGGTTCTTGTTCATCAAACTTTTGCCGAGGACGTAGCTACTGAAGAAGTTGGTTTTGGCCGTCACAAGAAAGCGGGTACTACAGTCACATTGGGAAAAAGCTCCTCCTGGAAGGTTGCGGAAAGCGAAACGGATCTGACTGAGTACAAAAAGGCAGCAGCGATGAACTCATGTCCTCACGTAGATCTCAACGACAAAAAGGACATGTAAGTTTTTTGTGTTTAAAAATTATAATTTTTATTAAATTATTTTCTTCAGCATTGTCAGATACAAAAAGTCTGGAACTCCCAGGAATGTTGGCTGTCTGGTGGATCTCCTCACGCAAAGTGGATCAAAGACATCGGTCAAGTTCCACATTGGAATCCATAACGGCAACGGATTGGGAAATTGCTTGTGGGGACCAGATCCTAAGTCGGATTGCTGGTGGTGTTGGACAGGCAGGTGTTGCAATCATTACTCGGAAAAGGTGTACGCTAGCCGCGCAAATATGTGCGTTTTTGCTTCTTGTCCTCTTTTTTAATTTAATATTTTTTTAATTTTTAGGATGCCGTTCATCTACGGCCGTACCGTGGAGGATTTTCAGAAGATGCGAAATCGTGTTTTTGACCTTTCGTCTAGTTGTAGTTCGTGTAGCGGCGGTATTAGGCAGTGCGCAAAATGGACCGGTCTTGGTGCAGGGTTTATGCAAGATGGGTCAGTCGTGAGAACAATGGTTGGAAGTGAGTTTTGCCATTAAATTTATTTTTTGCATAAATTCTTAATATTTAGTTGGTGATCCTGGCGGTTCGTACTGTTACACCGGCACTCCGCCTGGTAATAATGATGCCGAGATCGAGATTAGCGTTGACAGTGGAAATCTTAAATGGTTCAAGACGAAGGGCTGTGATAAAGATGAAGATTCTAACTTTCCGTATCATACCACTTGCGTCGACAAGACTGAGATGAGCGCCTCTATGAAAGACGTAGTTTCTTGGGAGATTACTGATAAATCCAGCATTGGTGGTCACATTGACGGACTTGACCATTTATTCTCATTCGCTCTTCTTCCGCAAGGTTCACTCAGAGCCCACCATGGAAATGATCCAGAACGTGGTAATAGAGGACTCAGAGAAGAGAAGGTCTCTGGCCCGTCTTGTGATGAGATCTTTGTCAGATTTGTAAGTTTTTGATATTTTCTGTTAATTAAATTATCATTTTTTTAATTTCAGCCAAACGAAACATTCAAGTTGTTGGTGCCTACATCAGATGTTGTGGGTTCTACGTTACCGCCTGTTGTTACAGAACCACAAACCGGGGAAATAACAACAACTACCGTTATTGTGGAAACAGAAGGAGGCATGGGCTATATCTTCGTCATCATTATTGTTGTTGTCGTACTTATGTAAGTTTTACATAAATTTTAAAATAATTAAATAAATTAACTAATATTTTTTAGCCTTGCTGTTGTCGGCGTTCTCATCTATCTCTTCGTTTTACGAAAGAGTGAACCTGATGCAGTTGAGGAAGACTACTTCGGCACAACAAAGGCAGGCACTACAGCAAAGACAAAGGCTGGAACAACGGTTGGAGCAACTCAGGCAAAGACTGGTGGAATGACAACGACCAAAGCTGGGACAACTGCCAAAACTGCCGCTGCGGGGACTAAAGCTGGCACAACTGCTGCGGGGACCAAAGCTGGAACTACTGCAGGTGGAAAGACTGCTGGAGGAGGCGGAACGACGAAAACTAAGAAGTGAGGCAGAATGTATGTGAACATTGACGTGATTGAGAGAATATATAAAATATGTTCAAATATTCTATAGGCCTCTAATTGTTCTTCTCTCACAATAATAATTTCCTTTTCCTAAAATATAATATCTATAATTCCCCAAATAGGTATATGAGCATCTTCTTATTGTTGTTTGTAGTCCACACTTCTCTATTATCCCCTCTATTTCCCCCTAAATATTTGTGGCACAACAACTACTATTTCCTATATTTGATGCTCTTGTATATTATACCTATATATATTTGTGTGTATTCTCAACATATATATTATTGTTACTGTTGATGTATTGTATAAATAAATAAATTGTGTATTATTATTTGTTTGTTTGTTTTTTTTAAATTAGGAATTTAGATTATCCAAAGCAGTTATTTAAGTTTTCTTTTCTTTTTTATTTTTTACAGTAATTCTAAACAATTAAAAAATTTAATGAATTATTTCTTTTTTATTTAATTGGCATTTACTTTAACTAAAAACACTAAAAAGTATTTAACAAAATTAAAAGAAAAAGAGAATATAATTAAAATCTTTTAAAAATAACATACTAATTTGTGTTTATATGTCAATCAAATACTGTCAATCAGAACAACCAAATTATTTAGTGAATTAGAAAATCTTTTAAAATGTAAAAATAATTTTATTTATTTCCCTTACTTATTTATTTTTTAATTACTTTTTATTATAAAATAATTAAAATTCTTTTAAATTAATTTTTGGAATAAATTCTATTTTATGTCTCATATTGTCTAATAATAATATTAATATATTTATTAAAATTATTTAATTTATTTTAAATATGTTTACTCTAATTTTTATTATTAAAAATATAAAATATAACCCTTAATTTTCTCTTTTTTTCTTCTAAATAAATAAATATGTATTTATTGGTTATTAAGAGTTAATAGTTTTGACATGCATTTTAAGAGTTAATAAATATAGTATTTATTTATTTATATAATTAAATTATTAATGCGGGAAAATTGAAGAAAATAAATAATAAAAATGTTCAAAAATAATTAATTAATTAAATATTCTTTTTATTTTTTAAATCAAAAATTAATAAATTTATTAATTTATTTCCCTTTAGTTTACTGTATTTTATAATATTTTTGGAATTTAATTAAAATATAAATAAATATTTTTTTAATTAAAAAAAAATGTTTGGAGAACAAAAAATGGAAGAAATAAAAGAAGAAAATTTTATAAAAACAAAATTATTAAATAATAAAAAAATAAAAAATGAAAAAATAAATAATAATAATAATAATTCTGATATTAATTTAATAAATAAACTTAGAAGAAATAGAACAACTTTTACAACTAGACAAGTTTATTTTTTAAATATTATAAATTAAATTAATTAAATTAAATAAATTTAAGTTACATGAATTAGAATTATCTTTTGAATTGGGTCATTATCCTGATGTTTTTGCACGTGAACAGTTTGGAAAATTTTATTTTTTAATTTTATCTAAAAAATTTAAATAATATTTTTATATTAATTTTATTTATCTAAAAAAATAATTTTAATTTTATAAATTACATAATTTTTAAATTAGTACTTTTGTGATAATAAAAAAACAATATTTTAATTTTTTTTCATTTATTTTCTTTATTTAAAATTAAATAAATATTTTAATAATTTAATTTATTTAATAGACTTTCAAAAAAGATTCAATTACCAGAAGTTAGAGTTCAGGTTTAAATATTTATTTTTAATTTAATATTAAAAAAAAATATTTTATTTTAGGTTTGGTTTCAAAATCGAAGGGCAAAATGGTAAAAAATTTAAAAAATAAAATTATTTTATTTTTTTAAAAATTAAAAAGGAGACGTCAAGAAAAACAAGAATTAAATAATTTAAAATTATTTAAATCATCAAATAATAATTCTAATAATATTGTTTTTAATGAAGAAAATAATAATAATAAATTAAATAATTATTTATTTCCATTTATTGAAATTAATAAAAATAATAATAAAGAAGAAGAAGAAGAAATATTAAATAATAATAATAACAATTTTTCTGCTATTTGGTAATAAATAAATAAATATTTAAATTATTTTATTTTATTATTTTTAAAGTTTATCAACATCAGAAGATAATAATCAATTAATTTCAAATAATTATAATAATATTTTTTCTTCATTTTATAATAATAATCAAACATTTTTAACAACAAATTTTGATGATTTTTTAACAGATTTTACAACAATAAATAATAATAATAATTGTTTTTATTTTCCATATTATTATTATTCTTTAGCAACAACAATATTTCCACAACAAAATAATAATAATAATATTGAAGAAGAAGAAGAAAAAGAAGAAAATAATAATAATAATGAATATTTTTTTAAATAAATTTAATTAATTTTAAAAAATATATATTTAAATATAAAATAAATATTTTTTTTTAATTTAAAAATAATTTAAAATAAATAAAAGTCTCTTTCTTTTTCTCTTAAATTTGACATTCAATAGTACAACTTAAAGTACATAAACGACGAATACGTAAATCTGTACAAATTCCATGCATTCTCCACCATTTACAATAAATTGAATTATCATAACTTTTAAATTTAATTTAAATAAATAATTAAATAAAATAAATAAACCATTTAATAAGCTTAGAAGTTGTTGACATTTCTTTAATTTAATTTAATTAATTTAATAAATAAATAAAATTTAATTAAATTAAATATTATTTTTTTGATTTAAATTATTTTTACTAATTAATTTAAATATATTTTAAAAATAATTATTTAACCAAAATTATAAATTACCTTTTCTTTCATTAATATTTTCTTTTTCTTCTTCATTACTATTATTATTATTATTTTGTTCTCTACTTTTTCTATTTTTTTCATTATTATTAGGTATTTCTTCTTCAATATCTTCTTCTTCTTCTTCTTCTGATGATGAATATTTATTTTTATTTTGAGGAGGAAATGTTAATAAAGTTTCCCAATTATTTCTTTTTTTTAATTTTAATTTAATTAAAATAAATAAAAACCTTTTTCTATTAATTCCTCCTGTACATATTTTAACATTAACAATTGTTTTTTTAATTCCTCCTTTATTATTTTTTGATCTAATTTTATTTTTACTTTCAATAGAAGTCCAAGGAATTAAATTTTCTAATTTATTTATTATACTATTACGAATTGAAGAATTTGAAGAAGAAGAAAGAGAAGAGGAAGAAGTTAATATTTCTTTTGTTGTAGGTATTCTAAATATTAATTAAATATATAAAGGTAATATTTAAATTAATTTTTATAATTTTTTTATTTGAATATTATTATTTTAAATAATAAAATTTAAAAAAATATTTTAATTAAAATATTTATTTATTTATTTATTTCACTCTTTTCCCACTCACTTTGAAGTAGTTATTATCATTATTGGAGTTGTTGTTTCTATTTTTGTTGTATTATTAATTAATAATAATAAAGTACTATTATTATTTATTGTTTTTGTTGTTTTATTATTATTTAATATTTTATTTTTTCTATTTTTTAATTTAAAAATTAATTAATTAAATAAAAATATAAGGGGTTTACCAATTTAATATTTAATTAATTAAATATTACCAAATTAATAAATATTAACATTTTTTATTAAATAATATTTTTTAGAAAAAAAGAAAATCTGATCCCTGTCCCCACATTTTTTTTAATTTTTAATTATTAAATAATATTTTCTTTTAGAAAAAACAAATTTTAATTTTCTCTCTAACCTACGAGGAGTTGGTTTTATTGTAGTTTTTAATGTTATATTATTATTTAATAAAGAAGATATTGTTGTTGTTGTTGTAGTAGAAGTAGAAGTAATAGAAGACAAACAATGTTCATTTCCTTCAATTTCATTTGATGATCCTTTTTTTTAAATATTTATTTATTTATTTAAAATTAAATATTTTTATTTACCCATTATATTTTTTCCTTTTTTAGCTTCAATAGGTAGAAGAGGTGAATATTTTTCTAATATTTTATCAGAAACTACTTTAATTGCTTCCCAAGTTTCATCAGCAGTGTCCATAATTTCAGCTTCAGGTAACAAAAATCCAGTACTGTGAAGTGTATTTTGAGGTCTTAATTCAACAAGAAAAGAAAAAGGAATATTATGAACTCCTTTAGCATAATCATGGGATGAACCTGAAGCTTCATCTTAAAATTAAAAATATTTTTAAATAAATTTAAATATTTTTACAAAGAAGATCAGCTCCAGAACCAACTTGATATTCAGTTCCATATAATCGTTGTAATGCTTTTATTGCTTTTAAAGCAAGTGGTCTCTTTAAATTAATTAATTTATTTATTTTTTACAAAGAAAAAAGGACATTATTTTATTTTTTATTTAAATAAACAAGTATTTTATTATAAATAAATATTTATAATATAATTACTCAAAATATATTTATTTTTTACTTTATAAGAAAAAAGAATTCCCGTTAAGAAAAATAAAAATAAACATATCCGATTTTAATTAATCCTGATTTTTGTTGATTAAATAAATTAATTAAAGAGAAGAAAAAAAAGGAATTAAAAATTCCAGTATTTTTAGAAGAAAAAAGCTTTAAATAAAAGGCGAAGAGATAAAAGAAAATAAAAAGTCCATTTTTAGATTTTTATCTTTTTTTCTTATATTAAATAAATAAATATATTTATTTATTTTTAATTAAAATAAATTAAATTATTTTTTTATTATTTGAGATAATTATTAATTTTAATAAATAAATTAATATTATTTAATTTAATTAATTTATTTATTTTAGTTTAGATTAAATGAAAGTTTACACAGCAACATTTTTGGCTTCTGCCATTTCTGGAATTTCTTTAATAGCTAGTCTTGCATTTATTTCAAATATTTGTTCAGATGTTGCACAATTATGGCAAGATTTAGACCAAGAAATTGTAATGTTTAGAGCAGAAACTGATGATCTTTGGAAAGATATGGTTAATATTGGAAGTAATCGTCGTCAACGTCGTGATACTGGATATGAAGAAAAACCTTCAAAATCATCTAAAGGATATGATGAAAAAGAAAATCCTTCTGCTTCAGTTAATGGTACATAAAAATTAATTTTTTTAAATTTATTTAATTAATTTATCTTAAGCACCAGCAACACCCACAGGTGTTCAACCACCAGGAGTTCCACCTAGCATTCAATCAAGTTCACCTGGATCTGGTGGATGCAGTAAATTTTTTTTTTTTAAATTTCTGTAGTAATTTACCTTATCTTTTTTATTACTTATATCCCAAAAAAGATTAAATAAAATCTCTTTTTTAATAGATTGTTTAACCGGTGCAGCAAATAAATGTCCAGCAGGACCAGCTGGACCTAAAGGAGTTCCTGGTCCACCAGGAAAGGATGGACTAGATGGTCAAGCTGGAGTTAATGGGAAAGATGCTTTGGATGTTACACCAGATGTTCCAAAACCTGGATGGTTAATACTTTTTTATTTTATTAAAAAATATAAATAAATATATATATATTTAGTTTCAATTGTCCTGCTGGGCCACAAGGTCAACCTGGACCAGTTGGACGAACTGGGCCTAAAGGCCATCCTGGAGCTAAAGGACAACCAGGCCATGCTGGTCGTGATGGAAACCCTGGACCACCTGGAGAATCAGGCCCTCCTGGCCCTGTTGGACCACCTGGTTCTATTGGATTGCCTGGAGAGAAGGTAAAAAATTAATAAAATATAATTTTAAAAAATTTAAAGGGACGTGATGCTGAACAACCAATTGGTCGTCAAGGACCACGAGGATCGCGAGGTAACAAATTATTCGAATAAATTTTTAAAATTATTTTATTAGGCCCACAAGGTCCTCCTGGACCACAAGGAGATGCTGGTGTGAGTGCTCCACCAGGAGAGCCAGGACCTATGGGACCACCTGGTGGTACAGGTCCTCAAGGTACTCCAGGACCTCAGGGCTCGTCTGGAGAAGAAGGAAATCCAGGAAGGACTGGACGTGACGCTGAGTATTGCCCATGTCCTCAACGTTCAGTTGCTGATTCTGGAGTTAAAGGAGGAGGAAAAGGATATGGAAGAAAAGTTAAATAAAAGAAAAAAAAATAAAAATTGATAAATGAAAGAAAAGAAATATATATTTAAAAAAAAATATGAAATTAAAAATAATAAAGAATTTTTTGGTATTTTTTTAATTTTAAAATAATTAAAACATTCAAAGTTATATTTAAAAAATACCTGAACAGTATGAAAATCTTCTGGATAATTACGTTTTTTATGTCCATAAGGAAGAAGCCAAAGTTGAGAATAAGAATGTAAAGAAATAAATGCCTTTTATTTAAATAAATTAATTAAATTAATTTATTTATTTTTACCTTTACAGGATGTCCTTGAAGAAAATCACGAACAGATTTTCTAAAAAAATTTAAAAAAAATTAATTTAATTAATTAAATTTATTTAAAAATTAAAAAAAAATTTTTCACGCGACTCAGGTTCGCTGAATGCCGAAGGGCCATGATATGTTTCGTGACAAGGATCAGAACTTGAACCAGTAATTGACCAAAACCAATCAAAATTTCTATTTAAATCAACACCAGAACAACAAATTTTATTAAAATATTGTTGCTTACAAAATGCTGGTCTTCTATTTTTTCTCCACATTCTGTTCTTTAATTAATTATTTTAATTTAATTAATTAATTATTTTACCTTTGTATGTGAATATTCATATCTTTTTTTATTTAAAAATAATATTTATTTAAAAATAAATTAAAAATAAATAAAATTACCCATCAGGATTAAGTACAGGTGTAATATACCAATCAATATTATCCACTAATTGCTGAATTTCTACATCTTCAGAATTATAACCATTTATTAATGCAGCAATTAAAATCATTGCTGTAGCTATTTTTTAAATTTTATTTTATTTAAATAAATAAATTAAATAAATACCAGGTCCAATCCACTCTCTTGCATGTATTCCAGCATCTATCCAAATTGCTGGTCCTCTAAATGGACGCCAATTTTCATCAGGCATTATTTTTCTAGTTGATATCTTTTTTATTTTTAATTAAAATAATTTTAATTTAATTTAATTAAAATACTTTAGCTGTAACAATTGAACGATTTTCATGTGTTTTACCAATTTCATAAAGTGAAATTAATTTTGGATTCATTTCTCTTAAACGAAAGAGATGTTCCTCCATTCTTGTTAAAGGATTATAACGATCATATCTTTTTTAATAAATAAATTAATTAATTTATTTAATTTAATTAATAATTACCTATATTCTGGTTCTTTAGGTTTAGCTTTTCCAAACCAAAATTTATCTTCTTTTTGTTCATCATTTAATAATAAATATTCTTTATTTTGATTATTATTTCTTTCTTTTTTAATTAAACTTTTAAAATAAAATTAAATTAAATAAATAAATAAAAAAAACTCTTCTAAATTATCAGCAATAACCAAATAATCCAATTCTTTATGTCTTAATTCTCCAAAAAAAGCTGGAGCATCTACTGGAGATACTGTTAAATCAACTAATGCCCCAATATGTGTTGGAGGCTTTTTTTAAATTTAAAATAAATTAAAAAATAAAAAACCTGCCAAAAATCTAAATTAAAAAAAGGAGGGGCAGAATTAGTATCACTTGAGTATAATGATCTAAGCCAATTAATTTGTAATTCTGTTCTGGGATTTAAACGAAGTAATTTAAATCTATAAATAAATAAATAATTATTTTATTAAAATATATTTTTAAAAATTTATGAAAAATATTCTATTTAAATTTCTAAAATATTATTGATATTATTTATTTTTATTTATAATTTAATATTTGTTTTTTATTATTTAATAAATAAAAATCATAAATAATTGAAGAAGAAAAAATAATTAAAAATATTAAATTATAAATAACCCAGTAAAATCTTTTCTTTCTTGTTCATTTAATTGTTTATTATTTTCAGGTTTAAATACCCAATCTTGAACTGATAAATTAAATAAAATATTAAAAAATAAAAATTGAAAATATTTTTGTTGTTTTTTGATTTTTTTATTTAAATAAATCATTAAATATATTTTTTAAATAATTTAAATAATTAAATAAAAATATTATCTTTTTTTAATAAAAAATTATATTAATATTTTTTAAAAAAATAATTTTTTAGGAGGAAGATTATTTAAATATATTATTTTATTTTTAAAGGGAATTACAAGTGGAGGAGACTAAATATATTTCTCAAAAAAAATATATCGGATTCTCAAGTGGAAATGAAAATTGAAGTTATAATATTTTTATTTGGTCAATTCAAAAGGGAAAAATAAGAAAAAGAAGGCCCAAAAAATATTTTAAGAGTCAAATAAAATTTATTTATTTTTTTAGATTAAAATATATATTAAATAAATAAATAGTAATAATAATATAAATTTAATTTAATTAAAATTAATTAATTTTTTGACAATTTTGTTTTATAAAATTATTAAAATAAATATAAATTAATTTAAAATTTATTTTAAATAAAATATATTTTAAAATATTTGTAAAAGGGGAGATCTTATATTTTAATAAATTCTTTTTATTTTTTATTAAACTCGGCAATCAACAAATTGAAGAATTTTTGTTTGAACTGTCTAAACAAAAATTAATTAAGTTAAAAAAATAAATATATTTATACCCAAGTGTATTGTGATCCTTCAACAGGAGAACAATTAGCAATTAAAGCAGATGATGATGTTATTGAAGCTCTTTGTTGATCAAATCCTTCTACTGTAGAAGGTTGTCCAGCAGTTGTACATGTTACCTTAAATAATATATTTTAAATATTATTTTATTTTTAAATTAAGATAATTAACTGTTACAGAAGCTCCTAATGAATGTGTATTACCAAAACCAATATCACTATAATCAAATCTTTTTTAAAAATTAAATTTAAATATTAAAATAATAAAAAATACCTATATTGATCAGATTGATCAACAGCATTTATTGGATAAATTATTAAATCAGAACATCTAGCATTTGTTGAAATAGCTATAAAATTAAAAAATAAATTTAATTTTTAAATTAAATAAAAATACAAGAATCTTGAGATGGAATAAACATTGGTGGTGAGGCACAAGAATTTACTTTATTATTTTCTTTATTAATAATAATTACCCCAATAATTATAAAAAATAATAAACAAATATTATTATTCATTGGTAAATTTTTTTAAATAAAATTTATTTAAAAAATATTTTCACTTTCATTGTTAAAGGATAAATAAATAAATTTTGTGTAATTATAAAAAAATTGTTCCCATATATACATTTAAATTTATTTATTTTTTTAGGAATTTTTGACATTCTCTCTAACAATTCACTTCCACCTATATGTGCCTTTTTTTATTTTTTAATTTTATTTATAATATAATTATGTTTACATTAATGTCAATCAAACGATAATAATAATATTTATTTATTTATAGAAATTTTAAAATTGTGAAAGTTGGTAAAAGCAAAACAATTATTTATTTAGATGACAAATAAAATTTATTCAGAAAATAAACAAAATAAAATAATATATTTTAGGTAAACGACCAAGTATTTTGTGTGGGTAAATAACAATAGTAATAATAATATATTTACTCATCTTCAGTTTATATAATAATTGCATAATTATTAAATTTTCAATAAAAATACCAAATAAAATAATAATCACATTTACACAATTATATATCATTTTATTACATTAAGATAAAGATTTTTTATGATAAATATTAGTTGATGGACTTGAATTTCTCAAATCTCATTTTGATGAACGGATAAACAACAACAACAAATACACTTATTAAAATTAAAAAAATATTTATATCAGTCCAATATTACAAAATAAAATAAAACTAGATTTGTACATAATACTATCTGGGAGACAAAAAAATACCAATACTATTTTTATAATTAAAAACCGTGACAAGTTTTGTAAACAAAAAAAGGAATGAGTTCAGAATTATTTTATTTAAGCTGGTCGTTGAGCAAAGTTTGCCTAAAAATTACAAAAATTATTTAAATATAAAATTTTGTTTAAATATTCTTTTTTACCTTAAACCAATTGACACAATCTTCTGTATTAGTAAATATTTGTTTCCGAAAACGAAGTCCATCAGAGGTAATACCTATATATTCATTGCGAACCTTTGACTGTGCCAAATAAGAAATAACAAATTTTCCAGGGTATTTTTTACTTGCTGTTATACAATAACTGTAAAGAAAAGTGTAAAAAAATTTAAATAAAATTACGGTATTCTCTGTGGAGCATTCTTCTTTTGTGTTCGAAGAACATTATCAATAACTTGAACACTTTCAGCTGCAACTGATGCCAAATAATATTTAAAGGACATAATGTCGCGAACAACTGCAGTCATTGGTTGAATATGACGTGCAATAATTTCATCTAGATCCTCAAATTCCTAAAAAAGGTTTAAAATCTTAAAACAAAAAATATAATTTAATTACTTCTCCATTAATTATTAACTTTTTGCCGATTTCAAATTGTCTCTGCTTTTCGCGTTCTTCTACTTGGATATGTTGAAAAATATCATCTAATACCTTCCATGTGACCTAAAAAATAAAATAACAATTTAACATAAGAACAAATAAATTTAATTAAAAAACAAACCGTTAAATGATTAGGAGATTTTCCCGAAGGACGAATTATAGCCTCTCCCTAAATTTTATCAAATAAATTATTTTATTTTTTATATAAAATAACCAAGTCCATTTTGCGTAACATACGCTCAGCATCTTTAAATGTAACATTGTGAAAACAAGGATGAGAAGTAACACGACTGTTCATATTTCGCTTTTCATGTGCAGCTTTCCTCGCTTTTTCATCAGCAATATTATCTACTTGGAAGCGATCATTATCGAAATATTTGTCTTTTCTATCTTCTTCTCCTTTTAAATCACTTGATTTACATGAAAGATCACATTCTAAACGATCTGGTTTGAACTCGATGACGCGGAAATATTGATTTTGACCAGGCTTAAAAATGATAAAATTTATCAATTTTATAAAAATTTAAATTAATATTTTTAAATTTTGAGCAAATATTCTAGAAAAATTATATACTTTGAATAGTTTTGTTGGGTCAGTAATTTTCTCAGATTGATCAGAGATATTTCTCATTCCAACAAATCCCATCAAACCATTGTCCAATTTAATACGCAAACCAACGGGAACGCCTGGACATTCTCGACGACCAGTAATTTCACCACGATGATGAGACACGTCTGATGGATCCTATTTGGCATAGAGAATCATATTTATTTAAAAAAATATTTAAACCTTGAAATTGTCTCGTTTACAATGAGGACACACCCATGTGGAAGTTAAGTCGTTCCACCGAGCCTGCAGATCAGTTTCCTTTTCGTTAGGCTTTCTATAAGCAACAGATAGAATTTGGCCGAGCACAAGTTTTCCTTAAAAATTAAGCAAATTTTTTTTCAAAATACGAAAAAACCTTGAATGTTAGATATGTCGTCATTCAATAACATTTGTGCTAACTCTTCCCCAACCGGGGGCATATGAGGCATACGAAGATCCTTATATCGATAGTTAAGCTCAGCACGTATATCGTAAAGTGTGATGTTTTTGTTACCAAAACCCTACAAAATTAAAATAACTTATTTTTAATTTAAAGATAATATTCAAACCTGTCTAGTTAATTCTTCAGCAAAAGCGTCCAAATCCAATTCTTTAAGACGCTCTGGAGCTTTTAAAATCTCTTCCAATGCTACAGTTTGATCAACAGCATCATCCAACTCAAGCGCATCTACAGCCATTTTACGTGCCCATTCGTATGTTTCAGGGTGAACACGAGACCCATCCAATACTCTAAAAAGAATATAAATTTTTTGATAAAACAAATATAGTATATAAAGATATAAAAAACATTAAAAATGGAAAATAAAATTAAGGATTAAAGCACTAACAGAAAAGCTTAATTTATTTTTAAAACATACTCTACGTAAGCATCAGTCCTTTCAGCAATTTTAGCAGTATCAATTTTTATAAATCCGGCAGCGTTCATAAAAACTTTTGGACCCATACGACAAAATGTTACCAATTTTGTACGGCTTTCAAGCAAATTATCATTTTGTTTGAGGATTTTAAGTAAGTGAAGTGCCTTTCTTGGGCCAAGTCCACAAACGAATTGTAAAAGTCCAGCAGTATGGGGGAATTCCAAACAACGATTAATATCGACACCAACCTAAAAAATAAATATTAATTTTAATAAATTATTTTTGAATTTAAACAGGCCTCATTAACGCGATTGATACACTCTAATTGAAGTGCGAATAACAACTCTGATTTAGAAATTTCATTCTGCAATGGATGGAATTTCATATATAAGATGTCATCTTCTGCATTGCATAAATGGCAAATTTCATTAAGAGGATCAAGGGAAAAACGGCCCAGGGAAACTGCTTGCCTCAAAAGAGGCGGAAACTCAACGAATTCTTGCTAAAAATTTTAAACAATTAAAAAATTTTTTACAAAAACCGTTGACATTCGACTGTTCATATAGACTTTTGCAGAATCATTATTGATAATTTCAACAGGAATTTCCGTGGGAAAACGTTTTTCAGTAACTTCCTGCTTAAGCGTATTACGAATATCCTCAGCCAAACGAATTGCATCTATGTTTTCACTATTTAAAACAATAAGATGAGGTCTCCGTCTTTGGACCAAATAAAATAATTCTCTCAAATCCTTTTTCTAGAAAAAAAAGTTAAAAGAAAATATTAATATTATTTTGTAAATAATTTTCTATATCAAAAATATGTATATTAAAACCAGAAAAAACCAATGTTAAAAAATAACTACCTTGAGAAGTACGTCGTCAGGAAATCTTGACCTCAGGTTTTTAGTAAAATGAACTAATCTCTGAAATTCCATTACCATTCCTTTTAAAAGTTAAAATAATATAGTATTTAAAAACCACAAAAAACCATTCTCATCGATAACAACAGCAAAAGTGGCTTCCGCCCTATCAGAAGAATAACAAATAGCCAAAACACGTGTACCTAAATCAGGCATATCATCATCTTCTTCATCATAAGTAAATGTTTTCCTATATGCTTCAGTAGAAATAAGATGATTAAGGCGAAGGGAAGCCTTCTAAAAATTTTCGAAAATAATAAATTTTATTAGATAAAATTTACTCGAATAACACAGTCACGCGCCTCTTCTAATAACCTTTCGTGCGCTTCACGTTGAAACACAGGCATTAAAATATCACAAACACATTGACGAAGAACTTCTTTTCGCAGTTTATTCCACTCTTCGGTAATGTAAAAGTATTCTTCACGGGTAAAAACTGGCTCACGCGTCAAACTAAGTAACATACAATTTGTTTCCCCTGTTGTATCAGTTTCAATGTGCAAATTAATTTCGATTAAATCATCGTTTTTTGCCTAAAATAAATAAAAATGTAAATCAGAATGTTTATTTGAGGTATTTCGATGACTTTGTTCGAAACATAACATTTTAAAATTTTATTCGATTTTGAAAGGTTTAAATGTCTTACATATTAATTAGCATAGAGTTTTGGCATATAAAAATTTTACGAATAATAAAAAATCTTAAAATATACTTTAGAAAAACTCACTTTTACATACTGTAAGTACTCATCATCCTTAAGCTCATTAACAGATTTATCCTTAATGTATTGACGACCATGTAGCCACTTTAATAAAATTTTTGAATAAAGAATTTATAAAAAAAATAACATGACTCTCATCAATTTCGTTGCGCCCCTTTTTTGTTGGATAAACGGAAAGAAGTAAGTTTTGACGATAAATTTGACGAAGTTTTTTCCTCACTGAAGGTTCACGACTAAAACGCATTGCAAGTAAATACATTGCACCTTGAACAACCTAAAAATTAAAAAAATGAAATAAAAAAACTTAAAAAAAACTTTTTCAGGCGTTGGGAATGTTCTAAAAATTAGAAATATAATTACTCTAAAATATGTGATCAAACAAACTCTGTAATAAATTCTTTTGCATTATCATTTGGCTCTTTGGTACTTTGACGCACTTCGTGTTTAACATATTCTGTATAATTTTCCGCAAATTCCTCTGGCGTTAGACCAAAAGAATCAGCCATGGGTGAAAGACCACATTGAATACAAAGCTAATAAATTCCGGATATTTTCAGGAATGTGTATTGTTAAACATAAATACTTTAATAATTTACCATATATTTATCTGTTCGGCTTCCAAGTTTGAAACGCGAAGAAATCTCTAGATCGCTCTGTGTCTCCTGCAAAATACTCAATCTTTCCCATTCAACAATTCTCCTCATTTCACTTCCATAATAAAGTTGAAAGTGTGAATAAACATCAGACAATTCCTCATTCGTTTGAACTCCAATTATCCTATAAAAAAATCTTTAGAGCCAAATAAAATCCATACTCTTTAAAATCTTTGTCAGTAACGCGTTGTAAAATAGAAGCTTCATCATAACCAGAATCCGTTATATATTTTTGTACACGTTTAAGTAAGTCAACTATACGGGATTTTCGCATTTGTAACCGACACCACTAGAATATTATAATGTTAAAGGATAATGAAAAAATAAAAACCTTTTCATCAAATTGATAGACTTTCCATAAATCTGGCATTAATAACGACGATTCTACATATTCTTTGCGGTAAAAAGCAATGAAAGGCACTTCAAAAAGTTGACTTCGAATAAAACGAATTGCTTCTTTTATTTTTTCAGGGGCTTCCTCTTCAGCTGTGTTAACTTCTTGTGGCCCTTTCCCGTGCTTGTAGATGCTTAGCCCAGTGTCAATCTTAAAGCTTTGAATATATAAATATAAATAAAAAAACAACTTGTTGGGAAAGTGTTTGCGCTTTGAATGCAAATTCCAGGATCCAAAGGGCTTCGAGCTGAAGATCGTGATCGTCAATATCAGTGACTGGAATCTTTCGAATCTGTAAAAAAAATAAGTTCCTATATAACATAAATTAAGTCAAAGTATTCTTTTGCCAAAAAACCTGGAATCTTTCTGGCCGGTCCTCACAAATTATTTTTTTATCCTCTGCCCTAACAAAACCCTTTTCAAGTTCTGACGGTTCAATTGTATCAAATAATGTGATTTTTGCGCCTTTCGGTCTTGTAGTTCGAATGCTTTCCTCACCTTCTTCAATTTCGTCTTCAAGTACTTCTAAAATTAATAGAACCTTTAATTAATTCTAGTAAAAAACCTTCATCCTCGTAAAATTCGTCTAAATCCTCAACTCCGAAAATATCTTTAGCTTCATCAAGTACTTGATCACTGTATTCACGCTTTGTACCTTTTTTACGATACCTCCGGCGTTGACCCTCATCTTGGACGATAAAAGGATCTTCTAAAAAATAGAAAGAGATAATTAGTTTAAAAAAATAACCTGATTGTTCTGATTCACTTCTCGATCCAGGATCATTATAGGCCCTCTGTTGATATTCTTGTTCGTTTGGCCGCGATTCATCGACATAATCAGACTAAAAAAATTTATAAAAATGCCATTTATAAATTCAATCTACCGTTCCAAAGAGCTGCCCCTTAATCCGCTCACGATCATCTTCATCATCACTAATCTCTACACGTCCACGTACATTATGGCCAATATTTTCATTAAGAAGATCTAGGTCATCTTCTAACAAATCATCATCTGAGCCAGCTTTACTGCTCTAAATTATTAAAAATGAACTTGTTTACATTATAATAAGAAAATTACCTCATCATCACCAACATCATCTCCTCCATCAGCACCTTCTTCGTCCTCATCCTCATCATCTACAACAAATCCTTTCATTTCTTCACGCGCTCTATCCTCATCTTCGGCATCATCTTCTTCATCCTCTTCATCGCTACTAAAGTTAAAAATATAAAAAAATAGATTTAATAAACCTGATCTGATGACGCCTTTTCTTATCCTTTAATTTTCTTGAACGTTTTAAAGCAGGTTCTGAAGTTTCAGATCGAGCCGATTCGGCTGCCTCTGAGAGTTCTGCTTCGTTATCAATAAAATTAGACATGTAAAATCCGATTTAGTACTTTAACTATCTATTAAAAATTGAATAAACATATAATTGAAAAATTAAAAATTATTTAAAAATATGTGTAGCAGACAAAATTTATTGCTAGTATTCAATCAAATAAAATTTGACAAAGAAATATTTTTTAGTTATTTAATAGAATGAAGGTTATTTAATTTTTGCGGTAGAGGTCGATTCAATACTGCTTATCGAGTCGATTGTTCGGCCGATTCGAATCGGTCGTACTCTGAATCGGCGGCTCTCAGCAGTCCTCTATTAAAATTCTTACAAGTTTATTTTTGGAAAATGCGTGGAAGTTGATCAAGTAAAAAGTTGGACAATATATTTTATTTTTAGATGAAACAATAAGAAATAACTGTTGAAATTTTTCTAACATGAGTGAACCTCAACTCGGGGATAGTACTAAAGAAAACGAAGTAATTGTACAAGAAAACCCTGCTGAAAAAGATGTAGGAAAATTACCTTTGGGCTCACTTGATGGACGTGATAAGCAAGTTAATGTTCCGCAGCATCAACAAAATCGACGCTCTTCTGAAGATCATCGAGTACATTCAAATAAACATCATCGAATATATTACAATCAAAAACAATTTGTAACTTAATAATTCTTTTGAATATTAAAAAAAGTAATTTTAAGCAACAACCAATATCTGTTGTAGAAAGACGCACTGATTTTGCAGTGAATCGAATGCGAAGCCAGCCGCAAAACAGTTCCAATGCCCGTGGAGGTACCTGGTCATCTGTAAAATCTAGCCGGGCATTACAGCAGAAAACTCGTTCTCTTTCAACTAATGCGCCTTCAAACAATTTAGAAGTTATTGGTGGACATCTTGAAGCACCAAAAAGAGAACGGACGGACCAACGACACAGAAAATCAGCAAGTAAAAAGATTTAAATAGCACTATTATATTTTATCTCGTTTTTAGCTGATATAGGAACTAGTACTCATTCTTTGGCATCGAATGGCGAAAGTTTTGACTACGAAGAAAGTTTGTCGGTTTATTATTATTAAAACCCAAAAAATGTTGACATGAGTAGTTTAGTTAAATTTGTTTAGTGGATCTTGATGAGCCTTTTTCTGAATCCGAGGACGAGAGCGCTGCACGCCGCCGAGCTTCTCAAAAGCCATGTTTGGTAATTCCTCGTGGAAGAATCCGTTCACTTTCAGGTTTTATATTTTATTTTATAAAAATTATAAATCCTCACAAACAGGCACAATTCCGCCACTCGGTTATTCTCCGCATTGGGGTGGTCCGACAATGTGTTTGAAGTGCCTCCAATTCTTTCAATTACCTGAAATGATTGACACTTTCTCTACTCATTTAATAAATGAGCACAAAATTGTTATTGATGATATTGATATTATTGTTGATTTGAAGCGTTATATTGGTTTGACAATCTTTTCAGCATAAAACAAATTTTATATAATTTTAGAACATTGGCGACAACAGTTCATTACATGCCAAATCGAAGAAGTATTTCCTAAGATTGTACCTGAGGAAGGACATCCTTTACATGGAAAGGTAAAAAAGTTTAAAAATTAAATAAAAATATAAAAATATCGAGGTTCATTATTTATTCGTATCCTGAAAATGTAAAGCATTTTTTATTTGTTTAAAAATATTGAAAATGATTATTTTCAGGTGGATTTCTATTACAACATGACTGAGAAAGTTAAAGAAGGTATTTGTACATATTTTTATTATTTAAATATTATTTATTTTCAGATTACGGGTTACGCCAACGTCTCGCAATGCGCCGTTTGGAAGAGGCACTGGCCTGTCAGCAGCGTGAGCGTGATGATCACAGTTTTATGACACAATGTCTTTTTTGGTAATTTTTAAATAAATTATTTTATTTCAAAAATTTAGTCGATATATTGCTAAAGGTAATCGAGCTAAAATTATTCATCATTTATACACCATACATCACCTAAATTTGGGCTCTCCTGACAACCTTGTATTTGTAAGTATTTATTTAAAAATAAATTTTGCATTTATTTTGTAAATTTTTAAGGTAATTGAATATATCGATCACTTACGTGACAAAATCAATCGCAACGAATGTATTTACTGTGAAAAAATCTTTGCCGATCGTATCACTCTAATGGACCATATGCGTAAAAAGAATCACAAAGAAGTGAATCCAAAGAATAATTATTATGACAAAGTTTTTGTTTCTTATGTTTTTATTTAATATTTTTTCAGTTTTATATTATTAATTATTTGGAGTTGGGCAAGCGTTGGCTTGATGTTTTGGCTGAAGACTTTGAAGTTTTTTAAATTAAATTTAAGACTATTTGTCTTTGTTTAGGACACAATGCCTTCCTTTATGGACTCGGATGAGGAAGAAGAGGATTCGTGGGAAGAATTCGAAGTTTTTCTTAACATTTTTAAATAAAATTAATTAATTTATAGCAAGATAACACTGACGATGATTTGCTTGGTTTATGCCTATTTTGTGATCATGCAAACTTGGAGCTAGATGAGCTTGTAAATCATATGAAGGAAGATCATAAATTTGACATTTTTGAATATTTCAAGGAGCAAGGAATGGAACTATATGACCGAATGAAATTTGTTAATTTTATTAGAAAACAGGTAATCCTTTGTAGTTTATACAGGATGATTGGTTCTATTAATGTTTCAGTCAAAAAATCTTAATTGTATGCAAATAATTCTTATCTTTTTAAGACATATAATACTCGTTCACCAATAAAAGAGGCAAAAATTGCCGAAATTCCTGAGCGTGAGGAATGGGACAAAGAAGAAAATTTGGTGCCCATGTTCGGAAATGTCTGTTTTATTTATTAATTTTTTAACTTTTTTTTATTTAAAAAGGATCATCTTCTTTGGATGTTGGAAAGTTGGTTCTTTGCAAAAGAAAATGAAAGTTCCAATGATAAATCAGCTAAAAAACAGACTGATGAAATAAATGAATGTATTGGTAATGAATTGTTAGAAGGAGGAAAGGCAGGATGTAAAATTCAATTAAATACTCTTGTTGAGGAATCAAAAAAGAATGCCGTTTCAGGGGTAATTTTAGAATTATCTAATTTTTGCAACAATTTACTAAAGGTAATTGCTGAGGATTTGCCAGATTTACGCGAGAGTATTCTTGCCAACCCAGAGTTACAGGATTCACTGCGTTAAAAAAAGTGCTGTTTTAATTGGAAGCTTTTTTGATATTAATTATTTTTTACTATAATAGACGCTTTTTAGTCATTTCGGATTTATGCAATCGGTAACTTTTTTGGATTACAACGGATTAAAAAAGAAAAGACAAATTAGAGCGTCTTATATTATATTAACATTGAAACCTACGCAACCAAATATTTAAGTATGCATATCTTTTATACTTCTTTTTCAAAGACTTAAATATAAAGTTCAAGGATATGATCTATTCATTTCTGATTAAAAAATAATTTAGTAGAAATCTTCCGATCATTCCCTTGAATTATTTTCGCCCTTTCTTCCTGCACCCATTTTACTAATTTAAAATTCACACGTGTAGGCTTCTTGAATAATTATTTGTTACAATTGTTGAATAAACGAGATAAGATAAAAATATTTTTCTTTCCTATTGGAACAATTTATTTTAAAAATAAGACAATAACATTAAAACGGCTAACAAAGTGAAAATTTTAATATTTAAAACTTTGAGATAAATCTTGTCCAAATTGTCAAATTATGATGACAAAGAAATTAACGGGTTGATATCTTTAGGCAAATAAGTAATATTCTTAGAAGCTGAAAGTCGTTCAGCAATCTCTTCTGCGGCTTCCAATTTACGAAGCTCGATTAGACCATCACCAACTTGGGAAAAGACTTGGGCAAGCATCTGAATAAAAGTGTAAAAGAATGAAAAGTCATATTATGGAAGTTAATTGCTAGCTTCACTAGAAATTTTCCCTAGGGGAACAGAGAAATAAAATTTTATAAATCACCCTAAAAGCATAGATAATATCTTTTTTAAAATAAACTTCAAAACCTTTGATGCTTGCGCATCTCCTTCCGCTGTTGTAATTGCTGCCAACTTCATTTGTTCCGCTTTTTCCACCTTAATGTTTAGAATAAATATTTTGGTTTAAAAATACCAAATAGCGTGCACGTTCAGCTTCTTGTTGTGCCACTTGTTTCATTTCAACAGCCTCAGTGAATTCGCGCCCAAAGGAAAGATGTGTCTAAAGAACTTTTATTTCTAATTAAAATAATTTAAAAATTAACAATAGAAATATCATCAAGCATCATTCCAAATGTTTTTGCACGTTCAGCCAATTCCAAAGAAACACGATGACTAACAGCCTCACGTTGAGTTATCATTTCATGAGCATCAAATTGGGCCTTAAAATGTAGATAAGTAATTTTTTATAGTTTATGTTAAAACTTACAACAACAGCCTTTAGAATCTCATTTGTGATAGAAGGTAAAACACGTTCTGCATAGTCCTGGCCAATTGTATTGTAAATTATTGGTAGTTTAACTGGATCAGGTCTATGCAAAATACGGAGCGTTATTGAAACGGTTTGTAGATCTAAAATTAAAAAAACTAAAGTTGGTAATTCATTTGCAATAATTCACTAATTCAGCCGAAAATATAAAATTAATCTTCTTTTCCAAAATGAACAACACGTTCGTTAGAAAACAAGAGATTGCTATACTCATTTTAAATTTAAGAAAATAAAAATTACCTTTGCTACCCGTCACAGTGCTAACAGTTCTTGGTGTTGAACGAATATCAAAAAGAATTGGCTTTTGTACCCATGGAATTAAAAAATGCGTCCCTTCTCCAATAACATCAGGCTTTACACCAGCAAATCTGTCAAAGATAACAGCACGTTGACCAGCATCAACTAAAACAAACTTAATTATCTAAATGTTTTTTAACCATTATAAAGTGCAGATTGAGCAACACCACCAGCAATAGCCAATCCAATACCAATTTGACCAAGTGCTCCCAAAAGACGTTGAGACATTTTCTTATAAAAATTTTCTTTCACTAATGCTAAAATATCAGTAATTAATTTACAAAAATTTAAAACTTTTGATAACTAAAATATCTCAATAGGCTCCATGACTTTTTGTAATGGACTTTACGTCAACGGACTATCCGTCAATATTTGTTAATGGATTTTAAGTCAACGGACTTTTTGTCAATGACTAAATATGCATATATGTAATTGAGGAGTTTGTCTATATGTTTGTCCGAGATTTTATAGTAGACTGATTGGGGAAGTAGAAATGGGAGCTTTTATATAAGTGTTTAAAAGTTCGATACTATATAAACAGCGTATTTTACCATTCTCATGTTCTACGAGCAGCGCCAACTGTCTGTAACCAAAGTCTACGAGGAACGTCAACGGTCAGCTACACTAACGGAGGAAGCTCTATGGGCCAAGGTTTTGCGAGCTACGCTAACGGCGGTGGTGCTTGAGACTAAGGTTTGGCGAGCTACGCTAACGGCGTTGGTTCTAGAGACTAAGGTTTGGCGAGCTACGCTAACGGCGTTGGTTCTAGAGACTTAGGTCTTAGGAGCTAAGCTAAGGCGTTTGTTCAATAAACTGGTGTCTTAGGAGCTAAGCTAAGGCGTTTGTTCAATAAACTGGTGTCTTAGGAGCCACGCTAAGGCGTTAGTTCTATGAGCCAAGGTTCTAGGAGTATGCTAACGTCTACGAGCATCGTCAACGGTCTACGAGGAACGTCAACGGTCAGCTACACTAACGGAGGAAGCTCTATGGGCCAAGGTTTTGCGAGCTACGCTAACGGCGGTGGTGCTTGAGACTAAGGTTTGGCGAGCCACGCTAACGGCGTTGGTTCTAGAGACTACGGTTTGGCGAGCTACGCTAACGGCGTTGGTTCTAGAGACTTAGGTCTTAGGAGCTAAGCTAAGGCGTTTGTTCAATAAACTGGTGTCTTAGGAGCTAAGCTAAGGCGTTTGTTCAATAAACTGGTGTCTTAGGAGCCACGCTAAGGCGTTAGTTCTATGAGCCAAGGTTCTAGGAGTATGCTAACGTCTACGAGCATCGTCAACGGTCTACAAGCTACGACAACGGTGATAGTTCTGTGATGGTGGTGCGTAAAGTCAGAGAAAGTAGGAGATCGTTCCTTTATTATTTCTTTTTTTTGTATATTATTTAGCGCGGTTTTTGGAGCCAGTGTCGACAGCTTGACTTAAAACTTGACTCATGCTTGATCAGTTTTAATTTCTCTATGTATTGTTTTGTTTGTAAATGTTTTAATTATGTTATAGTCTATTCTTTGTAGTATCTGTTGTGTTAGACGATTGTAAATTTGGATATCTGGATGATTATTTCGTTATCTTGTTTGTTTATTTTGTTGGAAATGTTATATTTATGTATGACTTTATTGTTTAGATTATTATTTTTTATTTTTTTCTATTTTAAAAAATTTGTTTATTGACGAAAAGTCCGTTGACATAAAGTCCAATGACGAAAAGTATTGACGAATGATCCATTGACGTAAATTCCGTTGACGAAAAGTCGTGCCACCATAAATTTTCCATTTTGTAACTTTTTTTTTATAAATTTGTTTCGAAACGAGAGAAACAATAATTTTCGTTTTAAAAATAAATAATAAAAATTATTGGTAAAAAATGAAATTTTCTTAAAGAATTTTTGACTCTGTTTTGTTATTTTGAATCACATTTTTGTTTTCACAATTTATTTATGCCAGCTAATATTTAGTTCTAGCTGATTGCTTTCATAAATTAATTTCGCAAAATGATAATAATAATTTAGAAATTTTATTTAATTAAAATTTTAATGGCCACTACAAAAAAGAAAACTAGAAAGCTTAGAGGACATGTTTCTCATGGCCACGGAAGAGTTGGAAAGCATCGTAAACATCCGGGAGGTCGAGGAAATGCTGGTGGTCAACACCATCATCGAATCAATTTTGATAAATATCATCCAGGATATTTCGGCAAAGTTAATTTATCTTTCCAAATATATCTTAACTTTAATTTTTTAGGTTGGAATGCGCAATTTTCATTTACGGAAGAATCATTATTATTGTCCAGTGATTAATTTGGATAAAATTTGGACACTTGTTACAGAGGAGACACGAAAGAAATATGCCGATGCTAAAGACCGTGCACCAGTGATTGATGTTTGTCGTGCTGGTTACCACAAAGTTTTGGGTAAAGGCTTGTTACCTAAACAGCCCGTTATCGTCAAGGCAAAGTTCTTTTCGCATACCGCAGAAGAGAAGATTAAGAAAGCTGGTGGTGCATGTGTTTTGGTCGCATAAATTTCAAAAAATTTAATTGTTGATCCTACGATTTTTTTCTTTTTTAAGTAAATACATTGTTGATAAAACTTTTTTGAGCTTTTATTAATGGTTATGCTTCCATATTTTTTTTCGTTTTTCAAATTTACATTTAACTTTTTCTTCCTTTTTAAGAAAGTGAATTGTTCTCATTTTGAGCTAAGGTCATTTAAAGGCAGCATTCACTGTAATGGCTTCAAATCAAGAATTAGCTTGTATTTATGCGGCTCTTGCTCTCCAAGATGATGGAGTGCCAATTACTGGAGAAAAGATTCAAACCATTTTAAAGGCAGCTGGAGTTGAAGTCGAAGCCTTCTGGGCTGGACTTTATGCGAAGGCGCTTGAGGGTGTTGATGTCAAGGTTATATTTTAACTTTTGGAATTTTTGCCTAGAGATCTTCTATAAACTTAGGACCTTTTTCAATGTAAACTAAGAAATTTTTCAGTCATTGATTTCAAACATTGGTTCTGGAATGGGATCTGGTGGAGCGGCTGCAGTAGCAACATCTGCAGCGCCTGCAGCTGAAAAGGCTGCCGCACCTGCTGCAGAAGAAAAGAAAAAGAAGGAAGAGCCAAAAGAGGAAAGTGATGACGATATGGGATTCGGATTATTTGATTAAAGCATTAAAATTAATGCTTTTATTTTGTTGATGATTAATTTGAAAATCAAATAAATTTGTTAAAGTTTTTTTATTAAACATTACTTTAAAAAACTTGAAATTCCATCGATCCTTGATATTTTTTAAACGATCATGTTAAAATTTTAGTATTATGATAATTAATTTGGTTGTTCTTTAGTATATGGGATCCTATCTTTTTTGTTTTTTTCATTCTTCAGATCTTACACATGTGTAATTGTCAAAAAATTTAACCAAAATTAATTTATTTTTAGTTTCCTTTAGAAAAATATTTACACAAATCTGGTCACTCAATCAATAAAGAATTGTTTCTTTTTCAGGCTTTTTCTTCTACACCATTCTTGCGCTAACAAAGAGAGCTTATTTGAGGCAAAAGCTGCAATAAGTGCAATGCATCATTAAGTGGCTTCTCCCACTTGGTTTTTATTTTTTATTTATTGTCACAGGACACTACCAGCAGTTTTTCCATTTTTACATTTTGTTTTAACGAACATACATATTATGCTACATAGGAAATGTTAGAGGTATTAATTTCATATTTTAAATTTTATATTCTTGGTAATATTTTCTAATGTAAAATTTTATTATTTTTTAAGTTATATAATAGCATATATATTGTCAAACTATTTCATATCTTTTAGTTCTTTATTCAAATCCTTTCAGTTTTATCATTTGTCCTCATAAAGTTTCAATTGTTTAGTTGTCTCGAGAACTCAGATGGTCCCTCTACAAAAGAGAAAAAGGCAGCAGTATTAGGTCGATGGGCCATCTTCTGTCCATCTTTCCCCATGTGCTTTTCAGTTTATCCTTCTCTGCTTTTCTCTTCCTAATTTAACAGAAGCAGAGACCAAGCAATAGCTAGCGGCTCTCCGATCCTTCTATTTTGCTGCTTTTGCTTAATGTGTATTGTGGGAAATGGGGATAGAAGGAAGAGAGAAAAAGGGTGGTCGGGTGAAGAGGACAAGGGGGAGACGAATTCGATTTTCCATTTGGCTTAGTCACTCAAATTCACAAAGGTTGAGAATAGAATAGAGGAAAAATGACCACCAATATGCACACACAAATACTCACCAACCCACAAATACACTTTTCAACTCTACTGGCACTTTTTTCAATTATAATTTAAAAAAGTGTTCCACATCCTTCTAAAATTTTCTCACATTAATTATTTTGTGTTAGGTTTCTTTTAAATTTATGCACTTATTTTCTTAGCAAAAACTTATTTGGAAAAATGACGAGATATATACATATCTTTTAAGTATTTTTTATTAAAAAATCTAACAAATCTTTACTTTGATTTTTACATAATTTTCGATTATATTGTTCTAAATTTTTTATTCTTTTCCAAATTAATGCTTTTTTAAATTTGTTAATTTCTTTTTTATTTGAATCTTTGGATATGTGTACGAAAAAATATTCACAAAAATAAATTTTGTAATTCAAATTCGTTTTCTTTAAACAGTTCATTTAAAGAGAATATAAATTTTTATTAAAAATTCAACTATATTTTTTTATTAAATTTTTTTGAATTTATAAAAAGTACTGAAAACGACTTCTCTTAAATTTGTTTGTTTGTAAAATTTTCTTCCAAATATTGATGGTTATCATTATTTATTACGCAGTATTACTTTATTGTTGACTTTCAATTTTTGATGGCGAGGATGGCTGAGTAATTTTTATTTTTTTAACTTGTTAAATTTTCAATTTTTTAGAGGTTCTGTTTTGTTATCGGTTAATGCTGAGGTACTTTTTCATGATGGTGCAAATTGGATTAGAATGGACAATAATATAAATAGGTAAATATTTAAATTAATTTATTTTTCGAATTTTTTTAGTCATTCTGGGCTTTCTTCAATAAAATTGATAAAATCAACAAATGAAGCTATTTATAGAATTATTGCTATAAGAAATATGGTTATCAAAAAATAATTTTTTTAATTTTTTTTTATTTTAGGACAGCAAAAGAATAGTAGATCAAGTTATCTTTCACCGGTTAAAATATAAAGAGGCAACTCCCTCATTTCATCAATGGAGAAATGAACATAAACAAGTTATTGGATTAAGTTTTACAAATACACAAGAAGCTCGGCATTTTTATTCTGGTGTTAGACAAGCATTAGATAGTGTTGTAAATCTTCAACAACAATTCGTCACTGCTCCATCAACTAATCAAGGTTTTTTTTGAAACAATTACTTTTATATTTTAGAACAATAATTCCCCTTAGTTTTTAATTTTTAGTGTGGTATTCACTGAATTATTTAAATTATTTATTTTAGTTGATACATCTACATATCAGGATCCACAAAATTTCCATAACTACAACAACTGCCAAAAACAAGATATTTATTCTAATGGTGCTAATCACATTGAAGATGTCAATAATTGCTATCCTGATTCAACTGGGGGAAAAATTGCTTCAACAACAACAAATGGATGTTATGAAAATAATAATAATCAGAAGTATTAGTTTTTAATTAAATGTTTAATTATTTTTAATTTTGTAGAATTTATGGTGTAAAATACATTAATAACCAAGGGCAGGTTGTTACAAATCAGCAACAAAATAATCTAATTCGGCGTGCTTCTCAAGGCTCGAATATTAGCTCTAGCACTGGTGGTAGTTTACCAGGACCTTATGGACAACAAGTGATTAATTTATTATTTATAAACAATTACAAAATTTGGTATTTCGAGTTTTTTAACCTTTTTTATACATGTATTTTCTTAATAATTATAGCGCTAGAATAATGCTTAAAAGATTAATTTAAATTTATCCTAATTAAAAAATTTAACTTTTTTTAGGTACTAGTCATTCCTTCACAAAATTCTGCCTATTCTAATAATAATTTAAATGAAATTATCTCCAATAATAATAATAATTTATATTCTTCTAATGAACAACAACAATCTTCTCATTTGCCCCCACCCCCAAATAATAATTATCAACAGAATACGACTAATTCACAAAATGTTGCTCCACCTCCTCCACCACCACCACCTCCACCAGAATTAAAAAATTTAATGTGTGCCAAACAAAAAAGTTTTTCTGAACAGCTTCGGCTGGTGCAATTTAATAAAAATTGTGCAAAAGGTTTATTTTTTACATAAATTGACCTTAGAATTTTAATATTTCAGGAAATGATAATACAAATATCAAACAATCTTTATCATCAACAAATAATAGTTCACGTGAGAATGGATCAAAAATTCAAAGTGGTGGTAAACAGGATTTAATTAGTGAATTGGCAGATCGACTCGCTAAACGACAAATGAATTGTTCGACAGATATAGGCAATGAAATAAATTCTAATAATAAATCAGCAGAAGTTGGAATTGGAGGAGGAACAAAAAATGGTATTTACTTTTATTTTTAATTTATTAATTTTTAATATTTTTAAGGCAAGTCTCAACAGATGTGTGGAGCAGTAACCACAAAAAATGGTTCAGCTATTTCACAAAAGTTTGTTCTTAATTTGAATTTAGGTTTTACCAAAGTAAAGAAACCCTATAGAACAAAATTCAGATTTTTAAATTATTTATTTAAGAATATCAAGTGGTTCATCAATTGCTAGTCAAGATGAATTAGCAAATGTTAACAACGAAAATGGATCAACGTCAAAAACAGTAACAACTGAGGATTTGGCACGATTTAAAAATGAAATGATAGAAGCTTTTTCAGTTGAACTTGCAAAATTCCGAACAGAAATAACACATCAATTATGTGGTGAAATTTCTAAACTTCTCAATAATCGACAATAACAACATCAAAAATTCCAAATAATTATTAATGTGCATCTTTCTATTTTAATTTCGTTTTTTTTTAATTTTTACGCACAATTTACCATTTTAAAAAATAATATGCTGCCCACATTTCCAATATTTATGTATTTTAATTTAAATCTCTTTTGCTTAAAATTAAAAATAATAATACATATTTAAGGGGAACATTTTAATACAAAATGAGAATAATGATAACAGAAAATATTTTAAAAAGCCACTCAACTAAATTATGAGTCAAGTCACAACTTATAAATATCTTTTTATTTTTGTTTTATTATTAATTATGACCTGACTTTACTAACAAATATGAAAATAATGAATAAAAAAATTCTAAAATCAAACAATGAAAAATATGTTCCGGTAAAATAAAATTTGACCAAAATAAGATTATTTGATACTTTCTAATTATTTATATAGTTTTATATAAAGCACAAAAAAAAATATAGAAAAATAGGAAATTATAAAAAGAAAGTATCATAATAATCTCTGGCCTTGAAAATATTAAAAATACCTCAATCAATTTCGATCACTTCAATTTCATCAGCCTTTCTTGTAGTAAATTTTGCTCTTTTTTCACTAACACCCAACAATTCATGCAATAGTAATTCTTGACCAGAAACAACTAAAGCAGATGCTGTAGGAGCTGTAAATTCTGTAGGATTTAATTTTTCAATACCTTTGGATCGAAGATTATGAGGATGATTCTTTGGTTCTATTTTTTTAAATCCTTCATTGACTGAAAATAATGGCCGTGGAATAATAGATTTCTGTGGAAAATGATTCTTTGGTGCTATTTTTTTAAATCTCTCATTGACTGGAAGTAATGGCCGTGGAATAACAGATTGTTGCGAAAAATTATTCTGAAAAAATAAATGATTAACTCGTTGAGATATTTAATTAATTTATTTTTACTTATTATTTTATATTATTAAATTTATATAATTCTCTAAATAATTAAATAACCATTTGTGTGTTTCCAATAACAATTTGAGTATTATTTTTATAATCATTAATATTATTGCAATTAATTATAGGTTGTTTTATTTGATTTAAATTATTCAAATTCACTCGAGGACAATTTAAATTAACCGCTACAATTGGAGAAGATCCAAAATTTTCATTTAAAAATACATTCATATTAGCAGAAGTTGATGGTGGTTGAACTGAAAGACTAGCAGAACCATTTATTGATGGAGAAACATTTAAAAAAGATGTACATCCACTTATTCGCCTTTTTCTATTGTTTTCAATAAATTCATTTGTTTTAATTTTATTGTTATAAAATGTTTTGTTGTTTTGAATATTATTATTTTCAACATGCAAAGTTGCGGGTCCTTTTAAAAATTAAGAATAAATTTGAAATTTCAACTCTTTCACTTCATAATTCAATATTAATGAACTTATTTTGTATCAAAAAACAAAAAAATAAACCTCCGTTCATTCCTACAATCATAGTCGATTTCGATAAATTATTTAATTTTACAGCGTTTGTATTCTCGCTATTAACAAACATAAATTCTGACTCCTTTGAATTGTACAAAAATTCACCATTAACATCATTTTTCTTTGGTAAATAGCCCTTAATCTATTTAAAATAAAATTTTTAAATTTTAATAAAAAATTCTTAAAATAACCATTTCTGCAATTTTTTCAAGTCTTCGAAAATCATGTTCAGCAGGCCTTTCGAGACGATAAGGTAAGCAAAATTCATCACAAAGTTTGCTATATAAATTGTAAATAATGATCATATCTTTACGCTAAAAAATTTTTAATAACAAAAGTGTAAAAAATTTAAACTTGTTTTTCGTATAAATTAAAAATTGCTGTAAATGTTTGAGACAAATGTGTAATTGCTTTCTTCATATAATTCTTTTCATTTTTACATTTAATATCATGGCAATTTAAATCTCGTAATTTTAGATTAATAAGCTTAAATAGAAAGTTTTTTTTATGTTTTTATTGAATTAATTGTAAAATTACTTTTTCAAATTGATTCCGATTGAAGTGTGCATGAAAATGAAATCCTTCTTGCGAAGGCGTGATTGAAGGTATTTTTGTAGAAGTTTCTGTACTTGTTGTTGAAGGCATTGCTTTGGTTATATAGGAATTTTTTGAAAAAAATTAAAAGAAAGGAAATTTCCCTGAAATCAAACTTTTATTAAAAATAGATACGAAAATTTAGAGTCCAGGCTTTTGCAAAAATTTTAACGAAGAAAAAAGTTCATGTATAAATAAAAAATAACAGAAATATAATCAAAAAAAGATAAAAAAGAATTTGCTTTGTTCCAAAAAGTCAATTCAGTGCCATGGGACTTTTTCTGTAAATGACATTTTGACAAATGTCAATTGACAGAGGTGAAATATAACGACAGACAGTTATGCAGTCTCTCAATCCATTGTTATATCTGGGTACAGCCCGATTAGTCGCCGGCCGACTTGTCGCGGGCCGATTGGCCGCGCAATAGTATGTGAAACAAAGAGAATTAGAGATAAAGTGGAAACTAGAGACTACATGCGGCCAGTCGGCCGGCGACTAATCGGGCGTGTCCCGTTATATCTCATAGAAAGAAAAATTATTGTTAACAAAGAAGATTTTAAATATTTTTATTTTTAATTTTGTAATGTCTTCTTTTACTAAAACAAGAAAAAATAAATATGAGAAAATCAAGCATTTGGGTGAAGGACAGGTGATTTTTTAATCTTTTCCAACAATCTATTAAATTTATTTGTGATATTTTAGTTTGCAAATGTCTACCAAGCTAAGGTAAGAAGACTTCTTTAGTTCTATTATTAAATTGTATGTTTATAGGATCTTGAAACAGGAAAAATTGTTGCAATTAAAAAGGTTTTTACACTCCTTTTAAAACACTTTTTCATATATTTAAGATAAAACTCGGTTCAAGGCATGAGGCTCGCGACGGCATTAATAGAACTGCAATTCGAGAAATTAAATTGCTTACAGAATTACACCATGAAAACTTAATTGCTTTATTAGATGTTATTGGACATAGAACAAGCATTCAACTTGTTTTTGATTTTATGGATACTGATTTGGAGGTTTTTTTTTTGATATTTTATTTCCCATATTAATTTTTTTGAAAATTTTTAGAATTTAATCAAGGACAATAACACAATTCTTCAGCATTCTCACATCAAAAACATCTTGTTGCAAGTATTTCTTGGACTAGAATTTCTACATTTGAATTTTATTTTACATCGTGTTTGTAGTTTTTATACTGCTATTTTTATTATTTTTATTTTAAGGATTTAAAGCCAAATAACTTATTAATGAATTTAAACGGACGAATAAAAATTGCTGATTTTGGTTTGGCACGTTATTTTGGCTCTCCTAGTAGAATTTATACACATCAAGTTGTTACTCGATGGGTTAATAAAAAATTTAAATAATGCACAATTTTTATTTATTTTTAGTATCGCGCTCCAGAACTTCTTTATGGGGCGAGGGCTTATGGAGTTGGTATTGATATATGGGCAATGGGATGTATAATTGCAGAGTTACTTTTGAGGGTGAACTTAATTAATTTTTTTTCTCATGTCATTAAAAATTAATAATTTGACATGATGCAAATATCTCAAATTTTTGTTCAAATTTTTCGGTTTTTCTCCTCAGAAAATTATTTTTTTCTAATTTATTGTGTGGTGATATTCCTGTATTTTTAAGCTTCTTAATATTTATTTTTCTCAGGTTCCAATTTTTCAAGGAGATTCAGATCTTGACCAATTAGTGAAAATTTATAATGTTCTTGGCATGCCAACTGAAGAAACTTGGCCTGTTATAAACAATAAATAAAAAATAGCCATTTTTTCTCTTTTAGGGACTAACTTCTTTGCCTGACTACATTCAACTACAAAATTGTGGACAAGGCCATGATCTTAAAATGGTTTTTTCTGCCGCGAGCGATGACCTTTTAGAATTAATATCTGGTTGTTTTCTTTTTGATCCAATAAAGAGATTAACTTCGACACAAGCACTTCATTCTAAATATTTCAAAACATTGCCATATGCTTGTGATGATTCTGAATTGCCAATAGCAAAGCAACGGAAACGAAAACAACAACAAATATCTTTAAAAGAAAAAATTGCAAATGGAGAGGAACCACCTTTTACTAGAAGAAGACTTGAATTTTAATAAATTTTAAAATTTATTTTGTTAAATTATTAAATGTTGTATTTAGATATACATATAATGAATATATTTATTTATTTTTACAAATGAAATAATAATTTTTAAAGAAACTATTATCTTTTTTTAATTTTTATTTTTACTTCTCCATTTTTAGATTTTTATTCTCTGTGACCAGTTAATTATGCTCTATCCAACACCAATTGAAGATGATTTCAAAAGGGATGAATGTATAAGTGGTGACGAAGACAACGATTTAAATGTTAAAAAAGTTAAAAGTATTAAACTAATTAAAATTTTAAAATTGTAGAAGGTTGTCGAAACAAAAGATACAAAACCAAGGAAAAAGAAGAAGAAAGATGCTTGTAAATCAGAAATGATAGTAGATGATACTGTTGGCGAAATTTCATCTAATTTTCATTTTGAAATAGACGACGAACTTATTGGAGATAATAATAAATCTAATAATGATCTTGAAGGATTAACAACTTTTTTAAAGAAAAATCAAAATCGTACTTCAACGCTTACAGAAAAAATTGCTTTAGAAAGACAGAGGATTGGAAACAAAATTAATTTAGATGCTGCAATGTCGGAAGTTGATAAAGTATTTTTTAATTGATTTATTTTTATTAATATTAATTTTTATTATTTTGTTTAAATTAGTTACTAGTTTTTATTTTTAGAATACACTAAATGAAAAAACAGAAACAACTCCAATTTCAATGGAATTAACCGATAAAGAAATAAAAAATGGTTTTTAAATTATTAATAACTTAAATCATTTTTAATTTTTAGATAAACTGCGTTTAAAGCAATTAGGGAGTAATAGTAATGAATCAGATCAAAATATTTCACAAATTGCGTCCTCATTTGATGATCTAAATTTGAGTAGACCAATATTAAAGGTTTTAATTTTTAAAATATTTTTATAAATTTTTATTTTTAAGGCTGTTTTGGAATGTGGTTTTCAACTTCCTACACCTATCCAAGCTGCGTGTATTCCTGTTGCACTTGCTGGTCGTGATCTTTGTGCTTGTTCTGCAACTGGTACAGGCAAAACTGCAGCTTTTATGCTTCCAATATTCGAACGTCTTCTTTACAAGTTTATTTTTTATTATTATTTTATAATTAAATTTATTTTAAAGACCACAAGGGAAACGACCAACAACTAGAGTATTAGTTCTTGTCCCAACACGTGAACTCGCTATACAAGTTTTTCAAGTGAGCAAAAGATTGGCTAAATACACGAGCGTTGAAATGTGCTTAGTTGCCGGTGAGTTTATTTTTAATTAAAAAACAATAGAGTAATTTATAAAAAAAATAAACCAAAAAATATTTGAAATTTAAAACTTTGAAATTAATTGTAATTATTGTCTCCAAATTTTTCTATGAATGGCAATTTATTTTTTGGTTTATAATTATTTTTTGTATTTTTAATATTTTCTATGTTGTTATTAATTGGGGTAGTAACGTTCTACAGCGCGCGTTTGTTTGTTTAGTAAATAAAGTTATATATCCTAAAGTAATTAGAGCAATTAGACTGCTTGAGTAGAAAGCATAAGTATAATGCCAAGAATTAACAATGTGAGAAGTGTATAATGGAACTAAAAAGTGTGATGTCCATTGGACCATTGAAGCAAGTCCTGTTGCTTTTCCGAGATCTCCCGGTTGAACGGCACTGAATTATTTATTTGAGGGTTAATTTAATGTTTACCATGTTATTTGTGTGGACGATTCTGCATATGCTATGGCATATGCACCCGTGTGAATTGCAGTTACAAGCAGATATTGATAAAATGAACTTGTAAATAGAATACCAGCATAAGCGAAGAATAAAGCAATGCATGCGAGCTTTTAAATATTTAAAAGAATTATTTTTAAATTATTTAAAATTACCTGTAATAATGTTCGTGGATTAACATGTCGTTGTAAAAATGGTAAAATCAAAAATTGAGTAATAACCAATGATCCTCTATTTTAAAATTTTAATATATTTTTTTCTCTCTTTTCTTATTTATTTTTTAATTTATTTTTCATACCCCATTGTAACCATCACTTCTGCATTTTCACTAGTCAAATGCATATAAGAGCGAAGTATAAAATTACGCGCAATTAGCTCATAGCAAACATAAGCAATGATAAGTAATGCTCGAAGAATTAATCCTTCACGTAATGCTTGATTTTTTGTAATCATTGGCCAATAGTCCTATTTAATTAGATTTAAATGATACAATAATTTAAGAATTCTAACAAAAAAATTTTTTACCTGCGGTCTAAGTTTTGCACTAGCTAGTCTTGGGATAGAATGTGTAGTTGGTAAAAGCAAAAAAATAACAGGAATTAATGAAACAAATAATACTCCACCACATATCATTTGAGAAGCTCGCAGCGTTGTATAAGTTGCAATTCGACTACCAACTGTAAAAATTAATTGTAAATTTTTATAAAAGTTAGAGATTATCACTTATAGGAGCAAAAAACATGGAAATAGCTTGTGGGATTGACAAAATCATTAATGCACTAGTTCTTTCCCTTTCAGTTGTAACTGTTGCTAAATACATTTCAGCAGTGCTGTCTAATTGATAACCAATGCGAAAAATCTATGGGGGAAATTTTTGTAGAATATATTTGTTTTTTTTTAATTATCAACCTGTAATAGAAAAAATGTTAGCCATGTACGGCAAAAACCAAGACCAACAAAATATATTGATGTAAAAATTGTTGAGAAAAGGAACATTATTTTTGGTCCTATGGAATCAGTTATCTGAAATATTTATATTATTTTTCAATAAAATGATATTTTAAATAATACCTGTCCTATTGCTAGCGAACCTACAGCGTTGCAGAGACTTCCAAATGCTTAATTATATTTTTAAATCAATCCAATATATTTTTCTACCTTGAATATAAGCTAGGTCCACAATTGTCAATGATTCTGTAGTGTCCCATTGTAGAAAAGAAATTAAAGTTGTTGTCCAATTTGTTCCAAAATGCCAAATTCCATAAATTAGGCATAAAATGCCTATTGCTCTTTGATTTTTATCAAAGTGCCACATTTTCCTTATTTTTTTAAACAAACTTATACAAATAACAGAACAATATTATTTAAAGATTTCTTTGTTTAAAATAAGCTAATTAAATGTTGGTTTTATTTTTTTATAAATTGTCAATGTAGAGAAGAATGGAAATGAAGATTTGATCGTTAGGATACAGGGAGGAGATCGACTAACTTTTTTTTATGTTTGACTTTGCTTTGTTTTTGCGCGGACGTTCTTTCCTTTTAGTTTTGCTGAATTACTTGATTTTCACCATTTCCTCATAAAATTGCGCGAACAAATCTATCACTCGATTGACCAGTTGACAATCGATGAGGATATTTGTATTATTATTTATTATAAAATACTATTAATCTGGTTTTCTTTCTTTTCTTTTTTTTTTGTACATGAAACGATCAAATTATATTTCAATTATTTTTTATTTAAAATAATATTTTTGAAGAACACTTTTATGCTAAAAAAGTAATAAATTTCTTTTTTTCTTAATGTAATTGTTTTATTTCTCAGCAGTTTTTATTCCTTTTTTTTCGCAGATTTTATAATTGACATATATTCTTCTATTATTTTATTTTCAAAACAAACAATATTTTTATATAAATAATTAAATCATAGGTTTTAAATTTAGTTATATTTTAATTTTAAGTAAAACAATATTTATTTAATTTTTAACTTTATTGTTATTATATATTTTCTCTTATGATCTAAAAAAATCTTTTCTTTTATTCAAATCGGTCCATAGATGCTTGTGACATACACCAAGGCAGATTAGTTGTACATTTTCCCATAAAGTTTCCATACAATTCAATTAATATAAAAGTTATTACACAAATGCCTATATTTATCCAACAGAGAAGATATGCTTCATCTTCGTCAGTATATGCACCGGTTATTAATGGAGCTAATGCTGTAGCACTAATTTGCGCGATTCGGTTTAATGCTGCTGATTTGCCTGCATGTGAAGCAGGTACAGAGCCAAGTATCTATGAAAAATTTTATCAATAAATTCAAAATAAAATTATAAAAAATACCTGCGCTGTTAGAGGTCCTAGTGCTAAACAAACTCCAATAACCTAGATTTTAACAAATTTTAAGATAAAATATTTAAATTAATTTTAATTGACTTGGAATGGCATTCCAATAATAATTTCTTCATAATCGGTTACTCTTGTTAAATAAAAATAGCAAACAGTCATTATAACAAGTGAAAGTTGCACTATTCTTTTTGTTGTAATTTTTCTTTGAAGAATAGGTAAGAGCACAAAATTTGCAATTAATGAAGCAGATCCAAGAAGTAAAGCCTATTAATTTTTTAGAATTATTTAGTTTTATTATCCAACCAATATAGCCATTTTAAATGGACTTGTAAGCATTTGACCAGTTAAATGTAAACGAATTGCCTGATCAAATGAATTCCATGTTCCAGAAATTAACTAGAAATTTATCTTTAATAATTCAGAGAAAACCCCATATTTATTAATTTAGCTCTTACTAAAATGAAGATTAGTGTTTGTTTATTACCAGGTTTTTTCAATATATCACTGAACATATTAAAAATATTTTTTCCTAAAAAACAGATAATTTAATTAAATAATTTTTAAAATAAACCTTTTTCAGTACTGAATTCTTGATTTTTTGGGAATAAGAAAAAAATAATTGGTAATACTGTAATTATATGAAAAAACCCACAAGCTGATTGAATCCATTGAATACTAGGACTAAATGTATAGAAAAGCTGTAATTTTATAAAATAATTAGAGGAAAATTAAAAAAAAAAGTTGATACCTGTACTGCAACAAAAGGGCCAATAGCAAATGCAATACTTGTTGGTATTGCTGTTTGTGCCATTAAACGAGCTTTTTGTTTAACATCTGCTATTTCATTTGCTAATTGTGCAATTGTTGCATCCACAACAGTTGGCATATGATTAAATAACATTAAAAATTGAAAAATAGCAAATAAGTAATAATTTGTAATCCAAGGGTATCCTATTTGGAAAATACTGACAATTAACACACTTATAATAGCTGTTTTTCTAGATCCTATTGTATCAATCTAACAAAAAATAATATTTTAAAATTTATTAATTAACTAACTAACCATATTAGCTACAAAAAATGTTCCAATAAGTGTTGCTGTACCACTAAGAGCATTAATCATAAGAGCTTCAGAAAATTCTGGCCTAGGTTTAAGGCCCCAAAGTGAAAAGGGAAACATAATACGTGTCCATTGCTCAAAGCTTGAAGAGAGACAACAAACAATTAATACTGTCCATTTAAGTTTATTTCCTCCTTTACTTGTTAATAACATTTTATTTGAAATTTGGAATGTTTTTTTTAAAGTTGAATTTTAATATTAAAATGTTATTTTTAATTAAAAATATTAAAAATTAATTTTATCAACTTTTTTTCCTTTTTTAAAAAAGATTAAGGATTGATTGGAAAATTTATTTTTAAGAAATGAGACATTTAAAATAAGCTTTGTTGTATAATAATTTTGTAAAATGCGTGGCAATGATTTTTTTATTTTTATTTATTTTTATTATATTATAAAGCAAAAATAGTCAACGGCTGTATAAATACACATAAGCAAATGACGATTTAATAATTTTTATTGGTGCAAAAATTTTTTATTGTATTTTAAAAATTGTTTTTTTTATTAAATTTTTATTTTTCAGGAGGACTTGATGTACGAGCACAAGAAACTGCTCTTAGAATGGGACTTGATGTGGTATATATTAATTTTAATTAATTTAATTATTTGAATAAAAAGGTAATAGCAACACCTGGACGTTTAATTGACCATTTACACAATTCACCGAATTTCTCTCTTTTTGACATTGAAGTATATTTATTATAATTTATTTTAAATCGAAAAATAATAATTTTAATTTTTTAAAGGTTTTAGTTCTCGATGAAGCTGATCGAATGCTTGAAGAGCAATTCATGGAACAACTTAGTGAAATTATTAAACTTTGTGCTCGTAATAGACAAACAATGCTTTTCTCTGCAACACTTAGTCAAGAGGTTTTATATTTTTTTTAATTATATTTAAATGTTTCTGTTTTAAAGGTTGAAGATTTGGCACGTCTTTCATTGGACAAACCAGTTAAACTTTTTGTGAATGAAAATACTGATTTAGCTTTAAATTTGCGTCAAGAATTTGTGCGAATTAGAAGTGGACATGACGAGGTTTTTTAAAATTAATTTTTAAGAAAATAAATTTAAGGAAGATGCTTTTCGTGAAGCTATGGTTGCTGGTAAAATATTTATTTTTTTCTTAATTCTCTATTTAATTAAAAATATTTTTTCCCGTTTAGCCTTAGTTACTCGAAACTTTTCCGAACGCTCAATTATTTTTGTACGCACAAAGCATGAATGTGAACGTTTATGTATTTTATTAGCATTATTAGGATTAAAAACTGGGCAGTTACATGGAGGTCTTAATCAAGGTATTTTTAAATTAATTTATTATGATTTTTTTATTATTTTTCTCTTTTAGTTCAAAGAGTTAAAGCACTTTATGCATTTAGAAGACAGACAGATGTAAAAATTCTTTGTGCAACTGATTTGGCTGCACGTGGTTTAGATATTGAAGGTGTTATGACGGTTAGTTTTTTAACATATTTTTCATTAAGATTGCAAGTTAATGTTAAATAATAAACAAATATTAAATAAATATATTTTAAGGTTATAAATATGCATATGCCTAATACAATAAAGAATTACATACATAGAGTTGGACGAACAGCTCGTGCTGGAAAAGTTGGAAGAGCAATTTCAATTATTGGAGAAGGGGATCGAAAACTTGCAAAAGAAATATTAAAAGAGAAAACTATGAATAAATCAACTATAATACAAAGAAGTATTCCTCCAGGTTTTTTCTTTTATTTTTTAGGAAAAATTAATTATATTTTTCAGAAATTATCAAATTATTTCTCAAACAAATTGAAACATTAGAACCAAGCATAAATAAATTAATTGAGGGAGAAAACTTTGAAAAAAAGCTTTCCCAGACTCAAAACTCTATTAAAACTGAAGATAATATTAATAATAATTTTGTTAAGAAGGCACCAATTAAAGAGGTTTGTTTTTTCTTTTTTTTTTTTTAATTTATTTTTAGAAGAAAAAATGGTTTAAATCAGACAAATGGTTAAAAGGAGGGAAAAGCCAACAAAAAATAATAAAGTCTTCCGATTCGGCAATAAAAGATTCAAAAACAAAACTTTCAAGTAGATCCAAAGGAAGAAGGAGAGAAGCGAAGAAAGATGCAAAATATGAAGCTTTAAAACAAAATAAATCTGAAAAAATTAATTTTAATTTGAAATCAGTTAAAGAAAAACGAGGAAGTAAAAAATATTAATTTTTATTTTAAATATTTTCTAATTTAATTTTAGAATCATCATTTACATCAGAAATTGCTGACATTAGCCGATTAGCAGTTAAGAAACTAAGAAGAGGGTAAAAGAAAATAAATAGAAATTAAATTTCTGTTTTTTTATTTAGGCCTGATGATGCAAATTTTAGAAGGATTAGAAAAGAAAGAAGAAAAAGTGGAGATGAAATAAAAAAATGATTTTTTTTAATAAATTGATTGTTAATTTTATTGTCAAATAAATAAAAAATAATTTATGACATTCCTGGTGGATCTCTTTCAACTAAATCAGCATCAACAAATTTACCAGTAGGGTGTAATATGCCAGGATTGTAATTTTCATGATCCCATCGCCAACCTTCAGAAATATGTTTTGGTGCGTACATTATTGAAGTGCATGGGTGTTGACCTTGAACTTCACAAATACAATGCTAAAAATTAAAATATTTTTTAAAAACAAAATTAAAAATTAACTCGTTGACATTTCTCTCCAAAATCGGCAGGATGAGAACCTGCCATTCTTTCAAGTTCTTCTGCCTTTCGAACTAATGCAGTTTTCCCAATTGTTTTACAAATTACATCTAAAGTTTGTTAATATTTTAAAATAAATGTTAATTAATACCGCTTATTTCTTTGTAAGTCATCCATTCCAAATCAAATGGAACTTCGCGACCATCTCCTGAAATTTTTGTTAAATTTTTTAATATTAAATAATAAAATAATTTTGGTTTAAAATTCAAAAATTGTACAAATAAAACTGATAAAATTAATTTAAATTTAAAACCTAAATATGCAATTGCAAATGGAGCAATACTTATATTATCATGTTTAACAAATTGGACTTCTGGATTTTTAAATAACAGCTGAGTCCAATGCCAATATACAAAATCACTTGCTCCTTTTTGAGCTTCATTTGGTTGTCTGTGATAGGCAATTGAAAATATTTTCACCTCGTTTCGAAAAATAATTCTTCCCTTAAAAATTATTTTATTAGTAATTTTAATCTAAAAAACCTGTTCCATGTAATAATAAGTCCGCCGAAGCGGCATAATTCCTCTCATAAAAGGCATTTTCTTTGATTAAAAATACTTAACAATTTTGTTAGTCATTATGAAAAATAAAAAAAAAAAGTATTCTATCGAGAAAAACGAGTTCGTAGCAAATCAAATTAATTTTTCTTTATTAAAAATAAATTATCAATTATCTAAAAGTGTAAATTCCTCTTCATAATCATAAACAAATTGTTCAACCAAAGCTCTATCAACGCCCTTTATCCTTATAATTCCCTTTAATTCATCAACATTGGTTGCAATAGGATGACCTAAATGTCTCTCCAAATAAATACGCATATCACGCTCACAAGCCTTTAATTAAAATTAATAAAAAAATAAGAAAAAAGCTTACAAAAACATCCCCATAAATTTCTTTTAAGAGTACAACATCAACATGCTCAAAATCCATTGTTTTTGGATTTAATTGATCTCTTCGCAATTCCAAAAAGATTTTTGGCATATTATCTATTCCTCTAGCAATATAATAAGGCAAATCTGGGGGAATTTCTAAAAAAATTTTTTAATATTTTATACAATTTAAGTTCAAAAAACCTCTAGGTGCCCTCCATCCACTTGGTGTTTGATGACCACCAACTTTTCTTTCAGGGACAATTTTAAGAGGAAGTAAACGTTCTACATAGTTCCAATCGACTTTTGCTTCTCGAAAATCACTAAACGTTTCCTCTAAAAAATTAAAAATAATTATTTTTAAGCACAATAATTTATGTTGAATAAATGCTGTCGTGCAAGAACCGGGAAAAAAAGAAGAGAAATATTTAGCCAATTCTCTTATCAGAATATTTTTATAAAAATTACTTTTCTCGGGCAAAGCCTTTTTGTATGGATCCACCCAAGGTTCTTCTTCTATTACTTCTATTGTCTGAATACTATCCCCTGAAGTTAAGCTTCTATGTTGAAATTTACACTTGGAAGCATTTGAACGGAGAAGAAAAGAATTGCGCAAATAAAATGAAATTAAAGTAATCCTCATGTGCTAACTATTTTTGAAAAAATAAAAGCATTAAAAAATAAAAATATTTGAAAAAGAACAAAACGAACTCCTGAGAAAAATAAATTTAAAATTTATGTTTAAAATATATAAATCAATTAAAAAAATTAATTATCGAATTAATCTCCCTCATCTGCAGTTCTACTGTTTACAAAATCTTGTATAAGTTTCATCAACTCTCTAAGGGGTGTTAAAAAATTTGTTTTGAATAATTAAATAAAAACCGTTTGACTTCATCTGGGACAAGTTTCCTTGATGTATCTTTCATTTCATCTACCATCTTTTTTAATTCAATACGTTCACAACCCTAAAATTTAAAATTTTTTGTAAAAATAATTTAAAAAAACATTTTTTGCAATATAATCTTGACACATTCCCTCAACTTTTTGTGTCCAACCAGATTCCTCTAAACGCCTTACAACAATCTCTTCGACTCTATCTAAAATAAAATTTTAAGATTAAACATTTTAAAATCTATCACAAATGCAAAGAAATTTTAAAGATGTATTATCTTAACAAACTTTAGCTAATTTCTTACCAACGAGTTTAACAATCCAATAAAGATCAACAATAACAAAAGTTCAAACCTCTTTCCCCGCTCTCAACAAATTCTTTCTCTAACTCCTCTTTGTGCTGTAATTTTTTCAATGAATTTGTAAGGGACATTTACTAAACATTTTTATTTCATTGAAAATAAATTAACAAATAATTACCATCTAAAATAAGAATATTATAGAAAATAACTAAATATATATAAAACAAATATTTTTATTAAATTTTATTGATTCCAGAAATAGTAAATTCCATCTAAACCAAACATAAGCTTAAAAACGTATTAAAATTTCGATTAAAAATAGAAGCAGATAGAATAACTTAAAATTAATTATGAGTAAAACATTAAATTTTTTTTGTTGGAAATATTGTAAAAATAAAAGTAGGAAAACACAAAAAATGCTCAAATTGTCTTCTAATTTCAATATGGTCGTGAACGGTTATCACCTCCACCACCAAAACCACCACCCATACGCATTGGTCCACCGCCGCCACCACCACCATTATAAGGTGGAGGAGGTCCACCGTCATCATCTCCCCCTTGTTTTGGTGCTTTACATGAGTTACATTCACGGCGAAAAGCAAAATTAACGTTGCCGCAACTAAAAATTTATAAAAGGAAGGTAAATTTTGATTAAATTATTGTTTAAATAAATCAAAAATAAAAAAACCCACGCGCAAGACCAATCGCCTTTTCGCATTTCAAAATTCCCTTTCCTCTCACCACCTCCGCGACCTCCTCCGCCAAAACGACCTCCTCCTCCTCCACCACGCCGGTCTCCACCGCCACCACGTCCACCACCACCTCCGCGGCCTCGCCCACCACCACGACCTTAAATTTTAAATAAACCTATATCCTACATAATAAAAATAAATTTACCTCCTCCTCCTCTTCTATCATCACGTGGTCCACCATAACCACCACTTCGTCCACCACCTCCACCTCTTCCACCACCGCCGCCTCCTCCAAATCTTTCTCCGCCTCCTTCTTTTTCATTAAATTTAGCATAAGATATGTTCATGCAGCTATCACTCCCAGGAAAAGGTTGTCCTAAAATATAAAAATATTTTATATTTTAAAATAATTTAACCATTATAGGTGCTGAGAACACGCTGTGCAACAGATTCATCTCGAAATATTATTGTACATTCGCCTTTTGAATGTCCAGCTTCTTTATAAATTTTGATTCTAGGTTCTCCGTTTTGTCCAACTTCAATGTCACCTTGCTCCATGCTGAATACATCATTAATGAATTGTTCATTTGCACTAAAATTAATAAAAAAATTATTGCTGTTGATTTTATCAAAAATTTACTTTAGAGGAAGACCAGAAAAGAAAAGAACATTCTTGCTTTGTTGTGGTTCTCTATCTCTATATCCACCGCCACCACCTCCTCCACTTCGTCCACCTCCACCACTGCGTCTGTCACCACCGCCTGAACAGAATTATGTTTAAAATATATAATTTTTTTTTAATTAAAAATTTAATTTCTTCGATTATTATCGGAATTTAGACTAAAATAATACCGATTTTGCATTATTTCGTTGATGGATAGAATTTATTAAAAAAAACTTATGGACCAAATAATTGATAAAAACTCCAGAATCTTTGATAATACCAATGGAAACAATTTGCAATTTGAACCATTTCAACCTTTTTTGAATTATTTAAGTTATTGACTCATGTACAGGCCTTCTATTTATAAAGTGGAGATAACCAGTACATGTACTCCAATTTATAAAAATAACGCAATATCAAGTATATATAAAACCATATTGGTTTTTAATGAAATATATTCCAATAATAAAACTCAAAATTAATTAAACTTATAATAACCAGCCCACAACCCTTATTTACCAAACAACACTAATACCTCTGAAGCCTGCCTGACGGCCCGGAAAATCACCGGGTCTGTAAAGAATGCAAATCATTAAAATGAATGAAAATGAATGACATTATGGTTGAACCCCGATGTTGTACTCTTCGTCTCACTCATATGGGTGTCTTTGAGTTAGTCAACAACTGCGTGAATGCATAAAGTTTTTATTACACATTTCCTTTAACTGAATATATGCATCTCACCAGTTATTGACGCTTTAAACCCTGATATAAAAACATGTTAATTTAAACAAAATATTACTAAACTCCATGATTTTGAAGAAAAATTCCTGAAACATTATTTTACAACCAGTGGCAAAGAGAATAAATCTATTAACAATACCTAGCAATATCTAATACTCAGGCCCGTAACCAGCGAATATTAATACTAAAAAAATAATTAGTGAATCAAAACTTCATAAGAAATCAAACATTATAAATAAATCTGTGCTACGGACCTGTTTAGCAAAATACTCAAAGACTAACATAAGACATAAAGTAGTCCCATTTAAAAAATACATTTGTAACCAAAAATTTAACAGTTCCCTGAGGAACCAGAACACCCAGTCATCAGCATTAAATGCCATAAATTCCCATTTTAATAAAAAAAATAAGTACTCACCCTCCGTTATATCTGTTTCTGCCTCCACGATCTTGACGTCCCCATCCTCCGCGTGGATCCATGCCATAACCACCTCCGTGTGGCGGATAACCGCTCGGTGGTCCACCAACAAAAGAATTCAACGGGAGTGGTCCACCTTGGGGTGGTGGTCCCCAACCGCCTGGTACTCCACGTTGAATCGGAGGTGCATTTGCTTGTGGTGGGGGAAAGACTGGTGCATTGCCTGCAGGAGCGCCATACTGTCCACCCATAGCCATTTGATTGCCATACGGATCAGGCTGAGCATAAGCTTGTTGACCAGGTTGCTGCATAGGCGCGCCAGGTTGATCAAAGTAGGCCTGATATGCACCAGGACCCTTAACGTATGTCTTTTATAAACTATTTAAACGAAAACCTCTTGGCCCGGCTGAACTTGCTGTGCTGGAGGTTGTGCTCCACCCTGAGCATAATATTGTTGCCATGCCTCGTATTGTTTCTGCGCCAACTCAATTAAGCTAGATAACAAGAAAAAAAGAAATAAAAACCTGTGGATCAAAGCCGCCCTGAGCTTGCTGATTCATACTCGTTAAACTTTAATTCAACGTACAAAAAAGATGTAATAATCTGCAAAATAATGCTAAAAATTAGAAAGTATATAAGTATATATTTAAATGTAAATTAAAAACAAGTAAATGTAACAAAACATTCAGAAACAATTTCAACAATTCTTCCTAATTAAAGAAATGTTAAAATCTACGGTAGGATCGATAAATATAATTGTCATTCTGTTTTTCGATTATTTTTAAAGTCCGTCACGAAAGGCCATTTCAGTCCCAGTTAAAAGCTAGAGCCGTTCGAACGCGATGTTTCAGTTTGCCGTTTCAGTTTCCATTGATAATCTTTATTTTTAAATTTTAATCATGCATAGTAAGAGACTGAAACGGCAAAGACTGGTCCCACTGGTTCTTGAGGATTTTTAGTACGAAAGGCGCAAGAGAATTGGTTGCTGGAGTTTTAAGTTTCTACTCTGCGGAAATATATCAATTACTGAGTTCACGGAAAAACGACAATTTTTTTGGGGCCCTAAAATGCACCATTGCCTATAATTATACATATAATTCAATTAATTTTGGATTTTTGTGACATTTGACACGAGAATTCTTAAATTTTAAAAATATTTTTCTTAATTTTAGATGAGTTCTACCAAAGAAATTTCTTCTGGCCGCGAAATACTTCCTGATGATTATTTCAGAAGTTCAAATGGCGCAAAAGACTTTTTTAAACGTAAAGATCGTTCAAAATCTTATGATATGCCAAATGTTTGTTAACTGTTTACATAACCATTAAATCTACTTAAGGTTTCGGGTGTTAGAACGCTTTCGTGGAATATGAGCGGTACTTCACTTGCAAGTGGAGCAGACAATAAAGTTGTTTCTGTTGGTAATCTTGACCCACACTCTTGTCGTTTGGTTAGTCATAAATTTTTATTAAAATTATTGTTGCTTTATTTTTTTAAACTAGCTAAGTTGGTCGCCCTTTGGGAGCCCTTCTACGCTAGCAAAAAAAAAAATAAACACAAAACTGAAATAACCTGATCAATAAAGTCATATATACTACAAAATAAAAATTTCCAAATAACAAAACAAGAACATGAATAAACATAAACGAACTTATGTAACAAAATAATTGGTCCAAACATTCTTAACCAAAACACAAGACATTGCTATAAAAACAACAACAGCTTAACTCAAAGAACTTACACCAACGAAGATATAAAAATAAAAAAGAAATAATGTAAGAGGTCGCCCACCCACCATCCCTGACCTCCCTTATCACCATAAAACCACCGCAGCGTAGCGGATGCCACCACCGCAGCGTAGCCACCACCAAAGAATGGGAGAAAATAAGCTTTTATATAGTATCCAACTGTCAAAAACTACTATAAGAACCCCTCATTTTCACTTCCCCAAATATTTGCCTATAAAAGGCAAACAAACACACAAACATTCTCAATTATATAATTAGATACTATTAAAAAGTAATGTTAGAAATTAGAAGCAAATTTTTGTTGGCTATGGGCATGAAGATATTGTGGAGGCCATAGAATTTTCAAAGCACAATGACATGGTTGGTACATATTGATAAATTAAAATAATAATACTTTTTAAAGCTTATGGCCTCATGTTCTAGTGATAAATCTGTCCGACTTTGGGATTTACGTGTTCCAGACAGTCATACAAAATTGCCTACAACAGGATCAAATTTATTTTTAACTTGGTCTCATTGTGGAAATTATATTGCTTATGGAGATAAGACAGATAATTTGGGACTTATTGATGCGAGAGCAATGAAAATTTTAGTCCAATTCTCATTTAAGGATGAAATTAATGAATTCCTCTGCCATGGTCAATTCATTTTTGTTGCTACTGATCAAGGAAAATTAGAAATTCTCAGGTAATTTAATTTGTTAATCTTTTTCTAAAAAATTTTTAATTTCTAACAGTTTACCCACGCTTAAACGTGTTCGAACCGTACAGGCACATCCACCACTTTCTACTTGTTTAAGTATGGATATCTCACCAAATGAAAGATTTCTTGTTATTGGTGCTTCTGATGCTTCCTGCTCTATTTGGGAATTAAATGACCTTATTTGTATAAAAACACTTACAAGGTTATTTAACAATCTTACATTAAGTTTATTTCTTTATAAATTTTAGACTTGATTATCCTATACGTAGTGTTTCATTCAGGTCATTTACTTTTTTAGAAAATTAAATTTTATTGCAATATTTCAGCCATTGCAGCAATTTGGTAGCTTCTGGGAGTGAGGATCGTGTTATCGATATTTCATGGCTTTTAACGGGCGAAAAGTATTTTTTTAATTAAAGTTTGTTAAAAATTGAGAAAATCTAATTGCGCTTGTCCAATTGTTTTGATATTTAAGATTGTATTTCCTTTTTCTAAAAAGTTTCTATTCTCGAAATTTTTAACAAAAATATTTAAAATTATGGCTAAATTTATTGTTAATTTTCCAGAGTTGCAGAAATACCTCTTTCGACAGAGTGTTTTGACGTTTGTTGGCATCCACGTCTTTATTTGCTTGCTTATGCAACAAGTATATCAGGTGGAGGATTAGACCGTGATAGAGATCAACAGCCTTCATTACGAGTTTTTGGATATTCTGGATAATTTTAAAAATATTTTTTGTTATTTGCTTTGAAAATTTTTTGTTTATCAAAAATTAATTTATTTATTTAAATAATGATTATTAAAATTTTTTGAACTCTTTTTATGGAAATAAATTTGTAATATTCTTTAAATTTTTATTAAAATTTTTTAATTGTTATTTACATACTAGATTCTTTTAAACCAAATTCTTATAATTGATTTTTTAGGGTCAATATGTTCCAATGGCTATTGAAGAGCAAGTTTCTGTTATTTATGCCGGTGTTAAAGGATATCTGGATAAAATTGACCCATCACAAATTACTCGTTTTGAGAAAGAATTTGTTGCACATATTCGTGCTCATGCACAAGAATTATTGAAGATTATACGTGAAAAAGGTCAAATTACTACAACAACTGATGATAAACATAAAAATTTGGTCCAAACCTTTATCGCCGCTTTTAAGCATTAGAAAGTAAAAATATTTTAAGACTGAAGGCATAGGATCATTATATTGTTTATTTAAATTTAGAAAAAATTGCTTAAAAACTGCATCCCTCCATCCATTTTTTGTTTTCATGATGTTTTTTATATCATTAGTTGTAATGCACAAATATCACAGAACAATTTCTCCTTGATTTATTATATGTCGTATAACTTCTAAATTTTCGCATAAGGAATCTACAATGATTATGATTCTTTTATCTATTCCATTTTACTATTTGTTCATAAAAATTCAAACTTCTTTCCTCTTAAAATAAAGTCAAACTAGTATTTCGGAGTGAAAATTTAGGTGCTGATAGATTCCGACAGTGGCTGTTTTCGACAGTAAACTAAAACTCTAAGAATCTTACTTAAAAAAGAGTTTTTGGGCAATGTCCGAGCTTAAGGATTGGATAATAAATATATCCGGATGTCTTTGCAACAAAAAACCGGAAGAAATTTCATAAGTATCCGAAGATCCGGATTTAGGCAGACAGTTAGAAAACGAGAAATAGTTCACTGTCGAAAACAACCACTGTCGAAAACTGTTTCCTTACGGGACACACCCGACTAGTCGCCGGGGCCGCAAGTAGTCTTTAGTTTCCACTTTATCTCTAATTCTCTTTGTTTCGCATATTATTGCGCGGCCAATCGGCCCGCTACAAGTCGGCCGGCGACCAGTCGGGCTGTACCCAAAATTTATATGCAAACGAGGGAAAATTTGAAATATCTCATAAAGCAGAGAAATATACAAAGACAAAATATTATTTGGTAGTGAGTTATAGTCTGTTCGTTTCGAAAATTTTTATTTTTTAAATTAAAATTTTTTATTCTCTCTTGAAAGGAAATGAAAAAAGTACATATATAATACTCTATACTGTTTACTATATAAAAGGAATTTAGGAATTTATAGTTAAAAATAAATTATTCTTATTTCCTTTACCTCTATATTCCTTAATCTAATATAACTCTATATTTATTCTAAAATGAATTCTACTTCACTTCCATCGGATAATACAACAAATATTATTATTGTAGTTTCTACTGCTATTGGGATTATGTGAGTTTTTAACATTAATTAATAAACAATGTAATTCAATAGTGTGACGTTATCCTTTCTATTGGCACTTTACTTGTTTTGCATCAAAAAAAATAACGGTCGACAAAAGATTGATGTTGATTTAGAAAAAGCTGTAACAAAAGAATCCAGGTTGATTTTAGAATATTATCTTAGATTCATTAATTTTTTTAATTGATTGTAGCGATACTTTTGTTCATGATCCTGCGTCAAAAAATGTGTCGTCTAAACTCAATTTTAATGAGAAAAAACTTTTGGATTCTGTATGTTTTTTTTAATTTTTACTTTCTATTTTTATGATTTTAAGGAAAAAGTGGCCATTCCTGAAGATAAAAATGCTGAACAAGCATTAACTTCTGAAAAGTAATTTTTAATATTTAATTTAATTATTATTGTTTTTTAAGTGTTTCTGCTCAGAGTTCTTTTAATTCGTCAGACACGTAAATTTTTTTAATAAAAAAACATTTTAATAAATAATTTTTTTAAGAAACCTTGGAAGTTTTAGACTCGACTACAAAATAGAAGGCAAAACTGCAACTTTTATTGCTGAAATGGACAATAATATGTCTGCAAGATGCAAATTCAATGTAAATCCTTCCAAAATAGTTTCGCCTGGAAATTTTCGTATGGTAGCTCTGCATGAAAGTGCTCATTGTGTTATAGCTCACTCAAATAACTTCGTTGTAGAATCGGTTTATTTTAAACTCTAATTAATTTAGTACTTTATTTATAAAGATTGATATCGAAAAAATGAATGAAGGAGAGACGAAATTTGACTTCCGAAATAATGATGGTTGTGCGGACAGACGTGAACTCTACCAACGCATTCAAGCGTTCATGGCTGGCCCAGTATCAGGAGAAGTATTCTTTGATAATTGCTACCTTGGAAACAAGTTGGATTTGGACAAAATTGGGGAAATTTTTCTTACAATGGTTTTTTTATTTTTATTTATTTATTATTTTTATTTAGCTTCATGCTGGCTTAAACTCTGAACGAGGAGCTGCTGGTTCTCTTCCTTGCAACTCTCAATCGTCTATTTCTAAAAATGACACGGCTGTAGAACATTCAATGGAGAAACAATGGGCGATTACGAAGGATATGGTGATACAGAGCAAAAAACTGATCGAAAGAGTAAATTTTACTTATAAAATAAATGACTTTAAAAATTTTTAGTTCGCGGACGTTCTGGAAGTAGAAAAGAAAATGACAGGAGAGAAGGCTCGAACGTAAGTTTATTATTTTGGGATAGTGTCTTATTACCGGGCTTTTTTTAATTCTTTCTGTGGTTGAGGAAGTAATATTAAAAGATTTGAAGTAATTTTTATTTTCTTTAAATTTTAGTACAATTGAGCGCATTCAGATAGAGTTATTAAATGAAGAAGAAAAGAAGAACTCACAATCAGAAGAAAAAAATAATAAAGTAATTGAGGAAGAAAAACAAAAAGAAGGATCACATAAAGAAATCTAAAACAGTGATAAGAAAATTTTGTTTGTTGTAATATGTTCTGTTTTAAATAATTTATATTTGTTTTTGACGTTATAGTTTAACTTTAATGAGGTTTTGTTTATTTAAGTTTGATTAGGTTTTTAAGTTAGTTTGTCTAAATGTATTTTAGGTTTAAAAGTTTTGTTTTGACGATTAGTGTTATTGTTCGCCCGATGAGCGAACTGTCCCGCTGTTTTTACAAATTGAATTTAGACAAAAAAAATTAATTTGTTTAGTTGTGATAAAAAAAATTTGAGATCCCACGATACCTGATGGGCGAAGCTCTCCATTTTGCAACACGCTTTGCTGTATGGTTTCCTGTTATAGATGTGCAGAATTTCCTGTAGTATAGTAGGTATTTTGTCTGTGGTTCAATCCAGTTCAGTGTCATTCGATTCAAATGAGTGTATTTTTATAAATTCGTATCCAGAAAAAAACGGGTGAAATATGTTAGACGGTGACTCAACCGTGCCTGACTCAACTGAACCGCTCCCAAAAAGAAGAAGTTTTTGTTTAGCGCACTGCTTGTTTTCTTTCGCTGAATTTCTTTTTTTGGCGTTTTTACGCGTTGTAAAATAAAAGTCACAGCACTTTCACCCCGTTGACGCACGCGCGAAAACGAGCTAAATCTTTTCCCTTTTACATTATGCCAAAATTTGAATCTATTTTTCTCTAATCACGTAATCTCTCGTGCGCCTGACTTCATAAAGGAAAATAAAAAATGTCACAAAGAGAAAAGCTATAAAATGGTCAATGAGAGAAATCTCTCTCGTATAATGGGGGGATTATTAGGATAATATGAGAAATTCTTCGTCAAATTTTTTCAAATTTTGTATAGTTGTAGCACTTTATCTTTTCTACAATTCTACAAATTTTGAGCTGCGAACAAACTTAAATAACTGAGTTATTATTTTTTGAAAACCGATTAAAATTGCCATATTTTTGACCATAACTTTCTTCAAAGTTATTCAATCACCTTAATTTTGAGTTTAATCAACTCAGCGATGAAAATAGAACAATGTATATAAATTTTTCTTGAAAAATAATTGATCTCTTCAGTTTTGTTTTATCTGACTTCGATGAAAATTGGGAACTTCTAAAATAAAGGATTCCCTGGTCCATATTTTTTCCAATTTTGCAATTTTGCAGCCCTATATTGTTATGTAATCCTACAAAATTTCAAGAAAAAATAACTTCATTTGGAGAAGTTATGGTTTTTTGAAAATCGGTAAAAATTTCCTTTTTTTTGGTCATAACTTTCTTCAAAGTTGTCAGATCACTTTAATTTTTGTTTCAATCGACTCAACATTAAAAATTGAACAATCTAATATAAATTTTTCTTAAATAACCTTTGATTTCCTTAATTTTGGCTTCACCGACTATGATGAAAATTGGGAGCTCTTACAACAGGATCCTCTGATTCATATTTTTTCCAATTTTGTAATTTTTTTTAGCCTATCGTTACTATATAATTCTAAAAATTTTAGGAAAAAATAACTTCAGTTGGAGAAGTTATGGCTTTTTGAAAATCATGATCATATACTATGTTTTTGATCATAACTTTCTTCAAATCTTTCCAATCTCTTTTATTTTAATTTCAGACGACTCATCTTGATGAGTTACATAATAATTGGTCAAAACTACACTTATTCATGCGCAATCTTACCATTTTTTGCTCTTGTTTTCATCTTAAATTAATCTAAAATTAAAACTGCATTTTCTCTCTCAAAACTGCATTTTAGCCTATGAAATTTTTTAAACATAATCTTTAACTAATTTTCTATGAAATGATCAAGCAGATTTAAAAATGAGCAAGCCGTTTTCGAGATATTGGATTTCAAAGTTTACATACTTTTTCGTAAAGAAAAGATTATGCGAAAGGAAGAGAGCAAGTTAGAGAACAAGAGAAAAAGGAAATAGTAAACAAGTAGTTTTCGCGCGTGCGTCAACGGGGTGAAAGTGCTGTAATACCACGGAATTTACTAGTTTTACAGCGGTAATACGGTTTTTACCGGTCTTAGGTAATTTACTACCGTTACCGAAAAATTACCGATTTTTTAATAATCGACCGGTATGATAACGTAATACCGATTTTTACCTGCGGTGTTACCTTACCGTGAATAACTAATGCATAGTGTTAAGGCGGGCTTTTTTATTTTAAACAATTTTAGTTCGTGCAATTTTATTTTCCTTTTGAGAAAAATTTTGTCGCATACAACATATTTTTATTATTTCATCAGATTTATTCACTTTTTAAATTGTTTAAATTTAAAGAAAATGAGTGACACAGGTGATAATGAAAGTATTCTACAAGGTCAGAATGGAGAGGCTCAAAATGATGATGATGTATTTCCTGTATTTGATAATGAGGAGGAAAATCCAATTGCTGAACTTTATGGTGATGAACGTGAAGAATATGATGAAGAAGAGGATGTAAATGCAGAAGATCTTTATTCAGACGACATGATGAGGTTTTTTCATAATCATTGACTTATGGTATAATCTGTTCAGAGATTATCGTGAGCAACCTGAACTTGATGAACTTTCTGCATCCGGAATTGATGATGCGTCTGACATTACTGAACTTTCTATTGATGCTCGCAGGCGTGCAGAATTTGCCATGGCTAGACGAGACCAATTATCTATTGAGGATGAGGTTCACTCTGAGATGTATTTTATAATTTCTAGATTAATTCTAGCTTTACTGGGAGGATGGAGATGAATCTGCCGCCTCTCTTGCTCAAAGACGAAGGCGTCTTGCTCCAAAACAACCTGAAGATATCGACGATGATGATGGCGAGGTTCCTATTGACATTTTGGAGAACTACCACGATCGGTCTGCTCGAGATCATTGCAGTGATGAGGCAGTTGGAAGAGAGATTTTTAAACGGTTTGTGGTTTCTTCTTATAACTTTATCTAACTCCATAAATTTAGTTTCAAGAAATTTTTGAACATATTTAAAGACCCTGCTACAAATCAAAGCAAGTATATTATCGCTATTCGACAAATGGTGGCCGATAATCATTTATCTCTTGAAGTTGACTATAATGATTTATCAAATGAAAATGGCGAGCCGCATATTGCTTTTTTATTACCGGAAGCACCTGTTCAGGTTAAAATACTTTTAATCTGCTATTTAACTCCTTAAATTAGGTTCTTGAACGTTTGGATCAAGCCACTACTGCCGTTGTAACTAGAATTTTTCCTTGGTATAACAGGGTTACAAATGAAGTCAAAGTCAGGATTAAAAATTTGCCTTCTGAGGAGGATATTCGACTTTTAAGGCAAATACATTTAAATATGTTAATTAAAACGGCTGGAGTTGTTACTATAACTACAGGAATTTTACCACAATTGAGTGTGCTTAAGTACGACTGCAAGTCTTGTTCATTTGTTCTTGGTCCTTTTGTTCAACGTCAGGATGAAGAAACTAAACCAACTACTTGTCCATCATGCCAAAGTCGTGGTCCTTTTGAATTAAATACTGAAGAGGTTTTTTCACTTTATTTTTAAATAAAATCATATTTAAGACGATATACCATAATTATCAACGAATCACTATTCAAGAAAGTCCTAATCTTGTAGCCGCGGGTCGTTTACCGCGTTCAAAGGAAGTTATTCTTTTGGGAGATTTATGTGATTCTTCGAAACCTGGAGATGAAATTGTTTGTAAAATTTAGTTTGTTAAGATTTTATAATTTAAAGGAATTGACTGGAATATATACAAATAGTTATGATGGATCTTTAAATACACGACAGGTTTTTTTTATTTTATTAATCAACATTTATTGTTGAATTAACATCGATATTCCATTTTTAGGGCTTTCCGGTTTTCAATACAGTTATAATTGCAAATCATATTGTTCGGAAAGATCGATTAGGTTTTTACTAAAAAAAAAGAATTTTTTAAGAAAACATTTTTAAGAATCTGACTCTTTAACTGACGAAGATATCAAGACTATTCGTGAATTAGCAAAACAACCGCAGATTGCACAGCGAATATTTGCTAGTATTGCACCTACCATTTATGGCCATGATGATGTAAAACAAGCTGTTGGACTTGCATTATTTCGTGGCCAATCCAAAAATCCGCAAGGAAAACATCGAATTAGAGGTTAATTAATAAAATACAATACATCTTTTTGCACTTTAGGTGATATTAATGTTCTTCTTTGTGGCGATCCAGGTACTGCTAAATCTCAATTTCTTCGGTATGTTGCTCATCTTGCGCCTCGTTCAATTCTAACAACTGGGCAAGGTGCTTCTGCAGTTGGCTTGACAGGTTTTTAATTTATTTTAAAGAATAAAATCTTAAAATTTTACAGCATACGTTCAACGTCATCCAGTTACTCGAGAGTGGACTTTAGAAGTAAAACTACTTAAAAGCTTTATCCTTATATTGTTTCAAAAATATTTAAAAATAGGCAGGCGCAATGGTATTAGCAGACACTGGTGTTTGTCTTATTGATGAATTCGACAAAATGAATGAACAAGACAGAACTAGTATACACGAGGCTATGGAGCAACAATCTATTTCAATTTCGAAAGCAGGTATTGTCACATCTCTTAAGGCAAGATGTACAGTTATTGCAGCTGCTAACCCTATCGGTTTTTATATTTTCTATTAAAAATATTTTATATGTTAAGGTGGTCGTTATGACTCTTCTAGAACCTTTTCTGCGAATGTTGATCTGTCTGAACCAATTCTGAGCCGTTTCGATATCTTTTGTGTTATTCGCGACCAGCCTGACCCTGTGGATGATGAACATATGGCAGATTTTATAATAAAAACACATAAACGTCTACATCCTGATGTTATTCAAGCAATACAGGAAATGACAGCAGAAGAACAGGAGGCTGAAACTGTTAGTTTATTTTTATAATTTTTTATTAGCATTTAAAACTAGTAATACTTAAATTTAGCAATTTGATCCTTCAACTGGCCTTGAGCTTATTCCGCACTCTCTTCTTCGCAAGTACATAATCTATGCACGAGAACACATTCACCCGGTTTTGAACATCGATGATGAAAGAATTGCTCGCCTATATAGCGATTTACGCAAGGAATCTGGTGTTCGTTTATTCACTTTTAGATTTAATTGTTTTTATTTTAAGGAAACTGGTTCTATGGTTATTACAATTCGTAATGTTGAATCAATGATTAGAATGGCGGAAGCATATGCCAAGATACATTTGCGTACTTATGTAGATGAGAATGATGTTGCTTTTGCTACTAAAGTTATGCTGCAATGCTTTATTAACACACAAAAGGTATCTCATATTTAGATTAATTTTGAATAGCAATAAATTTTATAGGCTTCTGTTATGCAACACATGAAAAAGGTTATTTTTATTTTAAGTAAATTTATTTAAAGAAATCATTCAATTTTTAGAAATTTTGGAAGCAATTGAGTTATAAACGGGATAATGATGAATTGTTATTATTTATTCTTAAGCAATTGGTAAATGAACAAATTATTTATGAAAGAGCTAGACATGGGGGCTCTGCTTCGGAAGACATTGGTATTGACACAATTTCAGTTCCAGAGGAAGATTTGGTCGAAAAGGTCTAAAATTTATTATATTTTATTTACTTTTATTTTAATAAAATATAGGCTCGTCAATTACGCATTGATGCAATGGCAGTGAGGACATTCTTCAAAAGCAAGCAATTCACTTACAATAAATTCAATTTTGATCCTCAGCGCAAAATTATTGTTAAGACAATTATTTGAAACAGTATTTCTTAATTTTATTGGTTTTGCTTATTTTTCTATTTAAATAAAAGCTGAATATTTTTTTACTTATTTGAGTTTTAATTTCAAATATTTTTTATATTTATATTAATTCTTGAATTTATTAAAATGTTCGTTAAGAATGGAGTTTGGAACCTCTATAATTCGTCGTACTTGCAAGAATCGTGATAATTTATTACAAGAATCGAATAACATACAACATTTAACAATAGTAGATGAAACTGACAATTATAACTTGAGCATGTACAACCAACCACCTTCGGAAGTGATAACTGTTGAAGAATTTCAAAAGTTTGGAATGCAACGAATGACTGTATTGCAAAAATTGGAATCATTAAAAGAAAAATATGCATCAGACCCGAAAGAATATTTGGAACAATTTAGAGAGGTTAATTAGATATTTCTTAATTTTTATTTAGTGTTAAGGTTAGGTATAACGTTGGGTGAAAAATCCCTGTTCAAAAAATGTGCATAGTCGTCCTGAAATTTTTAAAATGTGTTTTGATTAATTTTAAAATTCATCTTGTTTAGGAAATTGGAAGAATTGAGCCTTTTTTCACTAATGGACTGCTTTCTAGCCAACTTCGTGAAGCACGTCGAAAGGATAGAATTTCCCACTTTGTATTACGCCTCGCATTTTGTCAATCAGAAGAAATGTCTCTAAAGTTTATGCGACAAGAAACGGAGTTATTTCGCATGCGCTTTCAATTAGAAACACCAAGTAGAATGTTACAATTTCTTAAAACAAATAACATAACTCTAGAGGAGGTTTAATTATTTTTTAAATATATTAAGAAATATTTTATAGGTAGAAGAAAATGAAAAAAATAAAATGCTCCAAGATCTTTCTCAAGCTCTTACAATAAAGCAAGATTCCATACACAAATCTGCCATATTTAAGGTTTTAAATAAATTCTTGCAATAATATTTTTTTATTTTTTTGGTAAATTGTTGGAATGTTATTGAATTATTTTCCGCTCATCGTCTCTATTTAAAGGATGGTTTTGCATATATCAGCTGTAATGAACTTGTCTCTTTTATTGCGCCTCAATTTAAGGAAAATATTAATTCTTCGCTTAATAATGCTCGTAAAAAAGTTGGTGCAGTTTTGATGGAGCATAGATTAGTTCCATTAGTGAGAACCATTGTTAATACTGAAACTTGCAAACAAGAAAATGGGTTTGTTTCAAATTATATCAATATCTTTTTTTATTTAAGAGAAGGATTGGATTCTTTTGTATCTCCGCAAGATATAGATACTCTAGCCATTGAGTCATTCCCTCCATGCATGAAAGAAATTCATTCTCATTTTCGCAAAGAACATCACATTCGATATGATGCTCGCATGCAATATGGTCTCTTCCTAAAGGTAATAAAATGGAGTGTAGATGATTAGTCAAAATAAAAAAGAAGGAATAACATAAATATATAGGAGGCCGAAAACTTAAAAAATTGGGGTTTTGTAAGCATTATTAAGCGAACCTATTTTAGGGGATCGGGTTATCAATGGAAGGAGCACTTGATTTTTTGCGCGCTGAATTCACGAAGAAAATGGACGGAGATAAATTCAATAAGCAATATGCTTACAACATTCGTCATATGTATGGAAAAGAAGGAAATAGAATTGATAAAAAACCATTTTCTTGTGCTAAAATTATTCTTGGAACTACACCTAGTTCAATGGATTGTCATGGATGTCCTTTTCGACATATGGAATCTGAGTTATTAACTCAAAAATTGAACAACATTGGATTAAATGAAGACCAGGTTGAAGAAATAATATATTCATCAAAATGTCATCGTTATGATAAAGTAAATAATATTAAATTTTATTATTTCATTTTCTCACATCTAGGCATGTACAAAATATTTTGAATTCGTGCATAAAATCCCTGAATTTGAAGAATTAATAACTCATCCGAATCAATATTACAATTTATCTAGAAAAGCTCATAAAGGTGAATTAACAATCAAAAAAGAAAATCAAGAAGAAATAAACACAGATGAAATAAATGAGATTGAAATGTGTGAAGAATAACTAACAATTTTTATAAATTTACATTTTTAAAGTAAATTTTGTGGATATACATAAAAAAAACAAATAAAAGGTGACAAAGGGTTATTTTCCATCGAATTTAAATTTCAAAATTGTGCTATAATTTGTTTTTTTATTTTTCTCTGTTTACTCTCCTCTTTTTACACTTTTCTCGCTTACTGTTGTTAACTATTGAATTTATTTCATAGTTTCCACATTACTTTTTTCACGTGTTTGTATTACTTTTTTATTTTTGTAAATTATGAAGGTTTAGGATTCTTTAATTCTTCATTTTCCTTGAAAAATGCCAGCAGTTCAGGATCATTACAGAAAAAGAGTTTATATTTTACTTCTTGTTGTAACCAATAAAATCATATTTAGGTTGCTTATTATTATGACTGTAATGTGGGAAATTATTATTATGGACAAGGGCATGTAATGAAGCCACACCGGATTCGGATGACGCACCATTTGCTTTTGAATTATGGAATTTATCGATTTATGGATGTTTATGTGGGTCTTAATTTTTGATTATTTGTAAATATTTTAAAAAATAGAGACCGTTCCCTGCAACTTTTGATGAAATGACACGATTTCATGGGGAAGATTATATGGATTTTTTGCGAAAAGCAACACCGGAGAATTTGAAGCAGTACAATAAACAAATGCTTAAATGTTTGTTTTTTATTTAATTATCTAATGATAATTTTTAAGTTAATGTTGGAGAAGACTGCCCAGTGTTTGATGGACTATTTGAATTTTGTCAATTGTCAAGTGGGGGATCTCTTGGTAATAAAAATTGCTTTATTTTTATATTTTGTTCCTTAAGCTGCTGCTGTTAAACTGAATAAACAAAAGGCTGATATTGCAATAAATTGGATGGGTGGACTTCATCATGCGAAAAAATCAGGTAATAATTCTGTATTTTTATTATTTTTGATTTTTAGAAGCTTCCGGTTTTTGCTATACAAATGATATAGTTTTGGGAATTTTGGAACTTTTAAAATATCATAAAAGGTAATAAATTAATTTTAGCATGTATGAATCATTTTCATTCGTTAGGGTTTTATATGTTGATATAGATGTCCACCACGGAGATGGTCTATTTTTAAATTTAATATTCAAACTAAATTCTTTTTTTATTTTGTAATTTATAGGAGTTGAGGAAGCTTTTTTCACCACTGATCGTGTTATGACAGTTTCGTTTCACAAATATGGTGATTTTTTCCCTGGCACTGGTGAATTGAAGGTTTCATGAATTTGTATATTTTAAACTATTTTTTTTACTAATTTTAGGATATTGGTGCAGGAAAGGGGCGCTACTACGCAGTTAATGTCCCGTTAAAGGATGGAATGTCTGATCAAGCTTATCAACAAATTTACACACCTGTTATTAATATTTTTAAATAATTTTAAATTAATTTTTAGATAATGAAAAAAGTAATGGAAGTGTTCCAGCCTGGAGCTGTTGTACTCCAATGCGGAGCAGATTCTTTAAATGGTGATCGTCTTGGTCCATTTAATTTGACACTAAGAGGACATGGAAAATGTGTTGAGTTTATGCGTGATTATAATGTACCTCTAATGCTACTTGGTGGAGGAGGGTAAGAAAAAACTGATTGTTAAAAATTAAAATAAAAACGGCATAATAAACTTATGATTGGGGAGAGGAGAGAATTTTTTACTGAAAAAATCAAATTTGCACTATGTCAGAAAATTTAAATATATTATTAATTTATGTAGATACACACCAAAGAACGTTGCACGCTGTTGGACATATGAAACCTCACTGGCTGTAAATATAGACATTCCCGATGGTTATTTTATTTTAAAATCCTTTTTTATTTTGTTTCAGAAATTCCTTTCAATGATTATTTTGAATATTTTGCGCCTAATTATAGGTAAATTAAAAAGGTTATTTGAATATATTTAATTTAATAGACTACATATTGATGCATCTAATGTTCCAAACGAAAATACACCGGAATATCTTCAGTCTGTTAAGTAAGTTTTTTTATAATTAATATTTTTTAAATAATTAATGATTTTTAGGCAAGAAGTATTAGAAAGCCTAAGTAAACTTCCACCAGTTCCCAGTGTTCAAATGCAAGGTTTACACAATTTTGTTTTTAACGTTTTGTTTTTTTAGCAATTCCAAATGACTTCATGCAGCTTGATGACTCATTAGAACTAGATAGGGCAGATCCGGATAAACGTCTTACAAGTAATTTTCTTTATTCGAAAAATAATTTAAAAAATTTAAAGGAGCAGTTACGGATAGAATGGTTGCACATCCTGGCGATTTTTATGATGGAGAAAATGATGGAGATGATCGAAGAAATAGACAGGATTGTAAACGAAGGCAACAAGAAAATTCTTCTGTGGAAATTACAGTCCAAGATGAAACACAAGAGAATGCAAAGAGAATGAGGGTTGAGAGAGGAACTGATCAAAAACAGTGCCGGTGATGAGAACTAAATATTATATAAAAAAAGAATCTCGTATCCTCATAATTTCTTTATTCAAATTTTAGGTGGTATTATTTTTGCCTAATATTTTTGGAAAATCATTAGTCTGAAATTTTAACCTTAACTCATTTTAATCAAACCAACTTTATGAGTTGAAATTTAAATTATCATTTTATATTTTTTCTTGAAAGACTAATGATTTTAAGGTTGGATAATCTTAGTTTGGAGTAATTATAGTCTAAGGCAATGTATATTCGCACCTTCATTTTTAATTTTAATGATTTATACTCTTTAGGTCACTTAGAAAATTCCGAGAAATTATTTGTAAAAATTTAGACTTTCTAATTTGTAGAAAATATAATTAATTGTTCCAAAGACCTTAAATTTATAACTCTCCTCAATTAATCAACGATATGTACTTCATAGGAAATTATTGAAAATTTTACTAAGGATGCTTAAAGCTTTATCTGAAAATCACCCATCTAAAATTATTAACTATATGGGGATAAGCGAGCATCTCCTTATTTTGTTTTAAAATGATAGTTCAAAATTTATATAAAACAAACAAGAATGTTCGAAAATTTTTTTTTAATAAAAAGTCGGACATTGAATTAAAGTTTTGACTTATATGTCTGCAGGCAAGTTTAAGTTTTAAGATATGAGTGCTAAAAAGGCAAAGAGAATTTATATTTTTGATGAAAAGTTAAGATGGAAATAAACATTTTTTTAAGTGAGAAGCGAACGGAATGATTTAAAATAATCTTTGCAGTCATGAGAAATATTAATTTTCGTTTAAAAGCTAAATATATTTTATAGTTTTTATAATTGAATGGAGTTTCTCATGACTTTTAAATAAAATAAAACAAACAAGGCAATAAACAATTAACTCATGCTTTGAAATTTTTGAGAAAGAGTCTTCCACTCAATCGAAAATATTTAAATTAACATGGGCGTAGTTTTCAAAAATAAAATAAATAAGGGGAATATGTTGAAAGTCGGATTATTGTTGGCTACGCCTATGCTTTATTAAATAGAGATGATATATATTTTTCAACAGATATTTATTTTAAATCGGGGCAAGTGCAAATAAATTGTGTATTTATATAATAATTAAAGTTTTGAAATTCAGGTCCATTTGACACACTATTCCATTTGATTTATCAATTAAATTTTAATTTTAAAAAGTGGACCTAAATTCTCAAAATTGCCACAATATATATACTTTAAAAAAATTCACAAATCAGAGTTGTTGTCGGCATGTCCAGTTTCTAACCCCAAATTCATAATAAACTTTAAACGCCGCTACTCTTTAGCCAACCTTCTTTACATGTTTTCATATTGATCAATACGTCTCTTTGTGTTACCACAGCGGATCTGTCTTAGCGTCTTGTATCTGTCCCGTCCTTGCCGCTTAAAAGGCAAAAATATATTTTAATAAAATTCAAAAATATTAAGGAAATTTTGCAAAATTATAGTTTACAAAGTCCATCATTTTTTCGCAATAAAAATTACTTACCCTGTTCTCCATATGTAGAATGTCAAAATCAGTAATTGCCTGCTGATTCCTAGCATTATCCAACTCTTTTGTGAGCATCTAAAATAAATATTTTTTATGAATCAAAACACTAAATATAAACCTCAAGTTTTTTTTTCAACGACTGATTCTGATCGGTAACATTTATACGTTCCAACTCTCTCTGAGGATAATTGTTTTCTTCTGCTTCATACGTCAACTCTTATAAGAATATAAAAATATTTAACATAAAAAAAGAAAAAAATAATGTGGTATTATTATTTTTGAGTGAAAATTTAACTTAAAAATCTAACCGACGTGCGCGTTAGTTAAATCACCCAGATCATTGAATTCTCTAGGCAAATGATTCCCTCCATTTGTATTGTTGTCATAAATTCCAGTGTGTACATGAGTATTAGGAACGACAATTCTTTTGTTTTGGCCTTTTTCAACCTCTTCTTTAAGTTTATTCATCTTATCAGTTTTGATTTGAACTTCTGAACGCATTGCCGTCACTTGAGACTCTTGTGTAGCAATTTCCCTAAGAAGACGGTTTCGCTCTTCCGTACTCATCTATAAACAGTTCTTTTAACATTTTAAAACTGATGCGAGAAAACAAACCGCCCGCTCAGATTGCATTTGTCTATTAAGTTCATGCAATTGTTCTTCCTTCTGCTCCAAAAGACGCTTTGCCTAAAATTGTCAACTTATTTCACTTCATCAGTGGATAACATAAGGAAACTTAAACATCAATCTAAGCATCAAAACCTGATTTAATTCGTAGAGTTCATCCTCCAAACGTCGAATACGATCCTGAGCAGCCTCCAATTCCTTATGCGTATGCTCCATTTCTTCTTGCATACTCAACATCTTCACTTTGTATTCATGTTGTTTCTGTTCGGCTAATTCGCGAGCTTTCATTTCCTTTTGAAGCCTAATTTTGTAATTTAAATAAATCTTATTAGAAAATTTATAAACCTACCTCTCTTGCTCCAGTTGACGCTGGATTCGTTCCTCTTTAGCCTGCTGTTTCATTTGCTGAACTTCGATTGAATCCGGCTTGCGACGACGCATATAAAGCTCATGATTTCCCATGCAAAGAGCCTTAAATATATATATTGAATATCCTATATTTTTTACCAAAATTCTCTTATTAATGCGTAGACGAGGAGCATAAAAAACGAAGTCCTGAATTTATAACTTTTTTTATCAGAAATATAAAAAACCTGTGATTTCTTGTCCACAGGTTTAATGACGAACTTTTTATCATTAAAGGAAATATTCCGAATTTCAGACCAAGGAAAGCCAACTTTTGGACTTAATTTATCCGCCTTGTCATAAATATTAAGCCCAAGAGCATCTACTCCAAGATACAACTCCGTGTCCTTTTTGTTACGAATTTCAAAGTACTAAAACATAATAATTTAGAACTAGAAATCATATTAAATTCAGACATTCACTCCATACATATCCAAATCTTGAGCAATTTTGAGATACTCGATCATTGCAGTCTCTCTGTTCATTCCACGATGATCAGCCCACCAATTCATTACACGAATTTCCCATTCGTTAATGTTCATTTTGAACTTTATTTTAAAATATTTGTTTATTCAACTTTAAAAATACCTGATTGAGAACTCTTTGAGGAAGCAAACGATCATTTGCCAACGTTCCTGTCACATGCTTATCCTAAATACAGATTTTAAATGCACAAAAAATGATCTAAACCTTTATATAATCGCCGTATTTGGCCTGCATAGCATAAGAGGCTAAAAGAACTGCTTGGTCTGGTGGGCAATATACTTCATCAGAAAGAATTAAGTCTTTAACTTGTAAGTAGAAAAGACGCTAAATTTAGTTATTTTAAAAAATATATTTTAAATATAAAACCAGAGTAACATCCTGAATTATCTCTTCAGCGACGTCTTCTGGATAAAATTTAGCACGGAACTTAAACTGTAAAATCGGTTCCTTTTTAACATCCTGCTTCAGCACCTTCTAAATTTTAAAACAAAAAAGTTAAAAAATAAAGTTAAAACCTTATTAAGTTTAAGCCAAGTAGAGAAACCCTTATTGTCCGTATATTGAAGTCCAAAATACCAAATTTCTCTAAGATTTATTGTTTTCACAACCTGATCAAATAATTGCTTTCCAGATGTCGAAGATTGAATTGAAAATTCAAGCTCTAAAAAATAAAGTAAAATTATTTAAAAACAAATAAAATAACCAGCATCCATAGTAATAACACGGACATTTATCTAAAATTTGGTGATAAAGATAATCTAAATATTTTATCTTTAAATGACTCACCGGATTTTTCGACATTGTTCCCTTTAATATTTTGTTCGGAAGAAATTAAATATGCAATAAATAAATAATATAGGACAACTGAAAAAATAGAAAATATTTTTTATAAGTCCTAGTTTTATAATTTCATCGCAGTCATTCTAAGCAATAAATAATGTTGGCCATTTTTGTGTGGTGTACAGTCCTAGTTGCCTCTTATGTAATACAATGTTATATATTGATTGATTGCAGGTGCAGAAGGATTGAAAGAAAAACTCAACCACAAACCAAACCCTATGTCCCTAATATGTAATTGTTAATTCTTTAACATGAAAACAGATGAAAAAAGGGCACTTGTCAAGATGGGACGGCTTTTTTTGCGGACTTTTTTTGCGGACAAATTATTTTTTGATTTTTTCCCAAGGCAATAAGAGTGTACCTTGACTAACAAATATGTGTAAATGTTTTTTACCTTGTCATTTATATTTTTGTTAATCAATTATCCAATAAAATGATTCAAACTCTTAAAAATTTTACTTTGTTACAATTATACACCAAAATAAGCTTACCCGATGATGAATTTCAACATTGGCTTTCTAGTCTTGGTATGCTTCACAAAACAAGAACATGTATTTGTGGCTCAGAAATGCGTAAAGAAAATTATAAGCAATATGGACAATGGCGTTGTAAAAAAACAACATGTAGAAAAACAAAAGGGGCTTTGGTTGGCACTTTCTTCAATGGTTTTAAGCTAACTTTCAAACAAGTGATACAGGTAAATTTTGCCGATTATGTACTTTATACCATTTGGAAAATTTCCTTCTAAGATAATGTATTTTTGGTCGAGAAGACCAGTTATACATATAAATCAAAAAGAATTGCAAAGAGAAATTGGTGTGTCAAGGCAGTCAATAATTGATTGGCAAAACTTTCACTCTTATTGCCTTGGGAAAAAATCAAAAAATAATTTGTCCGCAAAAAAAGTCCGCAAAAAAAGCCGTCCCATCTTGACAAGTGCCGAAAAAAGTCAAAGGAAAAAACCTACAAGGAAAAATGCAAGGTAGTGTATACTCAATTAAGCTAATAACTTTTATGGTTTTCGTGTCAGATTAAAAGATTTAATAAAGAGAAAATTGTGTGTACTATTACTACAATTTAATAAATTAAGTGGTTGGACGACTGGCGCGATTATACTAAATATTAATGTATTAAATAGGTATGTATGTATTTATGAGAAAACTTGCATATAAAATTGATGATTTTTTGATTAATTCATTCGACGGTTAGAATGAAATTTCTTTTGCTTGATGTATATAATAGAAAAGAAAATAAAAAAGGAATGAGTGCTATATTTGGCAACAATTATACATATCGCGCTTTGATTTCCCTGGCCTATTTATTTGTTAGTGAATGGCTCTCTCCGTCGTAGAAAAAATATTGTTTACGCCTAGACAAAATGTACTTACATTTAGTCACAATATTTTGTCAAACGAATGATTTTTATAAAATTTTCTATACATATCAGTTCTTCATTTTTATCATGAACTATGTATATCAGCTGAACATTCCATTAACAGCCGAAAACACTCGTCTAACATTCCAAACGTGATATTCATAAAGTTTTTTTTGGCTCGGGTTTAAGTAAACTTTGATAAAATAATTAATGAGTAAGAAGTGTTCGTTTTTTACAAGTATAATTTTTATGGTTAATTTTAGAGAAAGTCTTATCAAATTAATGTTAAATTGTTTCATTAAAAGCTTTTACACTGATAAATTGGGAATTTCATAGAAATCGGAGTTAAAAAGTCTAGCCATTTATTTTTTAGTTAGGGTTGGAATTTATGTTATCTTAGGAATTCTTTGTTTTTTTAGTACTTTCTTAAATAGGAAATGACTAAATTATTTAATTTTGAGACTTTAATTGATTTAATGATTCTTCCAATTGAGTCTCTATTTTTTGTTTAAAAATAAATTAAAATTTTATTTTTGTAAATATTCTACATAATAATGATTTTACAACAAATGTGTCAAATTATCCGTAGCCAATCTCGCGGGTTGTTTGCCACAGCTACACAAACTAAAACATTTCGTTCATGTCTGGAAGTATCTCCGTTAACTCAATTAAGTGAGGAAGAAGTTGCTTTTCAAGATTCTGGTATTTTTTCCAATTATTTTTAAAAAATAAATTAATTTAAAAGTTAAACTTTTTGCTAATGATGTTATAAAACCACTTGTGAGAGTAATGGATGAAAATTCAAAAATGGACAAAAAAGTTATTGATGGCACTTTTTCGAATGGAGTTTTTGCTATAAATGTATACAAATATTTAAAAAAAATTTAGTTAATGGGAATTGAAGTTGAACAAAAATATGGTGGACCTGAATCAACGTTTTTTAATCTTATTCTTGTTATTGAACAATTGGCTAAAGTGGTTAGAATTTTTTAAATAATTAAATAAAATTTAATTTTTTTAGGATCCATCAGTTTCTGTACTTGTAGAAGTACAAAATACATTAGTGGCCTCTTTAATCACTGAATATGGCAATGAGGATCAGAAGAAAAAATATTTGCCTAGAATATGCACAGATTGGGTAAAATTTTATTTTTAAATAAAAGATTATTTAAAATTATATTTTATTAATTTTTGACAAAGAAAATTAAAGATAGGTTCTTTTTGCTTATCTGAAACAGGAAGTGGCTCCGATGCATTTGCATTAAAAACTGTTGCTGTTCCAAAGGGTGATGATTTTCTTATTTCTGGCACCAAAATGTGGATTTCTAACGCTGAACACGCAAAGTTCTTTTTGGTAAATTTTATTTTTATTTTCATTTTCATTAAATTTTTCAAGGTTATGGCAAATGCTGATCCATCAAAAGTATATAAAGGAATTACTTGTTTTTTGGTTGATAAGGAATTACCAGGTTATATTAAAAAATAATTTTAAAAATATTTTAATTAAAATTCTAAGGTTTGACTGTAGCGAATCATGAAGATAAATTAGGAATTAGAGCAAGTTCTACTTGTCCAGTTCATTTTGATGAAGTAAAAGTTCCAAAAACTTCTATTTTAGGAGAATATGGAAAAGGTTAATTTTTAAATTTAATTTTCTTAATTCTCTATTTTTATTATTTAGGTTATAAAATGGCAATTAATTGTTTAAATGCTGGTTAGTATTCATTTTTAAATTTATTATAATTAAAAAGTTAATAGGAAGAGTTGGGATTGGCGCTCAAATGCTTGGATTGGCTTCTGGATGTTTTGATATGACAGTTCCTTATTTGCAAGAAAGAAAACAATTTGGGAAAAGAATTATTGATTTTCAGGTTTTTAAAAGAATTTTATTTAAATTTTAAATTAAAATAGATAATTTAAAAAAATATTTATAAATGATTTTTAAACTAATTTATTCCAAAAATGAATTTATTTGGGTTAATCAGGAAATAATTGTGTTAAATCCAAATTTAATTTTATCATAGAGAATATCTTTACTGATATTATATTTATTTTTGTAAAACATTATTATTATCTATTTAGAGTGTTCAACATCAATTAGCTGATATGGCTTGTGAAATTGAAGCATCTCGTCTTTTAGTTTATAATGCTGCTCGTTTGGCAGAGGCTAAACAATCTTTTATAAAAGAAGCAGCTATAGCAAAATTATATTCTTCTAATGTTGCTACTAAAGTTACAAGCAAATGTTTAGAATTAATGGGAGGGGTAAATAAATTTAAAATAAATAAATTAATTAATTATTTTTAAGGTTGGATTTACAAAAGACTTTCCAATTGAAAAATTTTATAGAGATTGTAAAATTGGTAAAAAAATAAATTTATTATTTTTAAAAAATAATTATTTATTTTAGGTACAATTTATGAAGGAACTTCTAATGTTCAATTAAATACAATTGCTAAATTTATAGATGATGAATATAAAAATTAATAAAAATTTTGGGAAAAAAATAAAAGAATTTGTATTTTTTTGTAATTTTTAGATTTACAAAAACAATTAAATAATAAATATATTTTTAATTTAATTTTATAAATTAAATTCTACATAAATTTGATCTTTTTTTTAATATTTTCTTTTAATTATTTAATTAATATATAATTATTAAATATTAAAATTATTTTAAAAGAGGAATAAAAAGAAGAGATGTTTGTTTTTAATGTTTTCTTTATTTTTTTAATAAAACTATTTTCTTATTATTGGTAGCTAATATTCCTTTTGCTCTAAATAATTTATATTAAATAAATTTTTAAAAATTAATTTAAAAAAATAAGGATATATTAAACTAGTTTGGATGGATATATAGATTTTTAAAAGAAAAATTAAAAAAAGAGAGGAGAGATTTTCTTTTATTTATTTATTGTGGTCATCTATAAGGAGAAAAATAAGAATTTTTTTATTTTTTGCGCATTGAATTTTATTTTATTTTTATTTCTTAACCAAAAATTATTTTTAAAAAATAAATTAAATGAATTTATTAAATAATAATAATATTACTAAAAATAATTCAAACTTATTTTCTACGGCAGAATGTTTTTTTAATAATTTTTCTCAATATTTCCCAAATACTTCTTTGGCTGTTCGTCTTTATCAAAGATTAGATTTTAAAAATTTAAGATTAATTTTTTATTTGACAACTCCTTGGGAGTTTGTTTATTTTTTTATTTTTAAATTAAATTAATTATTTTAAAGATCAACATTTGAGAATATTGATAATGTTCCTAATTATAATGTTCAAGTAATTAAATTAATTAAATAATTAATTTATTTATTTTTAAAGGTTTCTGCTTGGTGGATGATATTAATATTTATAGAATTTATTATTCTTAATTTTACTGGACATTCTAATCGGTTAAAAATAAATAAATATTTTTAAAAATTAATTAAGTTTTGCTTTAAATGATTCAATAACATCAGTTTGTGCTGGTATGCTCTCACAATGTTTTAAGTAAATTAATTAAATTAAATTAATTATTTTAATAATTTAATTAAAAGATTTGGAGGTAGAGCAATTGCTATATTTGGTTATATTTGGATTTGGGAAAATTATAGAATATTAGAATTACCTTTAGATATTAATTGGATTTGGATAATGTATTATTAATTAATTAATTAATTATATTTTTTAGTTGTTTAATTACTCAAGATTTTGTTTATTATTTGGGGCATAGAGCAATACATGGTTTTATTTTATTAATTTTATTTTTTAAATGTTTTTTTAGAAGCAGGTATTTTTTGGGGACTTCACACAATTCATCATTCAAGTCAATATTTTAATTTATCTACAGCACTTAGACAAGCTGCTATACAAGTTTTTTGAAAATTATTTAAAATAAAATTTAATTAATTTATTTATTAACTTAGGATACAGGATTGGCTATTTATGATATTTTACAAGTAAATTAATTTAAAATATATTTTTAAATTAAATTATTTATTTATTTCTCTAATATTTCTTATTTAGGCATTTTTTATTCCTCCACCAATATTTCTTGTTCATCGTTATTTCTCTGAAATTTTTCAATTTTGGATGCATACTAGTGTTTGTTTTTTATTAATTATTTTAAAATATTATTATTTATTATTTTTCAGTTACTTGGCTCTCTTGGTCCTTTAGGATATATTTTAAATACTCCTTCACATCATAGAGTTTTTAATTATTTTTATTTTAATATTTTTAAAAAATAATAAAAGGTTCATCATGGCCGTAATCCTTATTGTATTGATAGAAATTTTGGAGGTTTTTATTTTATTTAAATAAATAAATATTTATATTTATTAAAAAGGTGTTTTAATAATTTGGGATAGAATATTTGGAACATTTGAATCAGAACGTTTATCAGATCCTCCAATTTATGGATTAATTAAAAATGAAAATAATTTTAATCAATTATGGTTACAATTTCATACAATTGGAGAATTACTTTTTTTTAAATGGAGACAAATTGATAATGAAAATAAAATAAAAATATTTCCAAAATTTATTGATAAATTAAAAGTTTATTTTTTTTTTTAATTTTATTTATTTAATTAATTAATTTATTTATTTAATATTTTTTAGGCTATTTATTATCCTCCTGGTTGGTATCCAGGAATTAAAGTAATTAAATATAAATATAATTTAATTTAATTTTAAATAAAAGGTTAAATTATTCTTTCATTGGTTTACTTTATTTGAATCTTCATTTAATATTCCTGAACCTGAAAAACCACCAATTATTTATAATCCAATAATTCCTCGTTGGTTAAAAATTTATATTTTTGGACATTTTTTATTACTTCTTTGTATATTTTTACATTTTGAATATGACCGTTTAGAACTTGATTGGATTGATTTTTTATTAAAAATTAATTTTTTTATTTGTTCAAGTTAGTAATTTAATTATTTTAAAATTAGTTAATTTAATTACAGTACTCCTATATATATATTTTCTTTATTAATTTACAAAGAATAAAGAGTATGAAAAAAAGAAGAGAGAAATTCTCTCATTTTTATATTTTTTCTAAATTTTTTTAAAATGAATTTATGGCAAAATAATTAAAAAAAAATTCTTTTTAATTATTTTTAATTAAATTAATTTATTTTTAGTGTTAATGTTTGGAGCTTTTTTTGATTTAAATAAATGGGCACCTTTAATTGAATTATTTAGAATATTTGGAGTTTTAATTTATTATTTAATTAAAATAATTAAAGAAAATAATGGATTTAGGTTTTTTAATTAATTTTAATTAATTTTTAATTTTTTAGATTAAATCGTATTTTTGTTTTTTCTTTATTTTCTTTTTCTGGTATTTTTTGGTTAATTTATTTAATTTTACAAATAATAAATTGGAAAAAATGTAAAGAAAATAAAAGAAAAATTGATATTTTAAATAAAAATGAATTACCAGAAATTAATAAAAAAGAAAAAAATGAAGAAAAAATATTTGTAATATTAGAACAACGTTATAGAGCTTAAAAATAATAATTTAATTATTTAATTAATATTATTTTTTTAAATTAATTTAGCTTCTCTTGAGAAGATAATAAAAATTTAAAAATTTGATTTTTCAAATAAAAAATTTAAATAAAAAAGAAATGCCACACACAAATAATATTATTATTATATATTTTATTTATTTATTTTTAAAAGAACAATATAAATATGATTGTTATATATTTTTAAATTTTGACATTTAATTTTAAAGATTAAATAAAATAATAAATCTTTTTTTTTTTAATATTTTTATTAAATATTATTATTAATTATTTTATTAATAATTTGATTTTTTAAAAAATATCATCACTTTTTTAATTAAATTAAATATTTAAAATAATATTATGAAATTATTTTAAGTTGATAAAATTATTTTAAAAAAAATGTTCTCTAAAAAATCTTTTTTTTTGTGTTTAATAATATTATTATTTAATTATTTAACAATTTATTATTTGATTTTTTTAATTAAATTAATTTTTTGATAAGCAGGGAATTTTTTGTTATATAATAAAAATAATTAAAAAAGAAATAAATAATTATCAAATGCCTTATTTTATTGTTATTTTTTCTTTTAAATTATTAAATATTTAAAATAAATAAATAAATAAATAATTGATTAAATGTCTAAAAATACAAAAATAATATTTTTTATTTTTTATTATATTTCTAAATATTTTTATTAAAAAATTCCATAATTTTCAAAATAATAAATAAATAAATATATACTTCAAAAATAAAAAAGTTTAAAAAAATTGGGTGGTCTTTTTATTAAGAACAAAGAATTAAATTAAATTAAGCCACCGGCAAATTATAAAAAAAGAAAGAAAATTTTATTTTATTTTTAAAATTTTAGAAAGTTTTTTTTATTTATATTTTTGTGAAATTGATGAATTGATGGATTTACTATTTTTTTATTATTTTTCTTTAGAAGAAGGGGGATTTTCAATTGTTTTTTTAGGCAACAAATAAAAATATATTTTTAAATTATTTTTTATTTTTTATTAAAAAAATAAAATAAATGTTTAAAATAATTAATTTAACAACAATTAAATGTAATTCAACACAACCTTGGCGTTTAATGGGAAAATATCTAGATTTATATATTTTACCAATAATTTGTATTTTTGGTCTTTTATTAAATTTATCTTGTATTTATGTATTTTTAAAAAGAAAAAAAATAAATAATAAAAAAACAATTAAACAAATAATTAATTTAAATAAAAGAAAATATTCTCCAACAATTTTTATAGAAGAAAATAAATTATTAAATAATAATAATAATAATACTTTAATATCTTCTAATACTAATATTAGTATTAATAGAAATGATTCTTTTATTTTACAAAAATTATTTAAACAAAAACGGTAAAATTAAATTAATTAATTTAAATAAAAATATTATTTTTAATTTAATTATTTATTTTAATTTAATTTTAGTAATGAAGGATCACATCCTCTTGTACCTGTTTTAATTGTTTTATGTTGTTGTGATTCTGTTAGTTTATTTTAATTTTTAATTTATTTATTTTATATTTTAAAGTTACAATTAATATTTTCAATTCTTGTTTTATATTTACCTGCATTACATGATCATCTTGAAATGGACCCTTTAGGACTAATAGCACAATTAGCTTATTTATTTACAGGTGGATTAGCAGGGGGATTATTATCTGCTAATTGTGCTTCTATTTGGACAATGTATTCTTTTAAATTAATTTAATTAAATAATTTAAAATAAAAGATGTTTTATATCATTTCAACGTCATAAAGCAATTTTAAATCCATTAACAAATATTTCTTCTTCTAAAACAACTAAAAATTTACATTTAATTTTAATTCCTTTATGTGCTTTAATTTTTAATATTCCAGTTTGGTTTGAATTTAAATGGGGAATTAATATTATTAAATTAAATAATGAACAACAAAAAAGAATTATTATTTGGTTTATTTTAATTAAATAAAAATAAAAATATTTTTTTAAAGGCATGAACGATCAGATTTAGCAAAAAATGAACAATATAATTTTTTGGTAAAATTAAATAAATATTTTAAAATTAAAATTAATTATTTAGATGCATAAAGTTTTATATCCAATGTGTGTTTATTTGGTTAGAATATTTTAATTAATTTATTTTTAATTAATTAATTAATTTATTTATATTTAAATTAATTTATTTATTTAAATTAATTATTTAGATTCCTTTAATATTAATTTCTGTTTTAAATATTCGAATACTTTCTTCTATTCGTTGTGCTTCTCGTCGTTTAATATCTGTTGGACAAATAAAAAGAATGGAAAGAGAAAAACGTTCTGTTAGATTATTAATTGCTGTTGTTTTATTATTCTTTTTATGTCATACTGGTTAATTAATTAATTAATTAATTAATTAATTAATTTATTTATTTATTTTTAAAAAAAGATTAGTTATCTCTTATTATAATGAGATTCATTGTAGTATTAATAATTAAATAATTAATTTATAGGTGGTTTAATTATACGTTTTGTTGATTTACGACATTATGGAAATGAACCTGTAATTTAATTAATTAAATTAAATTAATTTAATTATTTATTTTTTTAGTGTTTTATATTTGCAAAAGATTTGGTTAATTTTTTATTTAATATAAATTCATTTGCTAATCCAATGCTTTATTTCTTTTTTACAAAACAATTTAAAGATTTAAGAATAACATATAAATCAATTACTGGAACTACAAATAGTAAAAATAATTAAATTAATTAAATTAATATTGTAAATTAATATTTATTTTTATATATAATATTTAAATTAAATAAATATAAAAATAGTTTTAATTGTTTTCTGGTTAAAATATAATAAATTTAATTTTATTTAATTTATTCTTTAATAAAGGTTACCAAAATATAATTATAATAAATATATTTATTTATTAAAAAAACAAAAAATAAGAATAATAATATTAATTATTAAATAATTATTTATAATTAATTTATTAGAATTATTAGTAATATCATCATGATTATTACATTCATCTGTGTCACAACTACAAACTTTAACTAATTCTCTATAAAAATAAAAGAGAAATTAAATTTAATTAAAATAAATAAATAAACCTATTAGAATTATCTTCTCCTTCTTCTAATAAAGGCCATATTTTACCAATAGGTAATTCAATACAATCTTTTACTCTATGTAAATATTCAATTTCAGCAGGAATACCAATATTATTATTATTTTCTAATTTATTTATAGCTAATTCAAAAATATCAGAAGCACATCCTCTCACAAAAGAAAAAGGTCTTCGTTCATTTTGAACACCTTTTTATTTAATTTAATTAATTAAAATAAATAAATAAATAAAAAACCTCCAAAAAATTGTGGTTCTAAAATAGAAATACAAGCTGTATCACAAGAAACTAATGCTGATGGACTTAAAGAATTTAAATCTAATTGAGTATCACATAAACGATTAAATAATAATGGACGACCAAAAAGTGCTGAATTTTTAGAATTTTGAAAGATTTTTTCATATTCCTTTTTTTGAAATAAAAATAATAATATTATTTTAAATAATTATTTTTACCTCAGAAGCACATGAAAAACAACTAAAATTAATTTAAAATTAATTTATAATTATAAGAACACCCATTAGAGGGTATTATTTATTTTTGTAATTAATTTTATTCAAAATAAATAATTATTTTTTATAATAATTAAATTTAAATAAAAAAGAAAATAATTTTTAAATTAATTTTAAAAAAATATATATATATTTACCTAATAAATGGATATTCTGGTAATGATGGACTAATTGAAGGTTTAAAATATAAAAATAACAATAAAAATATTTTTAATTTAATTATTTTAATAAAATAACATTTGTTCATCAGTCATAACTTTAAAAAATAATAATAATTATTATTATATTTAAATAAAATAATAATATTTATTTTATTTTTAAAAAAAAGCACCTGTCTAATAAAAAGGTAAAAAATAAATATAATTATTTTATTAAATAATAAAATATTTATTAAATTGGAATTAATAAAAATGAGAAATTAATTAATTTAGTTTTGAGTAATTTTAAAAGGTTATTTTTAAATATAAAAAAGAGAAAGGACTTAAAAATTACTAAAATTAAATTTTAGAAAATAAATTTAAATAAAAATTAGATAAATAACTAAATTTATTTAATTTATATATTTAAAAACAATTAATTGTCTACAATTTCCAATTATTAAAAAATTAATTAATTAATATAAATAAATAAATGTCGCGCAAATTTAAAATAAAAAAAAATAAATCTGAAAAAATGTTAATAAATATTTAAAAATAAATATAAAAAAAGGAGAGGGTGAGAAATAAATAAAAAAGTATTTTTAAGTATTTATTTGTTCAAGTAATTGGGAAAATATATTAAAGTAAAGTAGAAAAAAGGGAAAAGCCCGGGGGTGACAAATATATAATATATACTTATAAAGACAAAAGTGGAGACAAGTAAAAGTAGTAAAGTTGTTATGTTTATTTATTGGTTAAAAATAAGTTTATTATTTAGAATATTCCCTCTAAGTTGTTAATAAAAAAAAGAAATTCAATCTGTGGGAATAAAAATGGGGTAAATATATTTATTTATTTATATATTGCCAATTAGTAGTTAAAGAAGTATTTTTTAAATTTAATTAAAAATAAAATTTATATTTTTTAAGAATTTTATTAAAAGAAAGAAAATAATAAAATAAAATATTTATCTATTTAAGTTGGAAAAAAATTAATTTTTCCCCAGTAATGAATATTTTATTTTTTAATAATTATTAAATAATAATATTTAATGTTTATTTAAATTTATTTAAATCTCTTATTCCTTTCTTTTTAAAGAAATAAAATAAAACATCTCCCCATTTTCTTCTTAATCCTTTTAAAAGTAAAAACTTTCTTTCCTAATTTTTAAAAAAAAAAAGAAAATGATAAAAAGAAGATAAAACAAGAAGCTAGAAAATTCAACAAAAAGAATATGAGAGGAAGGAAATAAAAATAAAATAAATAAAGTCGTTAAGTCTGTCAAATTTGGCAGAAATTTATTAATGCCTGACTGATTTATTTTTTAAAAATAAATTGGTGTCCTTTGTCTAAAATTTATTTTTATTTAAAAAAAAAAAAAGAAATAAAAAAGAAAAAAAATCCGATCAGTTAATTATTTAATAAAAAATATATAGGTAATATTTATTCTTATTTTTAAACATACAAATGTTTATTTTAAATATTTTTTTATTTAACACATTTTTGGAATTTTTGTTAGATTTATTACTTTAAAAAAATTTTTTTGACCAATCTTCTATTTAAATAATATTTTAAAAAAACTAAAACAAAATATATATATTTAAAATAAATTAATAAATAATTTATTTAATCTTTTAATCTTTCTTGCATTAAAATAATAAAAATAAAAGCTTCAAAACAACCAATTAAAAGACCTTTTAAAAATTAAAAAAATATTAATTAAAATTTAAATTAAATAACCAGCAATTACATCAGAAATAAAATGTTCTCCACTTAAAACACGTGAAAATGCCAAAATTAATGGAAAAAGAATAATAACAAAATTAAAATAATTTAACTAAAATAATATTTAAAATTAAAAAATATTTAAATAATAAACCTTAATAATAATAATAAAACAAATACTAATCATTGTAGCTCTAGATACATGTCCAGAAGGAAAAGAATAATTATCAATAATTGGTGCACCAAGAAATATCTTTTTTTAAATTAATTAAAATAAATATATTTTTAATTTTAATTAATAAAATAACCTTTCTTTTATTAGGTCTATCTCTTCTAAATAATATTTTTAATAAACCAATTAAAGCTAAATCAAAGAATAATCCAATAATTATTAAATTTAAAAAATTAATTTTTGAAGTTGGCCAATTGTTTAAATGAGCATAAATAATTGAAATAAACATTCCTTTTAAATAAAATAAATTATTATATTTATTTTTTAAATTATTATTTTACCAAAAATCCAAGGAATTCCATGCATTATAAATTCCAAAAGAAAACAAATTTTTTTAATTTTTAATTTTGTACAAATTCCATTTGATCCAATTTTTGCCAAATATTCACTTATATTTTGATCAAATTTTAAAAGATTTTTAATAATAACATCCATCAATTTCAAAAAAAATAAGCAGAAATTAATTTAAAAAAATAAAAAGGAAAATTCAAATATATAAATAAAAGGTAAATAACCAGTTGATGTCCTACCTGTCCGCAAAGAGAATTCGCTCTTTTCTTTTCTTCTCCTGCATTTTTGGCGTTAGGAGAAATGCACGCTTATTCTTCCTCTTCACTGTAATATGCCTTATGGCACTTGGAAATAAAGGAGTAAAATAATTAAAATTAATTAATAATAAAGCGAAAATATATTTATTTTAAAAGTGACCAAACATTAATAATCAAAGATCATAAATTTGGGATAACATTTTCAAATATATTTCTAGATCAGGTGGATATCAATCTTTTATTGGATTATAATTAAGAGATAAAAACCAGTAAAAGGACAAATATTTAGGTAATTATGTAATATGTCTCATCTTCGGACAATTCTGAATCTTAAATATATTTTCGCTTTATTATTAATTAATTTTAATTATTTTACTCCTTTATTTCCAAGTGCCAACCAGTGATGTCCCGGTTCCAAATTTTTGTTCGGTTCCGCGGTTCCGGTTCCGGAGTGGTTCCAATTTTTGACGGTTCCACGGTTCCGGTTCCGGAGCGGTTCCAAAATTTAACGGTTCCTCGGTTCCGGTTCCAAAAAAAATCAGCGGTTCCGGAAGCGGTTCCAGAAAATTTTTTTTAAATATGATAAAATAGCATAAAATAAAATTTTTTTATTCAAAAATAATATATTGTCGAAAATTGTTCATTCTTTTAATTCAAATTAAGATGGATCATCAATTTCCGTGAAAGTAATTTTTATTGAGTCCGATTATTAAGGCCTCGAGTCATTATCAGTGGTTGGAAATTCCAATTTTGCTCGTACTCGTACCTCGTACTTTTCTTATATTTTTTCTTGCGTTTTGGGTAAATTTTCATAAATTTAGTTTTTTCATAGCGCCGCAGGCGAAAATTTTGAATCATTATTGCACTTTAGTTGCCAAAAATTCATCATTTTCAGCGCCGCAGTCAAAAATTTTTAAAATTTTTAAACATCTGCTGCCAAAAATTACACCTTTTTAGTGCCGTAAACGAAAATTTCTGATTTAATTTTTCTTCTAAAATTTTTAAAAAATAAGTGACTCTAGCAGCAATTAATAACTCCAAATTCCTTTCACTTATTAAAGGATTCGAACCTCAACCAATTTACTAAAACAGACTAACGCACTAACCACTAAACCATAGATGCATACTTGGAAAAAATAAGTAAATTACATATATATAAACATTCCTTTTCTTTTCTCGCTTGTAAAAATAAACTGGGGGAAGAGGAATGGAGTGAACATTTTATTTCCACATGGAAAAGGAAGAAATTTGGCGAAAATTTAAACCTTAAGTACGAGAGTACGAGCTCGTACTCCTCGTGTACCTCGTATTTTAGTCATTTTTTCCCTCTCGTACCAAAGTACGAGTACGAAATTTGGTACGATTTTCCAACCACTGGCCATTGGCAAATTAACTTGAATATCTCTTTAGGATCAATTATTCATGAAAATCGATCAATTTATTACTTTCGTTTCAAAAAATAATTATATAAATATTAAAAATGGACGGTTCCAAAACCGGTTCCGAACCGGTTCTACGAATTTTACGGTTCCACGGTTCCGGAGTGGTTCCAATTTTTGACGGTTCCACGGTTCCGGTTCCGGAACCGGAACCGTGGGAACCGGTGCCGGTTCCCGGAACCGGGACATCACTGGTGCCAACAGGCATATTACAGTGAAGAGGAAGAATAAGCGTGCCCTTCTCCTAACGCCAAAAATGCAAGAGAAGGTAAGAAAAGAGCGAATTCTCTTTGCGGACAGGTAGGACATCAACTGGTTATTTACCTAAATAAAAAATAATAAAAAAACATTATTTTTATGAAAACTTTAAAATAATAATAAATTAAATTTAAAAATAAATTAAAAAATAAATTTATTAAACAGCCATTTTCATTTTTATTGGACCATATGGATTATATTCTTCAATAATAATACTTTCTGCTGTAAAATCTTCAATTTTTAAAATTTCTTTTCCATCCGGTAATTCAAATCTAAAAAAATTATTTATTTATTTTTAATTAATCAATATAAAATTACCTAATTTTAGGAAAGGGTCTTGGCTTTCTTTTTAACTAAAAATTATTTTAATTTTTAAAAAAATATTTAAACAAAACTTGAATTTTTAAAGGTTCAATATGTGTAGAATAAATATGTGCATCTCCAAGTGTATGAATAAATTCACCAGCTTTAAGTCCTGTTATATGAGCAATCATATGAGTAAGTAATGAATAACTAGCAATATTAAAAGGAACACCAAGACCCTAAAAAAATAATTAAAAAATCAACTAATCTCTTACCATATCTCCACTACGTTGGTAAAGTTGACAAGAGAGCTCACCATTATTTACATAAAATTGGCAAAGTAAATGGCAAGGCTAAAAAGGTGGAAAAAGATTATGAAATAAATAAAAAAATTAAATTAATTAAAATACCGGTAAGGCCATTTGTGGTAAATCTAAAAATATTTTTTAAAAATTATTTAATTTAAAAAACCTTTAACATTCCAAGAGCACATAATTATTCTTCTGCTATCTGGCTCTTCTTTAATTTGACGAATAATTTGAGATAATTGATCAACACCATCATTTTTATAATCAAAATTCATTCCTTTATATTCTGCACCAAAATGCCTCCACTAAAAATATTTTTTAATTATTTAAATTAAAAAAACCTGAAAACCATATATCGGCCCAAGATCTCCTTCTGGTCTGTCAAAATGTCCAATTGAATCAAGAAATTGTCTAGAACCATTTGCCTCCCAAATTTTAACTCCACGGTCAGAAAGTGTTTTAGAATTAGTTTCTCCTCGAATAAACCAAAGTAATTCCTTTAAAAAGAAATTTTTTTAAATATTTCTACTAAAATAAAAAATTATTTTAAATTAAATACCTCAACAATTCCTTTCCAGAAAACACGTTTGGTAGTAAGTAGAGGAATTACACCTAATTTAATATAAATTTAAAAATAAATTTATCAAATATATACAATTACGAAGACTGTACCGTGCCTGCATACCAAAAATTGATATTGTGCCTTAATTAAATATTCATATAATTTTCCATTAAAAATTAAAACCTGTGCCAGTCCTATCAGTCTTCGAAGTTCCATTATTCATAATTTCTCGTATTTGATTTAAATATTTCATTTCATCAATATTCACATCTTCTTCGTTATTTTCAATACTCAAATTATTTTGGCATTCAATATTCTCTTCATTATCAACATTTTTTTTATTAATTTTAAGTTGATTATTTTCCATGAAATATTTAATTAAAAACAAAAAAATCAGTCGTTGAAAAGATTATGTTTAAGCACTAATGTTTGGTTTAAAAGAATCTAGTATGTGAATAACATTAAAATAAATTTTAATAAAAATTTAAAGAATATTACAAATTAATTTCCATAAAAAGAGTTCAAAAAATTTTAATAATCATTATTTAAATAAATACAATTAATTTTTGATAAACAAAAAATTAATTTTCAAAGCAAATAACAAAAAAATATTTTTAAAATTATCCAGAATATCCAAAAACTCGTAATGAAGGCTGTTGATCTCTATCACGGTCTAATCCTCCATCTGATATACTTGTTGCATAAGCAAGCAAATAAAGACGTGGATGCCAACAAACGTCAAAACACTCTGTCGAAAGAGGTATTTCTGCAACTCTGGAAAATTAACAATAAATTTAGTCATAATTTTAAATATTTTTGATAAAAATTTCGAGAATGGAAACTTTTTAGAAAAAGGAAATATAATCTTAAATATCAAAACAATTGGACAAGCGCAATTAGATTTTCTCAATTTCTAACAAACTTTAATTTAAAAAAATACTTTTCGCCCGTTAAAAGCCATGAAATATCAATAACACGATCCTCACTCCCAGAAGCTACCAAATTGCTGCAATGGCTGAAATATTGCAATAAAATTGAATTTTTTAAAAAGTAAATGACCTGAATGAAACACTACGTACAGGATAATCAAGTCTGAAATTATAAACAAATTTAATGTAAACAATTTTTTAAATAACCTTGTAAGTGTTTTTATACAAATAAGGTCATTTAATTCCCAAATAGAGCAGGAAGCATCAGAAGCACCAATAACAAGAAATCTTTCATTTGGTGAGATATCCATACTTAAACAAGTAGAAAGTGGTGGATGTGCCTGTACGGTTCGAACATGTTTAAGTGTTGGTAAACTGATAGAAATTAAATAAATTTTTAGAAAAATATTAACAAATTAAATTACCTGAGAATTTCTGATTTTCCTTGATCAGTAGCAACAAAAATGAATTGACCATGGCAGAGGAATTCATTAATTTCATCCTTAAATGAGAATTGCACTAAAATTTTCATTGCTCTCGCATCAATAAGTCCCAAATTATCTGTCTTATCTCCATAAGCAATATAATTTACATAATGAGACCAAGTTAAAAATAAATTTGATCCTGTTGTAGGCAATTTTGTATGACTGTCTGGAACACGTAAATCCCAAAGTCGGACAGTTTTATCACTAGAACATGAGGCCATAAGCTTTAAAAATTATTATTAGTTTAATCTTATCAATATGTACCAACCATGTCATTATGCTTTGAGAATTCTATGGCCCCCACAATATCTTCATGACCATAGCCAACAAAAATTTGCTTCTAATTTATAACATTACTTTTTTAATAGTATTTAAAAATAAGAACAATAATTTTAATAAAAATTTATGACTAACCAAACGACAAGAGTGTGGGTCAAGATTACCAACAGAAACAACTTTATTGTCTGCTCCACTTGCAAGTGATGTACCGCTCATATTCCACGAAAATGTTCTAACACCCGAAACCTTAAGTAGATTTAATGGTTATGTAAATACAGTGGCGGACAAAAGTAATGCAACACCATTGTCGTAATTCATTTTTTTATCATAATCCTTTTTTGTATAACCAAAAAAAATATTTTTTTGATTAATTTTGTAGCATTTTTTGTACTCTTTAATATGAAAAATAAAATTAGTTTATATCTCTTCAAATTTCTGAGATATTGGAATTTGAACCAAAGTACCTCTGATTTTTAGTGGGCAAAAGTAATGCAACACTTTTTATGCAACAAAATAAAACAACAATAACTTAATATTTGGTGAATCTACCATTTGCACGAATAATAGCGAGGATCCTACGAGGCATAGAGTCAACAAGTTTAATAAGAATATCAATTGGGATAGAATTCCAAGCAGATAAAACAGCCTCCCAAAGGTCATTACCATTTCGGAACCGGTTCCCCCGTAATTTTCGTTTAACAATTCCCCATAAATGCTCAATTGGGTTGATATCAGGTGAATACGCAGGAGTAATCATCAAATCAATTCTATTTTGCATCCAAAAACTGAATGTAATCCGTCCTGTTGTTCTACAAATCCCCCCACGTAAGAGTTTGCTTGTGTGCTTACTATCGTTATCTTGCATAAATTTCCATCCGGGCGGCATTTTTTCTTGTGCATGTGGCTACATATGGTTGACAAGAATGTCACGATACATTGGAGCATCCATGTTGCCATGAATTCGCACAAGAGGACCAATCCCATCGCGCGAAAAGCACCCTACGCAAAAGCAAATTTTATCCAAAGTACTATCTAAGTCTTACCCCATGCCATTAACCCTCCACCACCGAATTTCATTGTTTGTTTGACATATTTAGGGGAGTATCGCTTGTTTTGTGGTCGTCGAATGTACGTTCCACCATCGGGATGGTTGAAATTAAAGCGTGTTTCGTCACTCCAGAGGACCTTTCCCCACTGTTCTATAGTCCAGTATTGATGTTGAAGTGCGAACTGAAGACGTGCGACTCGATGACGTTCTTGCATTAAAGGCTTTTTGGCAGGTCTTCTTGCAAGCAAATGGTAACGATTGAGAATTCGACTGGCGGTTCTACGACTAATTGTGACCCTGAATTGCTCTTGAGCTTGTTTTGACACATCAGCTGAAGACAATGTTGGATTAACCCGCACTTGTCTGACCAAGAGACGGTCTTGTGCATCACTTGTTTTTTTGGGGCGACCAGTCTTAGAAAGCCCATGAACATTCCCTTGGTTTCGGTTTTTGCTACAAATTCGAGATACCGTACTAAAATTTACCTAAAATTGTCAAAATCTTTAACCGAAAAAAAGTAGGCTATATACATTGAAATTTGCCGCGATTTCTCTACAGCTTTTCCCAGATAGTTTTTCCCGTACAATTTGTTCCTTAATTGGTGTTGGGGTATAATTTTTAGAATTATTTCTCTTCATCTAAAAAGTGTTGCATTACTTTTGCCCACTAAAAATCAGAGGTACTCTGGTTCTAATACCAATATTTCAAAAAATTGAAAAGATATTAACTAATTTTATTTTTCATATTAAAGAGTATAAAAAATGCTACAAAACAGAAAAAAACAAATTTAATTACACTAATACGAGGGAGGATTATGATAAAAAAATGAATTACGACAATGGTGTTGCATTACTTTTGTCCGCCACTGTATGTAAACAGTTAACAAACATTTGGCATATCATAAGATTTTGAACGATCTTTACGTTTAAAAAAGTCTTTTGCCCCATTTGAACTTCTGAAATAATCATCAGGAAGTATTTCACGGCTAGACGAAATTTCTTTGGTAGAACTCATCTAAAATTAAGAAAAATATTTTTAATATTTAAGAATTCTCGTGTCTAATGTAACTTTTAAAAGCCAAAATTAATAGAATTATATGTATGTATAATTATAGGGCACAATTTCATAAAATCTGAAAAATTTGACCGAAGGTTTCTTTTCTTCAAGTTTTCTTCTTCATTTAATAACTCTATCTGAATGCGCTCAATTGTACTAAAATTTAAAGAAAATAAAAATTACTTCAAATCTTTTAATATTACTTCCTCAACCACAGAAAGAATTAAAAAAAGCCCGGTAATAAGACACTATCCCAAAATAATAAACTTACGTTCGAGCCTTATCTCCTTTCATTTTCTTTTCTACTTCCAGAACGTCCGCGAACTAAAAATTTTTAAAGTCATTTATTTTATAAATTTACTCTTTTGATCAGTTCTTGGCTCTGTATCACCATACCCTTCGTAATCGCCCATTGTTTCTCCATTGAATGTTCCATAGCCGTGTCATTTTTAGAAATAGACGATTGAGAGTTGCAAGGAAGAGAACCAGCAGCTCCTCGTTCAGAATTTAAGCCAGCATGAAGCTAAATAAAAATAAATAAATAAAAAAACCATTGTAAGAAAAATTGGCACTACTAAAGACGAGCTGGCCCTTTTTTGCGGATTTTTTCTGCGGACTTTCTATTATAAAATTTAGTAGTATATACATATTATTTGATTTTTGCCTTAAGGCAAATAAAGGAGTTAATAGACTAACAAAAAGGTGTAAATTTCTTACCCAGTCATTTACATGTTTGTTAATCGATTATTTAGAAAAATGATTCAAACGCTTAAAAATTTTACTTTGTTACAATTTACAACAAAATCAGCTTACAAAAAGAAGGGCTTCAACAATGGTTGGTAGTAAATTAGAAATATCACCAAAGAGCACAGTTGGACCTATTGGGTGTGTTTTATTACTTCTCCATTTTTGGGCCCATGGCTGGTTGGTCTTCGAGCAAACTTGGACCTATTCGGTGAAAATTACTCTAATGTGTAGAAGGTATTTTGGTCTGATTGTGTTTTGCCTTTACACGAACAATAAAATATTTAGAATAAATTTCAACGAATAGGTCCAAGTTTGCTCCAAAGACCAACTAGCAATGGGCCCAAAAATGGAGAAGTAATAAAACACCCCCAATAGGTCCAAATGTGCTTTTGGTGATATTTCTAATGTATTTTAAAATGTTTGGAATCATGTTTCAATTTTTACCCATGCCAACGATTTGTTAGTCCAGGTACACTCTTATTGCCTTGGGAAAAAATCAATCAAAAAAACAGACAAATAATATAAAATTTGTCCGCAGAAAAAATCCGTAAAAAAGGGCCAGCTCGTCTTTAGTAGTGCCGAAAAATTTCCCCAATTTTGTCCAAATCCATCTTGTTTCCAAGGTAGCAATTTTTAAAGAATACTTCTCCTGATACTGAGCCAGCCATGAACGCTTGAATGCGTTGGTAGAGTTCCTGTCTGTCCGCACACCCATCATTATTTCGGAAGTCAAATTTCGTTCTCCTTCATTCATTTTTTCGATATCAATCTTTATAAATAAAGTACTAAATTAATTAGAGTTTAAAATAAACCGATTCTACAACGAAGTTATTTAAGTGAGCTATTCGCAATGAGCGCTCTCATGCAGAGCTACCATACGAAAATTTCCAGGCGAAACTATCTTGGAAGGGTTTACGTTGAATTTGCATCTTGCAGACATATTATTGTCCATTTCAGCAATAAAAGTTGCAGTTCTGCCTTCTATTTTGTAGTCGAGATTAAAACTTCCAAGGTTTCTTAAAAAAATTATTTATTAAAATGTTTTTTTATTAAAAAAAATTTACGTGTCTGACGAATTAAAAGAACTATGAGCAGAAACACTTAAAAAACAATATTAATAACTTAAGATACAACAAATATAAAGTAAAAATTAAAAAAAACATACAGAATCCAGTTTAGACGACACATTTTTTGACGCAGGATCATGAACAAAAGTATCGCTACAATCACTTAAAAAAATTAATTTCTAAAAAATTAAAAAAAAATTAACGATGAACAGGATTTTTTTATTGTCTCCACCTGGACGTCGAATTGCCATAACAAGTGTTGGATTTGATAATATCTCCAGCCTTTAAATTATAAAATTAAAGAAAAATAGAAAAATGCAGAGTTTGCATGGAGTTCCAAATCCTACCAAGTTCATATTAAAAAAATCTAAATAAAATTTAAAGCAAACCAAAACGTTTTTCTTTAAAATATTGCAGCATCTTCCTTTCCAGGCTCAATAAGTTTCAAATTTGTAGCCGCCAAATATTCGAAAGGTGGAATTGCTGCTCCAATGGTCAAGCGAGTGGGAAAATTAGCATAAAGAATGGCCCCAACAACGGCTAAATAGCACCTGAGCCAAATACAGAAAAAATTTTGATTATAAAATTAACTAAAAAGAAATTGAAAAGGTGACAAAATCACAATGAGGTAAAACAGATAATAAAAGTAAAAAAACTTGTTAAATGAAAATTAAAAGAATACCAAAAAACCTTTATCTAAATCCATTGAGATAATTTTTATTTTCCTCGTTGACTTAGTATTTGCGCCATATTTTAAAAAACTGAAAAAAAAAACAAATATAAAAGTTAACAAAAATAAAATTAGTTAAAAAAAACAAAAATCAATCCAATTATTCCAAAAAATTGCGAGCACAAATGCTCCGATCACTTCATTTCGTTCATCCGGGAATAGTTAAAATGAAATCCCTGGCTAAAGAGCATGTCTACTGGCCAAAAATAAATTCAGACATTGAAAGACTTGTTCGGGAATGTCAAAACTGCCAAGAAGCAGCAAAATCACCCGTTAAGACTCAACTATCACCTTGGAAAATTACTGATGAAGTATTTCAACGCGTGCATATGGATTTCGCAGGCCCATGTTCTGATGGATACACTTATTTACTACTAGTGGACTCCTATTCTAAGTGGCCAGAAGTTTTTAGAATGGCAAACATTTCAGCGAAAGCCACGGTTGATACTCTTCGTTCATTTATTCACCGATTAGGTATCCCAAAAGAACTAGTTTCTGATAACGGCACACAATTTCGATCAGCAGAACTTTCAAAATTTTGTAAAGAATACGGGATAAAGCAGACATTCACGCCACCCTTCCATCCACAATCCAACGGACAGGTAGAAAGGTTTGTCGATACCTTTAAGAGGGGCATGAAAAAGGCGAAAGATGATAAATTTTGGTGTGAGAAAATGCTGTTAGCATATCGATCTACACCTCATACTGCTTTAACTGGATGCTCTCCTGATCAACTTTTTCTGGGAAGACGCCTAAGAATAAAAATTTCACTCATTCATCCAGAGGGATTGAAAATGAAAAATAAGAAATTTTCCTTATCTGAGAGAAAGAATTACACTCAGAAAATGGAAAAACAATTCGATGAAAAACATGGATCAAAGTCCATAGAATTTACTAAAGGAGAAGCCATCTATGCGCTCAATTATAGATTCGGAAAAACGCATTGGCTTCCTGGGGAAATTATTTCAAGGGTAAATAATTCACCGACTTATCGGGTCTCAATTCCGTCGATAGGAAGAAATGTTCATCGCCATGCAAATCAACTTCGAAAAAGATTTCTGATGGTTGAACAAGACGTTTCGACTCGTGAAGAGGAACAAGCTCAACGCCATAGAAAAACTCCCACCACTGCGCTGGAAGTTTCACCTCAAGTTGAAAGAAATAATTCTGAGACTAGGCGTCAGATTGTACAAGAACAAAACGTTCCACAAACTCCGAGACGTTACCCAGCGAGAGAACGAAAACAAATCCGCCATTTCGTCATGGACCCGAATAAAAAGAAATATGGACAGGAAGGCCGAAATTCTTAAAGAGGGAGATGTTAGAGATATTGAATTGACCCTTTTGTCTTTAGGCCTATTTGTTATTTGTTATTTCGTGGCCCATTCATTCCTTATAAATATAAGTGGAGACACCTTACAATTCGATTCCTTTGCTCATTTCTTTTTTTATTATTGCAATTCTAAAGACCAAATATTAATTATATTTTATTTAATAAATCTTTTATTAAAACTTTATTTGATTCGTAAACGTGTTGTAACGAATACACAACAGAAATAAACATAGATAAATATATTTAAAAAAAATTATTCTTTATTAGGAATGATTATTTTCAGAAAATAGGATTAAAGAAGAAACAGAAGTGAGATAAGAAAAAAGAAATAAACATAGATAAATATATTTAAAAAAAATTATTCTTTATTAGGAATGATTATTTTGGAAAATAGGATTAAAGAAGAAACAGAAGTGAGATAAGAAAAAAGAAATAAACATAGATAAATATATTTAAAAAAAATTATTCTTTATTAGGAATGATTATTTTCAGAAAATAGGATTAAAGAAGAAACAGAAGTGAGATAAGAAAAAAGAAATAAACATAGATAAATATATTTAAAAAAAATTATTCTTTATTAGGAATGATTATTTTCAGAAAATAGGATTAAAGAAGAAACAGAAGTGAGATAAGAAAAAAGAAATAAACATAGATAAATATATTTAAAAAAAATTATTCTTTATTAGGAATGATTATTTTCAGAAAATAGGATTAAAGAAGAAACAGAAGTGAGATAAGAAAAAAGAAATAAACATAGATAAATATATTTAAAAAAAATTATTCTTTATTAGGAATGATTATTTTCAGAAAATAGGATTAAAGAAGAAACAGAAGTGAGATAAGAAAAAAGAAATAAACATAGATAAATATATTTAAAAAAAATTATTCTTTATTAGGAATGATTATTTTCAGAAAATAGGATTAAAGAAGAAACAGAAGTGAGATAAGAAAAAAGAAATAAACATAGATAAATATATTTAAAAAAAATTATTCTTTATTAGGAATGATTATTTTGAGAAAATAGGATTAAAGAAGAAACAGAAGTGAGATAAGAAAAAAGAAATAAACATAGATAAATATATTTAAAAAAAATTATTCTTTATTAGGAATGATTATTTTGAGAAAATAGGATTAAAGAAGAAACAGAAGTGAGATAAGAAAAAAGAAATAAACATAGATAAATATATTTAAAAAAAATTATTCTTTATTAGGAATGATTATTTTCAGAAAATAGGATTAAAGAAGAAACAGAAGTGAGATAAGAAAAAAGAAATAAACATAGATAAATATATTTAAAAAAAATTATTCTTTATTAGGAATGATTATTTTCAGAAAATAGGATTAAAGAAGAAACAGAAGTGAGATAAGAAAAAAGAAATAAACATAGATAAATATATTTAAAAAAAATTATTCTTTATTAGGAATGATTATTTTGAGAAAATAGGATTAAAGAAGAAACAGAAGTGAGATAAGAAAAAAGAAATAAACATAGATAAATATATTTAAAAAAAATTATTCTTTATTAGGAATGATTATTTTCAGAAAATAGGATTAAAGAAGAAACAGAAGTGAGATAAGAAAAAAGAAATAAACATAGATAAATATATTTAAAAAAAATTATTCTTTATTAGGAATGATTATTTTCAGAAAATAGGATTAAAGAAGAAACAGAAGTGAGATAAGAAAAAAGAAATAAACATAGATAAATATATTTAAAAAAAATTATTCTTTATTAGGAATGATTATTTTCAGAAAATAGGATTAAAGAAGAAACAGAAGTGAGATAAGAAAAAAGAAATAAACATAGATAAATATATTTAAAAAAAATTATTCTTTATTAGGAATGATTATTTTGAGAAAATAGGATTAAAGAAGAAACAGAAGTGAGATAAGAAAAAAGAAATAAACATAGATAAATATATTAAAAAAAAATTATTCTTTATTAGGAATGATTATTTTCAGAAAATAGGATTAAAGAAGAAACAGAAGTGAGATAAGAAAAAAGAAATAAACATCATAATTACAATCAAAACCACCAAATAATTGAATAATTAAAGGGAATCTCCAGAAATTATCGAATGAATCAATAATCAATTTTTAATTCAATTTTGTTTTGTTATTTTATTTAATATTTTTGATTCATTCTATTCAGTTTAATATTTTTGTTTTTGTGATAAAAAATTGAATGTTTACTGTTTTTATTGTAAAATTATCCTAAATTTTGCAAAAACTTTCAATTATAAAAATATTTAGCCTTTGGCGCCTAATCGTCCCGCGCCTAATTGTCCCGCGCCTAATTGTCCCGCGCCTAATTGTCATTGCGCCTAATTGTCTTCGCGCCTAATCGGTGGCGCCTACGTGTCGGCGCCTAATTGTTCGGTAGTAGAACATGAAGGTACCCCATGTAAACTGACAGGAGTATTTGTAGACGTTGAAGGCTAAATATATGAAAACTTTCATAGAAAATTATTAAAAAAAAAACCTGAGTACTACAAAGCGGAGGAGCGTTAACAAAGATTAACCTATCTACCACAAGTGGCAATTTTTGTTCAATTAATTCTCGTAATTTATCAGCACAGCTTTGGGATAATAACTAATTTAAAAAATTTAATAATATAAATAAAAATAAAAACTTGGGTATCTATTCCTTGAAGGCGTAACTCACATATTGACTTGTTAAAATTAATAATTTCCACTAATAATTAACGAATAATAATTTTATCATCATCGAGGGAGTGATTGGCTATCTTCTCTAAGAAAATACATTTTATAAATATTAAAAAAAAAAAGATTTTAAAAACCTGCATATTCACAAATAAGACGAACTTCTTTTCCTTTTGAACTTCCATTATATAACCAGTCATAGGCTGAAGGAAGGAGTGACTGTGCAACTGAAAGGGCCTTTTCACAGGTATTCTCAATAAATGCTAAAAAAGGAAAAAATAAATAAAAAAAGAAAATGTAAAAATTAAAAAACCTATTCTCCCCTTCTCAGTTTGATTTCGTAAATTTTCTTCTTTTTCTGTTTTTTCTTCTTTTAACTTCCTATTAAACTCTGTTGTAAATGTCATCTAAAATATATAAAATGAAAAAAGGGCGTTCGCAATTACGAAATATCATAAATATTAACATAAGAGACAAAGAACGCATTAGAGACAGACGGGGAAATAGAGTACAGCCAAGTAGGCGCAAGATAAAAAATGGCTTCTTATATTAAAATGCGCTATATGTGGCGTGCGCCTAACTGGGCGTAGAGAACTTATTTTTTTTAAAATAATAAAACGCCAAATATATTAGAATTTTTTAATAAAAAACTCAATGCTGTTCAGTTTTTTTTAATACTGATTAAATAATCTAATTTTAATTTTAAAATAAAGAATAGATGTTTTTCTAATTTTTGATCAGTTAAAACCTTTTTTTAAACAAGTTTAACTTAAGATGAAACTCATTTTTCCATTTTTGACTCATATAAAAATAAAAAACTCAATGCTGTTCAGTTTTTTTTAATACTGATTAAATAATCTAATTTTAATTTTAAAATAAAGAATAGATGTTTTTCTAATTTTTGATCAGTTAAAACCTTTTTTTAAACAAGTTTAACTTAAGATGAAACTCATTTTTCCATTTTTGACTCATATAAAAATAAAAAACTCAATGCTGTTCAGTTTTTTTTAATACTGATTAAATAATCTAATTTTAATTTTAAAATAAAGAGTCCGCTTTTTACAAATTTTGCGAATGTTGCATGTTGATAGGCAAGGCGGCACGTGGTAATTTATTATTAATAAATAAATAATGTAATAAAATTTAGGAGATTACTTGGCTCAGTGGTCTTTGATGGGCGTCCAGCATTTGGAAGCTACGCTGATGCACTTTGGTGGGGAGTGGTTAGTTTGATAATTTTTAAAAAGAAAGTTGTTCACATGGTAAACCAATTATTAAGATTACGATGACAACAATTGGCTATGGAGATGTTGTACCACAAACTTGGATTGGGAGAATTGTAGCCTCCTGTTTTGCTATATTTGCAACCGGAAGTTTTGCACAATTTTTTGGATGAATAATTTTTTTTATTTTAGCCTCTAGAATTTGTTATCAACAAACAAAATAATGCTGTAAAATTTATGGAAAATTAAGTACTTGCATTTTGTCTTATACTCAAAACATGCTATATAGGTATAAATAAATTTTATATTTTTTATATTTCCACCAAAAAAAAAATATTCTATATTTTCAGGAAAATAACCTAATTAATATAAATTAATTTGTTTATAAAAAACAGACGGAATAAAATATCACGTTTTTTGTGTCTTTGTGTAATTTTGCGATTTTCTTATCGACAAAAATCCAAAATTTATATTATTTACTAAATAATTCTTTTATACTTATTATTGCGCCAGCGCACACACATCCCCCTTTAGTTATATTATATATTTTTCATCGCTCATCAAAATCACGTCAAGCATTTTTACAAAAAATGCAAGCATGGCAAATTTATTTACAGACAGAAAATGAAAAGAGTTTTTTAGAAAAAAGATTATTAGGTAGATTTTAGATATCCGTTAAAATAATAATAATAATTAATCCCGAAAAATCCCGAATCCCAAAAAATCCCAAAAATAAAAAAAAACCGGGATTCTGGGACCGGGATCCCGAAAAATCCCGACTGGGATCCCTCCCGTTCCGACCTCTAGTTTTTAGGCCTAATGGACATCCCTTTATTTGATACCCTTAATCAATATTGTTTTATAAATATGAATATTTATATTAAATGTTATCTTTGTTGGACAACACCATTCATAAGATGTTCGTATTGTGCTAAAAATCTTTGTTTTGGCCATTTTTTACAGAAACCGCACCGTTGTTAATTTAATGAATAAATATTGTTAAACCGTTTGGAGTAAATAAATTTAATTTAAAAAAAAATAAGGAAAGGAGAAGATAAGAAGGGAAAGGAGAAAAGAAGGGAAAGGAGAAGAAAAGAAGGGAAAGGAGAAGAAAAGAAGGGAAAGGAAAAGAAAATGAGGGGAGACTCAACCACTCCGAAAATTGCAAACTTTGAAGCCCTGTAACTTTTTAGTTTTGGGGTCGGAGCCAAAAAAGCCAAAAATTGGCAATAGGTTATCGACCCTGCTCTATACGATCGTGCAAAAAAAAAAAAAATCGAAATTCATACTTAAAGTTCGTGAGTGTCCCTTGTCAGCGTATGTGTAAACCTATTATAAGTTAAAAGAATCAAAAAACTAGAGCTTTGTCTAAAAAATTTAGGGACCATTAATCTTTACCTCAAATAAATCGCCTGCGACACAAAAGTGAAATTTTCGACAACAGAGGTTTAAAAATTTTTTTACTTTTTCGCCTGCGACACTTAAGGGAAATTTTTGCAAAAGGATGTAAAAAATTTTCACCAATGGCAATAAAAAAGATGAATTTTTGGTAACAGGAGCATAAAAAATCTAAAATTTTGCCTCCGGCGCTAAAACTACTCGAAATTATGAACATTTATCGTCCCGAAACTTGACACTTGAGCTCAACCCGCGACGATCTGGCCCACTCGACCTGTGGAAAAAAGAATCATAAAATAATCCACGATTTGCCAAACTAGTGACTAAATATTTGACAACTCCGACAAATGTTGAAAGTGAAGACATTTTTAGGCGTAGCAAGAGATGTATTTGATTATAGAAGGTCCAATCCTACACTAGAAATTGTTGAATATTTGATTTTTTTAAAAAAGTATTCCCAAAATTGAATTACTCCTATTCATAAAGATTTTTCAATCATTGTTTCTTTAAATGGAGGTTTAATCCTATACCAACTATGTTTTTCTTTATTTTGGTATATTTTTAAAAAATATGGAAAAAACTCAAAGCTGGTCCGGAATCCGGACAAATTCAGCCGGAGTCCGGATTTTAAAATCTCCGGAATTCCGGACCGGATTATACCCACCGGATCCGGTCTCGCTATACTCACAAAACTAAAATCCGGTCCGGAAATCCGGCAAAGTCGATTTTTCCGGTCACTAATATTTAGTATATAAATTTGTAAAATAAAAAATTAAATTATAAAATATTATTCAGAAACATTATTATTATTTAAAATTAAAGATATGTAATATTTGATTTTTCTTCTCTTGAATTCTTCTCTTTATATCTTTTTTCAATGTGTTTTTCATAAATCTAAAATTTTAAATAAATTTTTTATCAATTTTTTCCCATTTATTACCTCATTATTTTTTATATTCATTGTAGTAGATTTATTACTTAAAAAAGAAAGTGGAATATTTTGTTTATTTTGTAAATAATTATTTTCATTTTTTTGTTGTGAATTTAAAATAGTAAATGAAGATGAAGAAATAATATTTTTATTATTTTTTTGTAAAATTGAAACAGAAGAAAGTAAAGGTTTTTGTTGTTGTTTTTTTACTAAAAATATTTATTAAAAAATAATTAAATAAATATATTTACTTGTAAATGATTTATTTATTTTTAGAGGCCAATAACAACAAAATATAGCCTTTTTCCAATTTGTTATTAATGACATCTTTTTTTTATTTATTTATTTTAAATTTATTTTTTAATTAAAAAGTAAACCGTGCTTAATGTTTTTGGAGAGAAAATAAATAAACCAGCAGAAAGACCTTTTTTTTAAATTTTTTAAAAAATAATTAATTAGGTAATTTACCAATAGCCATTCCCATAGTTTGTCCAAATATATACTTTAAAAAAAATAAAATATTTTTTTAAATAAGTTTTAGTTTTTTATAACCAATTTTGGTTCTGGTGGTTCTGGTCTTAAACAATTACCAGAAAATGCACCTCCTCTTGTTTTACAATTAATTCTTAAAAATAAATATTTAATTAATTAATTAAAAATATTTAATATTAATTTACGTATTTGGTTGCCATTCATTAATAATAATTAAATAATGTAAATCACATAAAATATTTAAAAATATAAACATTAAATAAAATAAAATAAATATTCCCATTTTTAAAATAAATTTTTCAAGTTTAGAAATATCTGTTCCTTTATTTCTTTAAAATAATAATAATTAATTAATTTTAAATTATTTAAAAATATATAATATTTTTTACTTAAATTTATTCCTTTCTTTATATATTGATAAAAATCCAATCAAAAAAAGAAAAAAACCAATTAAATTAATTATTATACGAGGTAATATCCAAAACCAAAATAATGATAATTGATCAAAATTGCCTTTAAAAATATTATTTAAATTGTATTTCTTTTTATTATTTAAATTTATATTAATTATTTACTCTTTCAGAGTCAGGTAGGAAAAAATTAAAAATTACAAAATGTGAGTCGCTGATATTTTTAATTTTTCCAGAATTTTTAAAAAATAAAAAAATAAAAAAATTAATTTATAACCTAAAGAACAAATTCCAGTTAATTCTGAAGCATCTATTAAATTATTATTTAAAGCTATAATTGATAATAAAGTAGGAAATCCCCAAGCAAAAAAATGAAATAAAAAACTTCTTTTTTTAATTTCTTCTTCTACCCATTTTTTAGATGCTGATAAATACCTTTTTTTTTAATTAAAATAATTAAATTAAAAAAACAAACAAAGTAAATCCAAAAATTAACCACCAACAATTTGCAGCTAATGAACTAATTAATTAATTAATATTAAAATAAAATATTAATTTTAATTAAAATTACCAAAAATAATAAAATAAAAAATTAAAAAAACAAAAAATATTTTGATTAAATCCTTCAATAATTAAATAACGAATATTTGAATTTATTAAAGAAGTACAGGCAATCTAAATATTTATTTTTTAAATTAAAAAATTAAAAAACTTTTTCAAATCCAATTAATTGTCTTAATAAATGAGGTAAATTGATAAAAAATGAACATAATGCCAAAAAGCCAATTGACCTAAAATATTATTTTTTTTAAATATTTTCTCTTTTATTTTCACATTTTTTCCTTCAAATTATAAATAAATAAATTTATTTATTTTCTTTAAATTTTTATTGACAAAAAATTCTTATCGTTTTCTTTAAAAAAGAAAGCAATATTTTATAGTAATTTAATTAGATTTTTTTCATCGTTTATTTCTTTATATTTTTAAAAGGCTTTTATTACCTCTTTAAAAAAAATAAAAATAAAAATGTTTTAATTATTTAGTAATAAAAATAAATAAATTAATTAATTTTAATTTAAACTTTTCAGGAAAACAAAATCTTTGACGATCAATCCAAAAAGAGCAAATAGTAAAAAAATTAATTAATAAATTTAAAATTGACCAAAATAAAAACCAAAGACGAGCTTGTTCTTTTTTATCCTTTAATAATTATTTTAAAATATTTTTAATAATTTTACCTTTTTAAACATTGTAGTTTTTTCACATCTAAAAGCACATTTATTTGTTGAATTATTTGGATTTAAATCAATTAAATCTAAAGGACATTCTGGCAATTTTGGACTAAATAAAATATTTTTATTTTTTAAAAATAATATTATTATTTTTTAACATAGAAAGAAGACTTTTTTTTTCTTCAGATAAAATATTATTATTTGAAAATTCTGGTTTTATACAAATTGTTGGAGGAGATGGAAAACGAGAACAATTAAGTATTGAAGGCCTAAAAATAATTAATTATTAATTTTAAAAAATAAAATAAAAAAAACCAAGGAAAATCAAATTGATTAAATATTTTAATACAATCTTTGTAAATCTCTTCACAAACCTTTTTTTAAAAATTAAAATAATTTTTTAAAAATAAACATACAGATTTACAAGAAGTTATTGCTTGAGGAATTTGTTCAGGGCCTTTTTTAAAAATTAAATTTAAAAAATAATATTATTTATTTAATTTAATTAAAAACTAACACATTGGAATAAATACAGAACAAATAAATAATAAAATATTAGGAGAACAATTTGTACGAATTAATGGTTTAAAATGTTCTATTTGTGTTTTTATCTAAATTATTATTAATTTTATTAAAAATTAAAAAAATATAATATTTTTAACATTTGTTTGATCCATTTCAATAAAAGGATTTGGAAATATTGTTTTATTATAAGGAATATTTTGACATAAAGAAGAAGATATATTATTAATTAATTGACATTTATTAGATGATTCCTTTTTTAAAAATTAAATTATTTTTTAAAATAATAATAAAACTTTTATTTTTTCAAAAATTGAAGAAGTACGTTGAATATATTGTTGAGTAGTATTAATTAAATAAAAATAAATAAAATAATTAAAGAAATACATTTTTTATTGAAAAAATTATTTAATTATTATAAATCCTTTTAAAAATTAAAATAAAATTATTATTTTTTTAAAAATTGTTTTGGGAAAAAATTAATAAATTTCAAACTTTTCACTTTTTAAATAGGTCACACAGTTGGGGATTACACAAAATATTTTATTTTTTTTTTAAACTGGATTTTTTTTTAAATTAATTTTAAATTAAATTTAAAAATTGCCAAAATATTTTAATTATTTTTAAATTATTTTATAGTCAACAACACTAAAAAAATAAAGGAAAGAGAGAGAAAACAAAGTATGGGAAAATAAAAATAATATGCAAATTTATTATTAAAAATTAAATTTTTAATAATAAAAAAGTGTAAAAATAAATAAAATATAATTAATTAATTAAATAATAAATAAATATTTATTTATTATTTAAAGCTAAAATTGATTTTTTGGAAATGAAGGACATTTATTTATTTTTTAAATATTTATGTAAACAAAATAAAAATTATTAAAAAAAAATATTTTTATTTATTTAACGCCAAAAGAAATTAGGCGTGAAAAAAATAAAAAAAATATTTAAATAAAAATAAAAGCAAAACACATAAAATTTGAAAAATGGACAAAGAAAATAGTAAAATTCTAATAGCAATAGTGCATGAAAAAAGAAGAAGAAGAAGACACACATTTTTTGAGTTTATTTTTTATTTGTTGTTGGTCCTTTTCTTTTAAAAAGGATAAAAATAAATAAAAATAAATCTTTTTTAATTGTCCACATATATTTGTTAATTTTTTTTTTAAATTCCAAATGTTTTTAAAATTAAATAAATAAATAAATATATTTATTTATTTAACAAAAATGTGTTGTTAATTTAAATAGAAAAAAAATTTATTTATTTATTTGACTAAAAATTTGAAAAAGAAATTTCAAAGAAGAAAACTTTTAATTAAATTTATTTTAAAAATTAATTTTTCTTTAAAAATTGTTATTTTAAAATTATATTTTCAATTTTTTTTAAATAATAAAATTAAAAAAAAAGAATTATTCAGATGTCTGTCCTCCTCCTTGTTTAATATTTCCATCATTTTTTATATTTTTTGAAATCCATTCCATTCCATCCTTTTAAATTAATTAATTATTTTAAAATAATTTAAATACTTTAATTCCTTCTCCAGAAAGTGCAGAACATGCTTGAATTTGCCAAGATCTGTCTCTTATTTTTACCAACTAAAAAATAAATAAATAAATTTTACTTTTATTTATTTACTTGTAATCCCCCAGCAATTTCACTAGCTTTAGCAGAAGTTAATAAATCCTTAAAAAAATTAAAATTAATTATATTTATATTTACCTGTTTATTTGCAAAAACAAGCATCTAAAAAATAAAATATATTTATTTTAAAAATATTTTACCGGCACATTTTTAAGCTTTTCCTCTTCTAATAATTCAGATAATTCCTAAAATATTAAATAAATTATTTAATAAATTAATTTTTTAAAAAAACCATTGCTGTTTCATCAAATCTTTTACGATCACTACTATCAATTACATAAATTAATACCTAAATAAATATATTTTAAATAAATAATAATAATAATTTACATCTGTATTATCAAAATAATTTTTCCAATAAGGCCTAATTTTTCTTTGACCACCAATATCCCAAACATTTAAACGAACATCATCAGCCATTACACTTTATTTAAATTAAATATTATTAAATAAAAGAAAACCTTTTAATATTAAATCCTTGTGTTGGTGTAATATGTGTTACATCTTCTGAAGCTAATTTTTTTAAAATTGTTGTCTTACCAGCATTATCAAGTCCCTTTAATAAAAATATTAAATATTTAAATAAATATAAAAAACCAATAAAAGAATTCGAAGTTCTCTTCCTTGTTTTTGTTTTAATTTTCGTAAAATTCCAATAAGACCCTTCCAAAATTAAAAAATATAATAAATTAATTAAAAATATTATAAACTAACCATTTCTTTTATTTAAAATAATTATTAAATATTTTAATGAAAAGTAAAAGGGGATGATGAAAAAAAACTTTCAGAAAATATTGTTGCCATGGAAACATAAAAAGAAAGGTTAAACTTTTTTATAAAAAGATAAATATTTTTGTGGTTGGAATTTTCAATTGTTTTTGCACAATTTCTTTTTTTAATAGAATATAAATTAATAAAATTATATATACTTAAAAACTCTATTTAAAATAAATTCAAAATATTTACTGCAATTTTAAATAATAATTAAAAAAGATAAAAAAGCGTTGGTGAATATTCAAAAAAAAACGAAAAACTTAGAATGTAGGTGAAATTAAGCACCAAAAAATATATTCAATCAATTATATTTATTAAGCTTCATCTTTTCCAGATTTCTTTGCTACTGCTCTTTTGATATCATCAACTAAATATTTTTTTTAATTTAAAATAAATTTAAAACAATTAAATACCTAATTCCTCTCGATTTTTGAGTTCTGTGGTGCTTTCGACTGAACGTAAATCACCAACAATTTGACGAGCTTTTCCAAAGTAAACTTCGTTCAAGGTTGCTCTCATTTTATTTTCTTGGTCCTAAAATTTAAAATTTTATTTTTATATATTTGTTTAAATAAAAACTTCAATCATTTTTCCAATATTTGCCAAATGAGGGTTTTGTTCACTAACAACACTATCTTGTTCACAAGTACGTGTTAAAGATCCGCTCAAGTTCATTGTACCTGTAGTTGCAGGATTATGTGTCTGAAGCCAAAGCATTATAGTAGTAGTCAGTTTATATTTGGAGTGTTTGGATGACTTAAATAAAATTTTTACTCATATATAAATTTCATTTATATAGGTTTTTATTTGGAAATTTTATAAAATAACAAAAGATAATTTTTATTTTTGAATAATGCAAACTATCAATATTTATAAAACTATCAAAAATAATGAGAACATAATAAAGGGAAGATCCCTCAAAAATTTAATAATTTAAAACCTTCCTTTCAATGCATTCCAAAACATGAATCGAATCCCAACAACCTTTGACACTCTCATTTGCTAATACAGCTCCATCAGTTTCCTTCTTTAACAAAACAACACCAGCAAATCCATTATCAATGTCCCAAAAATAAACACTAGAAACGCCACCCTCAAAGTACCTAAAAAATATTTAAAAAATTAAAAAAATATATTTAATTAACATGTCTCTATAGGCTTCAAATGCAGCGTTTACTTCAATCTCAAGTTTTCTAAGTCTGTCAGAAGGCATAACACCATCTTCTAAGGGAGGATCATAAGTATTAGTCCATGGAGATCTAAAAAAAATAATTGAAATCCAAACTAAAAGCTCGCCTATAACTGTCAGCATCACGATTGTAGTCTTAAAGTACAAAAATAAAAATTTAAAATGGAAATATTTACCGCATAATAAATATTCACGTCCAGAGGTTCTATCTAAAAATTAAATTAATAATTAAAACACTTTATGAGAACAAAAACCGGATTAGTTGTCCTATAACCAACCTTTTGTTTATTCAAAATTACCGATAATAATATTTAATTTACCTTTTGCCACTTTTAAAGGCTGGTCAACATTTTGTAGAAGACTTTCACAGAGATCAGGAGCAATAGCAACAAGATCAGACAAGTGTTTCTCACATCCCTGAGGAGGTACTAAAATAAAAATTTAATAAAAATAAAGAATAAACACAAATACATCTTCTCATCAAATCCAGACAAGCATCAAGACGATATTCACTGCCCTAAAAATACTTTTTCTTAATAAAAATAAATTTTAAATTACCATTTTACTTAATATTACAGCAATTTATCCCAATATAAAGCAATAATATGTATTACCTCACCTAAAAATATTCAATGATTAAGCGAAAAAACATGCAAGAAGAAAAATTAAAAATCTTGTGAAATTTATGTAGTTTGGTATTTTGATAAAAATATAAAATTAACAAAATGACAATTTTATGTCAAAATGTAAATTTAATAAAAATTTAAATAATTTTTCATCTACAGTATCCAAATGAGTAATTGTCACATTTAAATTTTATTTAAAATATCACAAGAGTAAAGATAAAAAATATTAAAGAATATAAATAAATATTAATTTTCATATTTATTTAATACTTCAACATTATTCCAAATGTTTTGATTTTTATGCTGCAGGGGCTGCTTGGCCAACAAGTTTCCTTTCAAGCATTTCAATATGTTTAGCGCATACATTGCATGTAGAAGCACAATCAGAAACAATAAGTTCTTGCCATGCCTATTTAATAAATAATTTTTATTTGAGAAAAAAAATTTTTTAAACCGGTTCTTGACAGGCAGAAGCTAACTGATCACAGTTATCAGCCAAATCGTTGCAATATGGCATACCTTAAAAAGGAAAATATAATATTTTGTCATTTAATTTTAATTATTATATCTAATATTAAAGTTAAAGTGCTTAAGTTTATTTTTAGGTTCTAATTGAAGTATTTACATTAATTAAAAAGTAAATGTACCTCCTGTCTGATCAGGATTTAATGATGAACATGAAGTACTATGACCACATGTATTAATGCAATGATCATCCATATATGATTTTTGTGCTTCAATTTTTGATTCACAAAGGCCTTTTAGCTTACGACAATTATAAGCATGATCAACACATTCATCGCCATTTTCTTAAAAATATTTTTAAAATTAACTAGAAATATTTATGTAATATTTTACTACCTTTTTTATTTTTATTAGATTTATCAGATTTATCATTACTAGAACCGTCTCTACTTTTATCGGACTTCTTTTTATCTTAATAATAAATTAAAATTTAATTAAATAATGCTTGTAACCTTTTTTATCTTCATTTTGTTCTTCATCTGGCTCTGTATCATGTTTGTCTGATTCTGACTTTTCTTCCTTTTTATCCTTACTTTTATTTTTACTTTTATCCTTACTCTTATTTTTATCATTTTTTTCACTCTTCTCTTCTTTATCATCTTCATTATTCTCATCTTTCTCTTCCTCATCATCATCCTTCTTTTCCTTTTCGTCTTCATTTTCATCCTTATTTTCCTCTTCATCTTTTTCTTTTTCTTCATCATCCTTTTTATCGTCCTCATTATCTTCTTCCTTGTTTTCCTCATCCTTACCTTCCTCTTCTTCCTTTTTATCTTCTTCACCTTCCTTATCAGCATCATCGGTCTTCTCTCCCTCCTCATCTTCGTTTTTCTCTTCGGCTTCAGCTTCATCTCCTTTTTCAGCTTCATCTCCTTCAGCATCTTCATCATCTCTTTTTAATCTAACCAATTTTTGGCCAAATTGATTCTCAAATTCCTTTAATTTTAACGGAATAGATTAAATAAATCTAAAATATTTTTATCTATAAACCTGAAGCCCATTCGGTATTTCATCTTGAGAATAACACAAGTGGATTAAGATAATCAAAAATAAAAGCGGGAAAAAGAATTTTAGAAACATTCTTTTAATTTATTAATTTAAAGATTATTCTTTAAATTTAGAGATTTTTTAATTTAAGAAAATAATGAAAATAATTACCTGACATAACTCCTTTTAAACAGAATGGCTAATAGTATTGAGGACACAAATATTGGTGTGATAGTCATCACTTACAAAAAAAAAAGAAAAAAAATTTCATTAAAAATTAGAGAACGCTCAAAACTAAATTTATTTGCAAATCTGCAGATAAATTATTGGAAGAGTTTATTTAAAAAATTTAATTTCGAAATAAAGTTTTTAAAATGAGTAAATTGGGCGAGAATTAAAATAAAGATCAAAAATTATTAAATTGTTTACCTTTTTAAGTAATTTCATAATAAATTATTTGCACTAACAAATAAAAGTTTCAAATAAAAAATTAATAAAAATTTTTTAGAAAGGTCTAATTTTGAATTCTTAATTTTATTATTTCACTCGTTTATATCATAGGAAAAACTGAGTTTGCAGACCAAAATGCCTAAAAAACAATATTATTTAAATATAATTAATCTATTAATATTGTTAAATTCTGTATCGACTGAGACGACTAAATAATTTTTAATGAAATCCAACTTGAGATTTCTACAGTAGTTACCTAATTTCCTAATAGTGGCACCCAATCGTCAAGAAATAGAAGGAAAAAGCTGAGTTGAATTGGTCGCCTTATGAATTTTTCGGAATTTTTAAATAATTTTTAATTTTTTTTAACTAGAGATTAAATCTTATATTTTAGAATATGGATTGTGATATTGAAGCTATTAAAAAGGCATTAGGCCATGTTTCGGAAGATGTTGATATTGAAGATGATGAAGATTTGATGGCTGAATTATTGGCTTTAAAAGATGATAATTTACAAGATTTTGAATTAGGTATTAATTTTATTTAATATTAATTTTATTGATCCTGATTTAGTTAATAGACCTAAAGAACCTCCTAAAGTAGTACCAAAGCCAAAACAACTACAACAGGACTTTGTTATTAATGCAATAAATTTTGCAAATCGTGATGTTGATGTGGAAGTTTCAGAAGAAGATATGCATGATAATGATTTACTTGTAAGTTTACTAATTTATTATTTTTTTTTTTTGGAATTTAATAATTTCATAAAAATCATTCTTTTTAAATTTATTAATTTTCTAATGAATATTTTGATTTTAGTCTGAATTGAGTGGTATTGTAGGTTGTAGTTCTAATCAAAAGACAGACAATGAAAATTCTACATTACAATCCCACATTGTTTCTCCGGCGGAAGAAGGCAATATTTTTTTATATTATCACCGTAAAATTTTTAATATTGCTCGTGTAGTTATCAAATTTTAAAAGTCATATCTTTTCTTATTTTTTCAGTTCCTTCTGATCCAACAGCATCTCAAGTGTTAAATTATTCAAAAATGAATACTTCATTTATCAGGGAAGAGCCTATTATTAAATTTAATCAAGAGTCAAAAGAACAAGATAAATCTTCTCAAAATATTCATTTGCCTCCAACTTCATCTTCCTTGGATTCATTAGCTAGTAATTTACTTATAAGAAGGCGTAAACTTTACATGGAGAGGGCAAAAGCTGCTAAAGAAGCCAATGACAAGACCGAAGCTGTTGATGCTTTACAAACTGTTAAATTATTCAACCAAGCATTAGGTTTTTAATTTGTTTGATTCTTTATTTAATTCTTTTAAGACGCAATGAAGGAAGGTGTAACTTTGTCTGAAGAGGATATTCAACAAATTCCTCCTAGTCCTCCTCCATATAATTCAATTCAAGAGGTAAAATCAAATGTTAAAACTTCTGTTTCACAATCCGTCAGTCGTGGTATTTTTATAATAAATTTAAGGATCAAAGATTGCTTTTTTAAGTGAAACCTGTTGTTGAGACCACTAATTCTTATATGAGTGATGAACTCAGATTAGTTTTGTCCAGACAACTTCAACTCAAAGAGGCCGCAATTAATGCAAAAAAACGAGGCGATATGACAACTGCAAAGGATTTGATGACTTTAGCTTTGAGAATGAATCAAATGGTTTTTATATTAAATAATTTTGAAAAAAGAAATTATTTTTTAATTATTAAAATAAATATTTGATTGCTTAATCATTAATAAATTCATTTCTTTCTTTTAATTTTAGGTTGAAGCTGCTAAATGTGGTCTTCCAATTGATGTCCAACAAATTCCTAGTTTGCCATCTACTTCTATTGCAATACCTTCTAAAGTTTCAAAGAAATCGATTATTGATCCAGATACTTTAAGTAAAATAATTTTAATTACTCACATATTTTATAAATATTCATTTTTTATAGAAAAATGTCAATCTTTAGAAAGAGAATTGCTCAAACAAATTGCTCTTTGTACAGAAAAATCGAGTCAATTTCAATCAATTGGTGATTCAAAAAATACTCTCTTCTATGAATCATTGCTGCAAAATTGCAAAGTATTTTAAGTTTAGGAATATATTTTTTATTTCTTTTTTTAAATCAAGAAAAATCTTCAACATATACAGATGGCAATGCTGGGAAATTCTGAATTCCCTGGGTTTTGTCTAAGATTTTTTATTAATCAAAAAAATTTAGTTTTAAAATAATTGAACTTACTCTGCCAAATATTTTAATAAACACTTCAATATCAGATGAACATCTGCAATTAAAAGTTGAAAAAATAACAAATCTACAATTACAAAAGGTTAGAAATTTTTTAACTTATTTATTTCGATTTAGGGTTGGTCGGAGTCAGATTTGTATTTGTTTGTTGCTTATAAATTTCCATTTTCTAATGACGCTCAATGTCAACAAACTGGTAAAACTTCTATTGTTAAAGGAACAGCTTCACCAGGTTTTAAAATTTTTTAAATAAATTTTAGAAATTATTTTAGAATTTACTGAAGTTTTCAATTTGAATATAAATCGAAAAAATAAATTTTTACGAATTTGCAAAAGGTCATCACTCAAATTGGAGGTATTTTTCACTTTTAATTATTTTGGAAATTTCAAAGGAGGATATAATTGTCATAATAATTTTTATTCAAAAATAAAAAAATTAATTTTATTACATTAATTATAAAAATACATTATTTTCTTTCAAATATTTTTTACAGATTTTTCAAAAAGGAGGCTTCTTTAGAAGCGATAAATTATTTGGTCATGCTGATATTCCATTACAAGAATTAGAACAAAATATTTTTATAAAAGGACAATATAATATATTGGAAGGAAGGAAACGAACTAAAGGATTTATTCATGTCAATGTAATTGTTTTTATTTCTTTATTACATTAAAAATAATTTTAGATTTGTATTAGTAAGCCAATTGGAGTTAACAATTCTGGTGGTGCTTTTAAACGTAAATGGGTACAATTAAACGAGTAAAACAGAAGAGGACTTGCGATTAATACGGGAAATTTTTAAAGCTTTGAACAATTTTATTTACATTATTTATATTTACGTGTCATATTTTTTAATTCAAAGAATATGTATAAAATATTTATATTATATTTTCTAATATTTTTTAATATTTTGTTTATACATATTTTCTAACAGCTATATTTTAATTTAAAATTATTTTATTTTCTTTATTAGTTGTTTGTAATGGATAAACCTTCAACAGCCTCAAATAGTGTTCGCACTACTGATGGCAATATTCAAGGTCACCGTTCACATTCACAACATCATCGTTCAGCGACACGTGGGAGTAGACAAGAGTATTTTTGTCATTAAATATTTTATCATTTATTTTTAATTTTAGACCTGGAGTGGATCTTATCTGCAAAGTAAAATATTCCAACAAATTGCCGGATTTACCTTTTGAGCCTAAATTCCTTCAAAGTCCGTTTGTTTCCTTAAGCCGGTATTTGCGAATATCATTATTTTAAGTACATTTTTTTAGTTTTGTAAATTACAAATCATCTACATTAGAAAAGAATTTTAAATATGAACTTCTGACAGAGCCTGATTTAAATGTGAAAATTGATTTAATTTCAACAACTTATCAAATAGATGGGATTGATAAACCACAAATGCATCCAATTGATGAACAATTACTTGAAGACGAAAGTATTCAACAATTAAATACGAAGCGGTTTTTTTATAATTTTAATTAATTTAGAATTTTTAAATAAAATGTTGATTTTAAAATGGCTTAATTTAATTAATTTTTTGTTTTTTAATTTTCCTTGTTTTAGATCAATTCAACACAGAAAAGTTGTTCCTTGGATGCGAAAAACTGAATATATAAGCACAGAATTCAATCGATATGGCCTTGGCCAAACAGGAATGGACAGACCTGACACTAAAATTGGTTATGGAATGAAAAATCGCTTAAAAGACGAAACATTTGATTACAAAGATCGTTCCTCGCAAATTGCAGCAATTGAACGAACATTTGAACATGTAAAGAAGCCAATTAAACGACATTATTCTCGTCCTGGTGTAACAGCAGTTCAAGAAATGCAGATTCTTCCTGATTTTGATTTATGGAAATATCCTTTTGCACATGTTTTATTTGATGCCGATCCATTACCTTATTGTAAAAATCATATACAAGAGAAGCTGACTTTATCAATTCTTAGGTTTTTTTTTTAATTTTTAAATTAAAAAATAATATGTAATATTTTTAGAGGTATGGCCGATTCTGAAGGGAATCAATTTGTTGGATATTTCTCTCCATTTGATGAAGCACTTGAACAAAGACTTTCTGATGATAAAGAAGAAATTGGATCATATAAAGAAGGATTCGAGTTGATAAAAAAACATTTTTAATATTTATTAATTAATTTAAAGATATCAACACAAACTTGAAAGAGAATATAATTGGTCTGTACAAAACAAAGCAACAAAAGGTTATGAACAGGTAAAGATTTTATTATAAATTTTATTTTAAAAATTTTCATTCAGGAGAATTATTTTATGGTTTTACGAGGTTCTACTTTTTATTATAATGAATTGGAAACTAGAGTAAAATTAACAAGACGTGTAAAAGGAAGTAATATTTCTTCAAGTTCAAAGGTTTATTTTTTTTAATTAAGTAAAAATAAATAAATAAATTTTTAGAATACAATACTTTCTGTAACAAATCGGATGCTTGACAGCAAGGAATTAAGTCAAATGGTAATATTTTGTTTATCTTTATGATTATTATTTTTATCTAACTTTTATAGAATCAAAGAGCCAAAATGCTTTATGCTTTACAAGAAGAAGAGGAAGAAGAAGTTGTGGAACATAATGATGAGGGGCAAGAAGAGACAGAATCTGTGGCAGATGCAGAACCCTCACCATCCAAGGAAGTTGAAACTGATGATGAAAATGAAAAGGACAATGAAGAAGAAGAAGAAAAAGATGATGATAAACATCAAGAACAAGTTGAACAAGAAGAAAAAGATGGAGAAGAGGAAGAAGAGGAGGAGGAACGAGTTGAACAACAAGTGAATCAGCAAGTTGGTAGAGAGGAAGAAGAAGAAGTTGTTGCAACTACAGAAAGCTCTGAAGAAGAATCTAGTACTTCATCTGATTCTTCTGATTTAGAGGATGAATAAACATCATTTTTTAAAAATAATATAATGTTTTTTGTTTACTTTTTATAATATTTTTTATTTATTTCGTTTACAAAAAGAATATGAAATGATATTTTACTTTTTTTCGGTTGTTGATTGCCAAAATTTATTTGTTAAATTATTTTAAATATTAAAAGAAAATCCTTTTCTTATTTAATAGTTAAAAAATGTCGACAGAAGATGAGAATGAAACTTACAGGCTTTGGCGTATTCGGAAGACTGTTATGCAGGTATAGAAATAAAAATTTTGATAAAAAAATTAAATTTTTTTCTTTTAAAGATGTGCCATGATCGAGGTTATTTGAGTGAGTTTTAAGGCCTGTAGAGAGTTTTTCTTATATTTCAATAATCCTTTTAAGTTACTCAAGACGAACTTGACCAAACTCTGGATCAATTTAAGGAAATTTTTGGAGATAGACCAAGTGAAAAAAGACCATCAAGAGGTGATCTAACGATATTGGTTGCACACAACGATGATCCAACAGGTTTATTTATTAAATTAAAAGTCTCTTAATTTTCTTTAGATCAAATGTACGTTTTCTTTCCTGAGGATCCAAAAATTGGGATAAAGACAATAAAACAAATTTGTCAACAAATGCAGGAGCAAAGCATTACGCGTGCAATTATTGTTGTACATGTTGGTATGACTCCATCTGCCAAACAGGTAAAATATAATTTTTATTTAATTTATTTATTTTAAAAGAAATAATTTTAATTTAAAAAAATTTTAGGCAATTGTAGATATGGCACCAAAATATACTTTGGAACATTTCCAGGAGGCTGAATTAATGGTTAATATTACTGAACATGAATTAGTGCCTGAACATGTTGTGATGAGTACTGAGGAAAAAGCTGAATTATTAGCCAAATAGTAAGAGAAAATTAATTAAAATTTTTTAATTTTTTTAAAGTAAACTTAGAGAGAGTCAACTTCCTCGAATTCAAGTAAGTGACCCAGTTGCTCGTTATTTCGGTCTTCGTCGAGGTCAGGTTGTTAAAATTATTCGACCGTCAGAAACAGCTGGACGTTACATAACTTATCGTCTTTGTTATTAATTTTTAAATTTATTTGTTTGAATTATTTTAAAGTATTTAGTAGTAAATATTTTAAAGTTGAACTTTGTGTTTATTTATTTATTAGGGTAATCTTTTAATAAAAATAAATAAATTTTCTTAAAGTTTTTAATCTTTTGGCAATAAAAAATTGCGCAAAAAATTAAATAAAATAAAATGTAATTTACCAACAAATTTTTATATAATAATCAATCAAAAAGTCACACTAACAATTTTATTTTAAATATTAAAACTTTATTAACTAAAAATAAATTAAATGAAAACAAAATATTTTAAAAATTATTATTTATTTAATTTTTTTATTTTAATTATTATTATTAAATATATTAATAATTCTAAGCATTCTATGAATGAAAATAACTATCATTTATTAAATCATTTAACAATTCCTCAATCTTTAAATAATTTTAATTTTTATTCTTCTACAACTAATTCTCCTTTTTCAACATTAAAAACACCATCTATAATAGAAATAACAGAAAAACAACAAAATAAACAAATTACTAAACATTTTTCTCAAAATAATAATAATTTAATAATAATACCAACAATAATTCAAACTAGTACATTATCAGAACAACAATCATTATTATTATTAAATCAACAAATACCTTCTAATAATATTCAAAATACTTTACCACAAAATAATAATAATAATTTTCAACAAACATTTTTTACTTCTACTCCTTCAAAAGCATTTAAATTTAATGAACAATTTGAACAACAAATACCAACTCCACAAATACCAAATATTTCAAATAATTTAAAAACAATTTCTTCTACTAGTAATACTATTATTTATCCTAAAATTATTAAAAATAAACAAATATTAAATAAATCTACTACAAATATTCCTTTGTCAAATTATTTTGAAAAACAATTAAAAGAACAACAAAATTTTAATAAAAATAATTTATCAAAAATTAATTTTCAATCACAACAATTAAATAATGAAAAAGAAATTGAAAATTCTCAAACAAAACAATTTGATCAAAATAAACAAAACAAAGTTATTATTAATAATAATAAATTATTAAAAAATGATGAATTAATAGCAAAAATTAATTTAAATAATTCTAAAAAATAATATTAATTTAAAATTAAATAATAAATTAATACCTCAATTAAATATTACTAATTCTTCAACAATAATTACTCAATTAGAACAACAAAATAATAATATTCAAAATAATAATAATACAACAATTATACCTTCAAATACACAATTAATTTCTCCTCAAAATTTTTCTACTACTAATAATGCTAATAAACATTTATTAAATGAAAATACTAGTAATTTTAATTTATTTTCTCAAAAAAATAATTATATTAATAAATTAAATAATATTTCATTAATTGAAGAAAATAAAATAACAGAAGAAATAAATAATTTAAAAAAAGAAAATTCTTCTTTAAAAAATGAAACAAAAAATATTAAAATAACAACAACAACAACATTACCAATAACAACAACAATTAATAATTATAATAATAATAATATTACTCAAGATCCTAAAATAATTAAAGAATTAGAAAAAGCTGGTGCACCAGAAATATTAAAACAAATAATTCCTCCTAAAATTGAATTTGTTCATTTAAATGAAATTTCTAAAAAAAATATTGAAGTATTTATTTTAAAAATAATAAATAAAAATATATATTTATTTTTAAAGTCTAATTGTTTAAATGGAAAATGTTTAGGTCAAAAAAAAGAATTTAAAGAGCAAAGAGAAATTGTTGTAAAACAAGAACAAGCTGTTGAATTAAAATTAAAGTATTTTAAATATTTTAAAATTTAATTAATTAATAATTATAGGATATATTTGAAAATAATTAAATAATTATTTAATTAAAATATCTGATCTTATCCTTTAAAAATTGTAAACCAATACATTTTAAAGAATTTTGTAAATTTTGTTGATTTTAGGTAAAAAATTAGCTCATTATCCTTCTAACTTTTAACTAAATTTAAAAAAAATTAAATTATTATTTTTATAAAATTATTTTAATAAAAAATATTAAAGTCCAGATAAAAGTGTAATTCAAATACAACATGAAGTTGAACAAAGAATTTCAAAAACTTTTCAATTAAAAAAAGAATTAATAAAAAGTGCTGGATTAGAAGGTAATAATTTTATTTTTTTTAATTAAAATATAAAATAATATTTTAAAAAGATAAAGTAGAACCAGCAAATAATGGTGTTTTTCAAGCAGATTTATTATTAACTGAAGAACAAGCTAATTTATTAATTATTGAATTACAAAAACAAATGAAACAAAAAAATAATAAAAAACAAAAAAGGGCAGGGAATGCAATATTTATTGAATCAACAAAAATATTATCTTCTAATCAAAATTATTGGCCTTTAAATAAACCAATTAAATATATTTTTGATAAAAATATTGGTAAATTAAAATATTTAAAATAAATATTTATTTTATTTTATAGCAATAAATGAACAAAAAGAAGTAAAAAAAGCTTTAAAAGAAATTGAATTAAAAACTTGTTTACAATTTATTGAAACAAAAACAAAACCTTTAGGAGCACATTTATATTATACTAAAATTAATAATCCAACTTTGTTTTTTTAATTTTTAAAAAATATTTAATTTATTTATATTTAATTTAGTTGTGGTTTAAGTTATATTGGACTTATTTTACCTGCAAATCCAATTTATTTATCTTTTATGTGTGGAAATAATTCAGGTATTGCATTACATGAAACTCTTCATTCTTTAGGGTTTCAACATGAACAACTTAGATCTGATAGAGATCAATTTATTAATGTATAAATAATTAAATAATAAATAAAATAATTATTTTATTTAAAGATACAATGGGAAAATGTTAATCCTCAACAAGTATTTTTATTTATTAAAATATATTATTATTTTTAGCTTGACTTTTTTGCAATTTCTGATATCACAAAATTTTCCAGGCATTTTTTAAAATAATTTTTTTTAAATATAATTTTATAATAGTTATGGTCTTCGTTATGATTATAGCTCAATAATGCATTATTCAAATACAATTGCAGCACAATATCCAGGAAAAAAGACAATGACTGCAAAATTAGCTCCATTTTTGAATGGTTTTATTTTATTTTAAATAATTATTTTATTTTAAATAATTATTTTATTTTAAATAATTATTTTATTTTAAATTATTTTATAGATCAATTAATGGGTCAACGTAAAGAATTATCAATTTCTGATATTGAGGCAATAAATAAAATTTATTGTATGCCAGGTAATATATTAAATAAATAAATAAATAAATAATTATTTAACAAAAAAGGTTGTGATGATAAATTAATTTATTGTGGTATTTGGGCTAATCTTAATTTATGTAATCCTCAAATGTGGAGAAGAGTAGTAGTTTATGAATGGATTATTAGTAATTGTCAAAAATCATGTAATAAATGTGGAGAAAAATTAGAACAAATTAAAAATAGGCCTTTTTAAAATATTAAAATAATTTTAGATATTTTTAGGTAAAAATAGAAATTAAATATTTTTAAATTTAAGTTTGATTTAATAAATATTTGAATAAATTTAAAGAATATAATTAATAAAAATATTTAACAATAAATAAATAGATATTTTTCCAATTTTTACATAACAATTTGTGTTGACCAAAATCTTTTAAAAAAATTTAATTTCTTTAGTAAATCTCCATTATTAACTAGTGAAATTTGTTTAAAATTATTTCCAACTTCCATTACAGTATTTTGATTAATTATTTGTTTATCCCATTTTGGTAAATTTTGTCCATTTGGATCAGAATTTTTAATAAAATTAATAATATAACAAGACATTATATTAGCTATTTGTTTATCATTTTCATTCCAATTTGTTTGTTTATTCATATAAAGAGTATTAAGAAAATAAGTAATTTCAGAGGTATGATAAGCTCCAATAGTATTTTCACAATCTTTTTAAATATTAAAAGATATAATTATATTTATTTTTGTTTAAACAATATTCTATAAATAAACTCAATATTTTATCAATTATCTTAGATTTATTTTAAATAAATTACCAGGAGGTGAATGACTCCAAGCATATTGAAAAACATTTAATTTAGAATTTTTTAACCAAAGATTTGCCCATTGATTGTAAGAAATACGAGTCATTTCTCTAACAGCATTATTTGCTACAGATGCTTGAATAAATAAATATTTAATTTAAAAACTTAAAAAAATTAACAAGCTGTAGAAGGAGAGGCTGGATAAAGACTAATAAATTCATTAAAAAAATTTCCATAAATATTTTTTAATTTATTTTGATATTGATCTAATGTTATTTTAAGTGAAGGAGTAGCACCCATTTCATCAAAAGTATAACCTTAAAATAAAATATTATTTTAAAATTATTTTTAAACTTTTCTTACCCATTAATACATTAACTTTGTTTTGTAAGCCTTTATTCATTGTTTCTTCATATGTACGAACAATTACATATTTATCTAATATTGGGTGAAATAGTACAGGTACTCCAATACAATTATCTCTATTCTAAAATAAATATATTAATTAATTAATTTTATTTATTTGAGTATTTTAAATATTAGAATTATTTTAGTATTTTTAAATAAATTTCTTCACACTTACATTATCTTTATCATTTATCATATCATTTTCAATAATTAAATTTAAAGGAAGTTGACGTAATTGTTTTGCCGTAATTTGATTATTTATGTTTTTCTTTAAAAGAAAATTAGCACTTTTATTTTCTGCTTGTTCTATTGTATAATGCCAGGTATACATATTTTGAGGATCTCTTGGATGCATAACTCCCCCACTTTCACAAATAATTCCTTTAAAAAGATTTGATGCCAAAGGGGAAAGAGAAAGTAAATAAACAGAAACACAACCTAATTAAATTAATTTAAATTAATAATATTTATTTAATTAACCAGCAGATTGTCCACCAATAGTTATTTTATTTGAATCTCCACCAAATTCCAAAATATTTCTTTTAAGCCAATTTAAAGCATAAATTTGATCTAAAAGTCCATAATTTCCAGATCTATTTTGTGGGTTATCTTCTCTTAAAGATTTATGTGCCATAAAGCCAAGAGATCCAAGACGATAATTTATTGATACAAAAATAATTCCTTTGTTTGCTAAATATTCTCCATCAAGAATAGGATCTGATGAAGAACCAACACTAAATGCCCCTCCATGTATCCAAACATAAACTGGTAAAAGTTGTTGTTGTTTTTTATTTTTTTCTTTTAATGGAACTGCTAAAAAATTAAAACATTTAATTTTATAATTTATTATAAAATTAATTTTATTTATTTGATTAAATAATTTATAAATTCTAATAAACATTTTTTAAAAATTAATTAATTTCCTTACGTGTAAAAATATTTAAGAAAAGACAGTCTTCTGAGCCAATAATACCATTTCCTGTAGGCTGAGGACATGATGAACCAAAATAAGTACAATCACGTATATAATTCCAATTTTTAGCTTTTTGAGGTTCTTTCCAACGAAATTCATTTATTGGAGGGGCAGCAAATGGAATTCCTTTATAATAATTTTATTAATTTTAATTAAAATAAAAACCTTTAAAAAAGGTAATATTTGGATAATTAATTCCTTTTGCTCCTTTTACCCATCCATTTTCAGTACAGACAATTGGTGAATTAATATTTAAATTTGGAATATTTTTATTACAACAAAGCTGAGAATTTATTAAATTAATTAAAATAATAATAAAATAAATATTAATTAATTTATTTTTCATTTTTTTAATAAATAAATTTTAATAATTTATAATTAATTTAAATATTAATTTATTCTTTTATTTTTAAATATTTGTATATTAATTAAGTACATATAAATATATTTATTAAATGAATGAAAGTAAATATTTAACCTTTTTTATAAATTTATTTAATTAATTAAATTAAATATATACCTAAATTAAATTAATTTAATTTTCAATGCTACTTCCTCAAATAATAAAAGTTAGTTTACACAGGTATATCATTTTAAACATTTTTCAAAAAAAAATTCTTGTGTCTGTCCCCATTTATTCGAAAATTAAAATAAGTGTAATAATTAAATTTATATTATTAAATTAATTTATTATAATTTAGATTAAATATTTAATTTCTAATAAATTTATAAATAATAAATATATATATAGGTATTTAAAAATATATTTTAATATTTTATTATTTTAAATAAATATTTTCTTTTAATTATTGAATGAATGAATTATTAAAATGCTGCAGCGTACCGTGTGAAGAATTTCAACGTTATAATAATTAATGAAAGAAAATTTTTGAAAAAATATTTTTTACTTTACTTTTGTTTTTTTAGTATTTTATTTAAGCACCTTTGAGAATCTTCTTTTTTCAGAATTTTTTAAAGTTAATAATTTTTAAAAATTTAAATTATTATATACTATTTTTTAAGTAAATTAATATTTAAATAATATTATTTGTACTTTAAATAATTAAATTAAAATAATAATATATTATTCTAACAATTCGTGAACATTTTAAATATTTCAATTAATTATTTAGTCTTGGAACAAAAAAACACAAAAAGAAATCTACCAAATGCAAATAAATCTTTTTTGTTTTTTATTTGCCTTAAAAATTAGATTGCTGGCCTACGCATTTTTTAGCTTTTATTTTAGAAAATATTATATTTAATTGGTAAATATTATATTTTTATTTTATTTTTGGTAACAAAAATAAAATATGATTTTGAGATTTTTTAGAAATATTTTATTAAATTAAATATAAAATAATTTATTTATTTATTATTAGAACAATAAAGAGTTGAATAATTTTTGAATTTAGATATTTAAAGGTAAAAAAAGTAATTAAAATTAATTATAAAAAATTAAATAATTATTTTTAATAAAAATTAATAAATAAAAAATGTCTTCTGGTATGAAATTTCTTTATTATAATCAAAAAACACCTATTAGAAGAACAGTTTCATCTAATACGTAATTAATTTAATTAAAATTATTTATAAATTTATTAAAAATATATAAAGGGATGGACATCGTTTAGAAGAATTAAAAAAACGTTTTAGACGTAGTGGAAGTTTAGGGATTCCTTTTTTTCCTGAAGGAGATGATGGAAATGAATTAAAAGTATTTTTTATTTATTTAATTAATATATTTAATTTAAAAAGGAATTAACAATAAAAGAAGAAAATGAAGAAGAAGAAGAAGAAGAAATTAATGAAAATATAAATAATAATGAAAAAAGAGGTTTTAGATTATTAACAATAGTTATTAGATCACAAAAAGGAACACAAAGTTTAATAAATATGATGAATTCTATACCTGTAAATTTTTAATTTTTTATTTATTTTAAAATTTAAAGAAAAAAACAATTATTCGACATTTTGAATCTCGTGACCCAAAAGATGGAGAAAAAAATGAATTAGAAGTTTTATTAGAATTAGAATTGGATTTATTTACAAAAACTGAAGATTTATTTTTTAATATTCAAAAATCTGGTTTTAATGTTAGAGAAATTAATAGAACATTTACTCCTCATGGAGCTATAGAACCTTCTGATCCTGGGTCTGCTGGTAATAAAATTATTATTTAAATATTAATTTATTTATTTAAAAAATAAGTTTATTTTTTAGACAATAATAATTATTTATTTTATATTTTAAAAAAAAAGTAATTTAATTAAAAGATGGAGAAAATTATTTAAATTTTTATTTAATTCCTCACTTATTTTATTTTTTAAATATTTTCATAATTTTTATTTTTAAATTAATTAATTCTAAATTTTATAAGTATTTTTTTATAAATAGGATTATTAAATAATTTAATTTTTTAGATGCTCTCTCAGGTGCTCCTTGGTTTCCAAAAGTAATTATTATTTTTAAATAATTGTTTTAATTAATATTAAAAAAAGAGTATTTATGATTTGGATATTTGTTCTAAAAGAGTTATAATGTATGGTGCTGGACTTGATGCTGATCATCCTGTTAAGATTTAATTTTAAATTAATTTAAATATATTTAGGGTTTTAAAGACAAAGAATATAGACAAAGACGTATGATGTTTGCTGATATTGCAATTAATTATAAAATGTAATTAAAAAAATATTAAATTTAATTTTATTATTAATTATTATTTTAAAAGGGGAGAACCTATTCCACGTATTGAATTCACTGAAACTGAAAAACAAACTTGGTTTTATATTTATTTTTTTAATAAATAAATATATGTAATAATTTATAGGAAAACAATATATCGAAAATTAAGAGAACTTCATCAAAAATAGTTAACTTTTAATTAATTAATTAATAAAATAATTTTATTTTTAATTTATTAGTGCATGTCAAGAATTTTTAGATAATTTTATATTATTAGAACGTTATTGTGGATATTCTGAAAATAATATTCCACAATTACAAGATGTTAATAAATTTTTAAAAGGTTAATTAATCTTTTTTAAATTAATTAATTATAATATTATTTTTTAAAAAAGCAAAAACTGGATTTAGAGTACGTCCTGTTGCTGGCTATTTAAGTGCTCGGTTTGTTTAAATAAAAATTTAAATTTTAATAATTTCTTTCAGTGATTTTTTGGCTGGACTTGCATGTATCTTTTTTTAAAATTAATTTTTAAATTAATAATTTAAAAAAAATAGTTAGAGTTTTTAATTGTACTCAATATATTCGTCATCATGCTGATCCTTTCTATACACCTGGTTTTTATTTTAAATAAAAATAAATTTAAAAAAATGAATTGAAATATATTATCTACTATTTTAATTTTTAACCATTTAATATTTTTGAGTTTTAATTTATTAGAACCAGATACTGTTCATGAATTAATGGGACATATGGCACTTTTTGCTGATCCTGGTCTAAAAAAAATATTTTTTTATTTAAAAATAATTATTTTTTATTTTCAGATTTTGCACAATTTTCACAAGAAATTGGCTTGGTTTTAAATTATTTTTTTTAATAAATTTATTTTTAAATATTTTAAGGCTTCATTAGGTGCTTCTGAAAAAGATTTGAGTAAATTAGCAACTGTTAGCCTTTTTTAATATTTTAAATAAATATTTTTTTTAAAGCTTTATTTTTTCTCTATCGAATTTGGTCTTTGTTCTGATCGTTCACATATATCTAAAAATAAATTAAATTTTAATAATTTGATAAAAGATGAAGAAAATAAAATTAAATATAAAATTTATGGGGCAGGTAATAATTTAATTAATTTATTAATACCTAAATATTTTACTTTATTAGGATTATTGTCAAGTGCTAGTGAACTACAGGTAATTAATTATATTTTTATTTATTTTTTTAGTTAAAAAATGAAATTTACTAATTTTAATATTTAGCATGCAGTAGAAGGAAATTCCCAAATTTTGAGATTTGACCCAGATCTTGTTGTGAAGGTTTAAATTAAATTAATTTTTAAATTTATTTCATAAATGTTTTTTTTAGCAAGAATGTCTTATAAGCACCTTCCAAACAGCATATTTTTTTACTCATGATTTTGAAGAAGCACAACAGAAATTACGGTTAATGACATTTCTTCTTTTAATTTTAAAATTTATTTTTATTTAGAACATTTACTTCAAATATGAATAGACCATTTGTTGTACGTTATAATCCATATACAGAAAGTGTTGAAATTTTAAATAACAAACGTTCATTGATGTTAGCTGTTAATTCTGTATGTTTAGACAAATTAAAATATTTTAAATAAATTTAAAATAACTTTATAAATGACATTAAGATAGGACTTTAGGAAATTAATATATTATTATCTTTTTTTATTTATTTATTTTAAGCTTCGTTCTGACATCAATTTGCTGGCTTCATCTCTTCATAATATTTTATAAAAATGTCGAAAAGGCTTAAGAAATACATATTTGAAAATAAATTGATAAAAAGAAAATTTGATTTAATGAAATTATTTTAATATTTGTTTAAGTAGAAAAATAATTTAATAATTTTTACCAGATAAAAGCACAAAGATACAATTTCAGTTTTTTTGACCCCGTTTCCTGTAAAATGACCCGAGCGATGTTCTCACAATAATTAATTTCCTTGCAAAGTTTGCATTGCAGCCTAATATTATTCGCTGGTTGAATCGAGATATTTAACACAAGAAAAAATACTTTAATGTTATTCTAATGATAAAAAAGGAAAATAACAATGTATAAAAATTAAAGTTGATAAATACAGGCTAAGTGATACACTTAAGCTAATTTGTGCCAATATTAGGGGGTCGAATACACCTATTATGCCTTTCCTGACTTTCCAATTCTCCATGCAATCGACGAATATCTTCCCAAAGTTTACATTCTTCGCTTGAATTTTGACAGTGTGAACATATGCTACTTGACAAATGATTTTCCAAAAGTACAGGTCTCCTCCGATATGAGGGAACTGCAATTTCTACATTTTCAACATTTTGAATAGTTGGTAATGGCAATCCAATATCCATCAATTGAGCATCATAATCAAACATAGAAGCACCAAATTCAACATGTGATAAGCGGCGATTTTCCATCTTAATAAAAATAGTACAAATTAATATAGTAGAATCAAAATTGCCTTTAAAACTATTCTTATTAAAATAAAAAGTACTTTTGAAGGTTTCGAACTATTATATAATTTTTTTATTTGCTGATTGTCAAAGGTCATTCGGCGACGTTTTTTGCTAGACAAAAAAGTTGTCAAAGGAACAAAATCTCCATCTCCTGGATCATCACTGTCATCATCTTCTGAATAATTCGCATTACGTCTTCGTTTTTTGTCATTTCTTTTGTGTAAAGATAATCTAATTCCTCGTTCCCCTTCTTCATAATGACTGCCATGACCATCCAAACTAGTTTGTTCATCACGCGAATCTTCTATCAAATCATAAAATTTTTGGGAAATATCTTTTCCATTGCTTTGATTAATTATTCGAGACGTTTTAAATCTAAAAATTAATTTTAAATAATCTTTTGTATAATAAAGTTAAAAACCTTCTCAATTCCACCTCTGGAGATATGAAGCTGATTACATGCAAATATTTTTGCAATTGAACATCCAATGATATTGCTTAAATTAAAATATTTAAAAGACCAATGATCATATAAATAATAATTTAAATAATTATCTAAGATATCCTAACATAAGACGTTCTCTAGTAAAAACGTTAATAATTTAATTAAAAATAATAAATGCATACCTGAGGGCAATGATAATAATTCATGAACAGACTCATCAGCAAATGAATACTCTGTTACACCACACTTTTTATTAGAAATTAATGGGCGAAATCCACTGTTATTATTGAGCCTAAATAAATAAGATAAATTTTAATTTTTATATGAAAAAAGAGGAATGTTTAATCTTAATAAAAAAAGAATAAAAAATAAATTTTAAGATAACAAAAACATTGAAAAAATACCTGATGAAATTGTGATGTAACAATTCACTTCTTGTACTATTACTAATTTTATATCCACTGTCAATTAATGGTCTACAACGAGCACAAGTCATTGAATCAACTTCATCATCACCAGTACTGACAGAAGATTCAAACATTAATTCTTCTTGTGTATTTGAAAGCTATAAATAAATAAAAAATACTAAAAACTTAAGTATATTTAAATTAACCTGAGTTTCCACCCATAATTGTTTCTGTTCAAGTTCTCTCAGCATCCTCTTCGCATGAGTATCTGCTGTCAATATTTGAGCTCTCTGTTCCAAAAGATCGTAAAGTTCGGCACTAAAAATAATAGAAGCTATGTAACATATAACTTTTTAACTGTAAGCTGTGGGACATGTCTACATAAGACAAAAATTTCCTTATACTTCTAGTAAATTTTAATAAAATAAATTAGGATTTGTTATTATGGTGTTACCTCACTATTTACTTACAAAACAAATAACAGACCTTAAGTTTGCTTTTTGGTCAACAAATTCATAATCTTCAACATCTGTTATGTCCTATAATATATTACAATTATTTATCTAAATTAAAAATAAATATACTTCGTCAGATGTATCTGTAATTTGTCTAATAATTGGAGGCTTTATTTTGTTCTTCAAAATGTCAGCTTCTTCTCCATTAAATAATTCTTCAATTGCTTCGAGTTGTTTATGTTGTTTTGTTGAAATATCAGCGAATACATTTTCTAATAAATCAGTTGAAATAAATGATCTTACATCATTTGACCGAGAAAACTTTTTCATTGACAAACAAATTTGGTTCATAGTTGCCAAATTAAACTTAAAAAAGTAAAGAAGAAAAATTAAATTTAGAAAAAAAGATTAAAAAAATTTTTTTTAAATAATATTTTGAAATAAAACATAAATATGTATAAAAAATATTAAAATGAAATCTACTCCTCCCATCACTATGTCAATATCTAAAGCTTGAAATTTTTTAAATTAAACAAAATTTATAATATAGTATTATTAAATTATATCAACCTGCGGAATGTTGAAGAAAATTCCTTTTGCTTCCTTCATCCGCTCCATACGTTCAACAAAAATCTTGCGTTTCGCAACTTCTTTGCCTTTATTATCCGCATATTTTGAATAACTTAACCATTTTAAATTGTAATATTAAGAAATAAAATAAACCTTATTTTTAGACCATCAACTTTAAAGACATCACCTTCAGTAATTGACTTTGAAGAAATGCCAATTACATCCTAAAATTTAAGAATAAAAAAACAAAAATAAAGTTTACATTAGTTGCAACATCACCAGGCGATGGACAATTAAAAAGTGATATCTGGACATATCAAAATAATGATTACAAAAAACTTAACTTACAGAGCTTGGATCAATTTGATTTGAAGTTCCTTCATCCATCGCATAAAATATAATTGCCGAAAAAAATATATAAAACAAATTTAATACAATTTTAAACAACACTAGCGTAACTAATCGCCTTGAAAATCATTAAATAATTCGAATGAAAAACAATTTTATTCCTTTTGATGGAATGTAAAATAAAAAAAAAAAGAAAGATTTTTAGTCATCATCATCGTTCATGTTTACATCCTCAATCCCATTTTGTCCATTTTGATGTGAATTAGACACTTGAAGGATTTGATTGACACGTTCAACATCTGCCAATGTCTTAGCACTCGAAATTAATTCCTAATTAACAAAAATAAATTAATTAAAATTTTAAAAAATAACCCTAATCTTCTTTTGCTCTTCTGTTGGACGAGTTCTGACTTGCTCGACTTCTTCAGCCATTGAATTAGCTGTTTGAGAACGACGAACGATCTCACGCTTCAGACGAGCCCCGGCTTCACCTTTAAACATTTTTTTGGCGGCTTGACGTTCCTAGGGAAAAAGTGTAGTATCTGAGCAGAAAAATACAAACTAAAATCTTTAAATATTTTGTGAATAAAATTCTAAAATGGAAAATTTTTGTTTAAAATCAAGAATTTGTTGGATTTACGGCAGTTACTCAAAACAAATAAAAAAGTAAATAACTTACAGCAAGCTTGATACGTTTATAGTCAAGAACACGAATATTTTTTAGTTTGTAGATAACATATTGACGGTATTTTGGTTTGTGAACTAATGGATTGCCTTGCAAACTAAACAAAAATTAACCTTATATAAATAAAAAAATGCCTGAGATATTCAAGCTTTGGAAGTTGTGCGAGACTGTCAATATCTCCCAATTCAGTCAAGTTGTTATTGGTTAATGCAAGTGTATTCAATTTTGGCAAATTTTCTCCAATGTCCTTTGCTATAAATTCGACACGATTGTTATGTAACAATAAAGTCTCAAGACGTCTCAATTTTGGTAAATTTTCTAGTTTCCTTATATTGTTGTCAGAAAGATCTATAACATCGAACTGGTCCTATAAGAAAATGTTTTAAATATAAATCGATACTTTAAATAATTAGTTTAACCTTTGTAACGCCCAAATTTTCAATTGTTGGTATCTGAAGATTTCTTAAAGAAAGTTCACGTTGTTTGCATGGATTTATATACTAAAAATAAAGACGTTAATAAAAAATTAATTTAATAACCTGATACGCTTTGTTGACAACATCAACAGAAATTCGTACCATTTTATTTTTCTAAACGAGTATTAGTAATCTTAAAAAATCAAATATTCTTTGAAAAAACGTTTGTAAAAAAATAAAAATAAATTTAATAAAATTTAATAAATAAGAAAAAATAGTAATATTATGGCAATAAAAGATATAATTGGTAAATACTGTCTCAAAAAACCACCAACACTAAAAAGAAAAATAACAAATTAATAAAAAAATATCTGTAATCATTTTTACCCAACAAAATGACCTCCAATATTGACAGAAAAGACCAATCTAAAAATTTTAAATAGAATCTTATAAATTAAAAAATTTACTTAAACATATTCCAATCTGTCCGTCCATCATAATGCATTTTGTTTAATGCCATTCCAACAAAAGAATGACAATTATCGCATAAAAGGTTATGAATTCGTTCACGATAAACCTAAAAAATAAAATATAATTTTAAAATTAGACGATATTCAACATTGGATGCTTCTATTATAGCTAAATCCCAGGCCTCTGCGTCACCATTAACATTACTAGGGGAAAATTGTTTATACAAGGTTGGCCATCCAAAAGCCATGTCGTCTTCTGATACAGAGTAACTTCCAGAAAAATCAAAAATTACACCTAAATTTTAAAGAGTAAACTTACTGACATAAATTTAATTAATACCTTTACTTGTTGCAATTCCCATATGTCCAATAAACGGACAAACCCAAGAAAGTAAAGGAATAGGCGTCCAAACTATGCAAAATGGGAAACGATGCCTTTCTCTGCAGATTTCCATTTGTATTAAACTAAAAAATTAAGAACGTAGTCCCTCGTAGTCAAACTCTGGGAAATTCTGACCGATCTGGTTCAGCGCCGAGTATTAATAAATGTTTTTTACTTGTACCAAATATCCGATTTTAGCTTGTGTACCAAAATGTCGCTTACCAAAATGTCGTTTTCCAAAATGTGTAGGAGTCGTCCGTTTTGTAAGAGTGTCCGTCGATATCGACAAGGCCAGTTGTTTTTGGCCATAACTTTTTTTATTTCCTAGTCGATCTGAACAATTCTTTTATTATTCGAAAGCTCACGATAAGAGAATTATTTTTACTAATTGGACAGATCCAATCAAATCATTCCAGTAAAAGTTACATCATGATGAAAGTGGAAAACACCTCAGGGATATCTCCTCAAGAATTGGTGGCTCAAAATGGTTCTCGTTCTAATGATCGCTATTCTACAGGGTTAAACTTAAATTTTTTCTTAATGGTTGATTTTTTAGACTTGTAAACTACCAAAAAGGATTGTGCGGTCTGAAAAATCTTGGGAATACCTGTTTTATGAACAGGTAATATTTTATGTCTTCCTTAATTCTTGAATAATTTCAGTGCTCTTCAGTGTCTTAGCAACGTTCCAGAGTTGACGCAATACTTTCTCAATAATGAACATTTAGATGAAATAAATACAACAAACCCTCTTGGAACCCATGGACGATTAGTTAAAGTTTATGCCGATCTTCTCAATGATATGTGGTCGGGACATAATAATTCAGTACGGCCTTTTCATCTGAAGGTATAAATGATTTTAATAAAGTTAAGCCTTGAATAAAAGCACTTTTTTGAGTGCGTAATTGGAGAGTTCGCCCCTCGTTTCAATGGGTATGCACAACAGGATTCTCAAGAATTGACTGCCTTTTTGTTGGATGGACTACATGAAGATTTGAATCGCATAAAGAAAAAGCCATATGTTGAGGAGATGGGAGATCAGAATGAAGCTCAGGTCTTAGATTAAATTAGGAATTCTAAACTTAAAAATTTTTAAGGCAGCGACGAAGGCTTGGCAATATTATAAGAAGCGCAATGATAGCATCATCATCGATCTTTTACACGGGCAACTCAAATCCACACTAACTTGCAACGTTTGCTGCAATATAAGCGTGAAGTTTGATCCGTTTTGCTATCTTTCAGTACCAATTCCAACAAATGAACTTCGTACACAGCTAAATGAAGAAAATAATATTACTGGAAGTAATGGAATTACTGTTCCTATTATTGATGCTCAAAATTCAGATTCTTTCTCTTCTAGGCAAAATAGTTTGATCGAATACAGCTATGGATTTTTATCGGTTAGATTATATCCTTCCTTTAAAATAGTGCTTCTTTCGCGCTTATTGTTCTTACATTTAACAAAAGTCAAATTATGAAAGAGAAAAAATTCCAAATTATTTATAGATAATTTTATTCTTTTTAATTTAGTGGTTTTTCTTCTTTCTCAGTTATTTAAATCCATTTAATGCTGCTTTACAAATGGTTAAAAATTTAATTTCAACTACAATACCTCTAAAAGATTGTCTCAGAATTTTATTTTCAATTGATCATTTGAGAGGAGATGATATGTACTTTTGTGATAAATGCAAAAAGTATATATTACATTTTTAAAAATAATTTTAATTTTTTTAAAGATTACAGGATGGTATTAAACATTCCTCAATAACTAGGCTTCCAAATATTTTAATTATTCATTTAAAACGTTTTCGACATGAAGCAAATTACAATACAAAATTAAGGACGATAATAACTTTTCCACTTTATGATTTGGATATGGAACAATTTGTACGTTCTGAAGAGATGAAAGAAGATGAAGAAAGACGATTGCCAAATTGTTATGATTTAAGCGGACTTATTACACATAGAGGACAAAATATTGAATGTTTGATTTTTAAATTAAAAAATATTTTATCTTAAATAATTTTTAGAATTATTTATTTATTCTTTCTGTTCATAGGTTGACCTACATTTTTTCCAAAAAAAAATTATTTTTTCAAATTTAATATGTGTTATTTTTTATTTTTTAGATGGACACTATGTAGCATATTGCCGAAATGTACTAGATGGAAATTGGTACGAATTTGATGATGCTCAGGTTTTTGATTTTTAAAATTTAAATTACTTTAATTAAAAATTTTTTCTCGTCCAGTTATGTTTAATATATAATAACTCAAAAATTTCAGGTAATAAGAGTTAGTCCCCATGAAGTAGCCAGTCAGGAGCCATATGTTCTTTTTTATAGAAGGAGAAATTCTGTTTGTGAAAACCATGAAAAAGAAGAATTTGAATATAAAAAAGAATTATTTGGAGAGGAATCAGTAGATTTAGTTGACGATAATTTTATTAAAATAAATAATGAATCAAAGCAGGAGGAAGAAATGGAAGTTAATGACTATGAAGATAATGATAATTTGCAGAAAAGCCAATTACAGTGAGTTTTAAAATATTTTATTGAAAGGAAGTTCGTTTACATAAAATAAATAAATTGCATTCTGTACTATGTATGTAATTCTATATACAAGTTTTATTTTATATTTAATTTATAGGTCATCTTCTACCATTACATCATCTGATGGTTGTTCTTCTTGTTGTCTCCAGCAGAAAAATTAATGAAAACGTTCACCTATGTATATTTTTTAATATACATATTGTGCCCTTACTTTTTTGTTTTTACTTTTTAAAGTTTTTTTATACAAACGAGTGAACAATAAATTATATCTTATCAAATTTTTTTTCGAAAATCAAAAAAAAATTCCGGACCTAACTAAGTTAGCATTTAATGGCAGAAGATACAAGTGGAGAGCCATTCTATGATGACAGTCAAGAGATATGAGTGGTATATGGAGAGGACATAACGTATAAAGATTAGCCTTGAGCTATTTTATATTTTGGCATTCTTCACGTCCTTTCTAGTTGTTGTTGGTCCCTTTTCTGCCGCTAATAGAATGAGTGCTTGAGGGGACTCTGCAAATGAAGTGGGAGAAGAAATGTGGAATTGGTTAGTTGAGGTATAGGGGAACGTGGAGGAAAAGGAGAATGCATAGTAGTTGGGCTCTGTCTTTTACATTATTTTTTCATTGAATTCTCTTATTTTCTCAATGCTATTCTCGTTCAGGCACACGTTGCTATATTTACCAGTCCGGTCACACTTTCCAATAACAATCCCTGTTTGGCAGTGTTTGTGTCGGTATCCTCCTTACATTATATATTGGATGAATGCCGTAAGAGAGAATTTGACTGGCTTCTATTTTCAGTATTTTCAATGACGGCATATTTTACTATTTACTAGTACATTTTTCTTCCGCTATAAAAAAAGAACGAGCACATGAACTTATAACGAAAAAACCTTAGCACTGCTTTCACTCATTTTATATGCAAGTTAAGAAAGTAAACATTGAACATTTGTGACATGACAATAAATATAATATATTTTTTAAATTATTTTTAAATTATTTATTATAAAAATTATAATTTATTTTATAGGACAATAAAAATAAATTTAAAATCTTTTTATACTTTATTTACATCAATTTTAAGTCCTTTTACATAAAAATTGTAATTTCGAAGCCTTTTTTATATTTATTTGTTCCTGCAGTATTTTCAAGGTTATTTTGGTGAAAGGAATAGGCGCACCTTCCTCTGGTGCGCCTAAGGAAGCTTTTTACCCGCCTTTTTTTCTTCAACGGCCAGATAAAATTTGGCTCATTGTCAGACAAGCACCCATTCTTCCATTTTGCTCATTCAAAACAGCCTTTTGTGTTAACAAACAATTGAAATGAACAACTGAAAATCTTAAAAAGACAAAGAAGATTGTTGTGGCGCGAACGCGTCAAAAAAGTGAAAATATTTAAATAATATTTAAATAATCTTTTTTTTTAAAAAAAGAATTTTTTGATAACACATTAATGTAATGGTTGATTTTGGAGAAGATTTAACTTTAGAACATTCTTTATCTTTAGCAAATATTTTAAAAGGTGCAATTATTTTAGCTGTTTTTATACTTTTACTTTTTACAGCCTTATCGGTAAAATTTAATAAAACTTTTTATACATATATTTTACAGAATATAATTATTTTATGGTGTAGATTTAATGATGTTATTAGTCATTATTTGGTAAATAAATTAAAAAAAAATATTATTTAAATTATAAATTAAAGTTAAGTCTCTCAATAGCAGATTTATTTTGTGCTCTTTTTATTGTTCCATTTAGTTTATATAGTTCTGTTAGACCAAACTGGGCATTTGCTGGTGATAATTCTTGTATGTTCTTTTTTTTTAAATTATTAATTAATTATTTTAAAGTAATTTGCAAATGCACTGTTTATTTCCATTTAGTGTATATTTTTAAAATATATTTATTTTTAATAATTTTAATTTTATTAGCTTAATTACCTCAACTTTATTTACTTTTGCTTGGATAAGTGTAGATCGTTATGCAGCTTTTATGAAGGTTTTTAATATTTAAATAATTATTTAATATTATTGTCATAATATTAAAAAAACATTTATTTAAATAATATTTTCTTTAAATTAATTAATTAATTATTTATTTTAGCCTTCTAGATATGAAGCAGTGCATACTTTAACTCGTTGTAAATGTTGGATTTCATTTTCTTGGATAACTTCTTTATTATTGGCATGCCCTGTTTTAATAACAAAAATGGAAGCAAATTATTCTTTTCATTTAGAATTATGTTTGCTTAATTGGTCATCATCTACATTAGTTTATTATTTTAATTTAATTAATTAATTAATTATTAAGGCTTATTCTTTAACTCTTGGTATTCTTGTTTGTTTACCTTCAGTTTGTACTGTTGCCTTTACTGGATTTGCTATTTTTTCAGCAATGCAAAAACCGGATGAATTAGAAGATATTCAACGAAGTATTTTAGAAAATGATCAAAATTTTATTATAAGTAAATTATTTAATTATAATTAATTTATATAATAAAATAAAGGGTTATCTTTAATTTAAAATTATATATTTTTTTCTAACAGCTTTGTTTATTTTAATATCATTTGTATTATCATGGTTGCCGATTATAATTTTTCAATTTTTACCTTCCCAATTATTAGATAATAATGATGCTGGTATTATGAAATTTGTTTGTTTTTCTTTTTTAAATATTATTTAAATTTTTTAAAATAAATAATAATTTTTTTAAAGGCTTTTACATGGTTAGCAATTGGTGGAGGTTCTTCTAAATTACTTATTTATATGTAGGTATTAAATAAATATTTTATTTATTTTTTTAAAGTTTTACAAATAAACAATTTCGTCATTCTTTATTTTGTTGTCGTGGATTTTTAAGAGAAGAACAACTTTTACAACCAAAAATTGCTGAAGAACGACCATTAGATAGATATACTTTAACGTTAGTTTTTAATTGTTTTTTTAATAATTATTTTTTTAATTAAAATTTTAAATATTTCTTCTCATTAGAATAGATTTTTTAATATTTTTTAAATTTAATTTTAGAAATAATAATATTGCCTCACAACAACAACAACCAAACACACTTTCTTCAATAAATGCTTATTCATTTTTATCTGGTTTTGATTATGGTAGTTTTGGATTAGGACCTACAGGAGGTTTTTTAACAGAACAACAACAAAATAAAATATTTAAAAATAGACAAAGAAATTATTAAAAAAAATATATATTAAAATTCTGTGATATTTTAAAGAAATAATAATTTGATTATTAAATACTTAATTTGTCTTTTTAAAATTAATTAAATAAATATATTAAAAAAGGAGTTAATTTTGTTATTTTTTTTAAGATTTTAGAGTAAAAATTAAACTAATTTATTCATTCAAAGTTATACCATATTCTTTTTGACAATTATTTGAAATAAAACTTAAAGTATAAATAGCTGATGTTGATGAAACTCTTCTTTCTGATATTTCTCCTTTCTTTTTATTTTTTGAATTTATTTTTTGTTCTTTTTTATTTTCAAGTAAATTAGTTGTTTCATCTTCTAATGAATTTTTTGTTATTTTTATATTTTCTTCAATATTCATCTGAAAAAAAATAAATAAATAATAATTTTATTTAAAATTAAAATAATTAAATATTAATTGCCTGTTGTTCTCCCATTCTGTGTGCAGAATAAAGTTTGTAACCAAAAGTTTTTTGCATTTTTTCAACAAAAATACCAAGTTTTTCACTGGAAAGACCAGCAACATTTAATAATAAATGACAAATCTTTTTTAATTAATTTAATAATTTAAAAAAAATAAAAAATAATTTACTTTATGTTCTTTTAATAATTTACTTTGAATTATTTTATCTGTTTCTTCTAAATAAATATATTTAAAATATAATTAATTAAATTAAATTAACCTCCTGCTTCAATTCTTAATAAATTTATTTTACTTTTTCTTTTTTCTGTAGCAAATATTTTAGCTAGCCATTTATCATCTAATTTATTAACAATTAATTGTTTAATTATTTTATAATTATTTACATCTGAATCACCATTATTATTTACTTTTCCTTCCTAAAAATAAAAATAAAATTAATTTAATTAAAAATAATATAATTACATGATCATAAACACGAATTTTACAATTTGGTAATAATTTAGTAATTTTTGTTTCAAATTTAAAATCCATATTTGTACTTATAGAAAATATCTTTTTTAAAATAAATAAATAAATAATTAATTAAATAATTAAATATTTAATTATTACCAAACAATCCTTTTCATTATTTAAATATTTATAATTACAAATTTTATGTTCAGCAATATGATCTAATTTTGAACAAGATGTCTATTATTTAAATTTATTTAAATTAAAAAATAATTTATTATTTAATACCTGAATAAGTTTTATTAAACCTTTTTAAATAATAAATTAAAATATTTTAATTAAAAGAAAACCTTCAGACAAATCTTCTAATGAAGTATTATCATAATAATCTGTTTTACTTGTATTATTATCTGTATTTGAACGTAAAGAACGATATGCAAAAAATATAAAAATGAAGCAAATACCAGTAGAAAATAAAATATAATTTTTTAATGAATTTGCAGAACCACGCATTTTAAAAAAAAATTATTTTTTAAATTTTTATTTTTTGAAAATATTAATATATTATTTATTAATAATTATTTTCTTGTTCAGAAAAAAAACTTATTTTATTATTATTTATTAGTAAATAATTAAATTAATTTTTATAAAGATTTATATCTAAAAAATGTAAAAAAAAATATATTTTAAATATATCCTTTTTTATTAATAAAAAAAAAGAAAGAAATTTTATTAATTAAAACAGGTCAATTATTAAAATATTTAAAAATAATAAAGAGGAAATTAAATTTAAAATAAATAAATTAATAATAATTTTATTTTTTTCTTTTATAATTAAAAAATCTACATCATTTTAATAATTTTATTTTTTATTTTTCATTAATTCAATATAATTTTTAAAAAGTTCACCAATAATTAGACTAACCATTCTTGGTCCAGTATTTGCATTTATTAATCTTTTTTTTTTAAAAAAAATAGAAATTAATTTAAATAATAAATTATTTATTTATATTTTACTCAAAAATATTTAAAAAAATAAGAATTAATTTTAAAAAAAGATTACTGAAAAATTAGAACTCCATCCATACCCATTTTCTCTACAAAATTATCTAAAAATAAAAATTATTAATTAAAAAATAATAAAATTAAAAATTACATTTATATTTATTAAATGATATTTTAAAATTTGAACGATTATTTGCATTTTCTATATTTTTATTTTTACATTCAATTGTTAATTTGACAGAATTTTTTGGTTCAAATTGTTTAAATTCTTCATTTTGATTAAATGAATTAATTGGAATTTTATTTATTGAATTATTAATACTAAAATTTAAAATTAATTTTAAAGAGAAAAGAAAATATAAAAGTAGTCAACTTTATATTTTTTAAAAATTATTATTTTATAATATCAAGTATATCCCTAAAATTAAAATTAAACCTTTCATTTTCTTCTTTAAAATTATTATTTTGTTTATTATTAATTTCATCAATACAAGAATTATATATTTCATTACTACTAGTTACTGTAGTAATTGTTGTTATTTCACTATTTAAAGTATTTGTAGGTGATTGACATTCTTTTTTATTATTATTATTAAATATTATATTTTCATCAAAATGTTGAATAATATTTAAATTATAATTATTTTGATTATTATTATTATCAAAAATAAATTGATCAGCCTTTTTTTTTTAAATAAAAATAATTATTATTTTATAATTTACTTACATATATTTCTAAAGCACTTAATTCTATTTGCCTTAAAAAAATATTATTTTTTTATTTTTAAATTATTAAAAAAAAATACTTTTGAAAATAATTAATTGATGGACAAAATAAAATCCAAAACCAACGCAAAATATTTAAAAATGTTATTATTGTCATTAAAGCTATTAAATAAATTATTAGAATATTTTTTTAAATATAAATAATTAAAATATAAATAATAATACTTACCAAACCAATAATAAAGAACAAAGAAAATTTTCTCATTTAACTAAAAATAATAAATTAATTATTTAAAATAAATATTACATAATTAGCCATTAAAACACATTGAACAGTAAAATTAACAAAAATATCATTTTGCATTCTTATCTTTATAAAAATAAATTTTAAATAATTTATTTATTTAAATTACTTTAAAATCACAAAGACTAACACGAGGAAATAATCCATTATATTTCCAAGCAGATCCATAATTTAAAAATAATTTAACCATCTTTTAATAATTTAAATTAATTAATTAAATATATTTAATTACTTGAATTCCCCAAAATGGTGTTTGTTTTGTACCCAAAAAGAAACTTATAAAAATTAACTAGAAAAATAAAATTATAATTAATTAATTAATTAATTTAACCTGTCCAATATTAATTAATAAAAATAAACATTTAATTAATAAATAAAGAAAACTAAGAATATTTTTTGAAATATAATATCCAAATTTACTTTAAAAATAATTTAAATTAATTAATTTAAAATAAATAACCAAAATATTCCAAGTCCTTCTTGTTTATTTAAATTTAATTCAGAATTTAACAAAACAAATGTTAAATGACGTCCAATATCTGCAGCAACATTATTTTCACTTTCTTTACCAATTGATGTATGAGATTGTTTTAATATTGAAGGAAGATTTTTACCTTTTTTAAATAAATATATAAATATATTTAAAAATTATTTTACTTGAAATTAAATTGCTAATTATCCAAATATAATTAGGTAATAAACAAATAATTGCTTGAATTACAAGAATAAATGGAATCCACTTTTTAAATAAAAATTAAATTAAATTAAATTTAAATTAATTAATTTACTTGATAATAGCTAATACGATCATTATTATTATTACGTGAATTACGCATTGGAATTGTTATATTAGAAGGAATATAATAAGTTGATTCAACAAAACTTTAAAAATTAATTATTAATTTAATTAATTTAATTATAAATTACCAATAATCATGTGCATATTCTAACCATTCATCATTCCATTCAGCCTGTGACCAACAATAAATTGGTTCAGAAAATGGACCAAATTCCTAAATTTATTATAAAAATATATATTTATTTATACTTTAGTAAATGCAAGTATTGCTGATATTGATAAAATAAAAGGTGTTGTCCTTTAAATTAAATTAAAAATTAAATAAATAAATAAAAATACATATAATTAGCTCTATCAACCATATCTTCCTCATGTCTAGGTTTAAGTCTTTTCTCAGCAATTCTTTTTATTAAATCCATATTAATTATTTAATTGAATTATTTAAAATAAAAAAACTAAAATTTAATTTAATTATTTAAATAAATATATATAATTTAAAATAATATTCATTGACAATTTACACATTTAATTATTTTAATTTTTACAGTTTATGATTAAATGAATAAAAGCTTTTTACATATGTACACTTTATTTTTTTTAATCTTTTCTGGCCATCTCTTTTTTTTGTATTTTCTTTTTATTAAACTGTAAATTTAAAATTGATTTTTAGAGATTGAATATTTAATTAAAAAATAATATAAATATATATTAATTAAATAATATATTTTAATTAAATATATTAAAATCAATTATAACTATAATAATATATCTCTATTTTATTAAGTTTTATATAAATAAACATAATAGGTAATTAAGTTTTATTAAATTATTTTGATTAATCTCTCCGATATAATGACCTTTACATAAATATATAACCTAAATAAAATAAAATTATTTTATTTATTTATTTATCTGTTCATTTTATTAATAAAACTTTTTTTAAAAATGAATTTATTATTTTTATTTAATTTTTTAATTTTATTATTTTTATTAATAAACGGACAAAAAAATTTTATTTTGGATAAATCTTTTCAACAAAATAATATTCGTCCATATAAACGTTTTATTTTTAATTTACCTAAAAATTTTGCACAACAAAATTATGGAACAGAAATGACTAATTGGAGAAAAGAAATTAATAATAATAAAAATAATAATAATTTAATTGGAAATTCTTTATTATTTAAAAAGGTCAAAAAATATATAAAATAATTAAATTTTAAATTAATTTTAATGATTAAAAAATAAAAAAAATTATTTAATTATTTTTAACAATTCTCTAGCCTTTATCAAATTATTTTTCATTGGAAGCTACTCCAGATAAAGTATTTAAAGAAATTACTGGTATGGAACTTCGTTCAATTTTAGGTCCTATATCTGATAATTTAATTCAAACGACTACTCCTTTAAGTTATACAAAGCCTATTATTAAAAATAAATTTGTAGATTATGGAATATTAAGGTATTTAATATATTTATATTTTTTAATAATTTAATAAAGTTGATTTATTCCAATGAATATATTAATAATATGTTCTAAATTAATTATTTAATTTTATTTAGTTTGGATAATTTTTTAAATGGAAGATTTCGTTCAATGAATCGTATACCTTATTTATTAGAAAAAGAACAAATGTTAAAAATAAGAAATAATAAAACAAATAAAGTAAAAATGAAATAAAATTAAATAATTATTTTTTAATTTAAAAAGATTGAAGAAAAACAAAATGATGAAGAAATTGAAGGTTCAGGTGAAGAAGAAGAAGAAAATAAACAAATAATAAATTCATCAATTAAAGGAATTCCATTATTTAATAATTCTTTTAATAAAATTCCAAAAATACCTTTAATAAATTTAAATAATTTAAAAGAAAAAGAAAATAAATTAAATAAAATAAATAATAATATAATAATGGAAAATAATGATAATTTAATTAATAAAGAAGAATATAAAGTTTGTTGTTTTAAAAATAATAATTAATTAATTAATTTTAAAAAGTTTGGTGAAAAACCAAATAATCAACAAGGAATTTTAAATACTTTATTAGACTTTTTTGGAGTAAAATATTTACAAAAAAGTGAATTAGATCAAATTTTAACAGAATTATTAATGGAAAATACACCAAAATATATTAAAAAGGTTTTTATTTATTTAAAATAATTTAAAATTTATTTAATTTTTTAGAATGAAAAAAGGTCTGGAATAAATATTAGTAGTTATGATATATTAAATAGTTTAATTAGTCAACCAATATTACCTTTATGTAGTTTACCTCCTCAATTAATTGATACTTTTAATTTAGATGATTTTATGGGACAATGGTTTGAGGTAATTTAATTAATGAATTAAATAATAATAATAATTAATTTATTAATTAAATAATAATAATAATTAATTTATTAATTAAATAATAATAATAATTAATTTATTAATTAAATAATAATAATAATTAATTTATTAATTAAATAATAATAATAATTAATTTATTAATTAAATAATAATAATAATTAATTTATTAATTAAATAATAATAATAATTAATTTATTAATTAAATAATAATAATAATTAATTTAATTAATTAAATAATAATAATAATTAATTTATTAATTAAATAATTAAGGTAATGTATAGTCGTCCATTAATTTCATCACAATTAGAATGTACAACATTTTCCTTTAGACAATTATATAAAACAAATAGAACAGACAGAATTGGATCTTTATTTGAATTTATTAAATTTTCTGTTCCTCCAATAAAAAATGAAATAAATAATTTTCAAAAACCAAAAATAATTTCTGGACATGCAATTTTATCTAGACCAGGACAAATTATTTTAAAAAATATTAATGAACCAGAAGAAATTAATAGTAAAATTTATTTTTTATTTTTTAATTAAAATATTTAAAAAAAAAAAGTAAATATATTGGATGCTGGTTATTCAAATGAAGAAAAACGTTATGAATGGGCAATTATTGGAATTAATTGTAATTATCCAATTAAAATAATTGCTAGAAATCCAATTATATTTAAACAGGTTATTTAATTAAATTTAATTATTAATTATTTTTTAAAGAAATATTCTCAATTAACAATGCATTTACTCGAAAAGAAAGGATTAATTAATAAATTTGGCCATATTTTAAAATTTATAACAAATACATATCCAGATAGTTGTAAAATACCTATTAATTTATTTATTTAAATATTTTTGTTTTAATTATTATTTAATTTATTTAATTTATTAAAAGTTTAAAAAAAAATTAAAATTATTTTTTATTAAAAAATAACAAAACAATTATTTAATAAAAATAAATTATAATTATTATTTAATTAAATGTTAGGTAAATATTTTGATTGGATTCCAGGTGGTTGTTGTTGTATTACTAAACTAATCTTTTTTGTATTATTATTATTATTTATTTTTTGTTTTCCAATTAAAAAAGAATTATTATTTAAATTATTTATTTTATTTATTTGTTGTTCTTCTTGTTTAAATAAAATATAATTATTAGGAGAAATTGAAGAATTCCAATAATAATCACTTTGATGATCTTTTTGATAATTATTATTATTATTTACTAAATTAATTAATTATTTTAAATAAATAAATTATTACAATTAATTTTATTATATTTTCCTCCTCTTTTATTATTATTATTTCTTAAGTAATTCTTTTCTCGATATTTCTTTTCTGACCAAAATTCTGTTCCTTCAATTAAATAATTTTTATTGAAATGATTTGAATTTGTTGTTTCTTTAAAAAAGAAAAAATAAATTTATTTAATTTAAATTATTAAATATTAATTAAAATATATTATTATTTTATATATTTATTTAAAATAATCAAAATAACCAGAAATAATTGTTCTTCTATTTCTTGCAGGAAATCCATAATGATAAGGTTTAGAACGTCCAGAACAACTTGCACCCATTTAAAAAATAAAAATAATATTTTTTTAAAAAAAGCTAAAAAAAATAAATATCTTATTTTTAGTTTTATTTTTAGCAAAAATCAAAATAAAAATATTTTGGTATAAAAAAATTAAAAAAAAAACAGTTGTTTTATTTTAGTTATATTTCTGTTAATTATTTTAAAATAAATGAAAATAATGTGGGAAAATAAAAGATTATTATTATTTTAAATAATTTATTTTTTAAAAAGAAAAAGTCGCAAAAATTCCTTTTTTTTTTAATTTTTTGATTTAAAAAAGAAATTAAGACACAAAAAAAAAATATATTTTTTTTTAATTTATAAAATTTTATTTTACAAATACTAAAAATTAAATTAAATTTTTAGAAAAAGAAGAATTGAGAAAGAAAAAAAGAATATAATTCTCTTATTTTTGCACTTTATTTTTATTTATTTATTTATTTATTATATAAATCTGTGTTGTAAAAAGGAAATGAAAAAAAAAGATTTTGAGACAAAAATGAAATTATTTTATCTCTCCATAATATATAAAATATTTTTATTAAGAAAAAAGGATGTTATTGAGAAGAAGAGAAGTACTAGAGAAGAAAAAAATTAAATTTTAAATTAAAAATTGAGGAGTAATATTAAAATTATTAAATTTAAAGAATTTTTAACTAAATTTTAAAAAGGTCTGAAAAAAAAATATTTATATTTTTTAGCTAAAAAAGTATTAATTAAAATAAAATATAATTTTTACTATTTTATATAATAATATATTTAATTCATTATTTTATTATAATTATAGAAATAAAAATAAAAAAGAAACTAAAAATTTATTTTATATTCTTTTTGTTAAATTTAATGTAAAGAAATATATTTAAATAAATTTTTTATTTTAAAAGAATATGTACATATATATATATTTTAAATAATTATTATTTTATTTTAAATTAATAAAATAATTTAAATAAGAGAAATAAATTGAATGGAAATAATTTATTTTTTTTTTATTTTCTAAAAATGGAAAAAAATTTAAATATAAATTATATTTTAATTTGCAATATGACAATGTTCTTTGATTTTAATTATTTTTTTTTTAATTAAACAAAAAGAATATATTTATAATTATTCAAAAAAATGTAACAAAAATTTATTTTTGTTACATTTTTTTGTATTAATTAATTTTTTACTAAAATAAGAAAATATATTTATTTATTTATTATATACATAAAAATACAATTTAAATAACAAATAAAGAAGAGAATATTAATATTTTTTAATTTGAAATTTTAGCATTTTTTATAAATAATAAAGTTAAAAAAAATTAGTATTAAAGATCAATGCTATCCTAAATTCCTCTCCTCAAAAGTTTTAGTTTTTAATAATTCTGATTAAAAAATATAATTTAATTATTTCTAATAAATTAATATATTCTCTTTTCTAACAATAAAGGAATGTATTAATTAATTTGTATTATAGTAGTACAAGATAATAAATAAAAAAGAAGAAAAGAATCTTTTAATTTATTACAAGTGTAATTTAATATTAAAAACAAAGAAAAGTCAGTTGTTTATTTTTTTAAATATCTTGTTTAACATCTCAATTTTCTTAAAAGAAATATTAAATATAATTCTAATAATAATAATAAAGAAGAGAAAGTATTTAGAATTTAAACTTTGAATTGAAATATTCAAAGATTAAAATACTTTTATTTATTTAATTTTAATATTTATGTATATTATAATTTAAATAAATATTTCATAAAAATTCAATCAAATTTTTATCAACAAAATAAATTGATGAGCATTATTAAAAAGAAATAAAAAATAATTATAAATAATATTAATAAAGATAAATAATTAAAATCAGTCAATTATATGGCAGGCCGAAACTTTTGGACCAAAATTTGAATATATAATTGATAACAAAATTGTTTAATTATTTTACCAGTTGGTCATTTGAAAAGGCAGATAAACTAATGTTTTTGTAAAAAAATTTTTGGGCGTTCCGCAAGTTTCGATCTACTCAATTATAATTATAACAGTAATATTAAAGAAAAAACAATATTAAAAAAATAATGTAACAATAATGAAGATAATGCACTTAATTAAAACCATGAAAATAATATTATATATAAATTTAAAATTATTTAAAAAATTATTCTTTAAAAAAGGACTGGCTGATTGAATCATTTACTACTTCTAAAAATTAAATTTATATTAATTAATTAAAAATAAATTAACTGATTAATTCCTGTAAAACGAACACTTTTAGGATTTTCAGAAATAATAAGATCAGAGGATCTACTAGCAGGTCTAGATGAAGGTGTAGAACAAATATCTGAACCACCACCATATCGAGAACTAGAAGAAGGTCGAGGAATACGAGAAGAACCATAAATATCATCTTTAATAAAAAATAAAAATATTTAATATTTTATTTTAAAATAAATACCAATAATTGAAGAATTATCATTATTTATTATTGTAGAAGATTGTCTTTGTTGTTCTCCTATTCTTTTATTAAACATTGGCACTGAACGATCCGTTTTTTCTCTTATCTTAAAATTAAAAAATATTTTTTAAATTAATTTTACAAATATTACCTTCATAATAGGACCAGGCTGTCCAGGGCTATAACCTAAAACTTTTTCAATAAAATTAGTAGAAGATTGTTGGGGAACAGCAATTAAAGAATTAGAGGATGTTGTAGATTCTTTTCTATGAAATTCTCCAATAGCATCAATAGCACCCAAAGGTCGTAAATGATAATCAGAAGTTAAAGGAAGTAAATCAACATTTATTCTACCCTTTATTATATTTATAATATAATATTAAAAATAAATAAATATATATATATTACTCTTGCTCTGCATGGGTCATGTTTAGATAAAAAACCATCTAATGCCTCCCAACCACCACCAACACGTACCATTACCTTTAAAAATAATTCTTTTTAATTAAATTGATAAAAATAAAAAATTATAGTAATTTAAAAGTAAACTAACAGTGCTGCGTAGAATCCGTACCATTCTCTTCATTGAACCTCCAAAACCAAAACCATATTGAACCTAAAAAATGTTATTTAAAATCTTTAAATTAAAAAAATATTATTATTATTATTTTTTTAAATAAAAGAAAAGTAAAAAGTTAAAAAAAGAAAAGAAAAATAAATAAATAAAACCTTATCTTTATCTGTACTAATATGTAAAATAGGGAAACGTCTAACACAAGTACATTTAGCATTTTCTCTAGCAATTTCTTCATGAATTCTTTCATTTTCACTTTTTTTAGGTATTCTTTTATTTGGATCATATCTTAATGCATTCATAAATTCTTTTGATGAAATCATTCCATCACCACCATCAAATTCATCAGCAACTTTATTCATTTCTAAATTTGTACTTGGAAATTTTGAAGAAATAATTCCATCAATAAATTGTTGACGAGGAACACGTCCAGTACCAGATTTATCTATTCGACGAAATAAATCAGAAACTCTAGCTTTTCCATGATCATTCCAAGCAAGATAACGTTCACGCCATTCCTTTTTTTATAATTTATTTTTTAATGTTAAAAAGAAAATAAAATATTAAAAAAGAAAATAAAGCAAAGAAAATTAAATAAATATTTAATATTTAAATTACCTCAAAAGTAAAGTTCTTTAATCTATCAATTTCATCCAAATGGGCTTTTCGCTAAAATTAATTATTATTTTTAAATTTATTTAAAAAAATGTTTTTTTTTTGTTAAAATTATAAAAAACAAAAAGTTTTAATTTAAATAAAATAATTAAAAAAAAAAAATACTTGTTTTAAATGTTCTTCATAAGAATGTAAATCTGTCCACAATTTTCTCCAAGAATCATTTAATATTTCACTTTTTGTTTTATTTTGTTTGGGTAAAGGTGATAATTGTTGTTTTTGTTCTTGTTTTTCTTGAAGTTTAAGTTGTTTAGCTGCAGAAGGTGTTCCTCTTTTAGGTGATTTAGTAGATTGAGGTGATAATACTTGGTCAACCTAAAAATAATATTTTTTTTTAAAGAAAACACTTTCTCTCTCTCTCTCTCTCCAGTTAAAAGTATTTTTACAAAAAATAAATATAAAAATATTTTTTAAACATTTCTTATAAAAAATAAATAAATATTTATTTACTTCATTCTTCTTCTCATCTTCTTCATCTTCATATATTATTTCTCCTTTAATATTTCCACTAATAATATCTAAATTATTATTATTTCTCCCAATCTGTAAACGTCTTTTAGCACAAAATTTCATAACTTCATCTAATTCTGATTGTCTTTGTTGTAAATCTGTTTTAAACATTTGTTGTTCAGCAATTAATGTTTCAAGTCTTTCTTGTTTTCCTTCATCATGACATTCTTGTCTATAAAATATTTTAAAATTAAAATATATTTATATTTAAAAAATACCTATAATAATCTAATTGTCCTTGTTTTTCTTCTACAAAATTAAATAATTCATTTTGTTGTCTTTCATTTTTACGAATTTCTTCTAATCTTAATTTTAATTTTTCTGTTTTTTCATTTAAAAGTAAATCCAAAGATTCCCAATGATTATTTGTTGTTATTAATAATTCTTTTAATGATTTTTCTGCCCGTGGATGACTAAAAGATTTAATTTCAGTAGCTAATTCTATTTGCTTTTCTAATAAATAATATTGAGACATAAATTCTTTTTTTAAATTTTCTAATTTATTTAATTCTGTTAAAATATCTTTTTCTTCCCAAGGTAATATTAAACGACGAACTCTTCCTTCAATATCTTGAAGTGCTGTCCCTAATTCATGCCTAAAATTAAAAATAATTAAATATTTATTTAAATTATAAGTACATTATTTCAGATAAATCAACAGCTTTTTTCAATGCTGTAGTAAATCGTTGATCCTAAAAATTTTAAAAATAATTAATTATTATTTTTAAATTTTTAAAAATTAAACTCTTTCAGAAATAGAATTTTCTAATCGTTTCCATTGTCCATCAAGTAAATTTAGCCTATTTGACAAATTATCTAATTCTTTAGCATCTCCTCCTTTTGATGCCAAAATTTTTTGTGCCCGTTCTTGAACTTTTTTTACATTTGGTTTACGAATATCTGCACGTTCTACTAACTAAACAAATTAAAAAATAAATATATTTTTTTAATTAAAAATTAATTTTTACCTCAAAATGTTCTCTCATTAAAATATTTATTGTATCAATATCACCTTAAAAATAGATAATTTTAAATAAATGACAGTGTTTATAATTAAACAATTAAGTACCAAAATAATTTTGTGATAAAAGTTCATTTTCAATTGGAGGTAATTCATTATTAAGCCATTCAAGTAATTCAGCAAGTACTTCATCAAAATGACCACTTTGAATTAAAGCTTCTTCTAAGCTTCTTTGCCTTTTTAATGCCCTTTTTCCTAATTCTAACCATTCATTGCTTAATTGATCATTTGCTAATTCAATTTTACGTTTTTCTGTTAAAGGAGCATGTTCACCAAGTAAATTACCTCTTAATCTAATAAAAGAAAATAAATATAAATAATTTATTTAAATACCTAGTTTCTTCAAAAAGTCCATTTCTTCTAGTAATTTGATCTTGTAATTTTTTATGTTCTTCTAATAATTCTCTAATTCTGTCACCAGTACCCAACTTTTTATTTTCTTTTTCATCAAGTAATTTAAATTGTTCATTAATCCAATCAATTAATTCTTGTTGTGCAACAAAAAAGAGTCTCGAATCATCCTTTTTTTTTAATTTTTAATTAAAATAAATTATTTTATTAAATTTCTTTCTTACCAATGAAATAGTTAATGTTCTTAATCGTTCATTACTTTTTTGTGCTAATTTATCTGTTCTATGCTTTAAAGAAACTAAACGATTTTTCATTGGAATTGCATCTTTCTTTTCGCAAATTAATTGAACTCTAATACCTTTATTATTTAAATCTTTCATACTAAAAATTAAAAAAAAATAATAAATTTAAAAATAATAATTATTTAAAACTAACAATTGACATTTAATTTGTACAGAATTATTAAATAATTTATGTGTATCCAATTGTGTTTCAAGTGTTTCAATTAATCTTGAAATTGGTGGAACCATTGCTAAATGATTCTCTGCTTGAAGTAACCAATCTTGCATTTCTTGCATCTTAATTTTAAAATAAAAATAAATATTTAATTAATTAATAACTCCATTAGATAATTCCAAAGCTTCTTCCAATGCTTGTTTTAATCTTTTCTCTCGTTCTGCCAATTTGTCCTGTTTAAAATTAAAAATATTAAAAAAATAAAAAAATTAATTAATTCACTTGAAGAGTTTTCCAATCAGAACGAAGTTTTTTAATTTGTCCTACTGTCCAGTCCTCTTTTCCATTTTTCAATTCGGATTCTTTCATGTCTTCAATAGATTCTTCTAATGAATATAAATATTCTTCAAATTGAGGTTTTCGTTGTTCTACATCTGATTGAATTACTCGAAATTCATCAAGTTGAGAAATTGCTGTTTCAGGAAGTCCACCAACTGGACGATTTGTCTAAAAATATTTTTACAAATAAATATTTCAGAAAATAAAAATTCTATCTTCTTACCCTCATCTCAGCTAATAAATCAGCAAGCCATAACCTCCATTTCTCCAAATCATTATTTCGTGAAGTTGATTCAATTCTATTCTGTTCTAATTCATTAAATAATTTTTGTAAATTTTTATCAAGCTTTGACCAATTAGAAACAAGAATTTCAACCATTGGTTTAGTATTAGCTATTATTGTAGAATCTTCTTTTTGTTGCAATATTTGAGTACCAGCAGTTAAAATAGCCTCATAGCTTAATTGATGAGCAGAAATATCATTTTGAATTATCTATAATTTTAAATGAAATTTTTTCTCCTAAAAAATGTATTGAAAATCTAAAAAAATATTTATAAAAACATTTTTTATTAAATAATTTACCTTTAATTTACAAAGTGTAATTTCAATATGTTTTAAACCACTTGCACCACTCTCTGAATATAAATTCCATTCATTTTCAACTCCATCTAAAGTATCTAAAGTTTTATTTATCCAATTAATTAATTGAGAATGTGCTTGTGAAAATTGTCCCATATCAAGTAATGAACGTTCTAAACGTTGTTGATTATCTATTAAACGTTTAGATAAAACATTCCAACGTTGATTAAGATCACCCAAAGGTTGTCTAATTGATAAAGTTGGATCATCTTTTTTTAAATAATTAAATATTTTAAAGAATAATAATTACCTAAATCTCCAATAAAATTATTTGAAGTAGATTTTGTAGCAGCCATAACAGCACATAATTCAGCTCCCATTTGGTTTAATTGTTCACGACCAATTGCTGCTTCATCTAATTCTCTACGTAACATATCAACAATTTGAAGTTGTTCACGTACAGAATCAACAGAATTTAAAGGAATATCAGTAATAATATTAGAAGATTGAGATTCTTTTGTAGCTAAGAATGAAGTTAATTGTTGAAGTAAAGAATGGAATTGAAGTGACTAAACAACGAGATTAAAGAATATAAAAAAGGAAATAAAAATATTATGATAAGAAAAGTAAATAGTAAAAAATATTATAATCTAATTATATAATTGAGAATGTTTGTCTGTTTGTTTGTTTGGCTTTTTATAGACAAGTGATTGGGGGAAGTGAAAATGGGGGGTTTTTATAGTAGGGTTTGCAATTGAAAATAAACTTGAACTTAGAACTTGAAAATAAATGATATTAAAGATTAAACTTGAAATTTGATTAACCTTATGTTTTTTGCCAATAGGTGTATTGTTTTGTGATCGAAATGTTTTAAATTAATGTTTTTGTTTTATTTTGCTTGGTGTTTTGAATTAAAGAAGTCTTGAACAATTATGGATAAGTTTATTTATATGTGTTTTTGTTTTGTTCAAGGAATGCTTATAAGTATGTATGTTTTTATTGTTCATGTTATTTTAAGTTTGTGTGTTTTTGCTAGCGGAGAAGGGCGCCCGAAGGGCGACCAACTCCGCTAGTAAATATAAATGTTAATATAAAATAATTAGGAGGGAAAATATTTAAAAACTTGCTTGATTGACAGCCAAACTTAAAGAGCTATTAATTTGAGTAAAATGAGCAAGAAAAGCATCCCATTGTGCTTGTAATGCAATTAAATGTTGTTTTACAAAACTTTGTTCTTCTTCAGCACCCAAAAGTTCATTACATAATTCATGTCCACCAAAATGTGATTGTTGTATACCTTGAGAACATTCAGAAATTCCATTTTGAAGAGATAAAAGTTGATTTTGTCTTTGTTGTAATTGTTTAACTGGATTATTATTATCATAAATATCTTCAGTTGTTTCATTCATTCCAAATTGGTCAGTTTTTTGACGAATTTGAACAATAGATTGTTGGGCAAGGTCTAATTGAATCTTTAAATTTTAAAAAATGATAAAATATATATTACACTATATTAATAATGTATTACTAATAATTTAAGTAATTAGTAATTTATTTTAATATTCAATGAATAATATGTATTATCTAAATAATAAATTACCCAAAATCGTTCAGCTAATGGAAGAATAGTTTCAAGTTGTAGTCTTCTTCCTTCAGCTGCTTGTTTAAGTTCAGTCCATCTAGTATCTAATTCAATTAATCTTTGTTGATGCATTTCAGCTAATGTTGAAGCTTCTTTTCCAAAATTTAAATTTTGTTGTTGTGCAAGTGTAATTTGTTCAGAACATTGATTTTTCATTGCTAAGAATGAAGGCTCTTTTTGATTTAATAAATCAAACATTGCACTCATTTCATCTAATTGTCTTCTAATAATTGGAGGACGAGATGAAGGAGGTTCTTGAGAATTTAATTGTTCTAATGCTGCACTTAAATTACTTAAAAGCATATTTAATCTATCTCCAAGTTGTGCAGAATGTTCTAAAGAAGAGGTAAGTACATCACCACGTTCTTGAAATGAAGAAACTAATTCTTCAAAACCTTTAAAAATAATTAATTAAATTAAAAAAAGAAAATACTATTTATTATATTTCTCTAAAATAATTATATTATTATCTCTTTTTAAAAGAGGTTATTTATATCAATTTTATTCTTTTAATTAAATTTTTATCTTTGAACATTAATAGAATAAGTAATTTTAAATATTAAAATTATAGCTTGGCATTATTTTAAAAATCAGTTTTATTTAAAGCTATTTTTATTTATTTTTTAAATAATAATACTTACATATAAAAATTAAAATTTATATTAAAATTACTTTTTTCTATTTTTTTTAAACTCTTATTGATAAAATATTTTTTATTTAAAAATAAAAAAATTTACGTTCTTTAACATTTTCAGCAATTTGTTTTAAATTTTGTTCATCAATTTCAGAACAAAGTTCACGCAATGCTGCTACATTTCTTTCAAATTTATTAATCATTGGGCGTTGACTTTGAATTTGTTGAAGAATATTCTATAAATTAAAATTAAAAAAATTAAAAATTTTATATAAATTTATTTTTAAACATTATTATGTTGTTGTTGTGATAAAAGAACTTTAGCAGGCATTCCTGTAGTAATTGGATCACAAGCACATAATTCACGTTCAAATCCATCCATATAATCATTAAGCTCTGTATATTCCTTTAAAAATATTTTATTAATTTTTAAATATTTAAAAATTAAAAAAAACAAACCGAATCAAGTTCTTTTGCTAGTGCAAAAGCCTATAAAAATTAAATTAAATTTAACTTATTTATTTAATTTTTTAAATATTTAATTTTAAAATAAAATATATTTCTCTTTATTATTTACTTGTTCTAATTCAGCTGTTCTTTCACTTCCAAGTTCAGCAGTTTCATCAGCCATTTTTTTTGTTCTTTCAACTTTTGTAAGTAAAGCTTCTTGACCTTCTTGACCTCCTAATGTTAAATTTAATTCTCTAGCAACTTTCGAAGCCTCTGTAATCATATCTCTTAAACCATTTCTTTCTAAAGTAATGTCATCATTTAAATGTCTTTGTTGTTTTAATTGTTGTTTTAATTGTTCTATATCTACAGCTGGTTTTTCTGCATTTACAATTTGTTCTTGTATTTCATTAAACCAATCAATCCAAAAATCGAGAACTTCAAAAATAATTCTAGATTGACTTTCAGCCTAAAAATATTTGTAAAAGTTAAAAATAAAATATTTATATATAAATATTAGATAACAGAAAACATAGGGTTATGATAGCACAATTAATTAATTAAAAATATAAAAGAATTTTTTTATTTAAAATTATAATTAACTAATTTTTAATTAAATTCCCATATAAATAAAAATTAAAAAAAATTAATAATAATTTTCTACCTTACTAAGCAATTCTGCTTTTTTATTAACAATATCTGAAACAGAATTAAAATATCGAAGTAATTCAGCACTTTCTTTTGCTAATTGATTAGCTCTAGATTCTGTGGTTAATCTTTGAAGTTCACAACTAATTAATTGAATATTTTCTAATTGTTCACGTGCAGGGCCCAGATCAGATTCTATTGTATTAATTAATTGAAATTGTTCTTCTAAAGAAACTTGAGATAAATTTTGAAGATCTTCTTCAACATCTTCCAAATGTTTTCTTTAAAATATAAATATATATTATTGTTTTAGCAAATTTAAAAAATAAAAATAATATTCTAACTTTAGCTCAGTTTGTCCATCTAACAAATTCTCAGCTAAAGTAAGAGCTTTTTCCCAAATAGCAATTTTTGAATCAGCATCATCAGCCAAATTATTATATCTTTGCTTTAGTTGATCTGTGCGCATTTGTAAAGCTATAGCTTCACTGCCACCAATATGTGCAAACAATTCTCGTGTGTTTTCAATAACATTCTCTACAAAAAATTAAATAAATAAAAATAATTTTTACAATTTTTTTATAAAAAGTGTTACTAATATTTATTTATTTAACTTTTACTCTTTTAATAAATGAATAAATATTATTAGAAAAAAAGAAAGGTAATCTTTTTTAAAATTAAAACTTAATTTAAAATCGTAATTTAAAAATAGTGAATTCATTTAAATAATTTTAAAAAACTTTATCACCTAGTAAAGGTGCTTGCATTGATATTTCATTAACAAAATCAGCTAGGACTTCACTCTGTTCTGTTAAATCCTATAAAAAAAAGAAATAATTAATTAAAAAATATTTTTTAAAAATTATACTTTTGGATGAATTGGTAAATCTAAAAAATGTAAAATTTGTTTTTCGGCATGACTAAGCCATTCTGCAAGTCTTTGCTGATATTGCATTGAATTGCTAGATAATCCTTGTAATAATTGTTCTAATTCTTGTTTTGATATTAATAATGACTAAAAAAATTAAATTTAAATAATAAAAATATTTATTTATTAAAAAATAAAATAAAACCACACACACCTCATAATCTTCCTGCGCTCTTAAAACAGTTTCACGAACTTTATGTTGTTGTAACAGCTGTGATGTTGTGACCAATGCTATACCTTCACAAATAGGTGAAGACATTCCACCTCCTCGGTCATTTATTTCATCAACATAAGCAGTTATTTCAACTTCAATTCTTTGGGCCAACTGTTCAATTGAACAAAGCTCTGGTCTTTTAGACTAAAAATTATTAATATTATTATAAATAATATTAAGAGAAAAATAGAAATAATACCTTCTCAGAAAAATAAAAAAATATTTGTATAAATAATTTATTAATTTTTGACAAATAAATAAAAAATAGGTAAATGGAGGGTAAATAAAAATAATAATATTTTAACAAAAATTAATATTTTTAATATTTTTTAAAGCTACTTCAATTTAATAAACGAAGTAAAATTTAAAGGGCCTCGGGTTTGAAAAAAATTAAAAAAAAAATTACCAAAATTTCTTCATTTAAATCATCAAATGCTCTTTTTATATAAACCAATCGCTCAGGATCGCCTGATTCTGTCCTTAAAGAATCCAATTGCCGTCCTCTTTCAAAAATCCAGGATTGAAATGAACTTGCTCTAGAAGTAAACTCTAATAAAAGAGCAGTTGCCAAATCTAAACGTGCAAGTATTGCATCAGCCTGACGTTCCAAACGTTCAAATGTGTGTTGTAAACAATGTCGATTTTCCTATAGAAAAATTATTTAAAAACATCTAATAATTTTTAAATAATTTTGTATAATTTATCTCTTTATATCCAATAGGTTAAATATATTCCTTAATTAATTATATCAGCATTCATTGATATTAAGGTAATTATTTACAAATTTAATCACCTTAAGCAAGTGAAACTGTTCAGGACTAAGTGAATCCGCACATTCCATGCAAAGTCTATCAGCCTCAGCTATTTGATTTGCCACTTCAGTAGAATAAGAATTTAATTTTTCTCTCATTTCCTAAATTTAGCATTTTTTTTGAATAATTATTTTATAAATTTATGTATTACCATAAAACGATTTCTCCCCTCTTTTTCAGAGGTGAGAGGAATCTTTTGAATTTGTTCAAGTTGGGCATGATGTAATTGTCCCAATTGAGAAATAAGAGCATTAATATCAGCACTTCGACGTAAACATTCAGAATGAAGTGAATCCTGATCAAAAACAAAATGTAGATTATTTTTAGAAGAAAAATAAAATATTTGACGATGAACACTCATTTTTTAATTTTTGTAAAATTTTAATATTTTAAATTAAAATTTCATTTATTCCCAAAATATAATAAAAATAAACCTACCAGTTATTGAATTTAATTTAAATGAAACCTGATATGCTTTAAATATATTACTTCAATTAATAAGTAACAATTCTCATTTTGTTAGATAAAATCTATTAGACTTTTTAGGAATAAAAAGGGATGATTCACTCAAAATATATTTTACACAAATTATTCACTAAAGGATCAATATAAAAAATTATTTTAATAACTCAAAATATACATATTTAAAAAAAAACTTTTTTAGTGCGTCTTCTCCATTACCTTTAAAAAACTCAAATAAATAATACCAAAAGAGTCACTTTCCATTATTAAATTAATATAATATTTAATAATTTAGTCAAAATATTATTAGAATCGCTTTTTCAAATCGCCTGCCGTCACTTTTCAAAATTTTTGCTAAATTACCATTTGGTGTGGTATTTTATATAAAATAAAAACGCAAGGCACGCTAATTAATAAAAACAAATACATATAATGTTAAAAAGATTTAAAATAATTAGAGTCATAATTTTTAAAATATTCTTTTAATAAAATTGTCTTTTAAATTGAATTAAACATTTTTGTACTTTAAAATAATATATTATTTAATATGTTTTTTTAGACTCTAATTAATTAAAATTAATATTAAAATTGGCTAAAAAGAAGGTGAGAACCTTTTCAGTTTTTTAACCTTTTTTAAAAAATAACTGAAGAGATTCTCTCCTTTAAAAATAATATTAAAAATAGTAAGTGAAGAATAAATTTGGAATTAAAATAATTAAAAATAAAATTAATATGCCTGCGTATCTGTGTGGTAGTGTATTATAATAACAATTTTATGGGCAAGAAAGAATATTGGTAAAGTTTTTTTTTAATTTATAGTGAAGTTAAATAAATGTATAATTCGATATGTGAGCAGTGGTCAGTAAATTATAAAAATAGATGGAATAAAAAATAAAGAAAACGAATTAAATAATTTTTTAATTTATTCCAGCTTTTGTGGTGAAAAAATAAATTTAAAAAATCAGTTAATTGATAAAATTGACTTAAAAATGATATGTTAAGATTAAATAAAGTGGTAAGTGGTGTTAGAAAATAAATGAGGCAAAATTAAAAAAAAAGTTAAAAATATAATAATGATGGCTTTAAGAAGAATTTAATAAAAATATGGAATATTTAAAAAAATTTAAAATAAATGCGGCAAGAAAATTAAAAAAAAACTTTAAACACTCTAAAAAACAAGTATTTTAATATAAAAAGGGAAAACAAAAATATCAAAAAATGTTAATAAGTAAATCCATTTTTTTATTTTTTTAATTATTAAGTGTTTAAAGTTTTAATTATTTACCTAAGAAAAAATAAAAATTATTAAATAAAATTATATAATTTCTCTATTGGACAACTTAATATCTCAATATTCGTTGCGTTGATGAGTATAATGTGTAGTAGTTTTAGTTTGTCCATCAGGTGAAATATGTGTACGTGTACGGTCAATATTTAAAGGACCCTCTGAAGGTTCTCCTCTACGAAATTCTTCAATATCTCGATGAAAATCACTTGCCTATTTTTATAAAAAATAAAAAAATAATTAGTATTTTATAACTGGTTGGCCAATAACAGTAGTTGGAGGAGGGAGTGGCATTCCTGGGGGAAGATTTCCATCAATTCCACGTTCAACAGATGCATGACGAACATCCGCAAGTTCAGGGCGAGAACGTAATTCAGAAGTATCACCACGCCAATCAACGTTACGAGATGACCAAGAAAGACGATTATTTATCGAAGGGAGAGAAGTAGGAGAACTATAAATAAATTGATAGATTGAGACAAATCAAGAGGAAATAAAAGAGTCAACTGAGAGATTAAATATGTAGATCAAATTAAAAATAAAATTATTTAAAGGATAAACTTACGTATCAACTTCAATTCCGAAAGAAGATCTTCGTTGATAGGGATCACCAGCAAAACTACCAAGACTAACACTGCCAGGAGAGAATTGTTGTTCACTTCTTCGAAAGCCTGGGAATCCTACATGTTTTTCATGTGCTTGAGTCAAGGCATCGGATAACTTAATTTAATTAAAAAATAAATAAATAAATAAATAAATAAAATATAATTTAATACTTGTTGACCCTTTTCTGGACTTGTCTGAACTAAACGCATTTGAATAGCCCGTTGGACGGGATAATTACGACCAGAAATTGGATTTACTATATTTCCACTACCAACATCAAAAAGACCAGATTCAACAGCTTCACGGATTGACCTTAAATTATAAAAAATTATTCAGAAAATAAAAATAATTTAAAATTTTGTAGAAAAAAATAGAATTTTAAAGTAAATTAAAATTTAATTTATTATAAATTTTAAAATTACATCATTCTCATTGTAGATGGATTTTCAACACATTTTTCATCTACATCAAATCCTTGTTGTTGAAGTAAAGCAATAAAATCATTTTGTAAATCTGCTAATGCTAATGGATCTACATCTCCTCTGTTACGCGATCCTCTATGTGAAAGATCTCCATCACCTGAGTAACCACCAGATGAGCGTACTCGATCAGAAAGACGACTAGGCTCACGAGGTCTACGAGTTCGAATAATTGTCTCCTCTTGTATTGGTGAACGACCTTAAATAATTAAAATATTTTTGAAATATAATTAGTAAATTTCACCACTTCCAGAGCTTAAACGTTGTAATGTAGCATCATCGAGTGGCTCAAGACGGAATTTATAGCCTTCCGCATCACGTCGTTTCAAAGCCTCACTTACTGCTTGTGCAGCCTGCATTGGAGAACCAATGAGAGCAATAAGTCCACGTTGTACTGCCTCTTTAAGAGGAACAGGAGAAATTATTGTATGTTGTCCAGGTTGAGATTTTGGTACATAACGACCCTAAAGTAAAAATATTTTTGAAAATTTAAGAAAAAAAATATTTATAGAGCTTACCTGTGAATCTATTAATCCCAAATTTAGTGCTTCACGAAGAGTAATTGTTTTTGAAGAATTTAAGTCATGTAACAATGAATCTGGATCAACAAGGCGTTGGCTAACAGCAGCACTAAAAGGTAGATAGAGACGAGTTTGTGGGTCCTAAAATGTAAAAAATTAAAAAAATATTTTATTAAAATTAATCATTACTTGTATTCTTCCAGATCTCTCTTCAAATTCATCAGAGTTAATAATTTTAGCCAAATTTGTTCTCTCTCCAGGTTCATCACCACCGCTTTTAACTGTTCCAGTGTCAATAAGACCTTGGCTAACAGCATTTGCAATACTCATTTGTTTTCCAGTTTCAGGGCAAGTATATCGATCTTGAGCAACATCAATCAATCCTTTTCCTACTGCCTCGGCAAATGTAAGTTTATCCACACGACGCAAATGTTCACCAACATCAGCAGGAATTGCTCCTTCTTCAATGGCCTTTTGTAATGATACAATTTTGTCAGCTGATAATTGTACTGTTTTGGTCCTGTAAAATAATAAAAAATAAAAAAAAATAAAATTTTCCCAACCTTGGATCAATTAATTTTGCTTCTACCGCCTGTATCAAATTAATTCTTCTTCGAGTTTGATAATCAGTCAAACATGGTTCAGTTAATGCTTTTAATGTCTGAGAATCAATCAAACCACGATGACTAGCTTCTTCCAATGAATGATGTTCTTGTGTTATTGGGTTAATATAAGTTCCTCCAGAGCGGGAATCAATCAATCCTTCAGCTAAAGCAGACGTTACTGGAACGGCATAACCTTTCCGAGGATCGTAAACTCCATTTTGAGTTATTGCATTGTAAACTTTTTTTGTTAAGTCCACCCAGCTGAGAGGTTCACCAGTGAGTGGATGCCGAACAGCTCCAGTTCTTGCGTCAATAATTCCAAGATCAACAGCTCTTCGCACACTTATCCGTTCACCAGTACCAGGATGGTGAACTCCATTTGGCAAAGTCTCTGCCAGTGTTACATCTAACAATCCTTGGTTTGCAGCATTGCTCAGGTCAATAGCCTCACCATTTCTTGGATGAATGTACTAAAATTAAAAAAATGAAATTATAAAAAAGTTTAGTTCATTTAATAATTTCCTAAATAAAATTAGAATAAGTATGGGTATTCACCTTTAATTCTCGAATATCAATCAATCGTTGCCGAATAGCCTCTTCCAAAGAAAGTTTTTCCCCTCTAGCATCCATTACTCCTTTATTAACTGCCAGTTCAATATTTGATCTAAATGCACTGTATTCTCTGGTGCTAAGTCGTCCTTTGCGATCAACTCTAGCAAGTCCAAGACGTTGAGCATCTGCTAAGGTCATAACACGCCCATTACGCATATCTTTAATTTGATCTATGCCAACAAACTGAGCATGAGGTTCCAACTCAACAGATTGAACTTGCTAAACAATAAATAACAATGTAAAATTAACTATAAAGAGACTTACCGATGTAGAGCGAACTTTTGTGCTTGTTTGAGTAGTAATAGGATCTCCGTGAAGTTGAATGGTAAATTTCATGTTGCTAGCTGGATCAAAATATTCACCCTTTTCCAAACCATCTGCCCCACGGATTACATTAACTTTGACAGTTTTTCCTCCTCCTAAATCAACCATTCTTTCATTTGGTCCAGTTATTGTGCTCAATGGACTACTAACAACAGCTCCTATTGTGTAAAAATTAAGTGAAAAAAATGATTAGTTTCATTACCCGTTGGTACAGTAGTAGAAGAAAATTCATTTCGAAAGTAAGAAGGGGAAGAATCTCCGACAGTTCCACTTAAACGATGTTGTTTGGGTTGCGTTGGACCACCAGCTCCTATTGACCATGTAGAAGTTCCACGTCCACTTCCTAGACCAACTTCGCCAAGTGAGCCACCACCAGCACTTCCACTACGTCGAACAGAAGGAGGTGAAATACTGTCACCACCACTGCGGCGGAATGGTTCCTGGGCATATGGAGTAAGTTGAAGACGTCGTTCGACTAATCGGGGCGAGCCACCGCCTACAGATGCACGACTGGCTCGCCTTTCGTCAAAAACCGGTACATGTGAAGATGGGTCAATAGCTAATGGCCTATCTTCTTTTATTAAGCCTAAATTTGTAATTTATGTTAAGTAACTTTCCAAGCTTAACCTTGGCGAATAGCCGATGAAAAATCGAAGACTTTTCCTGTTTGTGTATCACTTACAGTACCCTAAATTTAAATTCAATTTATAACCTATAATATATTTACTCACCGCTACATCATCAACAATATTTTCTTGAATAGCATCTAACAATCGTAAATCAGTTCCTTTTACACGGTCAACAATTCGTGTATTGTATGGGTTAAGAAGGCCTTTGATAATTAATTCTTTAAGAGTCATCTGCTTTTGAACATCTGGATGCGTGAAAAGACCAGTTGAAGGGTCAAAATGATGTTGAGCAACATAACGATTAAGATTGTATTCAGCTGGAGAGTGAATACCAGAAGTGCTAATTTGACCAGCTGCAGCAGTTGGGACAGCTTCTTTCATAGCAACCTAAAAAATAATAATTTAAGAATAAGAAAATAAATTTCAGATTGACCTCTGAACGTTTGTGAACGCGAACGGTCGTTTGGAGAGCATCTGCCTAAATATGTAAAAGAAAGTAATAAATAATATAAACATAAATCTTGGATAATTAGGATATACTATTTAATGTAAAGTTAGTTTGTTGTAATTGTGGCAAAAGAAAGTACAAATTTCAATATTTAACGAGTGGAAAGATTTCAAACATAAATCTAAACAACTCACAGCATTTTCCGGAACTCCTCCAGTTGGATAAATTCTGTGTTGTCTAGCAGCTTCAGTAAATGAATATCGTTTATTATCTGTTTTGTCAAGATAATATCCTTCTCGAATATTTATAATTCCCCATTTTTCAGCTTCAGTCAATGTAAATTCTCTTCCTGTTAGAGCATCTCTGGCACGAAGATCATCAGGTGATAAATGTCCTGAACGTATAGCTGAATCCAATGGAATACTCTCTTTTGTATTTAAATCTATAAAGACTCCTCGGTTTGAATCAAAAGTCCAAGCATGTTCGGATTCTTCAACAACCTAAAAATTAATTTATTCAATTTTTTCAATTATAATTAATTTACTGGTTGTCCAACAGGTCTAAAAGCAACAGGAGCACCTTCTGCGGAAGAAAATTGAATTAATTTCTTTTTGGCCCCAGTAATTAACGCTGGTGGTTCTGGTTCTATATGAGCAATGCGTTCATCAATTGCTTGTTGTAAAGAAATTCGACGTCCATTATGCTCAACAAAACCATGTTTATCAATTAATTTTTGATTTAAGGCTTCATCAACTTTAAAATTACGTCCGCTTTGTTGGTCACAAATAGAAATTGAAGAAGGATTGAGAACACCCAAAAGGAATGCCTCTTCCAAATTAAGAGATTTATCTGTGCCTTAAATTAAAAGAAGTTAATCAATCTATATATTTTAGTTTCTGACCAGGAGGACGAACAATTCCTTTATTTAAATCAAGTAGCCCTTTTCGTTCTGCCTCCAAAACATGATAACCATTCTCTGGCACTTCAATAGCATCTTTGCCACCTGTCACAGCACGATATACACTAACGCCTCCTGGACCTCCAACAGCACTTGTTTCGGTACGCTTAACACGATGGACAGTTTGTACTGATTCTTGCAATTCCTTATCTGGGTAAATTTTTGGTGCCAATTGTTGGCCAGTTTCTGTAACCGTCTCCTGAGTGCGCTCTTCAATAGTTGGACCAACACCGGATCCCCGAGATGGAACTATAAAAAATAAAAAAAATGACAGGAAAACAATTGTACCAATCCATTCGCTATGCGGATCAATCAATCCTTGGTGTAATGCATCATCTAAGGACATTTCATTTTTGCCTTGGCGGAAGCGTTGAGTTCGTGCATCTACTAGTCCCATTCGCATTGCCTCAGCTAATGTTACCTTTACCTAAAATTAAATAATTAAATCAAATTAAAGATTTCTGCAGCAACCTGATCTTCGGGTAATTGTGCTCCACTTGTAACGGTTCCTGGTCGTTGTATCCTTTTTCGAGTTTGGGGACGTTTCTTAACAGCAGTCATTAACAGAGGATGCACGTCAAATAAGGCAGCCAGTCTAATTGAAGCACGTAAGGATGCAAACATCCCATGTCTATAAGCTTCACGAACAGTAAGTTCACGTTGTGATCGGTCAATAATAACTCCTTTCTTAGAATCCACAAGTCCTTTAGCAACTGCTCGTATAAGTGTCACTTCACTGCCATTATCAGAAAGACCACAAGGTGTACTTAGAATATCTGCTAAAGCCGAATCGAGTATTCCTTCACGAACGGCATCAGAGAGCGAATAATTTTGGTGTCTGTCAACAATACGTTCAGCGGGCAACTAAATATAGGCAATATAAATATACAAAATTGTTTAACCTGAAGAATTCCTGCTTCAACTGCTTCATTGAAACTCAAATTTGCATTATTTTCAGTATTTCGGATTCCTTTCACATCGAATATTGTATGACGTATTCTTCTTATTAAGAGGCCTTGTCGTTGTGCATCATATAAATCAAGTTGTCGGCCAATAGAATGAGTACCAGTACCTTCTTCTAATTTAATACGACCCTCAGGAGTAAGAAGTCCACGTTCCAAAGCATCAGCGATTGAAAGGACCTCCTGATCTTGTTCAGAAACAATATGTCTAACATCCGGATCAAGCCCTAAATAATATTTTTCTATAAAATGTTTAATATTTAGGATAATTGTAAGTTTTTAAAAAACAAACATCCAGAATTGATGGCCTCAAGAAGAGTAAAACGATTGCCTCGATCAAGGAACAGACCATTGCTGTCATAATGTCCTTTGTCAACAACCTTTTAGAATATAAATTTATGCATAAATATTCAGATAAATTAAATTCTTACCTCCGTCAGTGTTAACGGTTTCTGAAAAATAAAAAATTAATTATAATAGACAGTAATTATTAAATTTTAATAGAAATATTTAAAATTATTTTACCTGTATCAATCCATAATCATAAGCTTCTTTGAGGCTAAGTTCAATACGATTATTTAAATCAGTGAATTTCCCTGTTCTTGGATTCAAAGCATGTGCTAATACTGCCTCTGCAATTGTTATACGTTGATTTAGTGTTGTGTTGACACATTCACGTACATTGTCTCTAATTAATGGTCTTTGACGATCTAATGCCTCTCTAAGTGTAAAACGTTCACCTTTATAAAATAATTATTAAAAAAAATTAAATTTCAAAACCAGATTTATCGATAAATTCGCCAGAATGCGAATCAATAAAGCCATCTTCAATACAATCCGTCAATGTTAAAGCTAATAATGGTTGTCCACTTGGGAATTGAATGTATCCATTTGCTAGAGCATCGCGGAATGCTACAGATTCTTGGACATATTTACCACGAAATTCGCCAGTTTGTGGATTAAGGACACCTAAATATATTTATATTAGTTATAAGTCAACTTTTTACCATTTTTCAATGCTTGTTCTAATTCCATTGGAGGTAATTTTAGAACACCCATTTTAATAAGACGATGTTGTACATCTGTTGGACAAATATGACGAGAATCATAAAGTGAAAGAAGTTCTCCCGTTTTAATATCTCTCAACTGACGAGAATCTGGATCATATAAACCAATTTGGATTGCTTCCATCAAAGTTAACTCTTGACCAGTTTCTGGATGTCTAATTCCATGTCTTCCATTGAGTATTTCAGTAATATTTTCGCTAATAAGTCCCATCTCAACCTTAAAAATTAACAAAATTATTAGAAATATTTTCAATCAAATAAAAAATTTATAAAATAATTATACCGCTTTGTCTAAAGAAACACGTGAACCACTGACAATATCAAAAAATTCACCACCGCTGCTTAGATCAAGAAGACCTTGACGAATTGCCTCAACAAATGTAAGTATTTCTCCTGTTTGTTTATGAAGAATTCCTTCCATTTCATAAAATTGTGTTTTTGTTACTGTTTCCTTTAAATAAAAATTTATTTCTTATTCAAAAATATAAATTAAAAAAATTACTTCCTGAAACATTTGTGGTTCATCTTCATGTTCAGCCAATTTCGGAACTTCAGGTATGCGTCTAACTTCTTGGAATTCTTCAACTTGTTGCATTGGAACTTGTTCATGTACTTGAGCAGCCTATGAAAGAATTCATAAAATCAAATTGAAAAAAATAAAAAAATTTTTAAAGTTATGTGATAAATCCAAATATTTTATATTTTTTACGATTTTTTAGTTAAAAATTACTTTAAACATACAAAAATAGCGACCTAAAAATATTCCAAAATATTAAAGCTTTAATTAATGCATAAAAACATTAAAATATATATTCACTAAAAATAAAAGAAAAACTTCAAACAATAAAAACACTCGAAAAATTAAAAAAAAATTTTTTGAAGAAATTCAAAAAAAAGAACTTCAATCAAAACAAGGATAAAAAAGCAATTAAAAAATATTATCTTACCTTAATTTGTTCTTCCCATCTCTTCTGTCGATTTTTTCGGTCTTCCTCTTCTTGTGCAGCTTTTTCAGCTTCTCTTCGTCTTCTTCTTTCTTCTTCTTCAGCTTCCTTTTCTCTTCGTCTTCGACGTTCTGCTTCATCTCTTTCTTCCTGTTCAGCAATTAATCTACGTCTTTCTGCTTCATCAGCAGCTCGTCTTAATCTTTCCAAATCTTCTCTATGTCTTCTATCTTCTTCTTCGTGCTGCCTTCTTCGACGTCTTGCTTCTTCTTCAACTGCAGCCTCTCTTTGACGTCTAAGTCTATTTTCTTCATCTGCTGAGCGGCGTGCAGCTTCGGCAGCCTCCCGTTCACGCCTAAGTCTATCTGCTTCTTCCAAAGCTTTTTTACGAGCTGCTTCAAAAGCACGTCGTTTTGCCTCTTCTTCTAGACGAATGCGTTCTTCTTCTTCCTATAAATTCAGCAGCACAAATAAAATTAAATTAAAAAGACACTCCACAAACTAAAAAACAAAAAAGCAATTCACAAGGGTTTATTACTAATCAAAATTTAAATAAAATTAAATTTGAAATAATTAATGGGATTCAAAAAAATAAAACTTAAAAACATAATGGCCGATTTATAAAATCTCCCCCGCATTAACACTACAAGATGATTCCCTAATACATAAAAAAATAAACAAAATATTATTTAAGTATTTTAGGCAAAATATTAATAAAAAATCTGTTCCTTATTTATTTTATTTACCTTAAATTTGTTGGGCCATGCCGACTTCTTCCACAAATTTCATTTTATAATCATCATAGTTGATAGCAACAAACAATATTACATATTATATCCCTTCTTTAATATATATAAATGCGAAAAAATTGCTCAAGCGGTTGATATAATAGCAAATAATCAACCATAACATTTTCTCGATAAAGTTTTAAAAATTATAATTTTCTAAATAAGGATTAGCAGCAGACTAGCAGATAAAAAAATTGTAAAAATAAGAATATAAATACATATGTAAATATTAAATAATAGAAAATTAAAAAAGCGACTCTATTTAAGGAAAAGACTCACTCTTAAAATAATTTTTTTAATTAAAAGGAGAAGACGCATTTTTTACCCTTAATACTTTTTAAAAACAAAATTAAAAAATTATACTTCTACATATATACATATACCCATCACCATCTTGATATTAAAACACATAATAAAAAACTTAAATTAATTCTGATAAAAACAGAAGAGAAAAGAAAGCAAAAAGCAAAATTAAAAGTTAAATTTATTCGTTGTGCCGGCTGGCCCAACAAAAAAGTTTCTTTAATTTTAATTATTTTTTTTTGCTCTCAAATAGAAATTATTAAATTGAAGGACAAGCATACCAGATTTCTAATTTTTTTAATACCAAAACAAATCATTTTTAACTCCAATAACTCAATAAAAAATAAATTGTCCACCTGTTGTTTCCTTCGCCAATTTTGAATTAGAACATTAACAATATTCTTTCTCTCCAAAATAACAGAAGAAAGTTGAGCAAATCTTCGATTTAATGCTTCAAGCTCTTCAGTTACAATTTGAGCTCCATTCTTTGGTTGAGGTATTTGACGTCGAAATTCTTCTTTAATTCTTTGACCATGAGAACTAATTATATTATCATGATATTGAGCAAGTTTTATATCGTAGCTCTAAAAATGTTTATTTCAGTGAAAGAATTAATTAATCCCTATAAAATAAACAATTATTTAATCATTTAAAATGTACCCTAGCATCACGAATGAATTTTCCTCCTTCTTTGTTTATTGCTTCAATTGTAGCTGTATGCTCTTGCAATTGTGCATATTCAGCAGTTAATTGATCCAATTGGCCTTGTAATTCTTCTGGGCGAAGATCTTCTGGTCTACGGAGGCTATTAATTGTGGCCTCAACACGATCAAGCCATTGAAGCTAAAAAAATAAATAAAATAAAAATATTATTTAAATAAAACAAACTTCTTCATCATATTGTGATTTATAGACCATTTGTGTTTGTTGAGCTTCTTCAGCAATTTGAAGTCTTTCAGTAACTTGACTATTTACATTATCCCAACGAACGGACAAATTAGTAACTAAAACTTCTAGTTGATCAACATCTGGATGACTAAAAATTTAAAAAATAAATTTTAATTGTAAAAAATAATAAAAATTTAAATTTTACTTTTGTACTCCAATACGTGTTCTTGCTACATATGAACGTATTTGAGCAGTGTCATTGTTTAATTTTTCAACAATACTTTTCTGTTGTTGTAATACCATCAATAATTCTACTAATTGAGCATGAACACCTCGAAGACGTTCCAATGCTGCAGGCATATCATCAAAAGAAGAAAGTGTTACTTCATGACGACGTACAATATCAGTAACTTCATCTACACTTTTTAATACATTTTCCAAAGCTTTTAATCGTTCAACATAATATCGGCATAACTCCCAAATTTCTTCCCATCGAGAAATCATTAGATCATTTTTTGCACGCTGATTGGGAGTTGGACTTGGGAGTTGCCTAAATAATTCCTTTACGTTAGAAACATCAACATCCAAAGCCTAAAAATAAAAAAAAAGATAAATTAATTTTTGTTTACAAAAATTACCTGTAAATTATCCTCAAATATTTTATGTTCTCTAATTTGATGTTCTAATTCATCCAAATTGCTTGGTATTGTACGAACTTGTCCTCGGTCACTCAATTGTTTAAAAGCATCTTCAAATTTTTTAATAAGTTCAACAGCAGCAGAATCAAATTCATTTGAATAATTTGGCTCTGGGCCTCTTTGAGCACGTCCCAATAAATCATAAAAGTGTTCATTTGTTAATCGTAATTCATCTTTTAAACGTCGAGCAAGAGGATCATTTGGGTCAAGTTCAGAAAGTAATTTATTTACATCTTCATTGAGTGCTTTGATAATTTCATCTCGTTGTTCAGGAGGAATTGATAAAAATGTATCCAAGTCCCAACCACGAACAGTTCGCATTGTTGACAAAACCATGTTATATCGTGTCTGAAAAATTTCAAATAAAAATATTTTTTATTATTTTAAATCATATTATGTATAAATTCATCAAAATATTACCAAATGATGCTTGCGATCCCAAAGCTTTCTCAATCTTTCAAATTGTCCATGGAATCTACTAAGTAAATTAGAAAGACGAGGATCAGGTGGAGGAATTCGGAAAATAACAGAAGGAACACTAGCTTCAACACCATCCATTCCACGAATACGCCAATTTAACAAATCATGATTATCCAAAAGAGTACATTCATCACCTAATAAACAAAAATAAAAAAATAAATAATTAAAAAATCAAATTGCCTTGGCGAACATGGCTTTCTTTACTTTTGTATTCACAAAGTGATGCAATCGGTATTGGCCTTCCAATTCTTTCACCACGTTGCCATAATGGTGAAATTTGGGAACAACGTTCGGAAAGTGAAAGAAGACGAGCATGTAATTGTTGAATATGTTCACGGATTGAATCAAGTCTAAATAAAAAAGAAAATTTATTTAAAGTAAAATCTGAGTAAGACACAGGTAAAAGGTAATAACTAATAGATGATGCAAAAAATTAAACAAAATAATTTAATATTCTTACTCTCGCATCATTCTCTCCCCTTCATCCAATGTAAAATCTGCTCTATTGTAACTTTGATCCAAATGGTTCTATTTTAAAATAAAGATATTTAGGGATCAAATTTATGTTTTATACCAATTGTTGTTGCATTTGTTGTTCAACTTGATCAGATTCTTCCAAAAATGATTTTGCGTTATAAGCATCTCTGAGGTGACCTTCAAGGCATTTGCTCAAATTTAGTAGCCAATCCCATTGATTTTGCATTGTACGTAGATATACCTTTAAAATATTGTTATTAAATTATATTTTAAAGATTTAAAAAATTTTATTTAAAAAATCAAATTACTTCAATAACTTCTCCAGCTGGATGTCGTTGATTTATAAGAGCAGCACCTTGGTTATGTACATCATTAAACTGCTTTTCATGTAATTCAATTTCATGAAGCAACTAAAATTTAATAAATATAAAAATAATTAATTAAAAGATTCACTTGTTTAAAATAATTTTGAAGCATTGGAATATCAAGTTGTTGAACTGAAGACCAATTGCGAGTAACTTCAAGTTCTTCTCTTTCATGAATCCAAACAAGTTCTAACTGTGCTGCACGAATAAAGGCAATAAGAGAATCCTATAATTAAAAAAATTAAAAATAAATTAATAAAAATTTACCAAATCAACCATTCTCCCAGCTGAAAGTTCCCTCAATTGTTGATATTCAGATTCAAGAATTTTAAGTAATTCGAAATAATCGTAAGAATCTTCGGCAGAAACTTCAGCCTGATAAAAAATTATTAAAAAATAATAAATATATTTTTAAATTTATCTTGATAATTTTATTTACTTAAATCATCTGGCCCAAATTAATTAAAAAATAAATTAATAAATACCTGTCTAGCAATGCATTCATCAACAGTTTGACGGAAATCCTTAAATGTTACATTAAATATTTATTAGACATTTTACTGATTTTTTTAAAGAAATAAAAAGGTATAGAATAATTATTGTATTAATTAATAATTGAAAAAAATAAAATAAAATAACCTGAATATCTCGATTGTCAAGTTTTTGTTTCTCAAACATTTGTTCAAGCATTTCCAAAGTCTCACTAAACTGCATTGAATTCAGCTTATACTATAAAATATATTAGGTAATTAAATAGAAATAATAATTTTACTCTTTACCATTCTATCTCTTATCCATTGAATAGCATCTTCAACACGTCTAAATGCATTTCCTTTATGAGCTAAAGAACTACTATCAGCAGTTGTTGTTGAAGTTATACGTTCTGTAGCAAATTGTGTTTTGGGGCGAATTCCAAGTCGAGTCATTATTCCATCCTCTAATCGTCCCAAATAAGCATTTCGGCGTTGTTCTAATCCAACAACTCTATATATTTAAATTAAAAAAAATTTAAATAAAATTAAAAAATATTTAATATTTCCAACTGTGTGTTAAAATCAGTAGCTTGTGAATGTCGTTGTTGACGGAGAGTTTCAACATCAGTAAAAAGTTCATCAATTGGATGCTTCAAAACATGTAAATCATCAACAATTTCACGTATTTGGCGTTCCAATACTTCAAAACGTTCTCCTCTTTCCTCTGCCACATGTACATTATCAATTCGTACAAGTAAATGGTCAAGTTTTTCATTTGTTATTCCAATTCCGCGAGTAAGTCGTGAAACAATATCATCATATCTTCCCTAAAAAATAACTTTTTTAAAAAAAAGTTAATCCATAATTAAGAAAAATAACCAGTCAAATAAACATCTAAAATAAAGAAATAACAAATGCGCATAAAAAAGGAAATAAAAGAATAATAAATAAAAAGACATTTGTGTAAATAATATTTAAAAAAACATATTTATTAGTAAACTTACGCCCAATAATAATAAAACCTTTTGTTCGTTGATTAGTCTATTATGAAGCATTGAAACATAAGTAATTAATGAACGTTCATCTGGTGTTTCAACATCACAAACATCTTCTGGGTCAAGTAATTTTGCAATATTATATTCACTTTCAAATGTATCAAAAGCTAATTTTAAACGTTCATGAGCAGTTAAATGAATAATCTAAAAATATAAAATATTAATTTTAAAAAAATAAATTAATTAAATTTAAATAATTAAATTTTATAAAAATATTTTTTTCTAAATAATAAACATACATTTTCCCAATTGACTAGCTCTGGTCGGAAATAATGTAAAATAGCATCAAAAGCAAATCCATTACTCCAATTACTTGAAAAATTATGTATATCCACTTCAGGATGATAAGTAGTAATTATACGACGTGCCCAGGCCAAAAGAGCATCTCGTGCTGATGTTGTTGTACGCACCTCAGATGAGAAAGAAGATGTTTCAGGTGAAGGTGTTTGTTGTTCTTCTCGAGATTCAGAAATCTATTTACAGACATTTTTATTAAAATTATTTTAATTATTATTAAAAAGATCGGACTAATTTAGATAAAAGAAAAATATTTTATTTGTCAATAAGAAGAGATAATTCTATTATTAGACCGATCTTTATATTTTATTATAATTTTTATAAAGTAGAAAATAAAAAGAAGAAAAGAATGATAATAACATAAATAAATTAATTGAAAATGATAAAAATAAAACAATAAAATTTGAACAAAGGTAGAAGAATTAACTGCGCATTTGTTATAAATTTTCAAATATTTCTCCTCTTAAAAAACAATTAACATAATCTAAAATGTAAATAAATTTATTACACGTTCAATAGCAAGTCCACTTCCACTACCCCATTGATCAAGACGAGCTCGTGAACCAGATTCCCTTCCAACTCCAAGTGTACCTCCTCCTGACTTTTGACCTCCTTTTTGGACTTTTCTCTCAAAATGTTCACGAGTCTCCCAACTCGAATTTTCTGAAAATCCATGAGCCCCTGTTGTTGCATCATAAAAATTACGACGTTCTGTTATAGCACCAGGTGGCATAGATCCATTTTCCGCTCCAAAACGACTACTATAACCATTCCGATAATCACCACCTCCACGACTATTACTTCTCTCATGAAATTCCTCAGTTCGACGTAATTGTTGTTGAGAACCTGCTTTGTAAAAATACTCAACAATTAAAAAATGCCCTAAATTACCAGAATGATGTATACCACCACCATTAGTATGTTTATGTTGTTCTCGAGAATAATATCCATTAGGAGCTGCTGTTGGGGATAATCCTCTACCACCACCATTCATTCCTCCTTCTGACCTTGAACGGCTATAATGTTCACTGGCTGTTCCTGCACCAGAACCATGCTGTTCGTGTTTATGTTTTTTTGTGTATTTTTGCAGGACTTTATACATAATGCAGAATTTTTTAGACTTTAATATTCCTTTAGTTTTATTTAATTTTGATAATTTTATTATGTAGTAGATGCTAATATGTTTTAAAAAAATTATAAAAAATATTCAGGAAATAATTTAAAAAAACCCAGGAGAGGTCAAAACCTTTAATATCGTCAGTATATTTTTTGATTAAAAATCCTTTCGTATTAATTGCCATGGATAAAACAAAAAATAAATTTAAAAATATTACTTTTAAAACAAGTAAATTCCTTAATCTTTCAAAAGTTGTGAAAATAGCAATAAAAACTCCAACTAATAAAAAAAATATATATTTGTAATTTACTCGTCTAAACAAAAATACGGCCAATTTAAAAATAAGTACCCAAATATGGGTGGTATGAAAAATGTAAATAGTGTAAAGTAAAACGCCTAACGTACAACCAAAACAAAATTGTTTTATTTATTTAATTGAAGAAAAGGAGGGAATAGTTTGATGGGTCAATTTAAAATGTAAAAATATAAATAAATGCGTGAAACAAATTTAGGGTGGCGGATGGGTTAATTTTATTTTTCTATGACCGACAGCTGGTTAAAAATAAAAATAAATAAATATACGCGCGGTTGAGCGATTACCTTTAGAGAAAATAAAAATATTATTACGAGAAATAAATAAATAAATATTTATATTTATTTATAATTATTATTAAATGATAGAGAAGATCATTATGTCTTTATTTTATAATATTATATATAAATAATAATAATTTTTTAATTGAAAAAATTAAAAAATAAATTTTAAACTTTTTAAATTTTAATAAAAAATAAAAAAGAAAGATTCGGAAATGAAAGGTAAAAAATGTAAAATAAAATGTCATAATTCACAAAAAATAAAAATTAAATGACTCATTAAAGTAAAAAAAATTATTAAATTTTTATAAAATTATGAGTGGATAATAATTTAAAATATAATTAATTAATTAAAATCTAAAATATTTAGGACAGATATCTATAAAATTCAGAGAGATCCATCCACCAATCAAAATAAATATTTTTTTAAAAAAGTTTTATTGCCAATTTTTGCCTTTTAAAAATAATTAATTTTTACAATAATATTTTTTGTAGCAGTGCTATCATTCGTAAATATATTTTTCAGTTCATTAATTCATTTATTGGCCGTTTATTTTTCTCAATTTATAAAATGTGAATTAAAAAAATTCCAAAATTATTTGCGCATTAAAAAAAGAACCACAAACGTGCTTTTTAAAGAAAAACAAAAAATACACAAAAAATAGTGACAACAAATAAAATAATAATAATAAATATATTTATTTTGTTTAAAAATTAAGAAGAAATTCCTCGCAATTATATATGGGTGAATGAACTAATAAATATTACTAAAATATTTTATTTTTAAAATTTAATAATAATTGATTGTGTTTTTTTATTTACTTTAAATTAAAGGCATTTTTAAGAGGTTATATATTGTGTAAAGTTTTAAATAATTTTAATACAAAGGAATTAATAAAAAATAAGTTTTAAATGTCAAAACAAATAAAACTCTAAATATTTTTTTAAATAATTAAAAATAAAATTGTTAAATATACTTATTATTATTATTTTAAATGACTTAATATGTACTTATTTTTTAGAATATAATTTATATTTATTTATTTATAAGAGATAAAGAATAATATATATTTTTTTAATTTTTACAAAATAAAAGAATTAATTTAAATTATATACCAAAATCTTTTACTTATAATTCTTTCTTATTTTAAATTAAAATTTTCTCAAGATAACTTTTAAGAAAACTAAAAAAAGTCAAAAATGTTTCCTTTTTTTTAAAAAAATAAAAATAAATTTTTCCTATTAAAAATATTTATTTTTTAGCACGTATTTATTTTGTTAAAGGAGAGGCGCAGAAAAGAATGTGGAGAATGGCCCGTTGATCAATCGCGTAAAGTTAGTGTTGTTGTGCTAGTCATTTCTAACACACCTTCAGGGACGTGTCCTTCAACAATTCCCCCCACAATTCTTTTAACCACCCAACGTTGTGGGCGCCATTAATTTATTTATAACAAAAATAGTATAAAGTAAGAAGAGTTTGGTTGGGGAGATGGTTCGAAAGATTTTTGAAAAAAATTGGGGAAGGAAGTTGCAAATATTAAAAAATAAAAAGGCAAAAAATACAATTAGAAAATGAAAACTAAAAAAATATTTTTAGATATAAAATAGTAAACTGGTTTTTAATTAATTATTATAATAAGATTAAAAATAATTTTGACTGAGAAATCAATGTAAAAATCTTTGAATGTTTGCACTAGAAAATAAAATCTAGAAAATACAAATATATATAAATGAACAAAACAGACAGATTTGCCTTAATAATGAAAAAGAAAATTAAAAATATTCGGAGGTGGTAGATCGTAGATCGATTAAAAATATATAAAGAAGACCAAACAAGGATTAATTTTAAACTAAAAAGAATTGTTAGAATAAAAAATTAAATATAAAAAATTTTTAATTAAAATTCTTATTAATTTTTAAAATTGGTAGCAATTTTTATAAATTTAATTTTAAAAAAAGTTTTAAGAATAAACATTTTTAATAAGAATTATTGAAAAAAAAATAGTTGGACAGAATTTTTAATTAAAAAGAATGTTGTGATTATTTAATAAATTTATTTTTTTATTAAAAAAAAACTAAAAAATTGTTAAAAATAAGAATTTTTTCTACATCTTTTTAAATTCAATTTATTTAAATAAATAATATTTAAATAAGAAGTTTTTATAAATTGTAAGATTCATCAAAAATGATTAATTAAAAATAATAGAATATTTAACAAGAATAAATAAAAAAAAGAAATAAAATTAAAAAATATATTTAAAAATAAATAACTAACCAATTTAGTAGTGCTATAACTATAATCCGATTGAGAGATTTGTGTTTTAATATTAGGAGAGGTTGTAGCAGAAATTTGAAAAGAAATATCTGGTCGTCGTTGTTGTCCTTTTTGTTGATAATTAATTATTGCAGATACTTGGAAGTTGAGAATTATTGTCTAAAAAATAATAATATTTAATTTTATTTTAAATTTATATAATATTTATAAATAATTTTTAATTATTTAATTAAAAATAATAATTAGATAAATTTTTTGGATTTAAAACTTTGCCGGTCGGATTTTTCTGGATTAATATCACAAATTAAACAGAAAGTCACTAAAATTCGGAATTTTGAGACAGTAATAACACAAATAGAATTTTTAGATTATTTATTTATTTGTATTAAAGCTCTAAGTAATTCAAAAATATAAATAAATACCCAAATAAGTCCAAGTGTCAATTTTCCATTTCCATCAACAATATCTTCAGGTCTAATATTAACCAATCTTATCTAAAAAGAAAATAAAAAAATTAAAATTTAAAATACATTTCGACGTCTTAAAAATTCCAAACAAGATTGTACATTTTGAATACAATGAAAACGAGTTAAACCATTCTCTTTTGGCTAAAAAATTAAATAATTAATTCTAAAAAATATTAAAAAATAATAACCAAATATTCAGCAGTTAATAATTCAAGTAAATCAATCAAATTTCTTCCATCTCTCAAATCAAAAAATAAATCTTCAATAATTTTATTAGTCTAAAAAACAAAAATATATTTAAATTTATTTTATAACCTTTGCCAAATGTTGATTTACCCATTTTGTAAAAGTTTTTTTTTGAATAGAATCTCTTTCATCTGTTTTTTAAAATTAATTAATTAATTTTAAAATAAAATTTAAATTTTTTTAATAATGGCGGATTTGGAATATTTTATTAAATTATTAAAAAAAATATATTTTTTAATTAATAACCTTTATATCTTTCCAAATTAATTTCATAATGTTCTAAACATTCACTTTCTACTGCATCCGAATATGTTGAATTTAATAAAACATTTTTTTTCATTGATATTTTTATATTATTTTTATCAATAATATTAGAAGAAGAAGGTAAAGAAGAATTTAAATTAGAAGAAATATCAACAATTGAAATCACCGGAGTTTTATTAGAATTTATCTAATTTTAAATAAATAAATATTTTAACAAAATTAGATAAATTAAAAAAAAATAATATTTTATTTTTTTTTTGAATAAAATAAAATTCTTAATAAAAATCAATTGACAAGAAAATAATAAAATAATTTCTGATAAATAAACAACTATACCGATTTTAAAGAATTAAAAGAGTTCTTTTCATCATTTAATAGTTTTGGGGGTGAAAAACAGTAATGGAATGTTGATGATCGTGAAATATTTGAAAAGCCAACCGGACTAGTTTGTAGTTGTTTAGCAGATATATTATCCTTTTTTAATTTATATGAATTTGAAATTGACATAAATGGAAGACATTAAATAAATAAATAAATAAAATTATAGTTTTTTGAATCAAAATAAAAAAAATAAATAAAATGGTTAAAAATCTAATAAAAATGTAAATTTTTTGATTTAAAATATAATAAAATTATGAGAAAGAGAGGAGAGAAATTGCCAGCTCTAAAACTAAAAATTTATAATATATTTATTTAATTTAGAAGGTGTCAATGCCTTCAGTTATGGACACTCAAATCGATGGTTATGTAAAGTATATAATTTTGCTATATTATATTTCTCTTCTTTTATTTAAATAAAACTATTTCGATTGCGAAAGTAGATTAGTAAAATTATATTATTTTATAGGTGTTTTGGTATTACTAAAATAAAATTTAAAGAAATAAAAAATAATCGAGAAATGTGCGCAAGGAAATCTTAAAAAAAATAATAAAATTTGGCTAATTTTAAAATAAAATTTAAAATGAATAAAATGTTAAAATATATTCAATGAAATGATCGTTAAATATTATTTTGTAAAAAACATAAGAAATAAAAAAATTCAAATCAATTTTATTAGTAAATAAAGAAAATAAAAATGTAAATTTATTTAAAAAATATCTATAAAATAAATAAAAAATATACAGAATTTTTTTTAATAAAAATAAAATTTTATCAAACAGAGGTATGAGTCATAACATTTTTAATTAATAAAAATATTTTTTTAATATTAAATAAACTTAAGATTAATTAAAAAAAGAAAATATTTAATATATATTGATAAGAAAATAGATTTTTTATAAAAACTTGAGAATAAAGTTTTAATTGAATTTATTATTTAATAAATAAATAAAAATGTTTTATTTAGTAAAGTTTGCTATAAACTAAAAAAATGTTTGAGATGTTTGTTAAAAAAACAAAATATATAATTATCAAAAACATAAGGATATTATAAAAGAAAAGACAAAAAACAAAAATGCTTTTACTAGAAATTTTTGATTTACTAAGTAGAAGGATTTATAGCAAAAGTAATTGATAAATATATTTTTTAATAAAAAATATAAATTATTAAATAAAAAAGTGTAAATGCTGTAGCTTTGGAATAAATTGAAGATTTTGCAATAAAAATATGAAATAAATATTTAAATTAAATATAAAGATATTCTAGTAATTTTTCATTTTAAGAAGTTTAAAAATATTAAAAATAAAAAAAGGTAAAGATTCAATAAAAAAATAAAGAACAAAAAAGGAAAAAATAATTTAATAGATAAAAATATTTTAGATCAAAAACCAAATGACCGCAGTAGTCTCTATACTAAATTCGCTTGGCTGTGTGCCCCTCTCACCTACGCCATTTTTACCTCGTTTGTTTTTTTTACATCGATAATATATTTTAAAAAAATAAATATTTCTATCAGAAATTTATTTCCCTCACTAAAAATAATTTTATTTAATAAAATTCCTTTAGAAAAAATTTAATAAAATTTTGGTTTAAAATATAAATTTGATGAACAAAAATTGAATTTATTTATTTTGTAGAAAAATATTTTTTTCTCTCGTTACCTAGTTAACTATAAAGGTGTGGTGTGTGCGATGTGGATTTTTTATTATTTGACAACACCTGCAGTATATTCTTTTGTACTTTTCTTTATAAAATACATTAAAATATTGACTAAATGTTTTTTTTTTTAATAAAACATAAAATATCTAATTTTACAAATATTAAATTAATATTTAAAACAAATCCGCCATTTTTCTACTATTTTTTTAGTTTTTAGTTACCTGTTATTTTAAGACGAATACGTTCATGTTTTTCAAATCTTCTAATTGAAATAGGTTGAGTCATCATCCACTTCTAATAAATAAATAAATAATTATTTTATTTTTTTAATAAAAAAACATCAAAGTTTAGAAATCTTATACATATCTAATTTTTTAAAAAAAAGAAACTTTTTTCTAATTAATTGAGAATTCTAGTTTTTAAAAAAAACCTCTAATTCTAAATTACTTTCTTCTTTATTTGTATTATTATTATAATATTGTTGTTGATTAATATTATTATTAAATTCATAAATTGATGAATTTTCCTTTTGTTGTTGAAATCCTTTAGTTATAGGGCAAATTAATGTTGTTGTACTAGTTGTTATTATTTTAGTTAAACTAATACTATTTTTAATTGTTTTTGTATTTTTTAAATTATTTTTTGGAGAAGAAAGACGAATGGGCACTTGACGGACAAATTGAGAATCTAAAGAAATACGAGGTGTTCTTGTTGTTGCTCCAAGGGAAAGATCACGACGAGAATGTCTTTTAGTGGTATTTTTATTAAATTTATTTATTTCTTCTGTGTCAATTATTCTATAAATTAAGATTATATCTTTTTATAAAAGAAAAGAGTAAATAAAAGTTACAAAATATTATTTAAATTTACTTTGAAATGTTTTGTTGGCTTTTAGATGTACAACGAGTTTTTGAAGGTAATCTTTGTTGTTCATTTTTACCAATTTTATTTAATTTATTTGGAACAAATGGACTAAAAATAAATTAAAATATAATTAATTAATTAATTACCTTGCTCCTCTACTACTAAGAAAAATTCTTTGATGAAGAAGAGATGAAAATGAAGAGTTTAGTCCACCTCTAGTAATTTTTGTTGTTGAATTCATTAAATTATCTGAATATCTAAACAAATAAATTAAATATTTAAATAAATAAACAAACTTTTCTTTTTTTGAAGTATTTCCATTTATAAATAATTCTGGAGTTTTTCTTTGTTTTTGATTATCCATAAAACGTGTAGATAATTTATTTTGATGTAAAGCATCACAAGAAGATGACTTAAAAATAAATTAAAACAATTAAAATATTAAAACTCTCCTTCTTTATTAAATTGACAAATTAATGTCGTAATATATTTATTTATTTTTATAAATAAATAATTTAATAAATACCCTTTTTGTTTTTTGCTTTATAAATATATCTCCCTCATAATTTATTTCTTCATCTCGTTTAATTATTTCCTTTTTTGGTTTTCGACTTGATCTTCTAAATAAATTGGTTAATGGATTGTTTAACCAAATGGATGATGATGATGTTTGTTGTTTTGAGGTAGTAGATATTTGTGATATTTCATTAATATTATTATTATTATTATTATTACTAGTATTATTATTACTAGTACTAGTAGTAGTAGTAGTCATTCTTATTTTTAGTTTTATAAAATTAAATTTTACATCTAAAAAATATTTTTTGAACAAAAATAGAGAAATTATATAATGATAAGTTATGTTTAATTAAAAAATCAAAAAAAATTGAGAAAAACATTTATTTTGATAAAAACTAACAAAATATGTAATATATATGTGTATAGGTTTTGGGCTTTTAATGTGAAGGAAAAGGTCAGTAAAAATCTTCGATTATTGTTAGTTTTGTCCAGTCGATTGAGGCAAAATATTAGAGAGATAAATAAATAGTAAAAATAATATTAGAGGGAAGAATAGCTAAAGCTAAGAAATAAAATAAAAACAAACACTATATTATTATAGTGAAGTTAAAAATTGAGTAAATAATTTTTAAAAAATACTTTTTATTTAAAAATTAAAAAATAAAAAACTTTAACTATTTCTTCATTTTAATAGCTATATTAAGTGTAAATAAATTTTAAAAAATTGATTATTGACCCAGCCAACGCTAATATATTGATTTAAAGTATTGAGTGAAATGAAAGAATCGATTACACACAAACTAAACAATTTTTAAATTTATTTTTAAAATAATTAAGAAATTACTTAAAAATGAAATATTTACTGAAATTTATTTATAAATAATTATTTTTTATGTTTTATTCTGAATCCAATAATTAAAAAAAAATATTTAAAATTTATTTGCAAATTTACATATTACAAAAATTAAATTTATTTTTAATTTTAATTTTTTTTTAAATTTTTTAAAATAATATTTCTCTTTATATTTGGTGTTCATTAAAAATTTGTGTCAATGGTGATGAAGTGAAAGAATTAGTAGAACATTGAAATTCATTAAAAAATTGATTTTGAGCTGAAAATTAAATATTTAAATATTTTTATTGAAATAATAACCATAATAATTATTAAAATAAATAGGTAAAGCTTCAAGGCAAAAATAATAATCTCCATTATCTCCAATATAACAACGTGAATGCCAACAACAATAATTATTATAATAGGGAATATTTAAAATATTATTATTTTCATTAATTAAATCAGAAAAAATTAAAAATGGTTGTGCTTCTTCTTCTTGTTGTTTTTGATTATTTTGTATTAATGAAGGAATAAATTGATCATCATTAATTACTAAAAATTAATTTTATTATATTTTTTGAGTTATTTATTTTATTAAATTTTTTTAATTAAAATTATAAAAATTTAATAAAATAAATAAATAAATATTACAATTATTAAAATAATAATAATAATTATTATTATTGTCATTATTTTGTTTTATTTGATATAATTGTTGCTGTTGTGAATTTGGAGAAAATAAATTAAAATCAGAAGAATTTGTTGGTGAAGAAATAAATAGTTGATTTTCTTCTTTTAAATTATTAGAAGAAGAACTATTTTCATCATTAATAAACTTTAAAAAAATTAATTAATATTTATTTATATTATATTTAATTTATTAGATTATGTTTTTTAAATAAATTGATAAAAATAATATAATAATTTTTAAAAAAATAGTTATTATAATTAAAGAAATCAAATATATCTAATTAATAATTTAAATTATTTAAAATAAGCTAAAAAATAACAATAAAATATATTTTATAAAAAATATTTAAGAGCACTTAAATTCACATAATACTTTTTTAATAATGTTATTTGATACTTTCACAAAATAATAATAAAATATTATTCGAGAAAAAAGAAAGAGAAAAATCATATCCCTTATTTTCATTTATTTATAAAAATAAATAAATATTATTTATTTTGTCTTCTTCTTTTCTTTTCCTTAAATCCTTAATTTCTAATGTTTTTGGCCAAATCATTTTTTGGTGAATAAATGCGAGAGAATTGTTGCATAACAAATTGAAAAAGAAAAGTATAAAATAAAAATAAATAAAGTTATTTATTTTTAAAAATTAATAAATAAAATATTTAAATAATTTTAAATTATATTATTTAATTTTAGTTTTAATAATTATATGTAGTTCTCCATTTTAAATTAATAAATTTAAACAAAATTACTCTAAAATTATAACTCAATTTATAAAATTTAAAATTGTTTTAATTTTCTATTTCTTAAAAAAAAAGTTGCGAATATTTATATTTAAAAACTAATAAATCTTTAAAAACAAAAATAAATTTAAATCAAATCTTTCCAAAATATTTGTTGTTGTAATAAATATAGTAAAGCGGTAATATATTTTTTATTTTAATTTTACTTAGTCTGCCAAAATAAAAAAGAGAGAATATTTCAGACAATTTATTTAAAAAATAATAAATAAATAAAAGACTTCTAGACTGGATAAACTATAAAAATATATTACATTATTTTTAATGAGAAAAGCGCGGGATAATCAAAGAAAAAATAAACTTTATTTTAATCGAGTAAATTGAGATTAAAAAAAGAAAAAAGTTTGCGGTAAATTTTTGGCAAAAAAATAAAATTTATTTATTTAAATTTATTATAAAATAAATATTTTTATTTAAATAAATTTAAAATAAAATAAAAATAAAATATAACCTCATTTTTAAAATTACTTTCTTTAATAATAGAATTGTTGTCAATTAATTGTTTATTAAATAATTCTAATTTATTTTTTGTTATTTTTGATTTGTTGTTAACGGTTAAACAACGTTTTAAAGTTGAATTTAAATTTTTTTGTTTTTCTTCAATAAAAGATTTATAATTTGGACCAAATGTCCACAAATGTCCTAAAATTATTTTTTTTAATATTTTTTAATTTTACAGTACCTTTTCCAATTTTTCCTTGAGCATTTTTTGGTAATTTTTCAAAATAATTACCCAAAGATAAGTTATGTCGAATACAATTCTTCCAACCTTCATAACTTCCTCGGAAAAATTCAAAATTTTGACGTAAATAATTATACTAATAAATAATATAATTAAATAAATGTTTTTATTAATTAATAAATAATTAAATATATTTTAAATAAAATTAAATAATTTTAAACCTACAATTTCTGTTAATGTTGCACAATGAGAATCCTTTAAATATAAATATTTAAATAATAAAAATAAAATAATAATAATTTACTTGTTTTCTAATTGCCATTGCAATTAATTCAATATATGTTTCTCTTGGCTTTTCTCCTCTAAATTCTGTTTTATTACGTTTAGATCCTCGACGACCTCTATTACTTATTTTTTTCTTTGATATTTTTGAGGATTTTACAGATGGACAAAATTCTTTAAAAATAAATATAAAAATTATTAGATTATTTAAAAAATAATTATTTAAATATTAGGACTTTTGTTCTCCTAAAATTAGCATTTTTAACTTTTTAGTTTTATATTAAGCATAAATGAGATTTTCTTATATTTATATGATAGATATTTTAAATTACTATAAAAATATTATTATATTAAAATTATATTTACTCTATTTAATTTAGATAAGAAAAATGGCAAAAATATATTCAAAAAACAAACAAACTTTCTTCAGTATTTAAATTATTTAATAAATTAGAGTCAAATAATAATTTGTTTTCTTCATGTTCAGAATATTTAAAAGATTTTTCTTGAGAAATAAACAAATTATTATTAGAAGATAAAGAAGAAATTGTTGTAGTAAATTCATTGTTATTTTCTTCAAAATAATTATTACAATTATTATTATTTTGTTTATTTTCACAATTTTGTTTAGTTAAAATAGGTAAATAAATTTTTTCTTGAATATTTTCATCTAAACAGTCTTCCATTGTTTTTACAAATTAATTAATATATTTTACAGATTAATGTGTTAACAGGCGGGAAATAAATATAAGATAATAAATAAATAAATAAATAAATTTATAAAAGGGGCGGAAGGAAATTCTCATTTTTAAATTACTGTAAAACAAAACTTTTTGTCTGTTTTGTGTGCCCACTAGGGCCATAAAATAATAAAAACAAAAATCCCCAAATATATTAATACACTACTAAATAATCTCTTCTTTTTCTCGCTTGAATATTGAAAAGAAAAGAAAAGGAAGATTTTTAGTTTTGCCAGACACTTGAGTGGTTTATTTAACTAATCCTTTTTTCCTTATCTTCTAAATTTTAATAAATATATATTCCAGAATTTACTTTCAATTGTTATTTCTAAAAATATATATTAATAAAAAAGTTTATATAAAAAAATTAAATTTAAATGCTAAATTTTAAAAATCTGATAAAATATAACAACATCTCTCTAATATAAAGTAAAAATAATTAGAGAATTTTATTTAATAAAAAGAATACCTAATTTGTGTAAATTAACACTTTAAAACTTTTAAAATATATAAAAAGATAAATTATAACAATTTATCAAATTAAGATGCGTCCACGACCTAGTGGGGGTAAAAATGTCGTGAATAATGGGGGCCGAATGTCGAGATCGAGTCGGAGGAACAACCCAATCTTCGGGACGGGGGTTTCTAATAAAAATAATAAGATAATTAATTGAATTATTTAACAATTTAATTATTGAATTTTTTAAATGATTTTCCAATTTATAATTTTTTAGCTCTGAACTATAAATTTACAAATATTTTTAAATTTAATATATTAAAACAAAAGAACTTATGTAATACAATAATTGGTCCAAGCATTTCTTAACCAAAACAAAGACATTGCTATAAAACAAAAACAGATTAGGCCAACGAACTAACGCCAACGAAGATTAAAAATAAAAAAATAGTATAAGAGGTCGCCCACCAACCATCCATGATCTCCCTTACCGCCAAAAACCACCGCAGCGTAGCGGAAGCCACCACCGCAGCGTAGCCACCACCAAAGAATGTGAGAAAATAAGCGTTTTATATAGCATCCAACTGTCAAAAAATACTATAAAAAATCCCATTTTCAATTCCCAAGATCATTTACCATAAAAACCCGGACAGACAATCAAACTATTCTCAATTATATAATAAGATTATTTTAATTACTAGCGTAAAAGTTCGCCCTACCGGGCGAACCATTTAAACTTTTTAAAATTTTTCTGACTCAAATGTCTCTGACTCGTGTCTCTGACTCTTGTGTCTCTGACTCTTGTGTCTCTGACTCTTGTGTCTCTGACTCTTGTGTCTCTGACTCTTGTGTCTCTGACTCTTGTGTCTCTGACTCTTGTGTCTCTGACTCTTGTGTCTCTGACTCTTGTGTCTCTGACTCTTGTGTCTCTGACTCTTGTGTCTCTGACTCTTGTGTCTCTGACTCTTGTGTCTCTGACTCTTGTGTCTCTGACTCTTGTGTCTCTGACTCTTGTGTCTCTGACTCTTGTGTCTCTGACTCTTGTGTCTCTGACTCTTGTGTCTCTGACTCTTGTGTCTCTGACTCTTGTGTCTCTGACTCTTGTGTCTCTGACTCTTGTGTCTCTGACTCTTGTGTCTCTGACTCTTGTGTCTCTGACTCTTGTGTCTCTGACTCTTGTGTCTCTGACTCTTGTGTCTCTGACTCTTGTGTCTCTGACTCTTGTGTCTCTGACTCTTGTGTCTCTGACTCTTGTGTCTCTGACTCTTGTGTCTCTGACTCTTGTGTCTCTGACTCTTGTGTCTCTGACTCTTGTGTCTCTGACTCTTGTGTCTCTGACTCTTGTGTCTCTGACTCTTGTGTCTCTGACTCTTGTGTCTCTGACTCTTGTGTCTCTGACTCTTGTGTCTCTGACTCTTGTGTCTCTGACTCTTGTGTCTCTGACTCTTGTGTCTCTGACTCTTGTGTCTCTGACTCTTGTGTCTCTGACTCTTGTGTCTCTGACTCTTGTGTCTCTGACTCTTGTGTCTCTGACTCTTGTGTCTCTGACTCTTGTGTCTCTGACTCTTGTGTCTCTGACTCTTGTGTCTCTGACTCTTGTGTCTCTGACTCTTGTGTCTCTGACTCTTGTGTCTCTGACTCTTGTGTCTCTGACTCTTGTGTCTCTGACTCTTGTGTCTCTGACTCTTGTGTCTCTGACTCTTGTGTCTCTGACTCTTGTGTCTCTGACTCTTGTGTCTCTGACTCTTGTGTCTCTGACTCTTGTGTCTCTGACTCTTGTGTCTCTGACTCTTGTGTCTCTGACTCTTGTGTCTCTGACTCTTGTGTCTCTGACTCTTGTGTCTCTGACTCTTGTGTCTCTGATTAAGACTCCTCAGCACGACTCCTCCTTTTTCGTCTGGCATCACCGAGCAGTGGTTCGTCGGCGTCACTGGAGCAGCAAGGTTCGTCGACGTCCATATTTCAAGCAAAATGCAGCAAGAAGTGTTGTTGTTTGTTTGTTGTTGAAATGTAGTAGGCGTTGAAGGCTGATCAAAATGAGGGTTTATATAGTATCTAAGTTCAAGTTTATTTTCAAGTTCTAAGTTCATTTTCAAGTTTTAAGTTCAAGTTTATTTTCAAGTTCTAAGTTCATTTTCATAAGTTCAAGTTTATTTTCAAGTTCTAAGTTCATTTTCAAGTTTTAAATTTAAACTTAAACCTTATTTCAAGTTGCAACTTTACTATAAAAAACCCTCATTTTCACTTCCCCCAAGCACTTGTCTATAAAAACCGGACAAACACACACACTTTTCTCAATTATATATTTTAATTATTATTTTTTTAAAAACAAATTCTGATCTGTAAATTCTATTTGCATTTAATGGATCAAATAAATTTTCAAAGTTCATTCCATTACATAGTTATTATAATTAGGGACTGGATTTATATGGACTATAAATCGAAAAATATGGACATATAATATGGACTAGAAATTGAAAAATATGGACTGAAATATGGATTAAATTTCTAGATATGGACCAAATATGGACATATAAATGCAAAATTTAACATTTAAAATTTTTATTTCATATTCAAAATACTTCAAAAATCATTATTTTGTTCACAAATTAGTGATTAGGTACATTTCGAAGTTTTCTGGTAGTTTTGAACCGACCCATTTGTCAATGTTAATTTTTGGCATTCTGTCCACGCGTTTCTATCTTTCATCTCTTGTTCGGAACGAGCCTGCAAATATTAATATTTATGGGCTGAAATATGGATAAATAGCCAAAATATGGACAAATATGGACTGAACGACAAAAATGGAAAAATCTGGAAAATATTGAGTGATAACTTGAATACTATTAACTAACACATGAAAAAAACATGTTTTTTGGACGTTTTAGAGCCTACAGAGTCCAGGAAAAAAATATGGAAATCCATATAAATCCGGACCCTAATTATAATACATATTCTTTTAAATATTTTATAAATTAGACTAAAAAATTTTTATAAATATTTATTATGGTAAAAAAAATTTTTTTTTTATTTTATTTAAAAATTCAACATTTCAAATGGCAAATTTTTGAAAAATATTTATATGATAAAATGAAAAAATAATTAGTTTTTGTTTACAAAAAATTTTGTCTGAGAATTTTAATATCTTTTAATTTTTAATATTTCGTTTGTCTTGAAAAATATTTTTGTGAGAATTAAAAAAATAGTTAAAAAATTTAAATTAAAGCTGAATTAACTAGAGTAAGTGACATATACTAGATATATTTAAGTCCAAGTTTGTCCCTTTGCAAGATTTTATATCTGGAGTTTATTTAATCTAAATTTGTATTTATTTTAGATAAATACAATAAATAGTAAAAATTTATTTAAACCGATTGGATAAATAACATTCATAATTAACGTTATTTATAAAAAATAGGTAATTCAATTTATTTAAAAAAAAAAGTTAAGTTAAACAATACAAATATTTTAAATATATTTAATTTAATACTATGAATAAAATAAAAAGATAATATAAAATAAAAAAATTAATTTTTCAGAATTTTGAAGAAGAAAACATTTATTTAAAATAAAGAAAAGCACCAAAATCCAACAAATATATAATTAAAATGATCAATTCTTTAAAAATAAGATTTTAAATAAAATTAAAAAAAAGAAAAGTATTTAAAAATGGGATATTTTGTCACAATTATAAAAATTAAAAAAAATTATAATATTTTTTTAATCCTAAAAAATTAAATTTCCTCTTCTTCCAAAATGTCCCAATTAATTTTAAACAACAGGTATAAAATGGCTAGCATTTGGTGGTAAATAAAGAAGAGTTTGACGAGGAACATGTCGTTGTTTATTAGAAGTTATTATTTGTTTAGTATTTGAATTAATTGGTTGTAATGATGGTCTAATATTTGGAGATTTCTAAAAGAATTAAATTAAATATTTTGATTAATTAATTTATTTATTTTTACCAAAATAGTCACAACAGGTAATATTGTTTGTTTATTTAAATCTTTTTCCTTTTCTTCTTCTTCTTTATTATTTTCATTAATAATTTCAATAGAAGGCACTACTACAGGAGAAATTTCATTTAAAGTTTCCTCCTTATTTAATAATTCTTTTTTAATTTCTTTTTGTTGTTCAACTTCAATAGAAGAAGAAGCAATTGTAGATATTGGAGAAACACAAAATATTGGTCCATTTCTATAATTTAAATAATTATTAATTATTTAATTAAAATATATTTATTTACCTATTTTTATTCTGCCAATGTCTATTATTAAAATTATGGTGATGTTTACGATAACGATAATTACCAACAGCATTATTTCCATAATAAATAACATTTGAACCATTAATTCCTTCAAATTGTTGATAATAAAGCATTAAATTAAAAGAAAGTTGTTGACGAAGACGATCAACCTAAACAATTTTTATTAATTAAAATAAATTGTAATGTTTAAAACAATTTTTTAAATTAATTTCTTAGGAAATTAAAATAGAAAACTTACCATAGATAAAGTTTGTCGTCGTTCATGTTGCATTAAACAAACAGTTGAATCACGAATAACACAAAATAATTTGTGTAAATAATCAAATTTTAACTAAAAAATATATTTTTTAAATTAAATTATTTTAAAAAATGTTTTGCTTTTTTAATTAAAAGAAAATGACGTATTTCTTAAAAAAATTAACAAAAAAAGCAGTTCCTAGTTTTGTGCCATAAATATATTTACGTCAAGTTAAAATACACCCACTCTTTTTTTCTGTTCCTTTTTTTCTACTTAAAGGCAATTTTCTGCAAGAATTGTTTTTATGTTAATATATTGCAATATATATTTTATTAAATATTTAAAAATATTCTAGTTTTTTTTATTAAAAGTGCAAACGGAAATGAAAAAAAGCAAAACATAAATTTTTATTTTATTTATAAAATAATTAATTAAATAAAAATAATTACATCATCTTCATTGCCAAAGTGATTCTGCAAATAATTAAGAAGTTTCAATTCTTGTACATTAATGTCAGGAAAATCAATAAAGAAACGAGAACACATGTACTAAATAAATAAAAAAGATTTTTAATAAATTAATTAAAATAAATATATTCTAACCTTTTCCATATCTCTACAATTTGAAGTAGCAGAAAATCCTCTAGTTAAAAGATGGCAATATTTTAATAATCCTCCTCCTCTAATTTCTTCAGGATTTCGAGTATCAATAAGTCGTTTATTTAAATGAAAGAGTGATTGCATAAAATCTCCATACATTGATTCAGCACGTATAACAGGTCTGTTTTCATTTGGATTTTCAATTAAAGGATCTAAAGTTATTTGAAAACTATCAACAGAAAATTCAAATGCACGACGCATTCTTTCAACAAATTTAAGTTCAATACATCTAAAGAAAATAAAATAATTATTAAAAATAATAATAAAATAAACCTTCCATAATCATTATGTAAAGAAAAGAGTGACCAACGATCACTATCTGTTACTTTAACCATTTTTCTAATATAAACATCTCTAAGAGTTTCAGATGTAATTGCAGATTTATTTGTTGTACTTGAGGGCATCATTTGAAGTAAAGCATCAAAAACTGCTTCACGAACACGTTCAAAATCTTGATCACGTTCCAAAGCAATAGGGAAAATTAAATCAACATCAGAATATGGAAAAGAGTCAGATTGGGCAAAAACAAAAGAAGCAGCTCCTCCATTTAATTTAACATGTAATAAAGGAAGGCCAGCATCGCGTAATTTTCTTAAAAAGGAAAATTATTTTATATTTTTAAAAAATAAATAAATGAAATTACTTTGAAATTATTCCAATAAGAGAATGAAGTGGAATTTCTAATGTTGGAAAATTTTCACGTCCATGTATTTCAACAACTTGGTCAAGAACAGAACGAAGGCGATCAACCTATTTTTGTTTTATTAAAAATAATTTAAATTTTAAGAGATAATTTTAATATTTTTATACAAAGAGAAGAATTAATAATTTGTAATATTTTAATGTAAAAGAACAAAGAAATTATAAATTATTTAAATATAAATTTAATTAATTACTTGTCTTGGATTTAATGAAACAATAGCAGTTGGTTGCCGAGTATTATTATTATTATTATAATTTACTCTTCGATTATTATTGCTGTTATTACTTCCTTCACGATTATGTCGTTGAAAATTATGATGTCCACCAAATGTAGCAGAACGTCCACCACCTTCTCTTCCAATACGTAAAGGAATATTATTTTTATTATTATTTTGTTTATTTTGATTGTTTTTATTATTATTATTATTACAATAACATCCTATTTGTGCAGCAGAACAACATTCTTGTTGTTGTTTATTTATACGAATTGATGATTCATTTATTATATTATTTGTTTTGGTTGTTATTGAAGAATTTGAAGATGGCATTATTTTATTTTTTATCAAATATTATTGAAAATGTTTTCTTTTTTTTTAAATAATAAAAGAAATATATTTTTTTTTAAATATATTTGTTTTTGCCTAAATAAAAATAATAAATTAAAAATCAGTGTCTGGACACACAAACACATCAAAAAGAGAATTAATTTATTTTATATAAATATTAGACGTGGCGCCATTTCAGAATTTTTAAAAAAAAGAAATAAATAAATAAAAAGAGTGTAAATAATAATAAAAAAATATTTTAAAATTAGAAACAATGTTTTAAAGAAACCTTCTAAGATATTCAATCCTGTAAGGAAGTTAATTTTATATATTTTTTAATTTTATAAAAAAAATAAAATAAAAAATATAAGCATAGTTAAAATAAATGAATGCATGAATGGATTAGTTGGGAAAAAGAAGAATGAGGAAAAAAAGAATGGGAGAGGGGGATATATATTTAAGTAATAGACAAGGAAGGAGATATATAATATATTCAAATAAAGGAAAGTGGGAGTAATAAATAAATAAAATAAATCTTAACAAATCAATAATGGCCAATAATTAACAGGAAATTGGAAATTAAATTTTTAAATTTTATTTTAAATAAATTTCCACTTTTTAAAGGAAAAATTTGGCGGTTTGGAGCAGGGAAAATTTTTAAAAATAAATATTTAATTTCGTCCAAAAATAAAATATAGGAATATTTATTTTCAAAAAAAGTCCAAAAAACAAAAAAACATTGAACTAGGAAGTCATAAAAAAATAAGGTTTTATTATTTGCGTGTGCTTCTTTTTACTTAAAAAAGAAGAAGAAGAATCTGACTTAAATAAAAAAGAAATAAATAAATAAATATATTTTTGTATTAAATGAGAATGACGTGTGCCGCGTGCTTTCTCTCAATTTAACCATTCTCTAGAACATTCTAGTATTTATTTACTGCTATCCCTCCTTTTCCGTTTTTAAGCCGAATGCATGGAAACGTCAACAACTCTTTCTAAAATTAAATGACGAATATAAGTATATAGACCTTTTTTGATATTATTATTTATTTATTTTTAAAGTAATTAATTATTTTAAATAATTATTTAAAAATATTTTTTATTTAAAAATTAAAAAATAAATAAAATAATTTAATTCTTTAATTATTAACAATTTTATTAAACAATAAAAAATTCAAATAACTTATTTTTTATTTTATTTAAAATAAGGCTTTTTTAATATTTTTTAAATAAATAAAAAATATTTATTTGAGACAGAAAAATAATTATTAAAAAAATGAAAGCTAAAAAGAAAGAAAAAAATTAAAAAGTGCGCAACAGAGTAAATAAAAAATTTTTCTCTTATTTGATAAATATTATTAAAAAAAAAAAATAAATATAAAAATTAAAAAAGAGTAGGAAGGGCCTCAGACAAATAAATTGTAAAAGAAAAATGCCGGAAGTGAAGGCGAAAAAAAAAAAGAAAATTAGCAGCATCCAAGGCAACGAAAAGTAATTGAATGTTTTTTTAAAGAAAAATTAGTTAATTTTTGGACGGAAAAAAAACATTTGTTTTTTACTTAAAAAAAGTTAAAATATTTTAAATAAAAATAACAATTGTAATATATTAATTTTAAAAAATTGGGGAAATGTTTAAAAGCAAAATAAGTATTTAACTTTTATTGTTTTTTAAAAATTGAACAAATTAAATTTAAAATTAATAAAATAATAATAAAGAAAATACAAATAATTATTTTTAAATAATTTAATAAATTAAGAAAAAATAAAAATAAATAATAAAAATATTATTATAAATAAGGTTATATTCTCTTAAAAATAAATAAATTTACTTTTAAGGAATGCATAATTTTATTTTTTAATTTAAAATAAATTAAAAAACATTCTAAAATTCAATAAAATTATCTCCAAAATTAAAATTAAATTTTTCATATAAAAAAGGGTTTTTTAATAGAATTTATATTTACAGGTGTGTTTTGAATAAAAAAAATAAGTTAAAATAAAAGAAAAAGAAAATAAATACGTCATAAAAGAGAGTATTTATTTATTTATTTATTTTCACCATATGGAGAGAACTTTTTTTTATTTTTTTTCTTTTTCTAAATTTCTATTATTATTTTATTTTAAGTATATTCTAATTTTGGAGTATTTCTAGGAAAGAAAAAAATATTTTTGAAAGAATTAAAAAATAAATAAAAAAATAAATGAGTGGGTGGGTGGGTGGAAAAAAATAAAAGAAAATAAATAAAAAAGAAAATGACGTATTTATTTGTGCCAAAAATGGCAAAAGGTGAAACAAACAAAAAATTATTTATTTTTTAATATAAAACTTTTTTTTAAAAAGAAATTATAAAATAAAGGTTAATTATTATTTATATTTTTTTATTAAAAATATAAATAATAATAATATTATTTACTTGAAAAAAAGGAAATTAATTTAATAAAATTGAGAGTGGATTAAAAAATTAATTTTTCCATTTTTCTTTTATTATTTAAAATAAAAATATTTATATATAATTTCTCTTGTTTATATTAAATATATTTAAATATTTAAAATATTTCCGGTTTTTTGAAAAAATATTTTTAAAATATGTAAATTAAAAATAATTAAAAAATAAAAATATTTATTTATTTTCCCAAACCAATAAAAAGGTTTTTATTAATTTTCTCAGAGAAATAAATTGTAAAATTGTTAATTTAATGTTATTTTTATTTTAAAAATTTTTAAGAGAAATTTTGCAAAAATATTTTTATAAATTTTAGAAATTTTTTCAATAAAATATTTTTTTAATAAATTGAAAATTATTTAAAATAATTAAGATGATTATTAAATATTTATAGAATATATATCTGATTGTTTATAAATTTATACTTTTTTTATAATTAATTTTATTTAAAATAATTTTCTGAAATTATTGGAATTTATATTTTTTAATATTTAAATATTATAAATATTTTAATATGTGAAAATATAAATATATTTATATATTTATAAATGGCCACCCATTATTATTTTATTTTAATTTTTTGAGGAAGTTAAAAAGAGAAGAAGAGAAAATATAAAAGACAAAGTTTGCTTAACTGTGGAAAATAATTTTAAAATAATTTTTTTAATTTTATTATTTATTCTATTTCCATTAATATATTGACGTTAAATAAAATTAACTTCACGTCAATTAATTTGTCTAATAAATATTTAATCAAATTATTATAAATTTTTTTAAAAAAAAGAGAAGAACTTTTGAAAATGAGCATTTTTGGAAAATTATAATAAACAAATGAATAAATAAAAATTAAAAAAAAAGATTGTGTAATTTTAATATAATATTTTAAATTATTTATTGATAGAGAGGACATAATTTGATTTAAAAAAAAATATTTAATAAACTATAAAAAAGGGAATAAAAAATAATAAAATTATTAGAATTAGGGTTAAAGGTTATTATAATAAAGTTATATATTTTTTATATTAAATTTTTAGTAATTAAAAGAATATTTTAAGAAAAAATTAAAATGTTAAATTTTTAAAAATATCACAAATATATATTTATTTAATTAAAAGACAAATATCCGTGTTCATTTATCGCCGAATTTTAAGAGCCGCCCATGAGGCGTCAAATAAAACTAATTGTTATATAATAATATATTAAATAATTAAAAGGTAATAAAAGAATATATTATATATCTTTTTGTTTAAAAATAAAATCTCTTTTTTAAATAATAAATTACTTTACTCGTAATAATATATTAGTAAGAGAATGTGTTAATATCAACAAATAATATAATGCTTTTAAAAAATAATAAAAAAAAGAACGGCGTGTCCCCTCCTTTTTTCTATCTAATTATAACTAAAATATAAAATTGCCCCCAAAATCTAAATGAGTGATTGAATGATTTTATAAAAAGAGAAAAATAAGTGAACAATCAATCCTTAAAGCAATTGGTTTATTTATTTATTTAATTAGAAAAAAGGCATTTTCCAGTTATTGGACCAAAAGTCAGAAAAGGAACAGATTTATTGAAATAAATAAATAAATAAATAAACTAAAGATCGAATAATTAAAAATCTAATCCTCTCTTTCCCTTTAGAAAAGAACATGAGAAAAAATAAAAGTACTAATACTTAATTTAGAATTAAATAAATATATTTAATAAATTATTAAGTTAAATTAAGATAAAAGAATTACGGAAGTAAAAGAATTTTTTAAATTATAAGAGAATATATTTTAAATAATTAAAGTTTTAAAAAGTTTATTTTAATTTGAGGTAAAATATTAAAATAATTTATTTATTAATAAAAGAATTATATTTTTATATAAAAATTAAATTAATAAAATATATTTATATTAGAGATCGGACTGGATCTGGATCCAGACCTGGATTTTTCCTGGATCCAGAGTCCAGATCCAGGCATTTTTTAGGAATTCTGGATTTTTTCTTGACCTGGATTTTTCCTGGACTCCAGGTCCAGACTCTGGTCCAGGTCGATAAATTAAATCAAGAGTCCAGATCCAGGTCCAGAGACATTTTTTACCTGGATTTCCTGGAGTAAATTTTGTTCAAAAGTTAAAATGGAAATTGAAAATTAAGAGGAAAATGAAAGATTTATCTATAATTAAATTGTTTTTTCTTCTAAAACGAGTATGGTTGGGTGGGTAGTGCGTTAGTCTAGGATCTTACCTTGACGTTGGTTCGACTCCTATGTTATTTACGATATATCTTTAGGACATTAATTATTGTTGAATTGTTTTTTATTTATTTTTCTTTCGTTTTAAAAAATTTTAACTCTATTATAAAAATATAATTTCTATATTTTTGATTGCAACAATAAAAATGACGAATTTTTGCAAATTATGTTGCATTAATTTTTCAAAATTTTCGTCCGCGTAGATAAAAAAGTCTAATTTTTGGCAATAGAGGTTTAAAAAATTTTGAAATTTTTCGCCTGCGGCGCTAAAAATGGAAATTTGTTTGTATTAGTGAAGTAAAAAATTTTCACTAATGGCATTAAAAAAGGAATTTTTAGCAATAGAAGTATAAACTTTTAGAAATTAGGGTTCATACGGTTTACGGTGTTAAATTATGGTTACAGATAACGAATACAGTACATTTCTCTTACGGTGAATCCCAATCGAATGATACCCTCTCTGGGGCGGAAATTCTATAAATTTTTCCCATTTTCAGAGGCCTATATCTAGGTTCATAGACTTAATCGCATCAAAAGAGTGATACCATTCGACTCAGCTCATCGAAATGAATCGAATAGTAATATTTTAATGCTAAATATTCATTTTTACACATATTTAAAAAAAAATCCAGATCCAGGTCTGGATCCAGGTAAAAAAAAAAACCTGGATTTTTTCTGGACCTGGATTTTTCCTGGACTCCAGGTCCAGAGTCTGGTCCAGGTCAATAAATAAAATCCAGATCCAGAATCCAGATCAAGGATTTTTCAAAATTCCTATCTCTAATTTATATAATCTCACTTTTAATTATTTTTCTCATTAAAAAAAAAAGATTGAGAAAATTGTTTAAAATAAAAAATATAAATAAACATTTATATATATCTCCCCCTTCTCTTTAACATTAAATATTTATTTATTTATATTTAATTGCCTTTAGTTTTATTTATTTTTTATTTTAATGTTACATAGCACATTTGAAATAAAAAAGAAGATTTTTACAGTCAATAATAGGGTAAATAATTAATTTATTTAAATTATTAAAAATTACCTAAAAAAGATATTCCCTTAAATATAATTACTATATCCTTATTAAAATAGTTCTTTTTTATAAAAATTGGACCTTAATTTTCTAAAAACTGTTCCACTAATAAATATAAAATAATTTTATATTAAAATAATAAAGAGAAGCAGTTACAAATATATATAAATTAATTAAAAATATTTTTTAAAATAAATAAAATTAGAAAAAAAAACAAACAAAAAAAGATAAGAAAAAAGACAATTGTTTGATTATATTGCCGTCACTCAATCGCCGTTTATTTTTATTTATTTATATAAAACAGTTCCACTAAAATTAATAAAATAAAATATTAATTAATTAATTTAATTTATTATTTTTAATAATTAATTAAATTATTTGTTTTTCTTTAAAAAATAATCAAGAGTAATTCTTTAAGAATTTATTAAAAATATTTATAAAAAATTTAAAATATTTTAGTTATGCCCCAAGTCAATTAACAAAATTACTTGATTATTAATTAATTAATTATTTTTTCTATTTTTAATTTCTTTTAAAAAAAAAAAAGACGGGGGTGGTGTCTTAAATATTTGGTAGAGAAAAATAAAAAATAAAAATTCTAGAAATTTTGTTAAAAAACTGGAATGTTTTAAATAAAAAGAGAAAAATAATAATAATTATCTACTAGTTTTATTTGACGTTAAGTAAAAGTAGAGTAATAAATAATGTGTTAATCCTTCTTTTTTTTAAATATATTTATAATAATTGTAATAAAATAAAAGTCAATTTAAATATATTTATTAAAATATTAAATATGAATTAAATGTTAATAAAATAAAAAAGAGAAATTTATTTTAAAAAGTCAAATATATAATTATAAATATACAATTTTGACTAAACATTTTTTGTTAGATCAGCATCTATTTATTTATTTAAAATTTTAATTTATGTAAATATATATTAAATTGATTTATTTAAAATTTTTTATTAATTAATTTTTCTAAAATTAAGGAAATAAAAAATAATAAATATTTAATAGTTTAAATTTAAATATTTTTAAATATAAAAATAAACAAAAATTAATTTATTCAAATAAATAATACTTTTTTTTATAAAAATAATAAATAAATATTACTATAAAAATAACAAAAGATCAAAAATAGCAACAATTTTTCCTTAAAAAATTTGTAAAGATAATACAATTATAATATTAAAAATATGAAATATTTTTTTTTGTTATTTTTCAAGTTTAAAATGTAAATTTATTTATAATTTATTTAATCAAAATTATTTAATAAAATTAATTAATTTAAATATTAAAATAATAAAAAAAATAAATATATTTATCAAAAAATATTTATTTATTTATTTCAGATATATATTTTTGTTTATTATTTATAAAAATATTTATGCCAATTTACAACAAAAAAACACCAGCTGGCGTTTACGCGTAAATAAATAAATTTACTAGTAACAAATAAACAAATGTTGTGTGTATAATAAGTAAAGAATATTGAGAAGAGAAAAAATAAAGAAAAATATTTTAAAATTTTTAATAAAAAATATATTATTTTTTAAAAAAAAAATTAAAATAAAATAATTATTTTATAAATGTTTCAATTATTTAAAAATTTAAAAAAATATTTATTAGATAATTCTGTTCAATTATAAATATTATAATAATTTGCTTAATTTAAAAAAATATTATTTATTTGGTCAAAATTATTATTTTTAATTTTTTAAGAAATTAAAAAATAAATAAAATAATATTTATATTAATTAATTAATTCTTTTAAATTAAAATATAAGTTTAATTTTATTTATATTTTATTTTAAATAAATATAATCTTCTATGAGAAATTTGCCTAAAAAATTATTGTAATAGAATGAACATTTATTTAAATATTCAAATAAATATATTATAATCTATAATTAAATATTATTTAATATCAAAGAGAAGTCCTAAATAATAATAATTTAATAAATATTTTAAATATATTATATAAATAATTTTTAAGAGGTGGAGTTTGGAAAAAGGTTAAAGGTTTTTAAGAAATTAAAAAAATAAATATTTAAATATATTTAGTTAGAGAATGAATAAATATTTTATTTTTTATTTTTAAATAAATATTTAAATAAATAATATTTTTCTAATAGGAACAATTTTTAAAATAAAAAATAAAATTTTGTTACTTATTTTTTGAATTTAATTTTTTATTTGTTTAACGTGACATTTTTATTAAAATAATTTTTTAATTTTTTAATATTTAAAGATTTAATTTATAACTACTCATAATAGGGAAATACCTTTATATGAATGTTTATATTTTTAAATAATATTAAATATTATTATTAATTTATATATAAATGAATAATTCTTTTTAAAAAATCAAAGTTTAAAAATAATTTATTTAATCTAATTTTATAAAGAAAATAAGCTATTTGATTTAAATATTATATTAATAAATACTATATTATATCTTTTAAAATATATTGGTTAATTCTATATTTAAATTATTATTTAATATATAATTAATTAATTTTATATTTATTATTAATTTAATTTAGGGGACATTATAAGTATTTTTTGTCTTTTTTATTCATTTAAATATTAAATAATCAAATTAAAAAATTTTTTTAATTAAAATTATTTTTTTTTATTTTAAATAAAATGTAAATTTATCTAAAATATAAAAAATTAAACTTGATCTTTTTTTAATTTTTGAGTGAAAAAAGGAAATATTATACAAAAAAAGAATATTTAAGTAAATAAAATAAAAATTAGAAATGGGGAAGTTATTTTTAAATGTTTAAAAATTAAAATATATTTACTTAAAAAATATTAAATAAAATATTTTAAATAAATATATTAATTATTTTAAAAACACAAAAGAGTATTTATTTAATAAATACTAATCTAAATTTTTAACGTTTTTAATCCTTCAAAGAATAAAATAATAAAAAAAATATTAAATTGGATGACGTAAATTAAATATATAAATATAATAATAGATCCGCTAATTATATAAGGAAAATAAATAAATATTTATTAAATAAATTATAAATATTTTTAAATAAATAATTTAATTTAAATCATAAAAAAATAATATTAATTTTTAATATAAATTATTTTAAAGAAGATAATGAATTAATTAATTACTAAAAGTAAAATCTTATATAAATTTTCTTTATAAAAAAATATTTTTGCATTCTGCTAATTTATTTTTGAAAAATTTAAATTAATTAATTTAAACTTTAAAAGTTCTTTTTGTTTGAAAAGAATATTTTTTATTTAAAAAATATTTTTATCAAACACGTAAGCAAATAATTATTAGAAAAAAAGAGAATGGCAGTGGCATTTCCGGTTTATATTTTAATAAATAAATAAATATTTATTAATAAGAGAGAAGAATAAAAAAGTAATAACTAACTAACATAGTAAGTAAGCCTTTCTTCTTCTCTCTTTTATTTTCTTCTTCTTCTACTCATAACTAGTAAAAAAAGAAATAAATATTTTGGATGATGACGTAATTAAACAGAAAATGCACTGATTAATCTAATAAAACAAATGAATTATATTATTAAAATATTAAAATTTGTTTTAATAATTTTAAGGAAGGAAAGACAGAAAATTAGTAATAAATTGGTAGAAAAGATAATAAAAAATATTTAAATTTTATTTTAAATAAAATATTTTTTAAGATTTATTAAGAAATATTAATTGTATGAATTACAAGAAAATAAAAATAAAAGAAAAAATAATTAAAGTTTGTTGAATGATAAAATAAATAATTATATAAATAATAATAATAAAATAATAATAATTTTATTCGGCAAATAATTTTATAAAAAATAACCACAAAATATGATTTAAACAATTAAATTGTTTTTGCCTTTAATAATAAAATAAATAAATATAAATAATAATGTTTGTTTGCCAAATATATTCTTTAAATTTATTAAAAATAAATAAATAAATAAAATTATAATTTATTTGTAAATATAAGAATATTAATAAAAAAATATTAAATATCTAATAATTATAAAATTATATTAGAAATTTTATATTTATTTTTAAAAATTGAAGAGTAAAAAACATTTTTATTTAAAATATAAAATATTCGTTTTAAAACTCAATTTTATAAATTAAAAAAGGAAGTTAAATAAATTTCTAAAATAAAATATATTAAGACAAAATTTGATTAAAAAAAGATGTAAAAATAAAAATTATTTGTTTGGTTATACCTAACTTAATTAAAGTATTTGTAGTACATTACAATTAATAAATGATAGAACTTTAGTAAGACATTATTAAAAATTAATAATAAAAGGGGAAGTTTATTAAATAATATTTAGAAAATATTATTTAATTATTTTTTAATTTTAAGAACACAAATATTTCGAGTTCCAAAATTTTCGTCACTAAGATTTTTCGGAACTTTCGTCACCAAAATTTCGGAATGTTCGTCACTAGGTGAATAATTACCTCTCAATTTTTGGACCCAAGACCGGTTGGTCTTCGCGCAAACTTGGATCTATTGATAGTGTTTTATCTCAATTATCCATTTTTCCGTCATTCCTCTCAATATTTACTCTAATATGTATATTTTGGTTATTAGGTATTACTTATTGACGAAAATTCTGGACATTAATATTCTTCTAATATTTTGAAAATAAATGCTTAAAAATTTTAATAAAAAATGCTTAAATTTGAAATGAAGAAGGAAGTAATAAAAATAAATTTAAACGTGGTAAGGGGAACACCTAAAAATAATAAAAAATAAAATAAAAGACAAATAATAAAATTACCAAAAATAATCAAAACATTTTTATTAATATTTTTTTATAAAAATTAAAATAACAAATATTAAATTTTTATTTAAAAATTAATAAATATTTTTAAAAATAAAATAAAATTGTTTTGATAATTTTAATAACAAAAATTAAAAAAATATATTTAAAAATATTAAATAATATTCCTAAAATATATTTATTCGTGTTTACTGAAAAATTAGAGAGGGTTTTATATAAAAATTTTTATTAAAAAATATTAATTATTTTTATTTTCCCGGTGTGTGCTTGCATATTTATATTTATTTACTACTATAATTATTGCGTAAATAATGCCTTAGGGTAAAAGAATGTGAGGCGAATAGTGGAGATTTTTTTTAAGTTTTTTACAAGTTTTTATAATTAAAAAGGGCATGGAAATAATAAAAAATAAATTAGAGAATGGATTATATTTTTTTTAAATTTAATTGAATATTTTTTCTTTTTAAATGTTGCTTTCTTAAAAAAAATAATTATAAATTTACGATCATCTTATTAATGTTTTTTTAATAAAAAACTTCCAAAATAAAATCTTAACAATAAAATAAAAATAATATATTTAATTTAAATAAATATATTTAATTTAAAATTTATAGAAAATACTTTAAATTAAAAATATTTTTTTTAATTTTAAAAGGTACGAAGTCATTAATTTTATTTTTAAAATTTAAAGTATTATATTTAAGTTTAATAATTACATTTTAAATTAAATTATTTTTCTATTTTTAAAGTATTCCCTAAGGGTGTCACGCAATAGCTAAAATATTTTATTGGTTTTTTAAATTTACTTATTTATAAAATAAGCTGTAAAATGATTTTTTAAGGTAAAAAATTTAAAAAGTGAGAGTTCCAAACAGATAAGAGAGATTTTGTATGGAAACTGAAAAGTAAAATTAATTTAGAAATAACTACCTATTTTTGTTTTAAAAATAAAAAGATGAAAAATAAAATAAAAATTATTTATTTAAAAATAAAAAATTTTTGGTAGTAAAAAATAATTACCTAATTTGAAAATTAATTTCCTAAATTTATTAAAAATAGAAAACCAAAAGTTCTGAAAATTAACATTCCCATTCCCTATCTTAAAATAAAAATAAATTTAAATAAAAACAAGCAAAGATTTAAAGAATAAATAAAAGCAAATTGTGAAATTAAAAAAAAAAAAAGTTGGAGAATCTGTAAGCAAAAGGATAAAAATTATATAAAAATCACATTGGGAGGCTACAAACTGCAAATCACAAAAACTGGTTTTATTATAAAAATATTATTATAGTAATAATGCTAGATTGCCGATATTTTAAGAAATATATTTTGAATTTTATATTATTTATTTATTTATTTAATTATTAAATATTTTAAATATAAATATAATTTTAATAGAATATTTTATTTAAATTTTTGAATTACGTAATTTCAAAAAATTATTTTGTCTTTTGTACTTTTAATAAAATCAACAACTCTATAATATTCACATAAATAATAATATTTATTAAAATTTATCGAAATAGAGACCTTAAAAATCAAGTAAAATGATGTAATATAAATAAACACGTGATGCAAAGGATTTGAAAAGAAAAATAAATAAATAAAATTATTAAAATACATATCATTTTATTTTTTAAAGTTTAATTAATTAAAAAGGAAGTAAAGAACTAAAAAAGATAATTGAACATAAATAAATACTAATTCAAAATTAAATATATTATTTATGTTGAATAAAATTTCTAATTATTATCCTAAATTATTGATAATTTTTTAAATTAAATTTATTTTTTTATTATAAACTTTCTTAATTATTTTATTAATTATTTATTAAATATTTTCTCATTTAATTTAAAAAAATTCTGTTGTTTAAAAAATAAGCCTATAATTTTATTTAAAAAAATGTTGAGATGTTCGAGCAAGAGCAAACAATCTCATTAATAAAAAAAGTTGGAAGAGAATAAAAAAATTGCAGAAAAACATTAACTGGTTTAAAATGTACTTTTAAGCAGTTTTTGCTGCGCTACTGTCCGCGCTTATTTTATGGTGCAGTTTATGTGCAATTCACATTAATCAAAAATATTTTTTATTATCTAAATATATCATACACACAAAATGTAACGGCCATTAAGAACGAATTTTATTTTTTAAAAAGCAGGTTACCGAAGTACTTCGGTTTTTACGATGAAGCGTATTCCCCAAAAAAAAAATATAAGTATTCCCTAAATAATTTTTTTAAACTGACAAATGAGAGAATATTTTATTTATTAAAATAACAAAAAAAAACAAATGATAAAAGATCTAATTGAAATAATCAAAATTAAATGAAAAGTCTCAATATGTAAATGTGAGGCCTTAAATATAACTATTTATTTGTAAGTTGGTTTCCTTTCCATCTACTATGTATTTATTGCAAAGCACATAAAATGATTAATAGAAAAAATAAGACAATGGCAGCATAAATATCATGACAGGCGTAAATTTTTCGTTGACGCATAAGTTTTCATCGTTGACAAATCATACAAATCAAAAATCGATATATATGTTTATCCAATTAAAAATACTTTAAATGTTTCTTGGGTTGATAAAAATACAATGTGTATCATTTAAAAGAGAAAAAATATTGTCTAATATGAATTGGATTTGAACAAAAAAATCAATTTTAAAAAGTTTATCTTACGAATTTGGTAACGTTAAATCAAATTTCTAATGAAAACCATATTTTTTATGAAATAAATTAGAAATGCGTGGATGATGTTTAAACGAGTAGAAATAAACTTAATTGATTTTGTGCCTTTCCGGCATGCTAAAATGTTTCAAATCCAACTATTTTATAAATGTTATAAATCAAAATGAAACCCTCCAAAAACATCTCATCTTTTCCAAATTTTCTTTATATCATTTAATTTAACGACGACGTTTGTCCTTATCGCTCTTGTCCTTCAATAAGATCATAACATAACGAAAAATGTTAACAAAGTCAACAAAAAGCATCACCTAAAAATGTTTTGTCATGAAAAAATGCTTATGATAACCAGGATTGGCAATGGTCGGGAATTCCAGTATCACGGAAAATAAATTTAAAAATTATGCAAAAGCATACCCGAAGGTAAAGTTCGGCATGATTTTTAAGTTTATTTTTTAACTGCCATCAATTCCTCCAACCATTGCTATAAGATTTTCCACTTATAAAAAAACTAACGGTATGCCAAATATAGTCCTTATCACCACGACGACACTTTTCGGCAATCAATTGAGTATCGTACACAACAAATCCACAATTGATAGCAAGACCGGCCCAAACAACTGCAGAACGAACGTATGGAGAATATGGCGCAATTAGAGTTGTAAGCATAAGACAAAGCAGCGCCGATGAAAGCATTCCTAAACAATTAGATACAGTTTAAAAAAAACTAACCTCCCAAATAGAGGTATTTGGTCGAATCAGCATGAAGAGCCATCATTGTGAAACAACCAAATACAATCTAAAAATAGAGAAACAATTAAAACTTAAGCATCAAACCATTGTGATAAGATATGCATTAAAGACAATGGATGGATCATCTGCACCAACAATTTCAATGAGTGGCCCAGTTTGGATGCCGACCAAGAAACTCAATCCAAACATATAGGCTAGACGCTTATTCTCATTATAAGCAGTAGCCTCGGTCGTTACAATTGCTTTAAAATATTAAAATAAATGAAAAACAAAAAGAAAAAACCTATCATTAAACCAAAAATGCCCAAGGTAAAGAGAAACTGCATTGACTCAAATTGCATAACATTGTTAAAGAAAACTCCTAAAACGGCACATCCGAGAGCAAGTGCCAGAGTTCCATAAACGTTTTTGAGGTGATCACGTACATCTTTCTCACTAAAAAATAATTTAAAAATTGTTATTAAGAAAGTAATTAAACAGTTTATTAGGAAGTGTAGTGAAAATACGATGAATATTTCCTAATACATCGCCGGCAGAATTTTGATATTGAGTTGTCATATTAGTTTTGTCTTAATGAATGTTTTAAGTATTTTGTCTAAAATTCTGAGAAAAATTTATTTAAAATGATATAAAATTATTATTGAAAAATGTGTAAGATAAAATAATAAAAATATTTTCCGTATGTATGTATATAAAATATTATGAATGTTTAAAAAATAAATCAATAAATAATAATTAAAAGCAACCAGTAAAAACTAAAAGAATAAAAATCTTATTTCAATGACTACGTTTGGTAAACGTGTAGCATTATTCTCTAATTCTTTTGCTACTTCTCTTACTTCTCTTTTTCAGTTTTCGCGACTTTTCGACAACGAACCATTAGTCAAAAAATTTCGTCAGTAGACTTTATGTCAACACCACCAACGTGAGCCAAGATACAACTCCTGAAAATCTAAAAAAGAGGAATAAGATAACAAAAAAATTAAAATAACATAAACAATAAAGTCATACACAATTATAAACCAGTCTCCCAGATAAAAAATTTTAAATCCGCATCGGAAAATAATCATCTTGTAAAATTCAACGTCAACTTATTGTTAGTTAGTACCCGCAGGTGAAAATTTTGAATTTAATGACAAAAAGTCTGTTGACGAAAAGTCATTAGTGAAACGAGAACCATTTTTCCGTATTGTTAGAAACAATCAATTAAAGGATTCGTTTTAAATAATTATTTATTTTAAAATATTTTTATTAATATTATCTTTGATCAGGTGTAAATTTTAAATAATTTTATTTTAATTTTTTCGTTTGTTTTAGATTAAATTGAAAAATGGATAATGAAGAATTCGATGAGTCTGTTCAATTGGAAATTGATTCTATTCATGCCATTTTTCCTAAAGAAGTTTTTATTGAATCAAATTATAGAATTCTAGTGGAATGCGCAAACAATGTACTTTTAACTATTTGTCTACCTTTAAATTATCCAAAGTAACTGGAAATATTTTTTTAATTTTCTTCTTAATGTTTTGAGATTTTTGTCGGTAGATTGAAAATAATTTTAAATAAGAAATCTCTGTAAAATGCCCTGAATGGTAGAGCGAAACTTCCGGATGCCCACAAGTTTCAAAAACATTAGTTTATCTGCCTTTTCACAGAGCCAACTGGTAAAATAATTTATTTGACATTTTGTAGCATGGTATTTAATCTATATTTAAGTTTTGGACCAAGTTTGAGTCCAGAAGCGTTGGTCCAGAAGTTTCAGTTTGCCCGTTGGTCCAGAAGTTTCAGTTTGCCCCTGAATACAAAGAAATTTAATTAAAAATTAAATTAAATTACGATACTTATGTATTTTTATATTTATTATAAAACAGAAATTCGCCTCTATTTGAGCTTTCTTCTCCAGCATTGAGAAGTGATAGAAGAAAAGAAATTCTTACAAGTTTAAATAATTTTTGTTCTCAAAATAATGGAGAACAAGTACTTTATATTTTAATACAAAATGCTCTTGAATATTTTTCTGATTTACGTGAAAATGAAAAAAACGAAAATAAAGAAGAAAAATTTGTTAAAAAGGAAGAGGAATTTGATTTAATGAATGTTGCTTTACCTTCAAATTTCTATTCTGGCCAGGCGATAGAAGATCGAAAAAGTGTTTTTCAAGGTCATGTGACTAAATTGGAATCAAAGGAGGAGGCAACTTTTTTAAAAATAAAATGAATAATTAATACTTTTAAGGTCCCAATATTTCTTGAACAATTAAAAACTGTTGGAAAAATTGCTCGTGCAAGACACAATCCATATGCTTGGCGTATTGTTAGAAATGATCAAAGAGTAATTGAACAGCACGATTGTGGTCACTTTTTTATATTTAAAATTAATTCAAAATAATTTTGTAGATGATGATGGAGAGAGCGGTTCTGCTTCAAAGCTACTCCGACTTCTTACACAAATGAATGCGAGTGGAGTATTATTAGTTGTTAGGTATTTAAACATTTTTGTTTTAATAATTTGAAAATTTCTAGTCGATGGAAAGGCGGAAACAAAATTGGACCTGACCGTTTTCGTCATATTTGCAATGCTGGTCGTGATGCTCTGATTTCTAGTGGTTTTGTTTTAGTAAAAGGGGAGGGCGAAAAAATAGCATAGCAATTAATAAAACGTTCACAAATAATTTTTAGTTAAAATTTTGAAAAAAAAGTTTAAAATAAGCTATATCTCGCTTTTTTGCCTTCCAACAACCTATTTAAAAATATTTATTGTTTTTTTTCTTTTTGTGGGCAAAACCTTTTTTATATTAAAAATTTAATTTTGAAAATAATTGGTTATAATTACAAAAAAATCATGAAGTTTACTATATCAATTAAATTCCGCCAAAAATTTAATTATTTTTATAATAGATATTTTTTTGTAATTTTTTGGATTAATATTTTTATTTAATCTTTATAATTTAAGCTGTGTTTTTACAATACTTATAAAAAAAATTGATTATTTAAGGTGATCTAAAGGGTTGATTACAACATTTTTTTTGATGGGTTAAAAATACATTGAAATTAAAGAATAATATTCATTTGAAAAATAATTTTAAATTTATTTTTTAAATAATTAAAAAAAAGATATAACTCAATTTCTATCAATTTTGAATTTTAGTTAATCTGTCACAAATTATGGGAGCGCAAAAGGGAATTAGTAGTTGAAAATGCATTACTAATAAAAATTTTTCTTTTTTATAACGTAGTCTTTTTAATTCGATTCTTAGTTTTAACTTCTGCTTTTTGTATTTTAAAATTCTGATTATCGTATTTCCAATGGTTCTGGTTATAATGAACGAATTTTTTTATAATAAAATTAAATTAGGTAATGAATTTTAAGACATACAATATTTGTGGACTTTTACCCATAAAAAGGAAAAGAATTTATTTATTTAACAATTAGATTTATAATTCAAATTATTAAATAATGTTTATATTTTTTAAATGTATATTATATTAAATAAATTTTATATAAAGTTTACTTATTTGTTTTTAAAAAAGAAAAATAAGAACTATACCTAATTATTTTAAATATTTTTAAATTTATTTATTGACAATTTTATATGCACTTTTGGAGTAAAACATTAAATTATTAAAACAAAATTTCAATATTAATGACAGACATTCTAATTAATTTTATTGCTGCCAATTAATATAACGTAAATATTAATTAAATAATAAAATTGTGTTGTGTTCTTTTTATTAAAACAAATAATTAATTGTCTGGCCGTTATTTTCTTTTTTTATTAATAAATATTTCAAACAAACAATTTTGTTTGTTTTAAAGAAATAAATGCAGAAACGTCATTAAATTTGTTTTGTTTTTAGTTTTTGTTTTAATTTTTTAAAATATAAAAATCAAATAAAAAATTGTGTATATTATTTCTGTTATATTTTAAAATATAAAAAATATATTTTTTTAATTTTAATTGGAAATTTGTGTTATATGTAATATATAATTAAATTAAAATAAATTTAACTTAAATCATTTATTTAAAAGTTAATTTTGCAATTTTAAATATATTTAAACAGTAAATTAACAAAAAAGTAACTTACCTAATTAAAAAAAATATTAAATCAATTTTTAATTAAAAAACAAAAATTACTCTTTTTTAATTACTGCCAAAATCAATTTATTTCTATATTAATACTTTTAATTAAAAATAAAGAATGTGAGAAATTAATCTTAAATATTTTCAATCATTACTATTTTTTACCAAATTAATTCTCATTCCCTTTTTAAATTATAAATAACTTATAATATTATAAAACTTTAATTTGCAGAATTAATCTTTTAAATTACTTCCTTATTAATCTTTAACACATTTATAAATATAAAATAATCCAAAATCACTTTAATTATTATTATAAAAAAATGTTAGCGATCCTGATGCAGCAACGAAAAAAAAGTATTAATAATAAAAGAGAGAAAAACACACAATTATCAGTTATCAACGACAGAAAGATTTCAGCCCCTGCAGCAATATTAACAAATAAAATTTCTAACAATCTCACAGAGGTCAACAAAGCTGTCATCGCTTTTTCAGCAGTGGCTGTCGCTTCAAAAGAAAATTCAAATAATATAGTAGATGATGAGACCACCACAGCCATTACACGTAGTCGTTGCAGTAGTGACACCAAAACTGCATACATCAAAAGAGGAAAAGGAGTTTTTCTTCACTGGCAGCAATGGAATAAACGACAAAAGCAGCAACAGGTTAATGATGACCGATATAAGCAAAAACATTATACATTGGTAGAAGAAACTAATCAATTCGATGATTCTTGTGTTTTCGGCAATGTCATTAGTAGTAATGATAGAAGTAATAGTTTTGCTGTTTTACGCGAAGAGGAAAAGGATGATAATAATTTTGCTGCTAAAGTGAGTCATTAAATAAATAAATAAATATATCTTTTTTTGCTGTTATTTTTACACATATTTAATTTACATTATTTACACATTTAACGACGACCTCATTTTTTGAGAAAATATATATTTAGTATTTAATTAAAATAACAGGCATTTTTTTAATCAAAATTCTTATAAAATAAATTTATATAAATAAATTTAGAATTTTTATTTAACGAACGGTTAACATACTTTCCTTAATTAAAAAAAACAATCTAAGTATACCTATATTATTGAAAAGTTAAAAAGTATTTATTAGAGACTTGAAATAACACATATATCTACCCTTATTTTCAATAGTTTTGAATATATTATTAAATATTTTTAAAAATAATTTAATAATTATTTTTGAGTATCTACATATGCAAATTTTATAGATTTGGGAATTTTCTTTATAAATCTTTACCCTATTAATTTAATATATTTATTTTTATTTAAATCCAAACTAAATAATTTAAACTTTTCTCCAGAATGTAAAAAGGAGTATGAGCACTTGTACAATAAATAATAAAGGAAATGGTGATATTAACCATACAGAAAATAATCAAATTAATAATCAACATCCAAGATTGAGACTAAAAAATTTTAAAAAATTACGTGACTTGGGACGTGGTGCTTATGGAATTTGTGGTCTTTATAAGGATGAAAGAAGTATTCTAAACAAGCAAGTAGTAATAAAACGGGTCTCTTTAGAGTGCAAAACTGAAAATGAAAAACAAAAAATCTCATGTAAAATTATTTTTTTAAATAAAATCAAAATAATTTTAGATGAAGCAAATCTTCTCAGAAAATTAATTCATCCAAATATTATTCGTTTACATGATTCTTTTATTGAAACAGAGCAATTATGTATTGTTATGGAATATCTTGAAGGGGGAACTTTGGATAGGTTTGAAAATTAAAATTAAAAAATAATAATATTTTTAAAAATAAAGAATGATACAAGAAAGAAAAGGAATTAAAATGGGTCAGGATTTGATTCTTTATTATTTTACTCAGGTATAAAAATAAGGATAATTTTATTTAATTTTATTTGTTTTAGCTTACAATGGCAATTGATTATATCCATGCAATGAAAGTACTTCATAGAGATATAAAAACACAAAATGTATATTTATTTGTTTTAATTTTTAAAAATAATAATAAATTTTTAGATTTTTTTAAATCGAAAAATGACAATAGTGAAAGTTGGGGATTTTGGAATTAGTAAAGTAAGAAAATTATTTTTTAAAATAAATTACTCTATAAATTGTATAGTCTATCAGGAACTTAATTCAAAATGTCCGCAAGCATCTACAGTAATTGGCACTCCAAACTATTTATCACCAGAAATTTGTTCAGGTTAATTAATTTTATATAATTTAAATAAATATATTTATTTAGGACGTTCATATGATGTAAAATCAGATATTTGGTCAATGGGTTGTGTTCTTTATGAAATGGTTGAATTACGTAAAGCATATGAAGGAGAATCATTATCTTCATTATTAATTAGAATTGCTAGAGTATTTTTTATTATTTAAATAAAATATTATTTTTTAATATTTTCAGGGAGAGCATGGACCAATTTCATCTACAATAACAAAAGATATGCGAAATCTAGTTGAATCACTTCTTAATATTGATGAAAATAAAAGACCAAGTACTACAGGTAAATTATTATTATTAAAATTAAATATTTATTTTAAAAAAAAGAAATATTATTAAAACCAATGGTTCTTCGCAAATGGATGGAAATTCATGCCAATTTGGGACGAATTGAACCAGATATTGAACTTTACACAAAAGAGACACATTCAGAAAAAGTTAAAAAATAATTTGGTATTTTTACTTAAAAAAATATATTTCTGTAAATAAAAGAAATATAATTAATTAATTATTTATATTCTTGTTAAAAAGAAATTATATTTGTATTTAATAAAATAAAGAAATAATATTTTGATATTTTATAAAAAAGGTACTTGTACCCCTATCTTCCCCCACCCTTTTTCAATGCCGCGCCTTTTTTTTATGCGCCGAAAAAATATTCTGGACTGCCTTGCTTGAAAGTGCCCCAAGAAAATTTTGATGTGTAAAGGCGTGGTAAATTTGAATTTTAAATGATAGCGTTACTTTTAATTTGTGCCATAATTTGTAAAAAATTAAAAACATTATTAAAATGAACTATGATCAATTAATTCGTAATATTAATGAAATTGGAAACGGTGATCATGAATTAGGAAGCATTAGATTTTTTCAACAACGTGGGATTTTGCATCAAGAGCGTAACTGTGAGAAATGTGGGACCGGAATGCGGATGTCATCTAAACGAGGATCTTACATTTGGATTTGTAAGAATAGACGTTGTAATCACAAAGAGGAATTCGAACGCAAACTTGGTTTAATAGTGGTGGTCAGGGAAGCAAATTATCCTTTTTTATTATATTAAAGTTTATTTTTTGGTGGGATATTTTGAATGGGATTAACAATTTTATGCCTCCTTTTTAATTTCTGTTGTTTTGTTTTCTTTTTTTTTATTAATTTATAAATGTATACATATTTACACATCAAAATTTTCTTGGGGCACTTTCAAGCAAGGAAGTCCAGAATATTTTTTCGGCGCATAAAAAAAAGGCGCGGCATTGAAAAAGGGTGGGGGGAAGATAGGGGTACAAGTACCATAAAAAATAATTTTTATAATTTTGTCAAAATTAATTTGAGTAAATTGAGGCTATTTTTTAAGTTTTGTTTTTTTTAATTCTCATTTAACGATTTTTTAATTTAATTCCTTCATAAACTTCAATAGCAGTACAAATAGCTCCAATTAATACAGAGGCATAACTAAAAATAAATTAAAAATAATTTAATTTTTATAAATAACCTTGATAATCCAAAAAGTAATCCAATTATAGAGGATTCTAAATCAGGCGCAGTCCATTGTGCTAACAAAGAAAAAAGAAAACCACCAAATAAAACTTGAAAAATAATTATAATTATATTATCTTTTTTTATAAATAAAATTTATTTAAATTTTATTTTTAAGAAAAATTTAAAAATAAAATTATTTTTACATATTCCTGACGTTGCTTTAATTGCTGGTTTTTCAACTCCAACCAATGAATTAAAATCAGCACGTCCATCAGCTTTTTTATACCAACGAAAGCCAACAATACTTTTAAATATTTTTTTAATTAAAATTTAATTTAAAAATACCAAAGTGCCCCAATAGCCAACAATAAAGGTATTAACACATAAATAAAGCTAACCTCACGCCAAGAAAGATATAAAGTTAGAACCTAAAATATTTTATTTTTTGATTTTTATTTAAAAATTTTAGAATATTTTAATAATAATAATAAAAATAATTATTATAAAAATAATTATTATAAAAATAATTATTAAATTACCGCAATACTTAATGCAATTAAATGTGCAGTTCTAAGTTGTTGAATAACACGATTATATGGATCTTGAGTATTAAGTCTATCACGAACTTCTAAAATAATTATTTAAAATATACCAAAAATTAATAAATATTCTAATTAATACCTTTTTGAATTTTATCAGAAAATTTTTCTGCTTCTTCTTTTGCTTTTTCAAGTGTTTCCATTATTTTATTTAATTAATTAATTAATTATTTTTTAGTCTAAAATTAAATTTAAGAAAATAATTAATAAAATAATCAACTTTTACAAATAAAACAGTTATAAATTTTGTTTAAAAATAATTATGTATTTAGCTTAATTTTAATTTTTTTAATTATTTTTATTTAATTCTCATTTTTAAATGTTTATTTACTTTTTTGTTTATTTTAAAAAATGTAAATCAATATATTTATTTAAATTCTATTACTATTATTTTAAAAATGAGTCATAAAAAAACACAAAAAATGGTTTAATAAAAATAAATAAATATTTTTAAGGGTTAATTTAAATAATTTATATTAAAAAAAGACTAAAAACATTTACAAATCTTTTCAATTTACCAAAAAAATTAAAAATTTTTATAATATTTCAAAAAAAAAAACAGTGTCTCATGAACAAAAAAATATTTGCCAGTCTTAAAAACAAGATTATTTCGTAATTGATTAATGAGAAACACAGCAATCTCTCTCTCACAGTTAACTTTTTTTTTCATGATCAACAATGATGTGTTGTTTGTTTATTTCTTTGCCTTTAATAGAGAGAGGAGGTATTTTTATTTATTTTTACCTAAAAATATATTATTGACAGCTGTTGTTGATATGCAGGCAGGTTTTTTTAATAAAAACGAAAGAAATAAAAAAATATATATTTGAACAAAAAGATAAAAATGAATGTATATTACTTTAATGGCAAACAGTCTAAAAACAAATAAAAAAAGAATTTAAAAAATACAAAAAAAAGTTATTAGAATTATATTTAGTGGATATATAAAATTGTTTTTTAAATATTCTTTAATAATTAATTTGTCCATTCTCTACTAATTCTTATATTTATAAAAAATTGTGCTGACATGGTAACTCCCACCGAATACAACCGCTAGTACAACCAGCCATTTTCAGGCACAACAACATTAAAGTTGTAAATAATTAATTAATTAAACAATTAAATAATAATGCAATTAAATATATTAATTCAAAACATTTTAACATAACTCAACATAATATTATTAAATTGATATTATTCTAATAATTATATTGTGATGATCATTAACTTTTTATTTTATTAAACAATAATATTCACTCATTATAAATAACACAAATGTGTAAAAGCGGGAAACGGCGCCACCCTCAGTCAGCACTATTAAATAAATAAAAATATCCAATATATATAAAAGAAAGATATTTTTTTATAAAATATTAAATAGGTTGTAGAAAAGTATAGAGAAAATATAAAAAGAGAGAAAGAGAAAAAAGAAAGAAAGAAAATTATAAAATTTAGTTTAAAACCTTAAAAAATGATATTTAATTAAATATATTTATTTAATTTATTTTTTTATAAATTATTTAATTTCAATTTTATTAACTAATATTCTCTTAAATTTATTTTTTTAAAATCAATTTATTTAAAAATGAATATTATATTTATTTTTAATATTTTTATTTTCTTTTATTTTGGATTCCAATTTCCAACAGCTTCACTATGAGTTGCATAACTAAATTAGAGGAAAATTAAAAATAAATATATTTTAAATTATAATTTAAATAATTATATTAATTACTTTGCTGGTGTTTTATTGCTTGCTTGATTTTGAGAAAGGAAATTACGTCTTCGTCGAACGGGATTCCAATTACCTACATGTTCTTTATGTGAAGCATATCTTTTTAATTTATTTAAAATAAATTAAATTTTTATTTAAAAATTAAAAAAAAATATTTTACATTGCTGGTGCTCCAGATTGTTTTTCAGAATTTGAAAGAAATTGTGCATCTATTAAAAAATAAAATTAAATTATTTTTTAATAAATAAAATTTACCAATTAAAAAAGTATTAATTATTAAAAACAAAAATGTAATAATAATTAATAATTTCATTTTATTTTATTTCTAAATTATTATTTTTTAATTAAAAATATAAAAGAAAGACAATTATATTTATATTAATTAATTAAATTAAAATAATTAAATTAAATATTATATACATATTTTTAAATAAAATGAAAAATAATAAAAATTGTTCAATATTTAAATAATATTTATATTTATTTAATATTGTCTTCATATCACTATAATGTCAGTTTTATTTTTTAAAATATTCTAAATAATTATTAAATATTTTTAAAATTAAATACCAGTTTTTTGATAAATAATTAAAATATTTTTTTGTTTGCTAGAGACTTTGTTTAAATTTTTAATTTTTTTATTGTCTATAAAATTTTAAATTAAATAGAGTCAATTAAATTTATCATTTTATTTTTGCCTAAATTCTTGTGTTTAAAACTTTTTAAAATTAATGACAAATTTTAGTTTTTTATTAAACCGGTCTAGAAATTACTTTTTTTTAATTTATTAAAAAAGATAAAGTAAAATAATAAAAAAAATTTTTGTAGAATCAAAAATTAAAAAATGACTTAAAAAATATTTATTCCAATATTTTTAAGGCCATTTTAAATTAAAGTTAAATTGATGCGCAGACTTCTTCCCAATAAGAGTTTATCTGGAGATTGTCCTTACAATGCATTAGATATATTTATTTATAAGCCAAAAGCATTTCTCACACCAATCTTTTTCGTCTTTACTCTTTTTCATTTACCTCTTGAAGGTATAGATTAATTAATAAATTTGTCCATTTGACTGTTGATGGAATTAGGAGTTAATGTTTTTTTAACATAAAAGAGCTCAAATGCTTAATCGAATGAACCATGAAAGAAAAATGTTTCTCGATTTTAAATCGAGAAACATTCATCTGAATTTTAAAAATTTATAAGGTCAAGGAATATTTTGTAATTTCTATCTTTTTTCGTATTAGTGAATGGGACAATTATTTTACCATTTGTAGAACTTGAAAAGCTGTTTTTAATTAGTTTATCTATATGATATAAAAAGTTTTAAAAATCAAAAATATTTTTATTTAATTTTAAAAAATTCATTTATGAATAAAAAGTCAAATAGAAAGTGTAAAAAATTAGAAAATATTTTAACTTTAAAAAAACTCTTCTTTTCCTTCATATTTTTTCTACACTTTCTGTTTACATTTAAGAAATTAGAATATTTTTGAAAAAATAAGTATAAATTAGAAAAATTTAAAATAAGTCAACAATAATTTCTTTTTAAAGAAAATTTTTAAAAAATTAAAATTTTTTAATTTAGAAAATTTAAATTGATTAAATTTAGTATTTTGACGAAAAATACCCTTTTTTATTGTTTTTAATATAAAAACGATTTTGGGTAATTAAATTTTGTAAAAAATAATAAAAAAATATATAAGTATTGGGGTAATAATTTTAATATTTTTAAAAATTCGAGAGATTTTAATGTAAAAAAGAAAACAAATATTTACTTTTTTTATTTTCATTTTGTCCATTCAATTATCTGTCTGGTTTGACATTGCATCTTGAACAGCATCTTTGTACTTTCCAGTCTTGCAGTGTTCGAATAAGCAGAAGCGCTGTTAAATTCAACATTACAGAGTTCACACTGAAGTTTTTGTTGTTTTGGTTTCACATCAGATGAAGAAGAACTGTGCTCAAGAGGTCGCTTTACTAAAATTATAAATAATAAAATATTTTTTGTAAATTAAAAGGAATTTAGTAATATTGAAGTTCGTTCTCCCATTTTTTATTTTTATTTTTTTTGTATTGGGCAATCATCAAGCGCCTTTTTGAATTAATTTAGTGTATATATAAAATGGGATAATCTTTTGAGACAAAAAAAGCACAAACTCTAATAGTCCGGAAGAGCAATAGTAGGAGATTAATTTTTTAGAAATTAAAAAAATACCAGAACATGAAAGTTCTTCATCACCACCATGGTCAACAATGCCAAAAAACTTTTTTGTCTTTTTTGCTAGTTCGTCCCAACTTGCCAAAATCTTTCTCCCCTCAACTATTTTATCATTATCGTTGAGTTGATTTATGGCAAATTCTAAGTGTATTTTGATTTTTTCAATCGACTTCGTTACTTTTTCGAAAGATTTTTTTCTACCATCATCTTCTGCTGATAGAATCTTTCATAAAATTTTAAAAAGAAAATAAGCTTAATTTCTCCTCAATTGAATTTTTGATATATTTATTTATTATAAAATATAAAAAATTCAGGTACTTTTCGGTTATGCGACCAAAAGTCCACAATTTCCGCCGCAATGTATTTATTTTAATTTTTTAATATTTTTTTGTTTTTTTAATTAAAATTATTTCTAGTTGTTAAAAAATTTATTTATAAATGGAAATAATAAATTAAAAAAAAATTACCTTTAATTTTTTGAAATTTTCTCCAACAAAAAAGTAAATTATTCCAGAAGAAGTTAAAAAATTAGAAGCAAATTTATACCAACATTTTTTTAATTCATAATCTTTTTTTGTTTTATTATTTTCCCTTTTTAGTTCATTTAATGAGTTTGTTGTTTGACTTAATAAATATTAATATTTTTTATTAAAAATATTTAAATGTTTAATAATTTCAGAATATTTTTAAATAAATTCTGAAAATTATTAAATTTAATTAAATTTAATTTTCTAAAAATTTAAATTAAAAATTCTTTTCAACAATTTTATATGTCAAAATTTAAATAAATTAATTTTTATTTTTTAAAATATTTTTATTCTTTTACCTTTTTATTAAATTAATTAAAGAAATATTACTAGCTGTTTTAAATATATTTACTAATATTTCAATAGGCATGGATTTTCTTTGTTTTTTTGTTGATTTTATTATTAAATTATTATTATTATTATTTTGCTGTCCCATTTTTAAAAAAAGAAAATTCTAAATTTATGGGTCAATAAATATTGTTGGGAAGCATAAATATATATAATGGTTTATAAATATAGGAAATCTATAATGGTGTTTAGGGAAAGTAAATGTCATTCCTCCACCCTAGTAAGTAGTAGTAGTAAGATTTGTGAATTTTTTGTTGAAAATAAAGCAGAAATATTATAAAATACCCTTAGACTAATTAATTATTTTTAATAATATTAATGATCATTTTCTAAACAAAAAATTCAATTTATAAAATCTCACAAAATTATGAACTCACACAATCATAATTATATAAAAATATTTAAATGAATAATACGTAGAAGAGAGATTATTATTTTTCTTCACTGGGTATACAAAATATATATATTTCTAAAAGTACAAATTAAATTTTTAAAAATTATTATATAATTTAAATATTTTTATTTAAATTTGTACTTTATTAAATAATATTTTATTTATTTAATCCCTTTTTGCTGAAGAATAAAAGAATGGTGATATTTGCATTATTCGTCCATTTGATGATGAAATACTTCTTCCATTATTTATTGAATTATCTTCAGGCATAAATTGACGAGAGAAAATAGCTCTTCTTGAACTTTAAATATTTTTAATTTATTTATTAAATTACCTGGGTATATTTTCTTCAATTCCACTACCAATATTTACTGCATCAGAATATAAAAAAGGAGTTATTTGTATTGGACGACGATTTGGTGATGCAAAGCAATAAATCCTTGAATATTCAAAAATATTTATTATAATGAATAATATTAAAAATAAATGTAAAATTGAAGAATAAATTGATTTCATTTTTATTTTTTAAAAAGAATCTGAAATTAATTAATTAGTTTTAAATTTAATATTTTTAAATATTTTAAATAATTATTTATATTTTTAAAATATATATTTAATGTTAAGAAAAATGAAAAGCATTAAATAAATAATTATTTTTAAATTAATGTTAATTTAAATAATTCTTTTAAAAAAAGAATTATAAAAAATAAATGAATTTAAAGAATATACTAATTATTTATTATATATTTAACACATTAAATAAATAAATGGGGATGAATAATAAAAATATATAAAAATGGTTTTTTTAAATAAAAAAGTAAAATATTTCTTAGGATTTAAGGTTCAAAGACGAGGATTTTTTAAAAAAAAAAAAAGTATTAAGAAAAAGTAACAAATTAAAATGACGTTTAAAAATAAATAATAAAAAATTAGTGAGATTATTAAAAAAAAATAATTAATTTTTAATAAAAATTAAATAAATAAATATATTTTCTACAGAGGAATAACATTTTCTTCAAAAAATATTATTATAAAAAATAAATAAATAATTTACTACTAGTTTATTTATTTATATTTTTAAATTATATTTGTTAAAAATAAAAAAAGCTTTGTTAAGTCAAAAGCTTTTTTTAGTTAAAAAATTGTTTAAGTCAAAAAGTAAGGAAAATCCCCTTTTTCAAACTAAAAATGCTGCAAAAATAAAAAAAAAATTTTGGTATTTAATTTTTGAAAAAAAAGAAGAAATTAAAAATTATAAAATAACAATAAGAAAATTGAGTAAATAAAAATTTAAATAATTTTTAAAAAATATTTATAAATAAATTTAATATTTTATTTAAAAATATTATTAAATTCAAACTTTTTAATAAAAAATTACTAAAATAGAAAAAAATAAAATGTTTTAATATTTATATGCTTTAAATAAAAATGTCCAAAAAAAGTAGTAAATACATAAATAAATACTAAGTAAGTGCTTATCAAATATTAAATAAAATATATGTAAACAATCTCTTCTCTCATTCAGTACATTCTTTTAAATATATATACATAAGTGGAGTGATAATTACATATTAATTTAAAAATATTTATTAAATTATTTATTTATAAATAATTTGTGTTTTGAATATTAAAATATATTTTTATTTAAATCATAAATTGATATTTCCAAAAAATAATAATTTATTTTTAAAAAGATCACCTAAACAAGCAATAATTTAGTAAAAATATATCTTTTAAAAATAATAAAGAATATATTTTGTCCATTAAAAAAAAATAGTGAAAATATAGCTATATAATTATTATTTTATTTTTAAGCAAAAAATGAATGATAAATTGCCTTATATTTAAGAATTACCAATATGGACAAGAAAATAATTGGACTTAGCTGTCATTTATCTCAATCAAAAAAATCTTAAAAAACTTCATCCTTAAAAAAACTTTTCAAAAAAAAAATAATGACAATTATATTTATCAAATAATTTATTATTTAAATATTTAAAATGACAGAAATTAAAAAAAAAGTTTTTTTTATATAATAATAATACATTTATTATTTAATGAAGGTGTTGTATATATTAATATTTTAAATATAAATTAAAAAATATTTAAAAAATTAAATTTACAAAAAATAATTAATATTTTATTAAAGCTTTTTTGAGATATATATAAATTTGATGAATCAAAGATTTAAATATTTCCTTATTGTCAAGTTAAAAATAAATTTTAAATAAAATAATTATTTTAAAAATAATAAATATTATTATTTAAATGTTTTAAATATCTCTTATATTATTAAATATTCCTTTGAAATATTAAACTTTTAGCTAAGTTTAATAATTTAAATAAAAAAAGAATATAATAATAACCAAAATATAAATAATAGCCTAAAGAAATTTTTAAATAAATATTTATTTAAAAAACATCATTATTTAAAAAAATAAAAGAACAATTTTTAACGGTTTATAAACTTATTTTAATAGCCAAAAGAACAAATAAATTAAAAAAAAATTTTTATTATGTAAAAATATTATTTTTTTGTAAAATATATTTATTTAAATATAAATAATTGTTCTCCTATTAAATAATATTTTTTTATTTTTTTTGATATTTAAATGCAAAATAATATTTAAATAAAATAAATAATATTTATTTATATATTTTTAAATAAATCAAAAATTAAATAATTTTTTAAAATTATAATCATTTGATCAGACAAGAATGTAGAAGAAAAGTAATAAAAAGAAACAAAAAATAATATAATAATTAAAAATAGAAATATTAAATAATTAATTAATTTTATCACTTTTTATTTTTTAAAAATTATTTTATTTATTTTCTTTTGTCTACATAACTAGAGGAATTCTTAAAATGTATCTGAAAAATTAGAAACAAAAATATAAATATTTAAAAAAAAAGTTACAATTTCTTTTTCAATAGGAACTCGAGAAAGTAAATTAAATAATTCATTTGTATCAACATAATTTGGATCTTTTAATTTTTTTGAAAATTTATTTATTCCTAAAAAATAATAATTATAATTAATTAATTAATTAAATAAAATAAAAACAAACCCCAAATAATAATAATTAATCTTATTGGAATAAAATAAAATAATAAAGTTATTATAAAAAGACAAATTATTACAAGAAATGAAAGAAATGGAACAGTAAAATTAATAATTCTAAAATTAAAATAAAATTAAATAAATTTAAAAAAACCCTTTAATTCTGTCAATTAATCCAATTAAAAAATCTCCTTTTAATTGAAGTAATATTAATGTTTCTTGTAATGCTTGTAAACGTTCTCTAAGAGATTTACTAATTAATATTTGTTCTTCTTCTCTTTTTTGATTTTTATTTTCAGATTGAAGCTTTAAATAAAAATTATTTAAAATAAATTAATTTACTTCAATTTCATAATTATTATTGACTAAAAATAAATTATTTTGTTTTTCTGTATTAAATGTTGAATTATTATTATCGGTTGATCTATAATATTTTAAAATTATATTTTATTAATTAATTAATTTAATTTACATTTTATTATTTATATTATTATTAGACAAATAATTAAAAATAAATAAATTTAAAAGTTTTCTTCTTCTTTCCCAATTTAATAATAATAAATTATTAATAATATATTTATTTATAAAATTATAAATTAAAATAATTAATAAAATTAATGGAATATGCCAAAGTTGAATTAAACTTACAAATAAAATATAAAACTAAATATATTTATTTAATTTAATTAATTAATTAATTACAAATAAAGAACAAATTGAAAGAAAATAAGATTTCCAACTTAAACAATAATTTATAAATTTAATCCATTCCAACTTTTAATAATATTAAATATATTAATAATTAAATAAATAAATAAATAAATAAATAATTACAATTAAATTAGCATTTGAACGTAAGCGATTTGCATTTGATATAAATTTTTGTCTTTTAAAACGTTCTAAAGGTTTTTTTGTTTTAATTTCTTTAGGTTCAAATGTTTGTAATGCTGCTTTAAACTTTTTAAAAAATTAAATTAAATATAATTAATTAATTAATTTAAAATAAATAAAAAAACAAACATAATTAAAATATAAAATTCCCTCTATAAGAATTCTTCCTTTGGCTGGTCCATCTAATTTTTTATTTTTTAAAATATACCAACGTTTTTCTCCATTAAATATCTAAATATATTTATTTATTTAATTTTAAAAAATAATAAAAAAACCTCAAGTAAAGGAATAGCAATTTTTCCTAAAAATTCAACTCTTTTATTTGGATCTTCATCATAAATAGTTAATTCAATTATTTGATTTATATCTTTAATTGGACTTTAAAAATAAATAAATAAATATATTTATTTATTTATTTAAATTTTACAATTTAAAAGAACTATTCCATTTTGGATTTAATGTTTTATATTCAGTATGTGTTTTATCAAATAAATTACATAATTCTAATACACAAAAAGGATCACTTTTACCATTAATATCTAATGCTGATAATCCTTCTGCTTCAAATACTTTATATAAAAATTAAAATTAAAATAATTAAATATTTTATTTAACCTTTAAATATTAAAAACCCAACATCTTTTATTGATTTAAAAGAAGACCAAAAATTCTAAAAAATAAAATTATTTTTATAAAATATATTTAAGTACATATTTATTAATAAATTGGTAATCTTTAATTTCATTATAATATTCATTTTCTGTAATATTTAAATTTAATTAAATTATTTAATAAATAAAATAACTTTGTTGATCATCATCTTCTTTTATTTTATTTAATATTTTACGTTCAGAAATAATACCTCTAATTGATTTATTAATAAACTTTTAAATAAATTAATTAAATTAAAATATTTTTAATTAAATTAAACCATTTCTTTTTCTTTTTGATTTAAAGGAATTAAAGTAATTGATATTATTAAATAACCTAAAGGTTTTACTGGTAAAAATTCTTGTAATTTTGGATCTTGTAATTTAAGTTTAAAATTTGTTTTTCTTTAATTAATTAAATTATTAAAATTTAAATTTAAATATTATTACTTTAACATTTCTAAATTATTTAAACAAAGATTAGCAGTTCCCATAAAATCATCACGCATAAAACGATCAAAATCAAAAACCTTAAATTAAAATATTATTTTATTAATTAAATTAAATATATTACTTTAAAAGTAATTATTTCTTTTATATTTTCTATAAGAAAAGAAAATTCTTCATCCCATTTTGGATTCTAAAATTAATTAAATTAAATTAAAAAAATAAATTAACCAATTCTTTAAATATTATTTCACTTTTATAAATTGTTTTACCCCCATATTGACATTTAATATAAGGATCACTACTTCCTTTTTAATTTAATTTTTTTTTAATTATTTATAAATAAATAATACCTCTAAATGTGTCATGTACTTCTAAACCTAAACCTTCATGTAAATGAATTTTTAGACAAAATGTTGCAAAATTTTCTTCCTAAATTTTTAAAAATAATAATATAATTTTTATTATTTTTTTTTTGATTTAGATAAATTAAAAAATTTTTAAATTTAATTTGTTACATATTAATTTATTATTATTAATAAATAATATTATGGAAAATTTAAAAAACAAAAAAATGAGGATTAGATGTTTTAAAATATAAATATTATTTTTTAAAATATTTTAATTTTAAGTTATTTTTAATTAAAAAATAACCAAATTTGAAGAAAATGATTTTAAATTAATATTATTATTTTCAGTTTTAAATTCTTCTTTATTTTTTTCTTCTTCTTTTTTATTATTATTTATTATTAAATTATTCTCTTTTAAATTTTCTTTTATTATTTGAGTTAAATTCTGATTTTTTGTTTTAATTTTTTTAAAATTATTTTCTTGTTGTTCTTCCTAAAATATTAAATTAATATTAAATTTATTTTTAAAAAACCTTTTTGTATTTTCTAAAAGAAAATCTATGAAGTAATTGAAGAAATGGCATTTTTAAAAAATAATAAATTTTATCAAAATATTTTAAAAAAAGAGAAAATAAAATTGATTTAAAAAATAATAAAACCATATAAATAATATTATATATTTATTTATATATTCTCATCAAAAATACCTAATATATTATTTATGTATTATTCATAAATTTAAAAAGCTTCTTTCTCTCTCTTTGTGTTAGTGCTTCTTTAATATAAAATAAATAAATAAATAATAATATTTTTAACACTTTGGAATTTAAAAAATTAAATAAAAAAATTCTTTTTAATTAACTGAATATTTAAATTAAATAAATAAAATATATTTATTTATTTTTAAATTATTATTATTTAAATTATTTTAAAATTACTAATTTGAATTTTAATTTTTATTATATAAAATTAATTTTTATATAATTTAATTAATTTTTAATTAAAATAACATAATAATTCAAATTAAATTAAGCAATTAATTTTAAAAAAATTTAAAAATTGCCATAAAATTTATTTATTTTAATTTAAACTCTTCTTTTGTTTATAAAATTAATTAAATTATCCAAATATTTTATTTAATACTTATATAACTTATTAATAAAGATTATTTTATTTTTTAATTTATAACAAATTAATAATATAATCAAATAAAAAAAATTAGAGAAAATTGTAAAATAATATTATTATTTTATATAATAAAGGTATTAGTGTTTATAATATATATAAATATCTTCCAAGGTCGCTAAAATAAAAATAAAAATATATACGCTTTTTTTGTTAATTTATATAATTAGTGGATCCAATCGCTGATTAAAAAAATTGTTTGTTTCTGTCTTATTTAATTATTAATTGATAAATAATAATTATTTTAAATATTTTATTTTATATTTTAATAATATTTAAAATTTATAGCAAAAAAAGTTTATTATATAAATTCTGAAAAATTAAGAAGACGAACAAATTGAGTGTACATATCTCTCATTATTAATTATTAAATAATAAATTATTTTATATTTTTATTTAATTTAATTTATATATATTTTTTTTTAATAATTTATTTTCTTTTTTATTTATAAATTGTAACCTTTTTACTTAAAATTTAATTAAAATAATGTATTTATTTAAAAATAAATAATATTTTTTTAAATTAGTTAAAATAAAAAATAATAGCTTTTTTAAAGATAAAAATATTTTTTTTCATTTTAATTATTTAAAAACGTCATTTATTTTTAACTTTTTAAACTTTATTATTTTTATTTATTTATTTATAATTTTAAATAATTTATTTAAAATTAAAAAATTAATTATTTAATGATAATATCATTAAATAAATATATTTATTAGTAATTATTTGTTTTCTCTTTTTTAATATAAATTAATTTACTGATCAAATCTTTTAACGTAAAAAATAAGTGAAAATTATTTATTAAATAATTTAATATTTTTTAAGATTTTTTTAAATTTTGTTGATTTTAATCTTTATTTTTTGATAAAATTAAATTTTAATTTAAAAAATAAATTAAATAATATTTCGTTTTTTATATTGGGAGAACTCCCCTCTTCTATATCTATTTTAATTATTATATTATCTTTTTGTTTCACATATGTTCAGTTTAATTTAATAATTTATTTATTTGAAAGTTTGTAATATATATTATTTTATTTTATTTTTATTTATTTATTAAATTTTAAAATAATAAAAAAATTATTACAATTTTAAATTGTTAAAATTTAAAATTAATATAATTTAACAAAAAAAAAGTATTTAAAACATGTTCTTAAAGTTATTTTTCGTTTTTTTATTAACTCAATGACAAAATTTTGTTTAAATATTTTATTACAAATATAATTAATAGGAGAAGAAAATTATAAACTTTTTTTAAATTAAATATTTATTTTTTTTAAATTAATTTAAATAAATATAAAAAAATATTCTTAAAATGTACATCAATTCCTATTAATTTAAAATATATTTATTTTTTTATTTGCGCAAAATAAATAAAAAATAAATCTCTTTTCATTTAAAATTTTTTTAATAAAAATATTAATCTTTAATTATTTTTAAAAAATAATTAAAAATCAATATATACCTTTAAAGGAATTTTATTTTTTTCTTAATAAATAAAAAAATTTTGAGAAATTTTTAAAATATTAATTTAATATTTTAATTTTTCTAAATTAAATAAAATAAATAAATTAATAATTTATTTTTTATAAGAATTTTTCTTAAAATAAATTTAAAAATAATTCTTCCAAAATATTTAAAATTATAATATATTTTTAATAATAAAATAAAAAATTATATTCCTCTTAAAAAACACTTAAAAACCAAAAAAGTAGTCAATCATTATTTTCGTTGAAAAATTAACTTTTTTTCATAAAAAAAAATAAAATGTCCGAAAATAATCAATTCTGTAACCTTTTTTTATTTCTACGCAACGATTGAGTGGAAATGAACGCAATAAATGAATAATAATAAATTAAATTAAATAAATTAATTAAAAAAAAATTAAAAAAATCAACAGTTTTTTTATATATATATAACTACTCTTCTCAGTTACGCACATTTCTTTTTAATATTTTTATTTATTTATTTATTTTTTATAAATTATTATTTTATTTATTTCCACACTTATTTTTATTTATTTTTTTCAAAATATATTTAATTCAGTATTTTTATTTATTTAACTACTAAAACATTCTCGGTCGTTCCACTAAACTGCGCAAATTTTCTGTTATCATTTTTTAAAACCTGAAAATAAAAGCATAGGTATACCTACAAAGGTAAAATAAATTAAAAAAATAATTTAATATAAATATTATTTTAATTTTTAAAAATTAAAAAGTATTGATAAATGCCAAATTAAACAACAAAAATAAATAAAAATAAGTTTATTTATTTACGTCATTAAAATATTTAAGCAATTTTAAAAAAAAAAGAAAAAGCGGAAAATACATCTTTTAAATTTATTAATGCATTTTAAATTAAAAATTATTTTTTCTATTTTTGAAAAGGTTAATATCTAAATAAATATATTTTGTAAATTTTTTGTAAAAATAAAAAAACATTTAGTATAAATATAGCCTTTATAAATAAATAAACTTTGTTTTTATTTAAATAAAAATATTTTTATTTTATTTAAAATATAATTTTTAATTAAAAATATTTATTTATTTTATTCGCCAATTAAAGCAATCAATTTTAAATAAATTTTTGGCATTTTTCTTTTTTTATTTTTTTATTCCAATAAATTAAAGAAAATATTAATGAATGAATGACCTTTACTGATTAATGACCTTTTTATAAAACAAGAATTTTTAATTTATTTTTTTCTTTTCATTTACTTAAAAATATTTTCTTTATAAAATATTTTTTTAATTAAAATTTTTATTTTTATAAAATTTATTTAAATATTATATTTTATTTAAAAAATATTTAAATTAATATTTAATAATAATATTTTGGTTATTTTCTTTCATTTTATTTAAATTTATCTCTTCCGTTCTTTTCTCTTTACAAAAAAATAAATTCTTTTCTTTTTTTGTTTGTTTCTTTTTGTTCTGAAATTTTTTAAAATTTACGTAAAAATTACGTAAAATATGTCTAAAAATAATTTTTAAATAAAAATTTGAATTAAAAAGAAAATATTTGTTTGTTTTTTATTTAAATCTAGACATTTATTTATTTTTAAATAATAATTTTTAATTAATTTAAGCATTTTAAATGAATAAACAAATTAAAATACAACTAAGGATACAAAATAATAATAATAAAATTTTAAAAATATTTTTTAATTTATTTATTATTATTTTATTTTTTCTTCAAAATAATTTTGCTGAAGCATTTTTTAAAATTGATGAAAATGCAGTTAATACAGGGTATTTTAATTTAAATAAATAAATAAATATAATAAATTTAAGAAAATATAAAGTTATTAGAATTGTTCCAAAAACTCAAGATGAAGTTAGTGTTCTTCGATCTTTATATAAAATAGCACAAGAATATGAAGTTTTATTTTTTAATTATTTAAATAAATAAATAAATATATTTTTAATAGCTTGATTTTTGGAAAGGACCAACAAATATTAAGTAATTTTATTTTAAAAAATATAATTAATTAATTAATTAAGTATTTTTGTTGATGTAATGGTTCCTCCAGGTATTGTACAATCATTTGATAATTTTCTTGAAGAACAAAATATTCAACATACAATTATTATTAATGATGTACAAAAGTAATTTAATTAATTAATTAATTAATTAATTTTTAATTAAAAGAATGATATTACAAAGAGAAAAAGCAAATGGCTCAAATAATCAAAATTTTAGTTTATTAAGTCCATCTTTATTGAGTGAATTTTTATTTTTTAATAAAAGAAAAATGAGAGATGATTCATTAACATATAAAAGTATTAATAAAGCAAAATATGAATTTGGTTAATATTTTTTAATTTTAAATTATTATTTATTTATTAAAAAAAGGTGAATATCATTCTTATCGTGAAATTCAACAATGGTTAGAAGATATTGAAAGAAATTATCCACAAATTGCTAGAACATTTGTTATTGGTTTATAATATTTTATTTTTAAATTAATTAATTAATTATTTTTAGGAACAACATATGAAGGTAGACCAATTGCTGGAATTAAAGTATTTTAATTAATTTATTTATTAAATTAATTAAATTAAATATATATTTAGTTGGGTAATCCAATTGATGATATTTCTAAAAGAGCTGTTTGGATTGATGGAGGTTAATTATAATAAATTAAAATTATTTTATTATTTTAATTTTATAGGAATGCATGCAAGAGAAGTAAAAAATTAAAAAAAAATAATTATAATTAATTAATTAATTAAATAAATATATTTATTTATTTATTTATTTAGTGGGCATCAATACACACAGCATTATGGTTTATAGAAATGGTAAATATTAAGAATTATAATAATTTTAAAATTATTATATTTTAAGCTTTTAACTCAATTTGGAAATGACCAAAAAATAACAGAATATATGAATACTTTAAATTTTTATTTTGTTCCAGTTGCAAATCCAGATGGATTTGAGTTAATTTTTAATTTAAATTTAAAATAAAATTAAAAAAAAGATATTCACGTTCTGATGTTAATCCACAAACAAGATTTTGGAGAAAAAATAGAGGACCACAAACTTGTAAAAAAGATCGTTGGAGAAGAGAACGTTGCTGTGGAGGTGTTGATTTAAACAGAAATTTTGATTTTCATTGGGGAGGTTAAAAAAAAAAGAATATTTTAAAATAAAAATATTTTTAGAGACTGGATCAAGTTCTGAGCTTTGTTCTGATATTTTCCAAGGGTAATTAATAATTATATTTTTTATTTAATTTAATAAATAATTTTAGTGATAATGCATTTAGTGAACCAGAAAGTCGTTCTATTCGAGATAAAATTTTTTCTCCTGAACTTTTTGGCAAACTTGATGCTTTTATTACTTTACATACTTATTCACAAATGTGGTTAGTATTTTTTTAAATTAATTAATTTTTAATTTATATTTAAAAGGATTCATCCATTTAATCATGAACGTCGTAATTTTCCTAGTGATATTGAAGATTTGGTAAAAATAAAAAATTAAATAAATTTTAAAATTAATTATAAATATAATTTAGCAAACAATTGGACGTCGTGGAGTACGTGCAATTGAAGAAGTTTATGGGACTAAATATAGATTTGGAACTGGAGCAGATATTTTATATCCATCAGCTGGAGGGTAAAAAAAAATAATAATTTTTAATTATTTTTATTAATTTTGAAAATATATTATTTTTATAATAAAAATATATTTAAATTTAATTAAACAAAATCTTTGATAATATTTTATTTAAATATTTTTTAAGTTCTGATGACTGGGCAAAAGCTAAAGCAAATATTAAATATGTTTATTTACTTGAATTAAGACCAGGAGAAGAAGAATGGGTAAATTAATTAATTAATTATTTTAATATAAATAAATTTATTTATTTAAAGGATGGCTTTCTTCTTGATCGTCGTCAATTAATTCCAACAGGGAAAGAAACATGGGAAGGTGTTAAAGTTGTTATTGATGCTGTAATTAAAAGAATAAAGGATAACAATAACAAACAAAAACAACAACAAACACAACAAAGAAGTGGGAGAAAAAAAATGGCAGCTTTACTGCCAAATATTTCTTTAACTGCTATTTTAAGAATTATAAATTAAAAAAAAATTTAAAAAATGAGAGAGGAGGGATATTAAAATAAATAAATATAAATTGTTTTTTTATTTTTAAAAAATAACTATGGGGAAAGAAATTTAAATTTAAAACAAATATTAAAAATAATTCTATAAATTTAACTGACTTTTTAATAATTTAACTTTTTCTAATTAATTTAGAAAAAAACAATAATTTTAAACATAAAATTTAATTTCTACGAAATTTTTAACAAAGAAAAACAATATAAAATCTAACAAAATTTTATTTAATTAATTTAAAAGAAATATCTAAATTTAAATATCACAAATATTTAACCAAAAAAATATTTATTTATTTATTAATATCCCTCCAAATAAATATTTTATAAAAAAAATTTTAAAAATTAGCTAAATTTTATTTTAAAACAATTAAATATCACTTTTTTAATTTTATTTTTAATATATAGTTATGCAAGAAATTCCAACAACTGTGCCAATATATTCTTCTCTCCCAACAACAATAACAACAATAATAACTCCAACAACAACACAAACACAACAAACTCCTCCATTAGCACAAATACCACCACTACGTTCTGCTGTTCTTCCACAAATTGTTCCACAATCTTCTATACAAGTCTTTTTCTTTATTTAAATAAATTATTTAATTATAATAAAGTTTACTTTCATTATATATAATGACACTGGAGATATTACAATATTATATCCTATCTATTTTTTGAATAAAACTCGATCGGTTAGAAAAGATTACTTTTTTAACTGACATATTCCTCTATATCCTTATAATGAGAAAGTCAATTATATTTAAAATAGGTAGATTTATAATAATATTTATTTATTTATTTAAAAAAGACTCACAATCCTCTTCCCTATTTTCATTCTTCAGATAATTTTTATAGGTAAATAGAAGAGTTGACGGTTCTATTGGTGGTGGAGCAACAATTGTTGATGGACAAAATAATGGAGTTAATGGAATTAATTCTAATGATCTTAGAAAGGTTAATTAAATAATTTAATAAAATAATTTAAAAATAATTACTCTTTTTTATATTTAAATATTTTTTTAATAAAAAGGCTTTACATATTCGTCTTGCAAGGCTTAGACAAAATCATTTACAAACACGTCGGGACTTTGATCGAAGAAGTTTAGCACAATTACAAAAATCCTCTGCATTTGAGGATAAACAAAAAACATTTTGGACATCTGGACAAGGTAAAAAATTAAATAAAAATATTTTTGTACGAAAAATAAATATAAAATAAAAAGGCAACAATGATGAATATTATATAAAAATTATAATATAAAAAGTTCATCATTTTTTCAAAAAAATATTGCGTAAAAAAGTGTGACGAATATAAACATAATTATACTTATTAATAAAAGAAAATAATTATTCGGCCAGGTTTTAGTTAAATTTTATTGTTTTTGGCCGTCCTACCTATATGACTGATTACTTTTTTTTAATAAAGTTATGTTAAGAATGTTATGTATGTACATATGTAATATACTATTTAGAAAAAATAATAATTTAAAAATATTTTCAGGGCAACAAATTTGCTCTGACAGATCAAAATGGTAAAAGATTAAATAAATTATATTTAAATTAATTATTTATTAAAAATATTTATTATATAATAAAAAAATATATTAATTCCAGAAATATTAATTTATTTAAAAAAATCATTAAATAATTTTAGGTGCTCTGGTTGGATTCGTGTATCACCCAATGTTTGTAGACGTTCATCAATTTATATGCGTCGAGATTGTGCTCTTTCTTGCGGTTTTTGTAGCAATTCTTGATAAAATTGAGATTAATGTTTTTTGTGAAAGAATGAAGGATATTCTCTACTACATTAATAGCAGTGCCAAAACAAAAGAGACAATGATCTCAAAAAGTACAAAAATGTACCAAACAAAATGGGTATTTCATAATACAAATATTTAAAAGTTTCGAATGAAAAAATTCTTTTTACATTTTTTGAATTTAAAATTAAAATCCGATATCGAAAAAAGAAAAATTCTTTCGAAACTTGTTCAATTCGCTGTCTCTAGTTTGTTTTTTAATAATTGAAAAAAAGAGATAAAGCAGTTTATGTAAATAATTGAATTTTTTAATTTGGCAAGGGATGATGAGTAAATCTAAAAAAAAAATGAGAGATAAAAAGGAATAAACTTATTTTTTTGTAGAAACACCAATTTTATTTATCTGGTTTTTTACCTATCGATTTTTATATAAAAATATATATCCGAATCATTTCACAGAATTTTGTTAAAATTTTATAAATTAACAATTATTTATTTTCCTCTAAATTCATTGTTAAATCATTATTTTTATTTTCTAAAAATTGTTTCTTTCTTTGCTCTTTTTCTTTCTTTTTTTCTTCCATTCTACTTCTCCAATTTTTCTTTTCTTTAAATGTTGCATCATATTCATTCAAATTTAACCCTTTATTTTGTATTCTATCTAGTGCATCAACAGGTCTTTGATAAACTGGAGGAAATGGAAAGGGATTTTTTTCCAATTCATCTATATCTACAGGTTTACGGTGATCGTATAGAAAAAGACCAGGCATTCTAGTAAATAAATATATTAAATTAGGATTAAAAGGACTCACTCTCTGCATTGTTTTTCATAGAAAAGACATATTTCTGCAAAATTTTGCATATCTAACATTGGCACAACAATTGTAGGGTCTAAGCGACAATGCCTAAATTGAATTAAAATAAGTGGACAGACGTAATTCCTTCTTCGAAGGAATAAACCCACTTAATATTCAAAATAGAATTAAAATAAATAAGCGGATATTATCCGAATCTTTTTCTAATATTTAATTTAAGTACCTAAGTAAGTCATCTGCCATATCATCAAGCATAGGTTCTGGATAAAGTAATCTTACAACTTTTCGAAGATATTTTCTTCTCAGGTGAAATAGAACACGAAAAACTTTGTTTGATACCTAAAAACGATAAAAAAATTAATTTACAAAAAGAATATTTTTAAATATTTTTTTATCAAAAATTAATATACGTATATTGAAAAATTAAACAAATTAAAAAAACCTCATATGCAACAGGAATTTGTGGCTCCAACCTTAAATTGATTTTAATGTTCTCATTCAATTTAAAAAATGTACAACCTTGGCGTCAGGCGCACAAATGCAGCACTGACTTCTGGTTGAGGCGTAAAACATTTTCCTATTTTTTTAATTAAAGAATTAATGACAAAATTTCTTTTAATAAATACCAGGAATATTAAACATTATTTTTGGTTCAGCCCAATTTTGGCAAGTAAGGCCAATACGAGAACGAAAATCACTGCCCTTAAAAAACCTTTTTAAGAAATAAAAAAATTAATTTACTAATGGTGCAATCATTCTTTTTGCAACTTCTAGTTGAAAGGCAAACATCATAGGAACACGTCCATAAGCAAATGGTCCAGTTCTATAACAAATTGATTTCATTAACCTTAAAACAATAATAAAAATTAGAAATAAATAAAAAAATGAAAATTATACCTTACAATAAGTGGAGTAGAAATATGAAATGGCAAATTGCCGACTAAATTAAATGGTGGATCCTAAAATAAAAATATAAAAACTATTTATTATCAAACCTGATCCATCCAATCACATTTACTTGCTTCAGCTTCTTCCCATATTCCTCCAATATTTGTCTTCATTACGTCACCTCGGTGAATAAACAATCTATCTTGTGCATGGTGTTTAAGATGCTTTAATAAAATTAATTTTTACATAAAATTAGTTTTTAATAGGATTAAAATGGATGATTATGAATTAAATTTATTTACCTCAATCGCAGGAATAAATTGTCTATCTAATTCAATAACATCAAGTCGGTGACAAGGTCTTTCAAGAATTGCTAAATATAAATATGAAAACAAATCTTACGTAAATAAACCTCTCGTAATTCCTCCTGGTCCAGGACCAACCTCAATCACATGACTATTTCTTAAATCACCAGCACAACGCACCATCTACAAATTTATAAATAAATAATAAAAAATAATATATATATTTACCTTTCTGCAAAGATTCATATCCATCAAATAATTTTGACTTAATGCTTTATCAGCATTTAAACGATAGATTTTAATAAAATCCCGAAGAGCAGGCAATGGAGGTAAATAAGTTGAAGTCTCACCAAACACTTTTAAAGTTGATGATGCCATTCTTATAAAAACGATAATAGGAATAAATTACTTCTGAAATAAGAGGTTGATAAATAAGATTTTTATTGACTAACTCTGTATTTATAATAGAAAAAGGTCAAAATATTTAATCATAGTATACACAAAACTATCAAAAATACATTTAACTGACAAGATTTTGGAGTAAAAACTAACTTGTTCAATATGTAAGTTAAAAAATTTGTAGAATATTGCATAAAAAAGCAAATTAAATAGTATTGTATAGAATTCACAAAGAAAAATAAAGAAGTCTAATGAATTTTTTGAAAATAAAATAGCAATAGAATAACTAGAATTTAGAAAGCTCTCTGTTTGTCCAAAAAATTAGACAAAAGTAATTAAATAATATGAATAAAAAATATGCTAATAAGCTCTCATCAAACAAATTTTCACAGACATATTTAGTTTAAATATTTTTGAATTAATTTTTCTTAACATCATCATTATTAATTTCACGAATACTTCTTTGTTGTATAAAAGTATCCAATTCAGAACGAATTGCATTAAGAAAATCAGAATAAGCTTTGTCAAGTTGCTCGTTAATAACAATATTGTTAAAAAGAGTAGGTTCATTTTCTACTGAAAAATCATAAATTCTTACAAGCTAATAAATAATTAAAAATTATTAAAATAAGATTATAATTCAAACATAGTAATAAAAAATTAATCTTAAATTTAACCTGTCAAAAGATCCTCTTTCGCATGTTGAAGTCGTTTTTGAATTGAATCTTCTGTTTCAGTTCCACGTTGACGCAAGCGATTTTCCTATATTAAAATTTATTCTTGTAATTTTTAATAAAAACAAACCAGAACTTCCATAGATGGTGGACGTACAAAAATATAATTTGCATCAAAGTGTGCTTCTTTAAAATTCCGAACACCTTGAAGTTCGACATCTAATACACAAATCTTTCCACTGTTGCAAATATCTTGAACGGCTTTCTTGCTTAATTTTACTTATTCTATGTTAGATTAAGAAGGAAAATTTAAAGGTATTTTATTAAATTGATTGCTTAAATATAAAATTAAATCGTAATTGTTAAACCTTGTTCCATAGAAATTTCCACCGAATTGAGCATGCTCAAAAAATTGTCCATCTTTAATCATACGTTCAAATTCAGATTTTTCAATAAAATAGTAATGCTGACCATCAAATTCACCATCCCGTGATTTTCGAGTTGTGTCTGAATTAACAAAATTAAAAAAAATAAAATGCATTTAAGTAGAAATTTTATTAACCGGATCAAGAAAGAATATTTTAATATAACATTCTAAGCAAAATATTAAAAAAAATCAATAAAATATTACGCGAAATACTGAAAGCAAATGCATCTGGATATTCCTTCATTGCCTTAGCTAGAATGGTAGACTTTCCACCTCCCGAAGGGCCTGAAACAATAATTGGCTTTATCATCATTGCTGAACCACTGCAGTTGCTGTTATTTCTGCTACTAATAGTAATAACTTCTTGAACACTAGTCGACGCAGTAGCTGGTTGTAGTTGACTATTCAAATTTTGACGATGCGCAGCAGTAGTGTATATGTGAGAGAGAAGCCAGGAATTAAGACGATTCGCACGAAATCGACGAATTACTAAAAATTAAAACGATAGTTAAAAAGAAGTAAAATTTAATTTACTATAAATAAGCAAAAGCTTATTTTTCCCTAAAAAAATCTTTATATGAGCAAATAAGCCTTATAGGGAATCTCAACTAATGGAAAATAAATAATCCTAATGTCCTTTCATTTACATATTATTTTACATAGACACGCAAATAAAATCCTAATGATAAAAAAAGCTCAATATTAATGACTTTACAAGAAGACCGAATGAACGATAAAAGTGTAAGGAGATTAGTCTCATGATTTATTTCTTAAGATATATTTCTAATTAAATAGAGACAAAAATATATTTTTTTAAATTTCTAACTGAAAAACTACTTATAAATTTAACTATTTAAAACATTATTATTATTAAAAAATATATTCTCAAAAATCATATATCGAGGAAAATATTTAACACTTCACCTTAATAAAATTACATCGAAAAAATAAATTCTTAATTTTTTAAACACATTATTAATGATGAATGAAACGTGGAATATGTAAATGCATAAAACTACATTTCAAACTCACAAAAAAATGCATAGCGAAGCATATGAATAATAAAATAAAAGTTGTTCAATCTCTTTGTTGATCCGTATATGTGAATGAAAAATAAAACTTTTAAGAACTAAAAAAAAATACAACAATTAAACATATGTAGAGTTAAAATTTTTCAAAATTTTAAAAAATTTTATCAAAGATTTAAATAACTGGTTATCTGAAATGTATTTTACCAAAATGGCGTATTTTGAGTGATTACCGAGATGTTGTTAACGAAATGTCATTTCGAAATGTCGGGACGCGAAAGAAAAAATTATTCATCATTCTCTTCATTTTTTACTTTTTTCTTTTTCACGCTCTCCATTTTTCATACACTCTTTTATTCTATTAAATCTTTGGCTCGTGTCCGAATAAAATGGTCAAAAGTCAGACTATGGACAAAATGGGCAAAGGCTAGAATAGACAAATAGTCATTATGTTTATATTTTACACTATTTTGAAATTTTTTGATGTGAAAGTAAATTTACTGGGTTTACCCTATTTATCGGTTCCTTAATTTTTTTTATTAATATTTTAAAATATTTTTAATTTAGGAATATTAAAAAAAGAATAAAAAAATAAAGTAAAAATGGTACTTCCGAGTATGGATTCGCCTGCATGGATGTTTTCTAAAGCATTATCTCATCGCCAAAAAGTAATGCGTCTTTATAAACGTTGTTGCCGAGAAATTCTAGCGTGGTATGGCGGCGGTGATCGTCACGGATTGTTTGTTATTTTTAATAACACCAATTTTTATCTTATTTTTCAATTTTTACTACTATAACAGTTTGGAGTATCGTTTCCAATTGGTTTTGATGCGGTCACGTTTTGATGCAAATAAAGATGTAAAGGAAATGCAAATGGCACAATTTTTATTGGCAGATGGTTGTCGTCAACTTTGGGCAAATCGTCATCCGATGACATTTCGATGTATATTTTTACTTATTATTTTTTGATTTATATTTTTTGAAGTTCCTGATGATGTTGGTGGGGCTAATTATGATCGAGCTCATTGGACACCTGATGAACTTATTGAAGACCGTAATCATTACACATGGCCTGAACGCGAACAATTTCCTTATTTTTTCAATAGGAGGGAGCAGCGCAAACGAGATCTAATGGTTTATTTTTTAATTTTTACTAATGTAAGTAATTTGAAAAAATTGGAATTTTAATTTTATAATTAGAATGATTGTTTAATTAAAATTTTGTTTTTCAATTTTTAAATAAATTAGTATTTATGTTCAGTCACTCTTTAAACTGTTTTAATTTATAGGATCATTGGTACAAGATTGAAGAATCTTGGGATCAAGAGCTGAATTCAATCCAGAAGGAATTACCTGATGAAAAAAACGAAAGCAAAGATGAAAAGCTACCACCAAGTAAAAGCTATTTTTTGTTAATGGAAATTTTAATTAGCAAAAAATTCTTATTAGAGGTTTTATTATAGTTTAATTTTCATAACAGTAAAAAAACAAACTAACTTTGGTATATCCTATTTTTGTTAACAGAATAAAATCCTTTGTTACGAAGAATTAATTTTTATTCTAAGAAAAAATTTTTATTTAATTCTTAAAAGTTCAAAATATATTTTTTTATTTTATAATCATAATTAACTTTTAGAGACGCTGCCAACAATGCACTAGACAACTTGAAAATTAGGATTTTTATACGACAATTAATTCTTGTTTGTCATTTTGAAGTAATTGTTGTATTTATGTATAGAATAAATAAATAATTTTTTTTAATTTTCTAATATTTTCATTGTTATTTTATTAATACTAATCTACTATTTTTTAGACAATTTATTTTATCTTCAACCTTTCTTAAGTTAGTATAATTATTCTTTAATTTATAAAATAATAGAATATATAAGGTAATTAAATATATATATCAATTAAAGTATTTGTCTTTATAATATATTCTATTATTCAATCCTTATTTTAGCCAATCATACATTAGGAAAACACAAACTTTTTTTCTTTTTGCTAGTGCGCATTCTCAGTCTCTTTTTAATTCCTGTAAATTTCTTTATACATATAAACATTTCTCTTATTCTATTATAATTTATAAGGCTTATTATTTGGAATTCAAGACCAAAGTTTAGTTGTACAAAAAAATTTTAAACATTTTACAAATAAGTATTATGAATAAATAAAAAATTGTTAATAAAAAGAACTTTGTATTGAAAATACTTTAGATTTTTAACTATTTATTGAAAAAATATTAAATTAACGGTACTTTTGCATTTTGTTGCTCCCACCCCATTTTGAATGCCAAAAGTGCAACTATTTTTTAATTATATATATTTAATTTTTATTTTCATTAATTTTTCATATACTCATTTAACGATCATCAAAAATACAACAAAAATGAAGATTCTAATTCAAATGTTAATGCATTAAAGCATATTTATTAAAAGCATTAATTGGCACTCAAAATTTGGCACTGAAATGAGGTCAACAGAACGGAAAACCAAATAAACTATTTAAGTGTTTGGGGTAAAAAATATATAATTATTTAAAATTTTTGTTTTAAATTATATGTAGTAAAATTATTTAATTTTTTTAAATTGAAATCATAAAAAAATGCAAGAATATTTAATCATTCCTCTTTTGGCAGGTGAGAAAATATTATTATTATTACTGAATTAAGTAGGTCGATGAAAATCGTGGCTGTTATTGTGCAGTAGGATCGATTATATTTAAGAGGAAATTTCCGTTATTTATAACTGTTTATACATATACATATTCCTCTTACTAAATATTCTTTTTTATTTTTAAATTTTAGGTAATTTAATAATTTTCTTATTACTTATATGTAAATTTAGAATATATAGTACATATACCTAAATTAAATAATAATTTTATTTTTTTAAAAATTATCATTAAAATTTAAACAAAATTTTAAAGCTTAAATTTCTTAATATATTTAAGAATTATATTATTTTTTTCTATTGGCAGTTCTTTTTAATATTGAACCGCTTAATATATTTATTTAATCAATCTCTAAAAATAATATTTTCTTATCATCGTACCATTCACAAACATAATAACTTCTTTCATTTTGTGTAAATTTTGTTTATTTTTACTTTTGTTGAATAAAAAATCCGCTTTTATTTAATTTCAAAATTTATTATCAAATAAATATAATTTTGTTATATTATTTTTTGTTAAAAAATGATGTAATAAGAAGGTATTTTTATTTGTTTAATTTAAATAAACAAATTTAAAATTTATTTTTTTTTAAATTTAATAATAATAATTAATTCGTCTAATATTTTTTAGTAAAACTTTTTTAAAGTACATCCATTACTGAGCAATTCACATAAAATTATAAATTTAGTCATAGGTTGCGCAACGCCCAACATAATTCTTCTCTTTCATTTTTTACCTTTTTATGACCAAATAAAATCCTTTTGAATGAGGATTCTCTTATAAATAAATAATGATTTATTCTTATTTGCATGCTCATAGGAACTTTTAATTTTTTAAATGTTATATATAAATATTATTTATTTTAAAAATCATAATTATTTTTAATAAAATAATTACTAATAATTATATAAATATAATTATTTTCTTTTTTTTTCTCCGACACTTCTTATCAACGAATTCGTATTGGCCAAATCATTAGTTAGGGGATAAGTCCTATTACATACTTATATAATTTTACCCAAAGTGACAGGAAAAAAATTCCTACGTGTTTTTGGTTAGTCCTAGCCCTAGGAAAGTTGTACATCTTGGGGGGTACTTTTTGAGGCGCATCAAGGAAAACTATAGGCGTTTGGGTGCGGGCGTCGCATGGCACCGAAACGACCACAGATGTTTCGTTATCTCGAAAAAGTTCAATAGAAAGGGGTAAAGGTCTTGCTTGGAGGGCACCCCGCGCCGATTAGTAGAATTTTTTGGAAAAAAAAAATTTTCAAAAATTTCAATTCTAAGGGGCGAAGTGCGTGGCTAACCCTTTTTAAAGGGTGGCATTTTGTCGTAAAATTAGTTCAGTGACGAAATCTTGTAAATGCTATTATGCGAACGGGGAATTATAGGGAAAAATGTCCGGGAGAGATAATATGTAGATGGATGCGTGGAATTTTTTGGGAAGGGTTATTTCAGTGCCAGAGTTGAGTGCGGCACTGATGCGGCACTGAACAATACGATTTTTTTAATGCCTTCATATAAAAATTTTTTTATAAATAGTATTGGGGTATGAGAAAATGTTTTGTATGGGTCACTTTGGTGCAGAGTTTGAGTGCGGCACTGAACTGGACTTTTTGAACAGTTTTGTGAATATGATTCGGAAATTTTGGTATAATGGGTAATCGAGTATGTGGATTTTTTTATGATAGGTCACTTTGGTGCCAAGTTCGGGTGTGGTACTGAAATGGCCGGTTGAAGTTTTAAATTGGATTTTTGAGTGCGAGAATGAACCTGGGGGATTTGGAGGTAGTTGAAGTATTTGTAGCCAAGAGATGTAGTTACAAAATGTTTGTGAGACATTTGAGTCTTGGATTAAGATTTTGGGAGATATGAGTCTTGAAATGGGGATTTTAACAGTTATTTGAACTTAACTTTGCGGGGAATTTTTTAAAATTTTTTTTGATTATGGATTCGTGTTCAGCATGTGTTTTTACCCCATAAAAGATATTTTTTTCAAAAAAATCGGAATAAAAATTTTGACATTATTTTTCCAAAGGGGTACCCCTTTTGCTATATTTTCGGAAATTTTCAATTGACCTTAACTTTGTGAGTTTTAATTGGATTTGAATGAAACAAATCTTATTAAATAAAGCAAAAAATTAGTTATTTTTTGAGTGAAGAAAAAGTTGAAAAATTTTGAGGTTAGGGGTAGTTAGGGTCGATTTTTTGAAAATTTGAAATTTTTCGGTTTTTCGAAAAAATTTTGGAATTTTTGCCATGGGATCAGATTGAAAGTATTTTTATAAAATGAAGCATAATTTTTAACACCTAATAGTATTTTAAAATTTTCAAAAAAGGTTCTTTTTGAAAAAGTTATGATTTTTTTAAGTTTTGGTCATAAAATCTCATCTAAAATTTTAAAGCCAAAAATGGCCAACATAAAAATTAATGTAATATTGGCAAATGATATATTATTTGAAAGCCCTCATAAAGCTGAGTCTAAAAATATTTTTATTTAAATTCTTGAGCCATTTTTGACCAAGTTACTGTTGGTAAACATTTGGGATTATGAGGTGATCCATCTATAATGAAGAAACAAAGGCCGAATGCCCGAGGTGATCCATCTGTAATAAAGAACCGAGGGCCGAAGGCCCGAGGTGATCCATATATAATGAAGAAACGAGGGCAGAAGTCCCGAAGTGATCCATCTATAGTAAGAAACGTGGGCCGAAGGCCCGAGGTGATCCATCTGTATAAAGAAATGGGGCTGAAGGTCTGAGGTGAGACACCAATCTGCAATGATTATTCGAGGGCCGAAGGCCCGAGTGTGATCCATCTGTAATGAAGAAACGAGGGCCGAAGGCCCGAGGTGATCCATCTGTAATGAAGAAACGAGAGCCATGATTCATCTGTAATAAAGAACCGAGGGCCGAAGGCCCGAGGTGATCCATATATAATGAAGAAACGAGGGCCGAAGCCCGAGGTGATCCATCTATAGTGAAGAAACGAGAGCCGAAGGCCAGCGGTGATCCATCTATAGTGATGAAACAAGGGCCGAATGCCCGAGATGATCCATCTGTAATAAATAAACGAGGTCCGAAGGCCCGAGTGATCAATCTGTACTGAAGAAACTCGGGCGAAGGCCTGAGGTGAACCATCTATACTTAAGAACCGAGGGCCGAAGGCGCGAGGTTCCATCCATCAGAATAAAACATTGGGATATTAGGTTATCGACTATGGAGAGTACAATAGGATGGTCATTTTGGTGCCAAGTTTGAGTGTGGCACTGAAATGGCCGGATGAAGATTTAAAATGCATTTTTTAATGGGAAATTAAAGTCGGGGGTTTTTGGTGCAGTTGAGAAATTTGTGGCCATGAGATGCGGCTATAAAGTTTGTTGGCCACTTGAGTCTCGGGTTAAAATTTTGGGAGATTTAAGTCAGAAATTGAGAACTCAAAAGATTTTTTGACCTCAACTTTTTGAAAAAATTTTTTAAAATTTTTCTGAGTATGTATTCGTGATCAGGGTGTAATTTTACCCCTTAAAAGCCGATTTTTTATAATAAAATATTTAAAAAAATTTAACAAAATTTTGCCAAAAGGGTACCCCTGTTGGAATATTTTGGTGAAACTTCAATTTACCTTAACTTTGTGAATTTCGGTCTGATTGGAATGAAATGAATTTCATGAAATAAAGCAAAAAATTATTTATTTTTCAGTGAAGAAAAAATTGAAAAATTTTAGAGATTGGTGTAGTTATGGTTGAATTTCTGAAAATTCAAAAATTTTCGGTTTTTTGAAAATTTTTCGGGGTTTTACCATAGGATTGAACTCAATGTATTTTTAAAAAATTAAGCATATTTTTTGACACCTATTAAAATTTTAAAATATTCAAAAAAGGTTACTTTTAAAAAAGTTATGAATTTTTAAAAATCTGGGTACAAAATTTCATCAAAAATTTTGAGGTCAACAATAGCCATCCATAAAAATTATGTAATTTGAGTAAATAAGGTATTATTTGGAAGCCATTGACGTGCTGATTCCAAAAAATTTTTTTGTTAATTTTTTGGGTCAATATTGACCAAATTGAGTGGGCGCCCATATATTCGCCGAGCCATAACTTCATGGGCATTTGATCTATTAAATCCAAATTTTCTACATGTATGCATCATTCGATGAAAAAGGAATCTTTATATTTTATAGTAGGATGACACACAAATCTGGCACTGAAATGGGTTGACGGGACAGTTCAGTGCCAAAATGTTGAGTGTCAAATATGCCATTTGATACAACATTAAATGAGATTTAAGAATATATATAACATATTGGAGATTAATTAGAGTCTGGGGGAGTTAGAGTCTTTAAATGTTTCGCGACTAAATGGGTTTTTTGACTTTAACTTTGAGAGGAAATTTTTGAAAATTTTTCTGACTTTGGATTTGAATTCAGGGGCTATTTTTACTCCATATAAGACATTTTTTACGAAAAAAATTTTTTCAAGAATTTTTAGTTGTAAATTAATAGTATAAAAGCAGCAACTTTTCTTCACTCTCATTCATTCTTCTTGTCTGCACCTTCAATTAACTGGCGCGATTATTTTTAATTTATTTTTTTATTTTTTTACTTTTTTAATTTAAGGGGAAAAGAGTTTGGCTCATGTTTAGCTCATCTTTGGCTCAGGTTTGGCTCAGGTTTGATCAAGTTTGACTCAAGTTTGGCTAAAGTTTGGCTCAGGTTTGGCTCAAGCCATCTGCAATGATGAACCGAGGGCCGAAGGCCCGAGATGTGACATCCATCTGCAAAGTTGTAACTGAGGGCCGAAGTCCCGAGTTGATAACATCAGAATGATAAAACATTTGGACAATGGATAATCGAATAGGAAGAATTCAATGGACATGGTCATTTTCGTGCCAAATTGAGTGTGACCTTGAAACGACCTATTAAATATTTAGTCAAAAATAATGTGAGATTTATTGGAGATAATAGTAATCAACTATGGGGAATTTTTTGGGACAGGTTATTACGGTGCCTGTCGCAATGAAACAGCCTAATAAAAAAATATTTAAAAATAATACGGATTTAAGGGAATAATAGGTAATCGAGTATGGGGAATTCAATGGGCATGGTCATTTTGGTGCCAAAATTGAGTGTGGCACTGAAATGGCCAAATAAATTTAAAAAAGTCGTGATTTAATAGGGATAATGGAGGGCCGAAGGCCCGAGGTGTAACAAACATTGGGATCCCCGCACATTTAACAAGAATATTTAAAACTTCTAGCAGCGCGCGAAGCGCGCCCCAAAGCCCGTTAGGGCTTTTCAAACCCCAAAAATAATTTTTACCCAAAATTTTTTTTAACTTTCCAAATTTTTAAATATATTAATGTAATTTAATATTCACCATGTACTGCACTACTGAGTAGTGCACGCTTCCACTGGTTACATATTTATAATAATATAATATTATTTTTAGAAATTTAAAAAATATTTTTTTTAATTAAATTATGAATATAATTTTATTACAAGCTATTCTTGCATTGGCCATGTTTTTAATAACTTTATTATCTGGTTTACTTCCTATAAAAGTTTAAAAATTAATTTATTTAAAATTTAAATAAATAATTTATTTTTAGTTGCTAAATATAATAAATAGAAGGAAAGATGAAGAAAATGAAAGGCAAATATTTTAAAAAATAAATAATTAATTATCTTAATAAAAATAAATTAAAACAACCTAAATACTTTATTAAAAATTATTAAAATAATTATTTTAGAGAAAATAGGTTAGCTGAATGGATCCTCTCATTATTGTCTTGTTTTGCAGGAGGTGTTTTTATGGGTACATGCTTTTTGGATATTTTTCCACATATAAAGTTATTTAAATTTTTTTAATAATATTTTAATCTTTTTAGTGAAAACTATGAACGTTTTATATTAAAATCAAAATGGAAAGTAGAATATCCATTACCTCAATTTTTTGTTTGTTGCGGCTTTTTTCTTGTATATTTATTGGAAGAATTAATTCTAAAAATATTTTCTTCATCAGCTTTGCATACTGGACATTCACATTCTGTTGGGAATATTTCTTCAAATAATAGGTTAGAAATTTATTTTTATTATTATTTGAAAAAATATTTTAAAGTATTACACATCATCATCATAAACATAGACGAGATAAAACAGAATGTAAAGAAGAACATTTAAAAACATCAAATACTTATAATAATAATAATAATGATGGAAATATTAATATTCAACAATCGAATATTAGGTAAATTATTAAAATAGTTATAATTAATTTTTAGAAATATTTAATATTTTATTTATACCTAATTAAGTTGAAAGGGTCTGAGTTAGTATTGAGGTTTACTCTTATAAAATTCAAAAAACATTTAATTTCGTTTTTTGTTTTGCCAAATAAGTTAATATAATTATTATATTATTTTACTCGTCTTTTTGAATAATTTTCTAAGTTTTATTTATCTTGATCTAAAACTATCAATAAAAGTACTAATTATTTATTAAATATTTTTCTCACAATTAAATAGGAAAACAGACTGTGATGATTCTGATTCAATTAATTTTGAAAGGCAACTTAAACAACGTTCTATAAGTATTTTAACAAATGAGTAAATATTAAATAAATAAAATAATTGATTTAAAACATTAAAAGATATATAAATAATGTTGAACGTGTTGATAATGATGGTCTATTAAAGTCAATAACATTTGCTGTAGCAATGTCTTTTCATTCAATTTTGGAAGGATTTGCACTTGGCGTACAAGTAAAAAGAATTATTTAAAAAATTTAATTTAAATAATTTAATTTTAGACTACTCAAACAGGAATAATGACACTTTTTGTTTCTTTAATTATACACAAAGGAATAGAAGCATTCAGTGTTGGCTTGCAGATTACACGATCAAACGCTAAAAAATTGGTCTCAATATAATTATAAATTTTTTTCAAATATAAAAATTGCTAGTAGATAATTGTTGTGTTGACTATTGGAATTTATGCTTTGATGACACCTTTTGGGTCAATTATGGGAGTTTTACTTACAGTTAGTTTTTATGATATTTTGTTTTTATTTTAATTATTTTTTAGAATTTGTACATTGATGAATTGCTTAAAGGTTATTTTTATTATTTTAATAAACTATTTGATGATTAAATTATAAAGAAAAGTCAATAAATAAATATTTAATATTTAGATGGTATTGTCTTTGTTTTGGAATCTTTTGCTGGTGGAACTTTTATTTACGTTTGTTTTGTTCAATAATTAATTAATAATTTAAAAATAAATTTAATTTTATAAAACATTTAATTTTATAAATTAAATAGGTTACTTTCTTTGAAGTACTTTCTCAAGAACGTGCAAATGAATTTTCTAATCTTGTACAGCTTTGTGCAATTGTTTTTGGTTTCCTTGTAATTAGTGCTTTACAAGTTAATGAAACTTTAACAGAAAAATAGTAAAAAAATAATAATTTAATTATTAATAAATAAAATACCTATTATTTTTATAGTTTAGAACATCCTTCATCTACTACAAATGGAATAGTATAAAGAAATTAAAAATTTAATATTTTAAAAAGAAGAGGAGAGTGGATATTAACGATAATATAATGATTCTCATTTTAATAAAACTCTTCATTCCCTTTTTTATTTTTAAAGTTCAGGGGTATTTTCTGACAGATATTTGAAAAATAAAGAAATATATATCCTTTTTTAAATTTGTAAATAAAACTTTATCCTAAAATCTTTTGTCAACTATTTTTTATAATTTAATTGTTATTTTATATTTTTTCAAGATAAAGTTGATTTTTAACATCTTTTAATTGTTATTTATATTAAAAACTAAAAAATTATATAAAAATTTCTTTAAATTTTGATCATTCGTTGTTTTTTTCATCGGTATTTTGATTGTCAGTTATTTATCCATTCAATGTTTTGCCTAGATAAGCATTTTTTGAATGTTTTTAAAATTTTAAACTATTTCTTTTAAGATTTCTCTTTTTAATTTATTTTATAAGCTTAACTTTTATTTAAAATGGAAGAATACTATGATAATATTTCCACTCATATATTCTACATTTTCTGAAACAAAAAGTGTAGTGTTCGTCGAAGGTATTAGTAAATTAATTATCTTGCAATATTATCTTTATTTTATTTATTTTTAATACTTTTTTTAATTTTTTTGTTCGCGAAATGCACTCATAAGCAAAAATTAAGTCTAATTTCTTATCTCATTATATGCACTTTTTTAAAATATAAAATAAATATTCTCTCTATATTATTAAAAAATGTGATTTTATTTTAATTAAAATATGAGATTTTTAAATTAGAATCATAAATTATTTTATCACGTTTATATTAAAAAGATTTTTGGAAAAACGTGACTGACTACATTTATTAATATATTTTAATAGATACCTACATAATTTTAATTTTTACTTTTTTTTTAATTCAGAAGATGGGATGATTTCTGATTAAATTTTTAATATTATTTCTTTTATTCTTTAAACACCTTTAAATTTTTATTATTATTTTTGTAAAAAATGTTTTAATAAATAGCTTCACTATTTTTTATTATTTTCTCTCAAAATTAATCAATTAAATAAATAACTTTTATAAATAAAATACTATTTTATAATCTTTAAACTTTTTGAATGAATAGACAGATTTTGAGAATTATTTCTTTAAAAAATAATAATAATATTGCTCATTCTTCTATTTTATTTAAATATTTTAAAAAGTAGGGGATTTCTTTTTAATTATTAAAATTATATTTAAATTATTTGTTTTCAAGTCAAAATTAATTTTTTAGTATTATTATTTCACCATTTACTACTTTATCAACTTTAATGTCAACAGAGAATGATAATAATAATAATAAACAAAATGGAAATGAAAAACCAACAAATGGAGGACATAAAATTATTTTAACTTCTGATAATTGGACAGGAGCACATCCAGAAATATCTGAAGCACTTCTTCGTCATTCTGCTGGTTGTGATAAAGCTTATGGGTTTGGTGATTTGGATAAAAAAATTGAAAAGACTTTTAATCAAATTTTTGAAAAAGAAGTTGCTGTTTATTTTGTTGGAACTGGTTTGTTAAATATTTACAAAAATAATAATAATTTTATAATTGAAAATAAAATATAAAAAATATCGGCAAATAATTCTTTAACAATTTATTTTAATAATCAAAAATATATTTTTTAATTTTTATAAAATTTATTAGGAACTGCTGCTAATGCATTAGCAATGGCTTATTTGAATAAGCCTGGGGGAATCATTTTTTCTCATAAACATGCGTTTGTTTTAAATATTATTAAAATAATTTTTTTAAATAATATTTAGTCATTTAATTGAGGATGAATGTGGAGCACCCGAATATTTTACTGGAGGTGCTCGAATGTTTGGAGTTGATGGAGCTTTGGGAAAAATTGATCCTGATGTAAAATATTTTTATAAATTTTTTTTAATATTTTTTAGGAGTTAAAAGAGGTTATTGCCCGTTTTCCTGCAAATCCTGATCATGTACATTCTGGCCAAGCAATGGCTGTTTCTATTACACAAGTATTTTATTTTTGAATATTATTTTAAAATTATTTAGAGCACAGAAAGTGGAACAGTTTATTCTTTAGAGCAAATTAAAGAAATTTCTGAAATAACTCATTCTAATGGTCTTCATTTACATATGGATGGGGCTCGTTTTGCAAATGCATTGTGTGCTTTAAATTGCACTCCTGCAGAAATGAGTTGGAAATCTGGAGTTGATATTTTATCATTTGGTGCAACAAAAAATGGTTGTTGGTGTGCTGAGGCTATTATTGTATTTAATGATATTAAACAAGTAAAAATAAATTAATAATATATCAATATTTTAGATTTTTAAATTATATTATTTTTAAAGGCTGACCGTAATTTTCCGTATCTTCGTAAACGTGCTGCACATCTTTTCTCAAAAACTCGTTTTGTTGCTGCCCAATTTGAGGCTTATTTTCGTAATGATCTTTGGTTGAAAAATGCTTGTCATGCAAATAAGTATAAATTTATTTAAATTTTCTTTATTTTTTATTTTAGAATGGCCACTCGTTTAGCTTCAGTTATTAAATCTTCAAATAGTTGTAGACTTGCTTGGGAAGTTGAAGCAAATGAAGTTTTTGTAGTTATGAGTAGAAATATTGTTGAAATGCTCAAAGAACGTGGAACATCTCCATTTTATGAATGGAATGTACCAGACAGAGAGAGAAAGTTTGAAAAAATAAAAATAATTAAATAAATATAAATAAATAAATGTTTTTAGAGAATTAAATCTTGGTCAAGAAGAAGGTCTTTATCGTCTTGTTGCTACTTTTGCTACAACTAAAAATGAAGTTGATGAATTTGGAAAATTACTTTCTCATTTCTCTTGATTTATTATTTTATTGAAATTTTATCAAATAAAAAAATAATATTATTTATTAATGAATAAAATTTAGAATAAAAATGATTTAAAAAATTAATCAATTTTTAAATATATTTTTAACAAATTTTGACCTATTTAAGTTGAAATGATTGAGAGAACTCATGCAAAATATATTTAAATAAATATTTGTTTTAGTTATTCAAATAAATGTGCGAGACTTTTTTATTTTTATTTGTTTTTGAATAACCGAAGATGAACAAATAATAAATAAATATATAATAATAAGTACATTGTTTTGTTTGTTTTGGTTATTAAATAATTTTAAATTTAGTTTAAATAATAATAAAATGGTTTAATGGCCTGTTATTTTTAAAGGAAAAAGATAATTTATTTACCAAATATTCTTAATAATTTGAGGGAAATAAATATTTAAAAAAGATGATTTTTTAAATATTTTGTTTTAATTAATTAATTATTATTTAATTTATTCTTATTTTAATTCCTTTAAATAAAACTGATATATTTTAATTTAAACTATTAGTTCAGCTATTTATCGTATTTTCATTTATTTTTTAATTTTTATTAATTTTTTTATTATTTTTATTTCTCTCTTTTTATTTAATTAAATATATTTAATTTATTTAATTATTATATTTTTTTAATTTAATTTTTTGACATATTTAATATTTTAAATATATTTTTATTTAACAAACTGTGAAAACAAACAAATATAAAAATAATAAAGTGATGATTTTGTGCGAAAATATAAATAATATAATAATATTAAGAATTTTAAAGTGTATTTATTTATTTGTAATTGTTAAAAATAGAAATATATACAAAATAATTGTGAATAAAAAAATCTATTTTGAGTGGATTTAGTTTTTCCATCCGGTTATGAGAATATTTGAAGGTTAAATTTTAAAAAGGATTTTAAGAAAAAAAGAAAAAGCTTTAAGATTTTTTAAATTTTAAATAAAAATATTTTTTTATTAATCACTTTTTTGTTTGAATTAAAATTTAAATTTAATTTTTTGCTATTTCTTTCCCTTCATATAAAATTATATTTAAATTTTAATTAAAAAATATTATAAAGAATTAATAAAATTTTAAATCTTTTAATTTTTTAAGATCAACAAACAAACAAATAACATTGACCGCAACAATTCTTTTTTTTCCTTTTTCCTTATTTTTTAAAAATTAAAAAAAATTCCGCCTGGCGCTTTCACTCACTGGCACCAGAAAAAATAGGCTGGCTTCAGAGAGAATAACACAAACACTGTGGGATTTTTAAAAAAGAAAAATAAATTTGCATAAAATTGGCTTGTATATTTATTTGCACACAAAAGGTTATAAACATTTTTCTTTAAATTTTTAAATTTTAAAGAAATTTTTAAAGATATTTATTTAAAAAATAAGATTTGAATTTTATTATAAATTATTTTTAACTAATTATTTAATTTTATTAAATTCAACTTTTTTCCAAAAATAATTTTAATTATTTTATTCTATTTTTATTAAAAAAATTAAATTATTATTTAAAATATAATTAATAATTTATTTAATTATAATGTACAAAATTTACATTATTATTTTTTTCTTCTTTTTTTTTTTTAATTTTTTAGCTAAAAACTCCATTAATGGTTATTTAAATGTTTTAGAAAAGAAAAAAGTGCTTCTTTCATTTTTACATTTTCTCCCTTTCCCCATTATTTTCTTTATTTTATTACTTTTAAAATTTATTTATTTTTTTACTTTTTATGTGAAAATGTCCTTCCATTATAAATAATTTTATTTTTTAAAATATTTTAACTTTTATAAATTAACAAAATATTAGAATAATTATTTTAAAATTATTTTTAATTTATTATTTTGTTTTATCTTTTTTATTTTAAATATTTTATTGCTTCCATTTTAGCTTTATCGGAATGATTCATTGAAATTTTTTATAATAAAAATAAATATTTTTTTAGTTAAATATTCTTTTTTTATCAATATATTTGTGATATTTTCACCTTTTTTAGGCCAATTTATTTTGTTGAATTTTTCTTTAATTTATTTTTTTTTAATATCAGGAATTGCAAAAATAAATAATATTTTTTTGTTTAATTTAACAAAAACTTTTATTCTTTTTATTTTATAATAAACAAAAAATAATAATAATATTTATAATAAATGAGGATGTTATTTTTTTTAATTTTATGCCTTTTAAGCATTAAAAAATAAAAAAATAAAATTTATTGGCAATTAAACAATAAATAATTCTTTTCTTTTTTATTTCAAAATTTACACCTGCATTTTCTTTTCCGGTGATTTTTTTTCTTTTTCATAAAACATTTATATATTTAAATTTATTTATTCATCCATTCAGCTCATCGTTAATTCTCTTTTTTTTTAAATAAATATATTTTTATTATTTTCACATTGCGCATATCTTCTCTCTCTCTATCTCTTCTCTTTCTTCTGCTATTCCACCGCTGGTGCATATAATAATAATAATTATTATTATTATTATAATTATAATTATTATATTTTTATTTAGCTAAAAAAAGAAAGAAAAAAAGAGTTTATATTTGGAATATTTAAATAAAAATAAATTTAAAGACTTTTAAATTTTTATCCCACGCCCTTTTAATTTTATTTATTGTAAACTTACATTTATTTGGCATTAATTGTGAGAAAATAAAATTTTAAATTCTAAATATATATCTTATTATTTGTCTCATTTTTAAATTTTATTTAAAAATATATTTTTTAAATAAAATATAAATTTTAAATTATATTTTTAGGCAATAATAATTAAATAATTTTATAAATTTTATTAAAAACTGTTTATGAGAAAATAAATATACAAATTATTTAATTATATAGCTTTAAAGATTTTCATATTTATAAAAGAGGAAATAAACATTTATAAAAGAAAATAAATAAATTAAAAATTACATTTAAATTCTTTTTTATTTTTAATAAAAAATATTAAAAAAATTTATTTTTTCCCTCATTATTTTAAAATAAAATCTTTACTTTAAATAAAATATTTAAAAATTATAATTAATATTTTTAATAACCAAAAAGCTTATTTTTATTTAAAAAGGCAATTATTATTTTCCAGAAATTATGCGCGGTACTTCAAATAAAATAAAATAAAATAAAAAAAAAGAAGAATATATTCTAACATATAATATTCTAATATAATCTTTCTAATGGTTAATAAATTATATTAAATTGCTTTTGGCAGATAATATTTATATTTATAGCCAAGTAAATAAATTATTGACCTTTTAATATATTTATTAGTTAGAGGATATTTTATTTTTTTTAAAGCTTTTAAAAATGTCAAAAAAAGAAAGAAGAGAAGAGAGGATATCCTTCACTCTCTAAAATTAATTTATTCGGATAAAATTGAAAATAACTTTTTCCTTTTAGAATTGCCTACTTAAGCACATTTTTATTTAATTTTTTAATTCTTATTAGACATAAAAATATTAATTTAAATTATTTTTAAAAATAATATTAATATATTTGAAGATTTCTTTTAAAATATATTTCTTCATAAAAAATATTAAATAAATAATATTTATATTTTATATTCCTTCCTCATTCTCAATTGCTACTAAAAAGCTATTTCCTTTCACACAAAATTTATTCGTTTTGCGGATCATTTTTTTATAATCTTTTCATTGAAATTGACCATACATATATATAATAATAATAATATTTAAATTTAAAACATATTTAATATTAATTTTATTTATTTATTCTTTTAAAATTATTAGAGATATAATTTATTAAATTAATTTATATATTTTTTAAATTTAATTTATAATAATTATATAATCTTTTTTATATTTTATTATCTCTAAACTTTATTATTTAATTTTTTAATTAATTAACTAATTTATTTATTAAATATTACTCCTTTCTTATTTTTATTTAATTTTATTTAAACTTTTTCTTTCTTTATAATTTTTCATTAAAAATATTATTTTTTCCAAATGAAAGATTAACACGAAAAAAGCCTTTTCTTTTTTGGGCATTTTTCTATTTAATTTTTTATCCATTTTTATATTTAAATATATCTCCCCCAATTAGAAAAAAAGTGTGAAAGCCGTTAAAAGCTTTTTTTTAATTTTTTTTTCAATTTTCTTTACTTTAAATCCTTTTTCGCTGACCAACCAACCAACTAAAATATCCTCTTTTTTCTATTTTTATATTATTTAAATTGACATGGTCTATTTATTTATTTTTTTAATTTAATATAAAACTTTAATTTATTTTTTAATTAAATATATAATTCTTCTTTATTATTATATCATTTATTTTATAATAATTCATCAGAGTTGAGTGAACCTAAAAATATTTAAAAAAATATCAAATTAATTAATTATAGAAAAATATTTGGATTAAAAGTCTTTGAAAATAATGTAAATTTTAAAAATAAATTAAATTAAATTATTAATTAACCTTCAATAAAATGTGTTTCCCCTATAGGACCAATAGAATGTTGTACATAATGATTAAAATTAGATGGAACATGTAAAACCTTTTGATGACTATAAACCTATAAATTAATTAAATTAAAATAAATTATTAAATAAATAATTATATATTTACATTAATAGGTTTTCCTTCAAGTTTTTCACGTAATTTCCGTCTATTACCTCTTTCATCCCAACGTCTTAATTTATATTCTGTAGCATCAGAAAATACTACACTTTTATCACCAGTTAAATAAGCTATATAATTTATTTATTTAATCTAATTTAAATATAAATAACCATTAATAAGTCTATTTTGTTCATCAAATATTTTTTTTTGTTCTTTAGATAATTTAAATCCTTTTTTAATAATAATTTTAGAATGAATTATTTCACAAAATATTATTAAAGAAAATAAAATTAAATTAAATTTTGAAGAAAACATTTATTATTATTTTAAATTTTGAATTAAATAAATAAAATTTAATAATTTTTAAAGAAATAAAAAACACCTTCTAGAATAAATTAAATGAATTTATTATTTAAATAAAAATTAAATACGGAATAAATAAAATTAAATTTATATTTACAGTAAATAATATAATTTTGAGAAAAAATAAGTATTGTTAAAAAGAAAGTTATAAAAAAATATTTTTTAATTTTTAATTTAATTTTTATTTTAATATTTTAAAATAATAATAATAATATAATTGGATTAAATAAAATTATTATTTTGATCAAATTTGCTAAAAAGGGATTTACATTAATAAATTTTATTTATTTATTTAAAAATATATATAAATATTATTTTATAACCTCATACTTACTTTCATCTATTTTTTTATTTTTTCAGTGCTTCGACTAATTTTTTTTTAATTTTCTTTTAGTTTATTTTGTTCCATCTCACTTCCTTTCACTTTTTTTAAATTAAATTATATTATTTTAAATTAAAAAAGTTTTTTTTAATATTTTATTAATTTAAAAATAATAACATAAATAAAAATATTTACTTTTATATTTTTTATTATTTGAATCATTTAAAAAAATATATTTATAAAATTCCCTATCTTTTCACAGTTTTTTAGAAAATATTTCTTTATTTTATAAAAGCTTTTTTAAATATTTTTTATAAATAATTAATTAATTTTAATTTAAAATATAATTAAAAATTATTATTATATTTACTAAACTTTGGATAATTTTAAAATTAATTAATTATTTTATTTTTTTTTATTAATATTTTTATTTTTTAATTAAAATAGCAACAAAAAAAGAGAAAAACAAACCAAAGTGTTGAATAATTTTTTTATTTTTTTTGTTAGCAGCTTTTTTCATTTATTTTTTTCTCTTTTTCTTTCATTTTTCTCTTTTTTTCCTTTTTTGTTATTTTTTTTTGTTATTTCCACACATTTTAACAAATAATATATTATATTTATATAATATAGCTATACCTCATATTTTTTATTTAATGCCATCAATCTGAGTAAACAAAAAAATATTACGGAAAGAAATATTTTAATGTTCCTTTATTTTTTTATTTTATTTTTAAAATAATTTAATATTTCAGATTTTGTTGAAAATTTAAGAAAAAATATATTTCTTGATTTTAATTCTTTTTTTTTTTTGAAATAAAGAAAAAATAGAATATTATTTATTTATTTTAAAATTAATTAATAAAATAAATATTTTATTTTATTTTAGATAAATTAATATTTAAAAAAATATGTGGCAGTCATTACTGCCAAATAATAATAATGAATATTCTTATTATACTTCTTTTTCATCAAAATCATCAAAAATAAAAAATAAATATTTATTTAAACAAAAAATATTTAATTTTTTTAATTTTTTAATATTTTTTAAATTTTTATTTATTTTTCCTCTTTTTTATTCTTTGACTTTATCAATTCAAACTTTACAACCAAGGCCTTCTTGCCGAGAACATTTGCTCAATGGAAATTATCAAAATAATAAAATATATCCTTTAATAAGGTTATTTTAATTATTTTTTGAATTTTTCATTAAAAAATTAATTTAATTTGTTATAAAAATAATTTAAATAATATCCAAAAAATAAATTTTAATTTTCTTATTTAATTTTAGAATATTTTAAATTTATTTTTAATTAATTTTATGAATTAAATATTTTTGTTATAAAATAGGAATGTTTAAAATTAAATAAAATTTAATTTAAATGAATTATTTAAATTAAAGTCCTTCTTCAATTATTTATTGGTTAGAATGTCGTTTTCCTCCTCCTGGTCCTCAATCTGGTCGTCTTTCATATCAAACAATTATTAATAATGCTTTAATTGGTCAATGGATTAATTTTGATAAAAAAGAAGAATTAAATAATCAGTCAATTTATATTCAACAACAGTAAATAAATAAATAATTTAATTAATTTTTATTTTAATTTATAGAATTGATTTTAATTTTTTATCAAATTTAATTAAAAATTCTGATGAATGTTTACAATTAATAAATATTAAAAATAATTCAAATGAAAGGTTTTTTTAAATATATTTTAATTATAATTATTATTTTTTTAAAAAAAAAGTGTTATTCTTGAAACTTTTGGTAAAGAAATATTAAAATTTAATAATAAAAATATTACTACAAATATTAATGGTTATTTTCTGATTTTTAATTTAATTTAATTTTAATTAATTTAGAAGAAGAAAATATAACAACATTTTCTTTAATTAATTCTGATCCTATTATTAAAATAATTAATATTCCCCCAAAAACTGAATTAAATTTAGGACCTTTTATTTGTCGTCAATTGGTTTTTTTATTTATTTTAATTTTATTTATTTTTTTAAAAAAAAGTTAATTCCTCGTCCAGAATGTCAATTTGAATTAAGATCTGATAAAGACAAAATTAGATTAAATTTATTTAATTTAAGAAAGAAATATTTAAAAACATCTACTTTAAGTATTTCTTTTCGAACGAGTAAACCAAATGGTCGTTTAATTGAATTAATTGATGGAGGTAATGGTCCTTTAGGAACACTTGATATTATTGATGGTTTTTATTATTTATTTTAATTAATTTTAATTAATTAAATAAAAGGTTATCTTCTTTTTTCAAATCATATTATTCATCCATCAAAATTATTAGCTGATGGTAATTGGCATACAATACATTTACATTTGGTATTAATTAATTTAAAATAATAATTAATTAATTTAAAAAAGCATTCATTATCTATAAATATTGATAATTTGGGAACATTACTTTCATTAATTGATAATTCTGATTTTATTGAACCTAAATGGATTGATATTCTTATTAATGGAGAAATTGCAGCTATTAGAATTTTAGATGAAAATAGTAATGAAGGGGATAAACAATGGATATGTAATAATAATGTAATTAATTATATTTATATTAATTTTATATTTTAATTTTATTTTATAGATAAATAATAATTTAATACAAGTTTATCAATCACTTCCTCAACAACATATATTTTCTCAACCAGCAGCTTGTTCACCTTCTATTTTTGAACAGAATTATTGTAATTGCAAAGGTCCAAATTCAGCTTTAATTCAAAATGGTGGTTTTTCACGTAATTCACAACAAATTGCAAAATGTTTTTTAAATCCAAATAATCAACAAAATAGTAAATTTAATTTTAATAAATTAAATAATAATTAATTATGATGTTACTTTTAAATAAAAAATATTTTTTTTAAAGTTTCTGTTCATTTTTCTCGTTATTCTGATCGTCTTGCTTTTTTATTTATTCCAATGCAAAATAATAATTTTAATTTAAAAACAACAATTTCTGTTCTTTTTAAAAGTGAAAAAGTTTGTTTTAAATTTAAATAAAATAATTTAAAAAATAAATAGGAAAAAGGTTTAATATTATTTGGAGTGTTTTCAACACAACAACAAAAAATAAATAATTTATTAGATAATAATAATATTGGTAGAATTCAAGTTCATTTTATTGGTCATAAAGTTTATGCTTCTCAATGTTTATTTTTATCAGATGGAAATGAAAAATGTTTTTCTTGTTTTATTCAAATGGATAAAAGTATTTTTTAATTTATTTATTTTTTTAATTTATTTATTTTTTAAAAAAGCTTTTGGTTTTCATGATGATTGGACACGTATTTCACTTTTTTATCAATTAGGAAATAATTTTATGTCTGTTAATGATTTAGTTTGTTTATTATCGCCAAATTCTGCTGCTGTAGATTTATCAGAATTATATAGAATTAATTCAAAAAATGTTTTTTTTTATTTATTTATTTTATTTATTTTAATAATATTTTAAAGGTTCTTTTTATTGGTGGCACTTTTTATTCAAAAAATAATTTATTAAATAAATTTATATTAGAAAAATTTAGAAGAGATTTTCAAGATAATACAAAAGAAAAAATTCCTTCTTTAGAGGTTTTTTCTTTTTTAAATAAATAAATAAATTAATTAATTATTTAGGGTTGTATTTCTGAAATTTTAATTAATGGAAATAATTTAAATATTACTCAATTAATTAATAATCAAAAAGAAAAAATATTAATTAATAATATTAAAGAAGATTTTAATAATATTTTTTCATTAAAATTGGGTAAATGTGAAAATTGTCCAAAAGAATGTAAAGGGTAAATAAATAAATATTTAATTATATTTTAATTTAATTTATTTTTAGAGCACCTTGTTCACGTAATAATTCTTTAAATAATTCATCACCAATTTGTCATTGTTCTAAAATTTATACTTTATCAGACAAAGAAAATGTTGGAATTTGTTTAAATAATAATAATAAATTAATAAATAATAATTTAAATAATAAAGGTAATATTAATAAATAAATTAATTATTTTTTAATAAGTTTTTCCTTTTCAAAATAATTCAATTAAAATTCCAATACAAACACCTTCTTTTCTTTCTTCTAATGGACGTCCAAAAATAGCAAAATTAAATAAAATTTGGATTTTATTTAAATTACCAGAAAATAAATTAAATAAACAATTATTTTTAAGAATTGGAAGGTTTTTTTTAATTTTTAATTAAATTATTTAAAATAATTTTAAAGTTTATATTTAAATATTGAAAATTATGGACATAAAATTTTAATAGAATCAAAAGATTATGGAATATTTGAAGGTTTATTTTTATTTAAAAAATAAATATTTATTTATCTTTTATTATAGAATTTTTATTAAATCAACAATTGGATTCTCGTTTACATTTATTTTCTATAGAAAATACTAAAATAAATAATTTTGGAGTAAATACGAATGATGGAAATAATTTAATTGTATAAATTAATTTATTAAATAGATTTATTTATTTTATTTTTTTAAAGTTAATTCGTTTTGATAATCAAATAAAATATTTACAATTAGATGATTTCCCTATTTTTATTTTATCATCTTCAACTGAAACATTTGAAATTGAACTTTTTAAAAATGAAAATGAAGATATTGAAAATGAAAATAAATTTATAAATTTTAATAAAAATGGATGTATTGAAGGTATTTTATTTATTTAAATTAATTAATTTAAATATTTTATTTTTAAAAGAATTAATATTTATTTATTCAACACAAAATTCTAATGAAGATTTATTTTCTTCAATAAATGATTATTATCAAGTAAAATAAATTTATTATTAAATTAATTATATTAATATATTTTAAGGTTAATTATTCTAATAAATTTAAACAATTTATTAATTTTTGTGGTGTTTATGATAAAAATATTTTTATTGGAAATACTTCAAGTTGGGGAAAACTTTCAAAACAACAATTAATATATAATAATAATTATATTAATATTAATAATAATATTGAAGGTTATTTTTTATTTTTTTATTTAATTTAAATTTAATTTTTAAAGGTTATTATTCATTATCTTTAATATCTTTATTAATTACAATTTTATTAATTATTTTAATGATTATTTCTTTATTTATTTATTTATTTAATTTATTTAAAAAATATTATTTTGTAAGTTTTTATTTAATTATTTTACTTTTTAAATATTTTTTAGTCAAAAAATAATCAACAATTTATTAATAAAAATGGAAAATTAAAAACAAAAATAATTTTTGAACAAGAAAAACAACTTTTAAATGAAAATGATTTAATAAATAAAAATGGTTATTTTTAATAAATAATTAAATTTTATTATAATTAATTTTAAAAATAAATTTAGCAAATATTTTTAGAAGAAATTCCTCTTCCTCCAAAAAATAACAAAAATGAAAAAATTCCAAATGAACAAAATAATTATAAAAAACAACAAAAAACAAATGGATTGAAAAATGTAATTGTTTTTAATAAAAATATATTTTATAATATTATTATGTATTTAACATTTAAATATAAAAATATTTAAATTGTAAAATCCCATTAGGTCCTCGCAAACTTTTTTCGTTAAAAAATAGTTTTAATTAGTTGTATTTTTCGAATTTGGCCACTTTCACTCTCCTTTGGTATGACAGGAGTTTTTCTCCCAATAAAAACAATAGGATATAAAGTAAATCTGATATATGTTAGTACATTGATGTGTGTTAATTTAAAGGAATCTTCTTCTCCACTAATGAGTATTCGTCCATTAGAATCTTCACCAAGAAAAAAATTATTAATTAATAATGGAAAAGAAGGTAATTCAACACCTCCATCACCTCTTAGAATGACTCCATTACGTCCACAACAACAAAATAAAATTGGAAATAATAATAATAATAATCAAATTGGTTAAAATATAATAATTTTAAATATTTTATAATTTTTTAGTAAAAAATTCTTCTTCTTCGCCTCCTCCCCTTCTACCTCCATCAACATTTTTAGTTGATCAACAATCATTATTAAATAATAAAAATAGTTTATTAACTCCCTCTTCTCCAATTTCTGAATTAACTTATTCTTCTATATCTCCTAATAGTATTAATTCTTTAAAAGGTTTTTATTTTTTAATTTAAAATAAATAAATAAATTTAGATATTGAATTAATGCGTCCACCAATTGTTAAAGTTATTGCTTCAATAAATAAAAGACATCATTCACCAATTAATAATTCTATAGCAGCACCTATTGCTTGTAAAGAAGAGCTTTGATTTTTTTAAATAATTTTATTTTATAATAATAATATATTTTTATTTATTTTTTTTTAAATTTATCCATAAACTCATAAAATTGAGATAAATCAGAAATTCTTGTTTTTTAATTATATTAATACAGCTAATATTTTTGTTTAATTATTTTTATTTATTAGAGAATTTACGGTATATTTTAATTAAATAAAATTAATTTAATAAATTAATACATTCAAAATTTTGAAAAATAAAAAAATTTAAACATTTTTGGCTTTATTCTTTTGATTTTATTATTTTTGTTTTAATAATGTATTTGTAGGTATTTTGCTATTAAATTGTATTTAAATATTTTAATTTTTTAAATTAAATACAGTTATGAATATTTAAATAATATAAAATATTTAATGTAAAAAAATAAAAAGAATCAACTAATAAATGAAAAGAAAAAGAGTATGGGGCAATTAAATTGACAGAGGTCAAGTTTATTATATTTGATTGATTTATTATATTTAATTAATTTTGGCATCCTTTTCTTTAATATTTATTTTTTAATACATCCAGAAAATGTGTTGAGGCATATTTAACATTAATTATTATTATTATATTTGTTAAAATTAAATAAATATAAATTTTTTAAAATTTCCCCCATTGTTTATTTTTTAATTAAAAAACAATAACTAAATATTTCTCATTTTTATAGTTGTTTTTATTATTATTCCTTTTGTAAATATGCCTTACTATAATTTGTTTTCCGAAACTGATAATATTATTAACAATTATTACTATAATAATAATGGAAATAAACAACCTTTGGTTTGATTATTTAATTTAAAATTAATATTTTAAAAAAATAAATATTATATTAAGAATAATATAAATTTCAATCAAAGTCTTTCTGATTTTCAACGATCATTGCAAAGTCGTTCAATTAGACAGGCTACTGTTTACCGAACTGAAATTTGTCGGGCATTTCGCCAAACGGGTATTTGTGCCTTTGGAGATATTTGCCGATTTGCTCATGATGTGTCTGAATTACGTATTAAACCTGTTAGTTTATTTTAAATTATTATAAAATATAATTAGATCCTAACAGATTATGTATTTTCATTTTTATTTATTTTTCCTCTCTCAATCTGTACCTCTTCCTTCTCTAATTTACTAAATCTAGTGGGCAGCAATTACATATTTCAAAAAATGTAAAAACTTTTTCTGTTCAATTTTATTCGGTACTTACGTATTATCCCTACGCACTTTTGCGGACAAAGTTTTTGCGGACAAATTTATTTATTTATATAAAACAATTACAAAAAATCAATCCAATGCCCAATATTTTCCCCAAGCAAGTATAATTTCTTCAAAAACGTCTCCATCACCAATCATTTTCCTCCACATAAACTCAGCAAAATAACTCTCTAAATGATGACGTGCTGTACCTCGATGCTTCTTATTACGCCATTTGGCACTGCCCCACATCCTTTCCACTTTTTGAGTATTACATCCAGTTTCGGGGTCTACGAAGTTGTACCTAAACAAAGTTTGGTATTCCCAATGTTTTCAATTTTAAAAAATAACTACGCTTACTTGTGGTTGACTTTGAAATGTTCAAATCCAGCTTCCTCGATTTCTTTAGCCCAGCAATAGATGAATCGCACAATTGTAACAAATGAAAGTTTCGTATTGCTGAACCAGTTGCCACTGCGAACACCTTGTTGTTGACGACATCTCCTACATTCCCAAACTGGACGTTGTTTGTGATAAAGTTTCATTTCATGTCCATCGCGACAAACTCTAGTTTTGTGTAGAAGACCACGATCTTGTAAGAATTCGATGGCATCTTTTTCAGTTGTTGGCAAATCCCAAATTTTCATTATAAAAAAATAGCTAATAAACTGTAATAGAAATGGTAAAATAACATTTATTCTTAACTTTCATATTTATTATCCATCAAATTTAATTTTGAATTTGAGTGACAACTATATTTGAAGGAAGGAGGAAAATAAATAAATTTGTCCGCAAAAACTTTGTCCGCAAAAGTGCGTAGGGATAATACGTAAGTACCTTTTATTCTATATTTTAAGCTTCATCCAAAATATAAAACCCAACTTTGTAAAAACTTTAGCACAACAGGTGTTTGTATTTATGGTTCTCGCTGTCAGGTATTTTTAATTTATTTTTTTAACAATTTAATTTTAAAAGTTTATTCATGCTGATATTAAAATTCAAGTCACTCAAAGAGCCCTTCTTCCAGCACTTCTTGATACAAATATTAATTCTTTTGATTTTGGATCAAATAGTCAAAAAAATTTAAAGTAATACATATTTTTATATATTTATTTATATAAAATTTAAAAATATTTATTCTTCTTAAGTAATAATAAAATAAATTTGGAAGAAGCTCTACCAAATATTAACTATAATAGTAATAATACAAACACAACAAACAGTAATGCTGGAAATATTTCACCTCCTGTGTTTAAACAATTTTCACATTGGTATTATTCTTTTAATAAATTTAATATTAAAAATTATTTATAAAGGAATTCTTTTATGGATAATATTTCTGAAGAAAACAATTGTCGTCTTACAAAAGTAAAATAAATAATTTTTTAAATAAAAACTTTTTTTATTTTCTAGTCTTGCTATTCAATGCTTGGAACTTTTAAAAATGTTTAATATGCTCAACAAAATATTGTAAAATATATATTTTTCTATTCAAAAAATATATTCTCATTTATTGTAAATATTTTTTTTATAAATTTCTATTGTTTGTAATTACTATTAAGAAAAAGTTGGGATTTAAATTTTTAGAATCCCAACTTTTGAAAATTTTTATTTATTATAAAATTATCCTTAAATTAATCTCATTTTTATACATATCTCACATTTTTTAATTAAATTAGTATTATTATTTTTTTCAAAAATATTCATCAATTAAAAAAAAGAATAAATTTTTATGAATAAAATCAAAATTTAATTTTTATTTATTTATGTATATATTTGTACAAATATTTTTTAAAAAAAGAAGAAATAAGGAAAAGATAATTAAAAGCTGAATACAAAATGAGAGAGAATGTAATTTATTTTATTGAAAAATTTATTTATTATTCACTTAATCTTTGTTTTGTTTCATTAATTTCTTCTTCCCTAGCATCTTCTGAGTTATTACTACAATTGATAAGTGATTGTGGCGATGTTGTTTCCACTACAACAGAAACAAGATTTCGATTTGAATGAATTGTTGTCATCTATTGAATTAATTTAGTAATTAATTTTTAAATAATTTTACATTTTTCTTTTAAAAAAGCAAAAAATTTACCGAATGACCATCAGGTGATGTGTTGCTATTTGCTTCATCTAATGTCTCGAGAGTGTGACGAGAAAATGTCTAAAATAGATAATTCGTTCAACCCAAATAAACCATGCCAACTTTTTTACTTTTTCCATTTTATTGAAAGTTAATAGTAATTTCCTCAAGTATTTTATTTTTTATTTTATCATAAAAAAGGGTGTAGCTTATGGGGAGAGGAATGAAAATAGAATTATAAAAAGTTTTCAAATATTTGTTTAAAAATATTTGATTAAAAAAATTACATCAGACTCTCTACGAGCATTAAGCGACGAATCTTCATCATCCTCATTTTCAGGTATTAATTGTGTATTAGATTCACTTAAAATACTCGTTGGACGACGATGAACCTTTAAAAAAAAGTTATTCCAACTCAGTTTCTAATTTAAAAAATAAAAAACCATCTCAGCAAATGAACTTCCAATTCCAACAATTTTACGGCGTAAGCGTTCACCAAAATGAGAAGTATTTGGTGGTGTTGTGTCTGGTAATTGTTGTTGATTGGCTAAAGCTGTTGTAGTTTGTGAAGGTAAACTTTCTGCCACAATTGTTGATGACTAAAAATTTTTCAAATAAATATATTAAATATGAAAAATATTTTCAATTTCATAATTTGAACCAAATAGAAAGTTTTTTTAATTTTATTTTATAATTTTCTTGCCGTATTCGTGGTAGAAGGAGAAGTAATTTGTGTTCCAATAGCTTCACATCGTGATGCTTAAAATTTTAACAAAATTATTTTTACTTTTAAAATACGATGGAAAATGCTGCTTAAATGTAACAAATTTGTTGTACGCGAAAAGACGCTTGTTGTTGAAGGCGATTGTTGTTGTGGTTGTCTTAATTGTTGTGGAAATAAAGAAGTTACCTGATCAGTCAGTAAATGGTGACTACTAGAACTTATTGTAGCAATCTTTTAAAAAAATATTTTAATAAATATAAAAAGTTAATAAAACAGGTTGTGCGTGCTGTAAAAGAGGTCGATTGTCACGACTTGTTGATATAAGAGTAGAAGATGTACTGCTTCCAGCAGCAACAGACGAGGAGGCCGTTCGAGTAATTCTCTTAAAAATGTTTATTTTAAATAATATTAGCTAATTTGTTTAAAAAGAACTAATTTTGCAAATGTTTTATTATAAATGTTATAGTTGCCCAACCTCACTATCAGAGTCACTATCTGAACTGTCAGCATTCCGAGGGCCTACTCTTCTTTTACATACAGGGCAAACCCTTCTGTTTTTGGTTAGCCAAGGATCGATGCATTTACAATGGTATGCTAAAAAATAAAAATAAATATTTATTATTGAATATTTAAAAATAGATAACCATGCTTGCAAGGCAAAATCCTTAATTTATCTGCTTCTTTAAAATCCTCCAAACATATTGCACAAGTCTCTTCTGGATCTCCTTTCCTATATTTTCTTGTTGGAATTTTACGGAGTTGAGAACGAGGAAGTCGCTTTCGTGCCAAGCGTCTCCTTTCACGACAAAGACGAATTAACTATGTTTTAAATTGCTTACAATTAATAAGTTAAAATATTTTTAATAAAATTATTATAAAATATTAAAAAATTCCGTAAACATTTACCAAAGAAATTAACAAAACAATAAAGCAAATGCCAACAATGATGACGAATGGAAAAAGATACTTAATCAATTCATAATAACCGGGACTTGCTTTGATTGTAACTGTGTATCTAGTTAAAAAGTTAATTTTAATATTTAAAAATACTAAAGTTTTTACCCTTTTGATGCGTTGTAATGGTGAATCAAACTTTGCATACATTCATCTCTAACCATAACAACAGGAATTTGAACAAGTTCAGCAAATTTGCTGCCAGACATCGGATTGGGACTTTTTCCTTTAAAATTGTATACAATTAATGCCTGATAGCCAACAGGTTTTGCTTGTTGAACATAATAAGCCTAATGAAAAACTTTTTAAATCAATTTAAAAACAATTTTAAAAATACTAAAATGTTTATAAAATTACCTTTTCAGAAAAACTGCAATTCCCTCGTGGCACAATCGCAAAATCCACAACACATTGAGCTGTTGAGTTCAAACGAGGCTTCTTTAAATGAAGAAATAAATAAAAAATTGTTACTCTATTAAATTTCAAAAAAACTCAGAGAATACATATTTATAGTGATATAAGAAACCTCAACATCAGAACATGCAAATTTAGGCTCAGTTTCTAGTGCACATCCAACAGAATTCATACCAAAAGAAAATGTAGCAATGTCAGAACCAAAATTCGCGCCAGTAGCATCACACCGGACAACTGCACGATGACCGCCAAGCACAGTGTGCTCCAACTTAAAATAATAGATTTTTTTAAAGAATTTTTAAATAAAACCAAATTTTATTTTTATATTTTAATTTTCAGTTAAACATACAATTTCAACCATATACTGGCCAAATACACACGTTGAATAGTGCAATATAAAGATTAAGTAAAAAGATGCAAATAAATTTAGTTGTTGAATTATTTGAAAGGAAATAATCATTTCTATTCATGAATATAATCTCTATAGCTTTTTGTTTGTTTAAAAAAATTTAAAAAGGAAATAATCAAACTTATAGTAATTTTTACATATAGAATTACAACAAACAATAAAATTCAGATTGTGATATAAATTTATTTATTGACATGTTTTGGGGAAGCCAATTTACATTCGCACTAAATTTCTAAGAAAATTCTTATCTCTTTTTATTTTTTTCCTTTCGCACTTTCATATGTTAACCTTTCATATGTACCCCATAAGAGGACTGATACGAGAATAATAAATATTTTTGGAATTTTACATTACAGTTATTAGATTGTCGAATAAAATTGCTTAAAAGAGATCTTTTACTGTTGATTCACGAAAAACCTTTCCCTCAAAGCTTGATCAATAAACAATGAAATAAAAATAATCAATATAAAATTCCTCTAAAAGCAAAGAATAAACGAAATATGGGACAAAAAATTCTTTAAACCGCGTGAAATAAAATCGATTTGAGCAAAAAGACAGTTAAAGCTTCTAGTTATTTCAAAAGGATTATATGATGATGCTCCATTTAAATTCAATTTAATATTTAATTCCAATTTTAAAGCAAAAGGTATATAAATTATTGTCTTGATTTAATTAAAGTATCGATCAAAGTATATAAATTCAGCTGACTGACCGTGAAAAAATAAAACAGACCTCATTTCAGCCGAATTTATCGAATACTCAAACGGCCGAATTCATTCGGTTGTGGTCATTTCAGTATTGCCAATTCAGTATTGCTATTTCAGTACCAGTGTAGACAAACGTGTATAAATACTTTAGTATACTGGAGGCAAATTTTTTTTTAAAGATATACATTCGATTCGTCTAGCTGAGCTGTGTCGAATTGTACACTTTCATGGTCCCGTATTGCTACTTTACAATTGTGTTCCACCGATTGAATTGGTCCTACTAGTACTGAACCAGCAATACTGAACAGACCCGTTTCAGAATTCGTTCAGCACAAGATTTAAAGACATTTCGTCCAATATTCACAAAAGGCCAATTTAAAAAAACAAGCAGTTGTAAATACTAGCGTTCTGTCATTTGGCTTGTATTCAAGTATTTCACATTTTACTTTTTTTCCTCAAACCTTAGCGATGTCATTTATTGTTAATTTGTTTTTCAATGCTGTTCATAAACTTCTTACGGGATTTAAAGTATTTTTTGATTTTTTCTCTAACCATACGTATATTTTGTTTTTTCTTTTAATTTGAACTCAGATTAAATTTAATTTTTTTGAGAAATTTTCATTAAATTTTCTTGAAAATTTTGTTTTGTATGACCGTGGGTTTTACCATCTGGTTGAAAAAGCACCTATTACATTCCAACGAAGTATTATTTTAGCTTTAAAGAGAGTAGTGGTCATAAATAACAGCACCTGAGTTGAATGTTTGAATTAATGGCTCTTCAAACCACTACTCTCCAAAAATTGTTTCTTTTAATCAATAGGTTTTCTCTATTTTCTCATTTGAAAAAAAATTTGGCCATTCATGTGATTCATGAGAATGTAAATAGATCTTTTATTTTTTATTTATTACTGTTGATTTCAAAAATTTTAATTAACTTATTTTTTTAATTATAAATTTATTCTTATTTCTCAATAGTATTTTATATAAAAATTAATGGCTTCAAAAGCAAAGCGTTCAAAAGCACAAAGGGAGCAAGCAATTCATGTAGATGCAAGTGCGGATGAAACATTTGACACTCGCGGGTTTTCTTTTTTTTTTTGTTTTTCAATATGATCATTTTCTAAGTTCAAATGTTACTAATGCAACGTCTTCTTCAAATTCTTCTAATCCACACGTTTCTATTCGCCAACAGGAGAAGGATTATTTACAACATTTGAATGACCGCTTGGCTGGATATATTGAGGTTTTTTGTTGAATATAAAATTTTTTGTTGTAATTATCGTGGTTGTTAGTATAGTTAAATACAATTTCAATTTCAGCGTGTTCGCACATTGGAAACTGAAAATTCTCGTTTACTTGTGCAAATACGTGACGTAGAGATTGTTGAGCGTAAAGAGAAAGACACTTTATCGTCTCGTTACGAAGTCAAGATTGACGAGTTGCGCAAGCAGGTGGAATATTTGACTCGTGACAAAGCTAAGTGAGTATTTTTATTATAAAATTATTCTTTTTCTTCATCTAAGGCTTCAAATCGAAAAGGACAAGGGAGCCAGCGGTTATGAAGAACTTAAATCTCGCGTTCCCCAATTGGAGCGTGACTTAAAGAAGGCAGAAAAAGATAAGTATGCAGCATTTGCCGATATTCAGGATTTGAATGCGCGTTTAACAAATATTGATTCTGCACGAGGACAGCTTGTAGAGGAAAATGATGTAACAATTAATTATAAATAAAGAGACGATATTCTTTTATAGAAGCTAAAAACCGATCTCTATAGTGCTGAAAAACAAGTTGAAATGTTGCGTCATCAGCTCGAAGACGAAGTTTTGTTGCGAACTGAACTGGAAAATCGAATGCATACTCTAAGGGAAGATCTGGACTTTTCGCGTAGAAGTCATGACAATGTATTTATAAATAATTTTCATTTATTTTTCTTTCCTTTAAGCAAATTGAAGAAATGCGGCGTAAACGTCAAGTCGAAATGACTCATTATGGTGAAGAAGTTCAAAATAAATATGAGGCCAAACTTCAAGAGCAATTAAATGCAATGAGATCTGATTTTGATAGTCGTATTGCTGAACAACGTGCTGAAGTATTTTTAAATTTAATTTTTGTGTTACATAAGATGTATTGAATGGATTATTTTTATAGTATTTGAACATACCGAACAACCTTTGGATTGAATTTTTTTGAAATCCCAGTCTAATTAATTTTTTCAGATTGAAGACTTGTATCGTGCAAAATTGGCAGAGATCAACAGTCAGGCAATTAAATATCGTGAATCTTCAGCTCGTGCTCGTGAGGAGGCAACGTCATTTAGCGTACGTCTTCGTGATTTGGAGCTTTCAACAAAAGATCATCAAGGAATTGTTGATGGACTTAATCGTCGTGTTAAGGTTTTGTTTTTTAAATTTATTTTAAAGATGCAAAATTAAATTTATTTTAAAAATTTAGGAACTTGAAGCAATGCTACGACGTGCACATGAAGATGCAGATATTCGTATTCAACAGAGAGATGATCAAATCTCTCAATTGCAATTGGAGATTGAAAACCTTACTAATGACTACCAGGATTTGCTTGATTTGAAAGTAAAGTTGGACACTGAACTTAATGCTTACCATCAAATGTTAGAGCAGGAGGAGGCTAGGTATTCATTTTTTATAAATTATTTAGTATAAATATTTTGATTTATTTTCTTTTATAGATTGCGTATTACTCCATCAGGCAGTCCAAATACATCAGCAGCTACTTCAAATTTAAGTGCTCCACCGACATCTTCTACACGTACTGGGCTTCGTTCTTCGCCTTCTGAGTTTAATGGAAGCGGCAGCGGTTTTTTGATCGGTTCCCGCCGTGGCACAAAACGTCGTCGTTTTAACCAAGAAGAAGTTAGCTTTGATCAGACAATTGAAAAATGGAATGTTTGTTTATTAATTTTTAATAAATTATTCAATAAAGTTTTATAGAAATTAATATGTAAATTTTAAGAAATCAAAAAAAATTTTTTTACTATTATTACCAAATTTTATTTGTTTAATTTTTTATTTTAGACGAACAGTCACTCTGAAGGTGATTTGGTCATTGACGAAGTTGACGTTGAAGGTAAATTCATTCGACTTACTAATAAAGGAATGGATGATATTTCTATCGCAAATTGGTTAATTCGCTCGACTGCAGGTGATATTGAGACTACATTTAAATTCCATTCGCGTGCTAAAATTCAAGCAGGAAAGAGTGTTACGGTTAGCTCGTTTTAATTAATATTCTTATTTAATGAGATTTTAATATAATAAAATTGAAAATGCCAATTTAAATATTAATTTTATTCAGATTTGGTCTAGCAATGCAAATGCCGAACATCAACCTCCAAACAGTTTTGTTATGAAAAATCAGATTTGGCCACATGATCGCCTAATTCGTGCAGATGTTTTGAATGCTGATCGTGAATTAATTTCTTGGCGCGAATCAGTTCTTCAACAAGGTTTTAATGGAATTCAATATGGCTCTGATTCGGACAAGAATTGTGTTATTATGTAAAGAAAAGAATAAAATTGGAAAAGAAGCATTTTTTATAAGCGTTCTTTAAAAATTAAGAGAGTCAATATAACATTATTTCCCATATTATTTGTTTGTTGGCTAAATTATTAAAAATGAAAATATCGTTTTTTTCTTTATGACGCTCTTATTTATTTTTTTTTAGGCATTTAATCATTAAAGTCTTTTAATTTATTAAATATTTTGTAAATGGTACTTTTATTAATTATAAAAGACTTTAGTGATTTTTTCCTCTTTTTTGTTTTCTTTTTGAAGACTACAAATAATTCTTAAAAATCACTCTATCGTTAAATCCATCAAACAACAAATGCTTTGCTCCAATAAACTTTTTTGTTTTTTGTTCATTTTGAAATACTTTAAAATAATTAAATTGAACTTTTGATCTTTATATATACCTACATATATATTAAGAAGAATAACAATTTAATAATGTGAATAATTTAAGTTGAAATAATATTTTATACTTTTGACCTGTTTGAAAGAAATTTTACTTTCATTAATTCACTCACAAATATATTAGTGACTATTACTATTTTTAAAAGTACTACATATTTATTTTTTATTGCTCAGTAAATAGAAAATATATATTTGTTACTAGTATATGACCGTCTAGTAATTCATTACTTTAAATTTAAAAAATGACATTTATATATACTTGAGTGCATGAAATAAATAAATAAATGTTTGTATATATCGGGGGTGATCGCAGAAACCAATTCTTGTTTGTTAGAAGAAAAGAAGAATATCTTTATACTAATTCATTATTTATTTTTAATAAATACTTGAAAGGATATTTGTGCTAATTTGGTAGATCATCTTGGCCTTATTTCTTTTCCTTTTTAAATTACTTCCTCTTTAAATATATTATTTAGTCCTATTTATTTATATTATTTTTTGTAATATTTATTTTCTTAAAATAGAAAATAAATTTTGAGTTAAAAAAAAGACAAGAACTAGTTTTACCTAAAATCAAGTCTTTGCCTTTAATTTTGTCTATTCAAGCATTATTTTTTGACTTTAATTTTATTTTTTAAAATTTATTAATTTAAATAAAATATATTTTAGTATTTATTAATGATTTAAATGATTATTTTAATATTTTTTAATTTTAATTTATTATTAAAATGGAATATTTTTTTAAAATATTTTCGAAGAAAAATAAAGAAAAAATAAAACAATTAGTAAATATTAGAAAAAATGAAAAACAAATGGAATTTATTAATATTTAATTATTTTTTTATTATTTTAATATTATTGCTAAATATTTTTTGTTATGGTAAATATTATTTAAATATATTTAATTTAAAATTAATTTAAATAAATAGCACAAACTTCCGATGAATTTTATGAAGTTTATCCAAATAATTTTTATAACAATTTGGAGTCTTTACAACAACAAAAACAACAATTTTCATGTCCACCATTTGGAATTTGTGATTTTAATTTAGAAAATAATAATCAATTTTTCTCAGGTATTTTAAAAAAAATAAATATTATTTTTAAATATTTAAAAAGGTAATATCCCAATTGATTCAACTAAATCATTTTATCCTCATCCATCATCTCAAAATCAACAATTTATAGCTTTTAATGAAAATGAAAGAAAAAATGCTAATGAATTTCCAACATTAATTCCTCCATATAAAATTAATAAAGGTAAAAAAATTATAAATTATTTTTTTTAATTTATTTTTAATTGTTAAAATAATAGAAGAACAAAATAATAATAATAATATAGCAAGACAAATTAATAATATTGGGGAAAATGGATGTAATAATATTGGAAATTTAATTGATGAAATTAAAGGTATAAAATAAAATACTAAAATTAATTAAATTAATTTTTATTTAAATTAAAATTAAAAAAATACCAATTTTACCTTATTTTTTGATAATTTTGAAAATATATTAAAATTATAATATTTTTAATTTAAAAAAAGATGTTAGTTTACAAAGAAGTATTCCAGCAGTACAATTTTCTTCTAATAATAATTTAAAAGAATTATTTCCATATAATAATAATTATTATGGTAGTTCTTTTATTAAATCAAATAATAATAATAATATAAATTCATTTTATCAATTTCCTCAATCTCAAGGAAATTTTGGAAGGTAAAAAATATTTTTTTAAATTAAATTAAAAATATATTTAAAGTTATTCAAATCAAATTATTGGAAATAATAATAATAATGAAATTATTTCCCCTTATGATTTTAATATTGAAGGAATAAATGAATATAATAATGAAGAGGAAGAAGAACAACAAAGTTGGAATGAAAATTATGAACAACAAAAATTATTAGCTTCTTTTACTGGTAATTTAATTGGAGAAATAGCAGCAAATAATATTATTAAATTAAAAAATGAAATAAAAGGAAAAGAAGAAAAGAGAGAGGAGAATTCTTTAGATGATGAACAAATATATTTAGTAAATTATTTAATTTTATTTAATTTAATAATTAATTTTTTAAAGAATAATAAATTACCTTATTCTAATATTTGGCAAAATAATAAAAATTTATTTGGATCTTCTTCTTCTAATGTTGCACCATTTATTGAACTTGAAACATCATTACAAGGAATTGATAAAAGTTTATATTTTTTTATTTTAAATTACTTAGGTTGTAAACTAAATAATGAGCCCCCTTGAGAAAAATAAAATAAACATTTTTTAAAAATCAGCAAAATATTTTTATGATTCAAGATTGGGTCCACCCCTATAGATCGAAACCCTTTTGATCGAAACCCTATAGATCGAATCCTATAGATCGAATTACCCTATAGATCGAAACCCTTTTGATCGAATTACCCTGTAGATCGAATCCAAAATATCAACACTAAAATTTAAAAAAGATAAAAATTACAAAAAAGCATATATTTATTATTCATAAATAACTTAAATACTCAAAAAGAATTCAAACTAGACTTGGTAAGTAAACTAGACAAAAATAAGTGACTGGTTTGGGAAAAAAGTAAAAATGTTATGGGTAAAAAAATAAATAATTAGAAGCTATTGTAATGGAAACAGGCTTTAAAAAACTCAATTGGATTTCTACCTTCTCCTTCTCCCTAAGAACATTCAAAAGACGCTCATTTGCGCGCCGTTCTCCTCTGTTGTAGCAGTACCACTGCATTTACCACTGCCAATTTTCGCATCGCCAATAACGTTTCCCGTCCTTTCAATTTTTACATTTAACATAAATAAAGCCTTCATAAATAAATTTGTCCTGATTTCTTTTAGATTTAAGAAATAAAGCCATTATTTGTAATGCTTGATCTAAAAAAATTAAAAAAAAGATAATAAAATTAAATTATGAATCACATAAATTGATAAACTTAAATAGTTTAATTGAGAAAATTAATTAGTGTTGATATTTTTGATTCGATCTATAGGGTAATTCGATCAAAAGGGTTTCGATCTATAGGGTAATTCGATCTATAGGGTGTCGATCTATAGGGTTTCGATCTACAGGGGTGATCCCTCAAGATTGGTATCATTTTAATCCTTATTGAATCCCAATTTTTTTGAAAAAAGATCAGAATCACAGATTTAAAATTTGGTGAATTAGAGTCAAAATAATATTTTATCATTTTTTGTGTATAACCATTTTCAATGGGATTTTAAGCCACTTTCACAAAAGATAAAAATTAGATTTGAATATTTTTCGATAGAGTAAAGTCTGATGAATATTTTGATATAAAAAGTTTTTATGGAAAATCTTTTTTTTGAATTTTTATTGAACTTTGAAAAAAAGATCAATTTTGGCAATAATGCAAAAATTGTTTTTTGAGTAAAATAGGGGTAAAATCTCTTTTTAAAAATTTGTTTTTTGCATATTATGCATTACTTTTACAAATTATATTAATTTATAAAAAAATTAGAAATTAATAGATAATTTTGGCCAAACTCAAAAAACGACTTTTTGAAATCCCCCCAAAAAATGTACTTTGTTCAGAAGGATATTCCAGACGAACTAATTTTTTCCAAATTTTTTTTTATTTATGGCATGAAAGAAGACATCCGTACTGTTCTATTGGAATATATTTTAAAGCCCCTGCATGTGTATTTGGCTTATTAAAACTTTTAGAAAATTTTGGCAAAAAAATTTTTTTGACTATGTTTAGAAAAAAGGCCAAAGCTCAATCAAAATAAAAGAAAAATCTTAGAAACTTTATATCTATAAAGTAAACATGTTAATTAATAAGATAAAAAAAGAATTAGGCAAATCCATTAATAAATATAAAAGTTATGAATTTTTAAAAATTTTAAAATTAAGGGGGCTCATTATTTAGTTTACAACCTAAGTAAATATTAATTTTTTAAAAGATACTTCTCCTTGTTCTTTAAATAAAGAAATAACACAATTTAATAAAAATATTGAATCTTCTTCTTCTTTAAATTCACCTTCAATTTTGTCTTCTTCTTCTTCAAATAATAATAATAATAATCCTTCTAATGAACAACACCAACCATTAAAAAAAAGTGTTACTTCAATACAAGGAATTACTCAACAAGTTGTTATTTTATTTTTTTATAAATCTGAATAATTTAATTTTTGTTATTACACTTTCTTCTTCTACTAATAAATATATTTTATTTTAATTTCTAAAGATTTTACGACTTCCTGCTGTTTTATATTCTGATTCAAAATCTTCAAGTTCACGTAAATTGGAAACTTTGTTACGTGAAGTAATTAAATTAAATAAATATTTAAAAATATTAATTAAAATTAATTAATTAAAGGTTTATGGTCTTCCTCTTGTCACTTTTTATGTTGATAGAATTGGAAATAAAAAACCAAAAATTGTAGAATATAATTTAGAACAATTAACAGCTCATCATGGTCTTCCTTATTTATTTATTTGTGGAACTTTTATTGGAAGTAAAAAGAAAATATATTTTTTAAAAATTAAATAAATTTTAAGGTAAAGAACATATATTAAATTATCATAAACAAAATAAAATATCACAATTAGTTGAATATGTTTGTAATAAAGAAAATAATAAAGAAGAAAAAGAAGAAACAACAAATTTAAATAATTTTAATAAAAAAATATAAAATGATGGATGAATATATTAATTTAAATAAAAATAAATAATTAATATTTTATTTATTTATTTTTAATAAGTATTTTTTGGAATTCTGTAGGATTTATACCTCCTTGGATTATAAGTTAGTGTTTTTTTAAATTTATCTCTAGAATACATTATCCAAATAATAATAAATAAATAAATATATTTATTATTCTCTAATTTTTGTTAAAAATAATTTAAAAAAACTCTTTAATTATATTTACTAATTTTTAAAATATTATTTACTGCAATATATATATATTTAATTTAATTTTTGTCATATGATTAAATATTTATTTATTTTTCTTCTCTCCTTTCTTTTTTTTTTGTAAAATAAATTTTAAAAGAATATTTGCAAAATAAATTTTGATAATTTTATTTTATTTACTTTAAAATAAAAAAAAAGTTTAGTAATGAATATATTGTTTGTTTGTTTTTTTTAATATATTTGAATATTTTAATTGAAAATTGTAGCTAATAATAAATAAAGAATTATTATTATAGTTTTGCTAAAAATTAATAAAAATAATAATTAATTTTAATTTAAAATTAAATTATTTTTATTAAATAAATGTAAATTAATTAATACTTAAATAAATATAAAATTAAATTATAAATAAACCTTTAAATTAAATTTTGAAATTAATAAAATAAAATAAAGAAATATTTAAAAATAATAATATAAATATATTAATTGACTGTTAAATATTTAATAATAAATTGATGAATCATTTAATAATAAAATAAATTTAGCCAACTAAACAAAAATAATAATAAAAATAAAATAAATAAAAATGTTTCTAAATGATCTTAAATTGACGAATTAAAATTTAAAAAAATCGGAAATTATTTAGTAATTATTTAATTATTTTTTAAATTAAATAAAATATTATTTAATTTAAAATAAATAAATTTATTTATATTTTTAAATTCTTTATCTGACTAAAATTAAACTTTTATTTTAAATTAATTAATTAATTTAATAAATAATTAATTTCATAATTTCCTTTTGTTTACTAATAAAAATTTAAAATATTTTTTTTCTTAAAGAAAAATTATTTTTGTGTAAAAATTTATATAATTTACCAAACTTTATTCGTTTAACGTTTAGAGATTATAAAATAAATAAATAAATATTTATTTATGTTATTTTTTTTTGTAAAAAAAGTTTTATAAAAATATCACATTTTTTTTTTAAATTTAAATAAATTTAACAGAAAATAAATATATTAATGACCTAATAATAATATTTATAAAATTTATAAAAATAAAAAAATTAATCTTTACCTTACTTTAATATATTTTATTTATTTATTTTATTTTACTCTTATTTTTGTCAACTTTAATTTATTCAAATATTTTTGTATGGCAAAAAATAAAAAATTTAAATTAAATATTTTTATTTTATTAAAATTAAAATCGAATATATATAATTTTAAATTAAATAAATAAATAATTAATTCTTTAAAAAAACATTAAATTTTAAAGTTCTTTCATTTTATATTAATATCTCGTGTCAAAAGATTACTGCGCCAAAAAGTAAATTAAAAATTCCTAAATATTTAAAATAAAATTATTATATTAAAAATGTTCAAACAATACAAGTCACATTGTTTTTTTAGAGAAGAAGAAGAAAAAAGGATTTTAATAACTTAAATAAAAATATAAAATAAATAATATTTACGTCAACGAGAATCCACGAAACAAAATAATTTAAAAATTTACTTGTAGTAAATTTGTGACAGTTTTAAATAATAAAATAAATAAATATATTTGGTTTATTTAATTCTCTTATATTTCTCTCATTTTAATATTTTTATTTATTTTCAACTTTCATTTTTGGCCATTTTATTTGGAAATCAAAACCAAAATTTTATTTTTTTTTGTTAGGTCAATATATTATTAAACAACTCTTTTTTTATTATTTGAATTTTTAGGGACAATAATAAATCCTTTATTTTTTAATAAAAGGAAAAAATTAATATTTTAAATAAAATACAATATAAATATTTAAAATCCTTTAAATCGAGAACTTTATTTATTTATTTATTTTGTTCACAATAAATATTTTTTTTTAAATATTTCCAGTCAAAAAAAATTAATTTTTAAAAATTATTTAATTTATATTCTTTTTGGGGCGTGATTATTTTTAATTATTTTATAATATTATTTATAGGATATCTTTTTTAAAAAATATATTAAATAAAAGAGAATTTTTAGGTAAATTTTATAAAATTAAATTTAAAAAGAAAAAAATTATTTAAAAAAATATGAAAAATAATGAAGAAAATAATAAAAAAGAAAATATTTGTGTTATAATACAAGATTTTGATAATATTAATAATAATAATAATAATGAAGAAGAAAATGAAAATAAAATAAAAGAAGAAAATAGTAATGGATGTTTAGAAGGAATGGATCCTTTAACTGGGTAATTTAATTTAATTTTAATTTAATTTAAATATAAATAATAAATTAAGAATTAATTAATTATTTGAATATATTAAAAAAGGGGAATATAAATAAATAAATTAATATATTTTATTTAAAAAAACAGAAATTGTATTAGAATACCAAAAAAACAAAATGAAAATAATAATGAAGAAAAACAACAAAAACAACAATTTTTAGATGTAAATTTATTAGAAAAAGGTCAAAAAAGTACTAGTAGTATTAAAAGTAGTGGAGGTAGTAGTACAACAAGTAGTAATAAAGAAGGAGGAACAAAACAAACATCTGTAAAATTAAAAATTTAATTTTTAATTTATTTTAAATTTAATTTAGTGGTCTAATCGTTTAGTACATACTTTAAGTAATAGAAATAGAACTGAAATTAAAAATGGAGAAAATTTATCTGTTAGTGAACAAATGGGTGATAAAGATGAAAATGATCAAAATAATAATGAATGGGAAGATGAAGAAGCTGATAATTGTATTTTTGGACGTCAGGTAATTTTTTAAAAAAGAAGGAAATATTTTAAATTTAAATATATAGAATAAAACAAAAATAATTTTTATAGAAGAAATTTTGATATTCCATAAAATATAAATTTAAATAAATAAATATTAATTTATTATTTAAAAAATATATATATTAAATTAAAAATTATTACCACTCTTAATTATAATTAATTTTATATTTATTTTTAGATTCGTTTTACAATAATGGTTATTTCAACACTTTGTTTATCCTCAATATTATCAAATATTTTAACTTTTAATTTTACGTAAATTTATTTTTTAATTTAATTTAATTTAATTTTTATTTTAATTTAAAGTTATATTTGCATGGCAGGTGTTCGTCCAGATAATTTTAGTGAAATAAATAAAAGTTAATAAATAATTTAAAAATAAATAATTATTTTATTTTTTTAAAAAAGATATTTCTACTTCTTCTAATAATTATGATCCAGATTTAGATTATTCTAGTGCAGAAAGAACAGCTTTATTTATGGCTGTAGCTGTTGGTGCTTTACTTGCTGTATTTCCTTTAACTATTTTACTTGGAAAATTTGGATCTAGGTTATTTTTTAATTAAATTATTTTATTTTATTTAAATTTATTTAATAGAATTGTATTTGGATGCCTTGGATATATGAGTGCATTATCAACACTTTTGGTTATTTAATGAAAGATTATTATATAAATTTATTTTATTTTCTTTTTTTAATTTATTAAAAATGTCCCTTAATATTAAAATTTATTTTTAAAAGATACCAATAGCTGCAGTTAATGGTTTTCCTTATATTCTCTCAATGAGAATAATACAAGGTATTTTTTATTTAATTATTTATTAATCTTTTTTAAAAAAAAGGTGCTGCATTCTCTGCTTGCCTTCCGGTGATGGGTATTTTTTAATTTTAATTGATAAAAAAAATATTTTAAAATTAAATATATATTAAGGTTCAATCACCTCACATTGGTCTACTATAAAGCAAAATGGAATATTTATTGCTATATTATCTAGCTTTTTACAAGTAAATAAATAAATTAATTAATTTTAATTATTTATAATGATTTTAATTAAAAAAAAAATATTTTAAAATTTCAAATTACTCTCAACATTCAGTTTAAGTATATATATTTATATTTTTTGGAATAAAACAGCTATTAATCTTTATTCAATTAAAATAATTAAAAAATATTAAAAAAAAATAAATAAATATTTTAAGATAGCACCATTATTTACAATGCCAATATCTGGTGAATTATGTACTTCTTCTGTTGGTTGGCCATCAGTATATTATTTACATGGATTTGTTTCTATTGTACTTTTTACTATATTTATGCTGGTTATTTAATTAATTTAATTAAATAATTATTTAATTTAGTATCATAGAAATTATCCTTATGATCATCCAATGGTTAGCAGAACAGAATTAGTTAAAGTTATGTTTAATAAAGGAGGTTCTATATATTCTGGACCTGGAAAACAAAAAAAGAAAACACAAAAAGTTCCTTATAAAGCAATGTATAGTGACATGGCTATTTGGGCTATTCTTGTATAAATTTATTTTTAATTTAATTAAATTTATTTATTAGGTTTCCTCTTTTGGTAATTTTATGGGAACACAATTATCACTTCAATTTATGCCTACTTATATAAATAAAGTAATTATAATTATTTAAATAAATTATTTGTTATTTTAAAAAAGGTTTTGGAATTACCAATAAGTCAAACAGGAATGGCTTCAGCTGTTTCTCCAGCAATTATGTTTTTTATAAAACTTATAGCTGGTCAAAGTTCTGATAAAATAAAGTTTTTTTAATATTTTTAACTAATTAAATTAATTTAAAAAAAAAGATTTATAAGTGATTCTTCAAAACTAAGAATTTATAATACACTTTCTTTATCTGCAATGGGTGTACTTTTTTGTGTTTTGGCTATTTTAGATCCAAGAAAAAGTCCAACAATTTGTTTGGTATTTTTTTTAATTAATTAATTAATTAAAACAAATAAAAAGATTGTTTTAATTGCCTCTACTTGTATTCTTGGCTTTAATTCTGGAGGTTTTTTTAAATCTTCACAAATTGTTTCAAGACAACATTCTCATTTTACTTTGGTTATTTTTAATATAATTTTATTTTTTTAAATATATTTATAGGCAAATATTTCTTTTCTAAATTGTGTTTGTATGCTTATTGTACCTTTACTTAATGAAGTTATTGCACCAGATAATGATCCTAGTAAATATTTTATTTTTTTTAATTTTTATTATCAATTAATTAAATATATTTTTATTCCCGAGATATTAGGAAAATTTAAAATTCTATTTAAAATTATTTTAAAATAAAAATATATTTTAGATGACTGGGCAACAGTTCTTTTTATTCATGGAATTATATTAAATTTATCAAATGCATTCTTTTGTATTTTTGCCTCAGCAAAACCAGCATCTTGGACTTTAGATACATTTAATAGAAAAAATAAAAGAATTGCTTTAGCTATTGAACAACGAAGAAGACAAAAAGGGAATGAAGTTAATGGAGAAAAACGAGGCCGTTGGAATAATAGAAAAGGTTTAAAAAAAACAATTTTAAAAATTAAAAGAAATAATAATTTCAGGCAAAATTTCTCCAATTGATTCTACAAATAATAATAAAGATAAACGTGTAAATACTATTAGAATAAGAAGCTTAGATTTACCTACTGTTTATTAATTCATACAATTAAAAGATCAAAAAGTTTTAAAATAAACTCCCCCTTTTTTTTTTAAATTGTATATAGTCCCTTAATGTAAATATATACTTTTAATATAGTAATCTATGTACATAAATGAATGTAAATTAAATCTTTTCCTTTTAACATTATGCCAAAATTTAAATTTTTCTCTATTCACGTTATGGTACTTTTCCGTTATGCGGGCAATTTCTGCTATTTTTTGTCCGCAACTTTTTTTTCTTTATTTATTATATTTGAGGCATAAAATCAACAATTTTTCATTTTTCCCAAAAAAGATTACATAAAGCTGAATGGGAAAACTGCGTAATAATATGATCGTTGATACATTAATTCCCTATATATTTCCTTATATATTTTTTCAAAATTACTCTCTTTTTAAAAATGAGTTACAATTACAAAAAATTAATTGTTGAAATTCCCGACGAGACTTATGCAGAAAATTCCTCCAGAAAGTTGGAATTATTCATAATGAACGCCTTTGTTGTGGTGTAAAGATGCGTTGTTTATGCCTCCAATATAATAAATAAAGAAAAAAAGTTGCGGACAAAAAATTGCGGAAATTGCCCGCATAACGGAAAAGTACCAAATTTATTTTTTAATAAAATATTTTAATCTTAACAAAAAAAATTAATATCGTTTTCTAGCACTTTTCGTAGCAGCGTAGCTCGGTTACCACCGCAAGACCGATCGCCACCTCTAAAAATGATGAAAAAAGCGGTTTATATAGTATCCAACTCTTAAACTACTATAAAAGCTTATTCTCTCCCCCAAATCATTTTACTATAAAAGGACAGACATACAACAGCAGTAAGATTGTTGTTCTTCGAACTTGTTGCTCAACCTGCTCTTCCACTTTTGTTTTGTTCTGCACAGTTACGGTCGACTACTCTTCAACACCAATGTCGCTGAAACAACGCTTCAATGTCAACACTTTCTTCGACAAGCTATTCAGTGGCATCACAGAAGGACGACTCGCAGAAGCACTCCCTGTCGAGGTAAATATTCTTGTTCTTCTCATAATATTTTTATAAATAAATAAAAAATATTCAGGAAGTCTTACGTCTACTGGGCGAAGTCAGAAGGATCTTCGCGGTTCAACCGATGCTTCTAAAGCTTGGCGTTCCTATCAACGTTTGTGGGGATCTTCACGGCCAATTCAACGACCTAATGCGGATTATGGATTCTGAGGGATTTCCGCACGTTCGAAGCTACCTATTCTTAGGAGATTATGTGGATCGAGGAGCGCAGTCCGTGGAGCTGATATTGTTTATGTTTGCTTGCAAGGCATGTTTTAATTTTAGGAATTATTTTTTGAATTTTTTAAAGGTGCGCTACCCTAAAAACTTCTTTATGCTCCGAGGAAATCATGAGACTTCTTCAATCAACAGGGTCTATGGCTTCAATAGAAACATCATGGACATATACAAAAACGACGGACTCTACGAAGCATTTCAGCGAGTGTTTGACTATATGCCCTTGGCTGCTCTCATTTCGGGACGTATCTTGTGTATGCATGGTGGCTTGAGTCCTGGTCTACTAGAAGCAAGTAAACTTACCATCATCGACACTATCGAACGGCCCTTAACTGTGAGCTTAGATCAAGTCAAATTAAAAAAATAATTTTAAGGATTCGCAAATTAACCCTACCGCCAATGAATTGGCCGTCAACTTGCTTTGGGCCGATCCTGATGTGAACACTCGGACCTTCGATAAAAACCGTCGTGGAGTTGGACACATATTCGGTCAAGAAGTAATCGACCGAATTCGAACACGCTTCGGGATTGATCTGATAATTCGAGCGCATCAGGTACTAATAAGTTGTATTTAAATATTCTAATACATATATTAATTTACAGGTAGTGCTCGACGGCCACGAGTTCTTCAATGGAACTCCTGATTCAGGACTGATAACGCTCTTTACGGCGCCTCACTACTGCGGGATGTAAGAATTTTTTTTATTTTTTTCATAAAATTCAATTTTTAAAGGTACGACAACTCTGGAGCAATTGTTCGTGTGGCCAATGATCTTGGGGTCTCGTTCAAGCGCTTCGAACCAGTAATAAATAAAATAACTAATAATATATCCACAATAATAAAACAAGTAAGTAAAGCGCAATATAAAACTCCTTTTATTTTAATACTCAAAACGAAATAAACATAAAAACCAACATATAAAGCCCAATAACTTTTTTGAGAGGAAAAATGCCTAAAATATATAGAAAAGGGAAAGATAAATATTTGATGGGGTCAATAAAACGAAAGAGAAGTCATACAAATTCTATACTATTTTCTTTCTTTTCAAAACAGCATTACATCCCGCGCACTTCAAATGAAGGCGTCCCGTGCCTTCCGTTCCGATCGTCTCTTTTTTTCTCCATTCTGCCTGTTTTCCGGAAAGGTTTTGGGTGGCGAGGCTGCAGTGACTTCCAAATTTGCTTCTGTTTCATCTTTTGGTGGAGTGGGGTGCCTAAGATTGTGTCAATTGGTGTCATTTTAGTTGGATAATCGAGACCGGCTCGATATCCTTCCCTTCCATTCAGTCCTTTTTTTTCTTTTCTTCCAGTCAAATTCAATTTTTATTTCCAAAACTCTTTTAAGAATTTTTCTTTGCCCTTCCTTCTCTCTTTCATTCTTTGCCTTCCAACCACATTCATCCATCCCCTGAGCTCCTTTGAAAATCGTCCCCTGATTTTCCCTTTCTTTTTCTTCCAACATTTTCTTTTCCTTTATTAGACCTTGTACCAATTTTCTATCCATAGCAACAGGAGTAAGCTCGAACTTTGGTGCGCATTTGTCTTCCATCGCCTTGCTTCTAAAAGCCTCAACCTTCTTTAATTCCTTTTTCCCCTTCTTTCTTTCCTTTAAAACCTTTCCTAAAATTCCTTCATTCTTCTTCCTTTTAAAATTCTTCCATTCCAAATCTTTCTTAACTTTTTTTCTTTTAAGCCTTCCTTGATGACACACCTCTTGCTCAGCTTTTTCCATATAAATTTCCTTTTTTGATTTACTAGTTATACCAAATTCAGCATAGGCAACAGGGTCTGTAGGAACAACCAAAAGATGAGAGTCTTGGCCAGGGCCATTCAAAGAATTAACAAAATCAGGAAAATCTTCATTATTTTCAACACTAGATTCACAAAAAAGTTCCAACTCTTCATTTCTCTTTTCTTTTTCCAATTCTTTTATTTCAAAACTTTCTTTTTCCAAATATTCTTCCTGTTTTTCTTTTGGCAATTCATTTAACTGAAAAAGTCCATAATCCTCTGATAAAGTTGCCTTACCTTGAATAATTCCCATTTGATTCTTTTCTTCAAGTAATGGTGCAATTCTTTCAAATCCTGGAGGCGGTACAATTTCAAATCCGGGTGGTGGTCCCGTTATTATTTTAACTTTTTCTTGTTCTGGTTTCTTTTCGCAGGATTTAAAATTTTTTTCTTGGACCTCAATTTTTTCAATTTTGGGTTTATTCTCTAGAGTTTGGCAATTGTTTTTCTTTTCAGGATTAGTTTTCATTTGTTGCTTTTGGTGTTCTTTTGGACGGTGGACTTCACAAGATTGCTCGCAGCCAAGCTGGTTTAGAATAGAGCGCCTAATTGATTGATAATTGTAGGGCTCACATTCGATTGCAACATAGAAAGCCTTTTCTGCCTTCCCCACTAATTTTGATTCCAAAGCCATGATTTTCTTTTCTTCCGGCCATTCGTCCGAAATGAGGGTGAATTTCTTGAAGAATTTCAGGATCCCAATTTTTTCTTCTTGTCCGGATAGTTCTGGAATTGTGTTCAAAATTAGCTGATCAATTTCATTCTCCTGCATTTGGTTTTCATTTTGGGCAGGGAGATTCATTGATTGGTTGACCTGATAAGGGTGCATGACATAAGGATGTTGCATATTGCCATTGAGTCCATAGTAGAATTGCCATTGATAAACATGTTGACCAAAAGAATCGATTGCTGGGTTTATCATTGGGTAGAACGCCATTTGTTGTTGTGGGAAGAATTGGTTAGTCTCTTGATGAGTCCACGCATTTTCCTTTATTGATTTTTCTTGCATTTTCCCAAAGTTGGCGTCTGTTTTTGAATGTTTTGCCTTTTTCTCTTCTTTGTTGTGTCCCTTCATTCGAATTGATTTTCAAAATTTTATCCACCGGGGCTAAAATTCTGATTTGTAGACTTTTTTAATTTACACACAGGGTGTAATTTAAATTTTTCTTCTTCAGTTGCTCTTTTTCTTTAAAAAATTCTTCTATTTCTTTTAACTTAAAACTTCTTAAAATCCAAATTCAAAAAAATCTTTTTCAAACAGTCCAAAAGAATTTATCCCACCGGGGAATAACTTTCTTTAAAATCAAAATCGATTCTGGTCCACAGAGGGCCAACAATCTGATGGTTCAATTTCTTTTTCTTCTTTACAATTATTTCTTTTAAACGAAGTCACGCAGTCTCTTCCTCAGGAGCGCCAAGTAATAAATAAAATAACTAATAATATATCCACAATAATAAAACAAGTAAGTAAAGCGCAATATAAAACTCCTTTTATTTTAATACTCAAAACGAAATAAACATAAAAACCAACATATAAAGCCCAATAACTTTTTTGAGAGGAAAAATGCCTAAAATATATAGAAAAGGGAAAGATAAATATTTGATGGGGTCAATAAAACGAAAGAGAAGTCATACAAATTCTATACTATTTTCTTTCTTTTCAAAACAGCATTACAAACCGCAATTCAGGAATGCTCAAACAAGAGGCTGATCTGCTCTGGGACATAATTCAGATGATTGGTGACCAATATATTTGAAAAAAGAAAAACAATCACATATTTTTGTACTAATTTTTCTGTTATCCAATTCTATTGTTAAATTATGTAAATATTTACTATATGTCTTCTTTGCCCATTATCTATATATTGTATAACTCACTTGTATATTATTTCTTCATAATATTGTATATATATTGTTAAATAAATTTTTAAATATTTTTTTAATTGGTGTTTTTAATTTTATAACTAAAAAAAGAGAAAGTATCATTAGACAAACTATTATCAATTATATAATATGATTTTTCAGATTTATTTTTTTTTGTTTTGAGATATATTTAAAATAAAATATTTAAATTATAAATAAAACTCATCGGTTATTCTCTTTAGAAATATGTAATAAAATATTTATTTTTTTTTTTTTTGATTCAACTATAACTAAAAAGAGAACATTTTTTTACAAAAATTCTCGAGGGAATATTTTTGAGAAAAAGTAAATATTTGAGGCATAAAATCAACAATTTTTCATTTTTCCCAAAAAAGATTAAATAAAGCTGAATGGGAAAACTGCGTAATAATATGTTCGTTGATACATTAATTCCCTATATATTTCCTTATATATTTTTTCAAAATTACTCTCTTTTTAAAAATGAGTTATAATTACAAAAAATTGTTGAAATTCCCGACGAGACTTATGCAGAAAATTCCTCCAGAAAGTTGGAATTATTCATAATGAACGCCTTTGTTGTGGTGTAAAGATGCGTTGTTTATGCCTCCAATATAATAAATAAAGAAAAAAAGTTGCGGACAAAAAATTGCGGAAATTGACCGCATAACGGAAAAGTACCCACGTTATCTCTCATACGCCTAACTTCATAAAGGAAAATTAAAAAAATCCAGCAAGGAGAAAAGTTTTAAAATGGTCAAAAGCAAGAAAATGTACAAATAACTGCGTTGGTTCTAGAGACTAAGGTCTTAGGAGCCAAGCTAAGGCGTTTGTTCAATAAAATGGTATCTTAGGAGTCACGCTAAGGCGTTGGTTCTATGTGCCAAGGTTCTATAAGTATGCTAACGTCTATAAAATACGCCAACGTCTACAAGCTACGACAACAATGATAGTTCTATGATAGTGGTATGTGAGGTCAGTGAAAGTAGGAGATCGACTTCCTCTATTATTTCTTTTTTAATTTTGTATATTCTTTGGCGCGTTTAGGAGCCAGTGTCGACAGTGAACTTAAATGATTCATGCTTGATCATGTTTTAATTAGTATGTTATAGTCTATTCTTGGTAAAGTTATTGTTTAGACGATTGTTTTTGTTATAGTAATTTGGTATTAGGTGATTAAATTAAAAAGAAAATGCTTGGACAATACCTTCCCAGACGTCACCAACATTAAGATCAACACAAAATTTTTTCCATAACCACCTTATTACTAACCACAACAACTTAATTACATACTGTAAATAATAAAGGTACATTTTACATTGAACTGTAACATTAAAAACTAAATTCCCGTTTAACTTTTAAAAAATTTGTTTATTGACGAAAAGTCCGTTGACATAAAGTCCAATGACGAAAAGTATTGAAGAATGGTCCATTGACATTAATTATGTTGACGAAAAGTCGTGCCAATTTTGGAAATAGAAATTTTTGGGAGCGACTCATTTCACCGACGCCGTTTCCGCGATAGGATTTGACCGACAGATTTTGACCGACAGCCATTTTACTGACGCCGTTTGACCGAAATTCGTCGATCAAACGAGACCTTTTCAACGGTCGGTCAAATGGCATAGGTCAAACGGCGTCGGTAAAACGGCTGTCGGTCAAAATCTGTCGGTCAAATCCTATCGCGGAAACGGCGTCGGTGAAGTGAGACCCCCCAATTTTTAGTAAGTTTTCTGCGTCAACCTTGCTGCGGTAATTTTGTCGCAAAACCACTTTGCTGGGAGACCACTTTACCGCAAACATGTGCAACCCGACTCCTAATAGTGACTGGAAGATTTTTCCGGATTCTGGATACCAGATCCGTGGTTTAAAATATTTCTGGATTAATTTCGATCCAGATTTAGTCCCGAAAAATCTGAACGGGTGAAAATGAAACAAAGTATCAATAAATCAAAAATTTGACAAATTTTAATTCGACAAAATCATTTTATTTATGATTATGCAGCTTTCAAGCTTTAATTTTGTCGCACAAACTCAAATAACTTTTTAAATTCATAGGATTTTTTTCAATTTTGCTAGAACGTGTTTTGTAATTTATTAAACAAGTGTCCCTAGTACTTTTATTGGTTGCCATGGATTTTGTACTTTTAATCCTCCCAAGACTTTAAATTATATTGTATGGTTTCAATAATTAATTCTCTCTTTCTTAGTATCTTACGTCCTACGCTAATAAATCAATCAAAGGAAGGGCCATCATATAAGGAGAGCGGATATAATATGAAGCATTCATCCTCATCGGCTAATAATAATACTATTAGCAGCATAAAGGCAGGTTTTTTTTAATTTTTTTATACATTTTTCTTTTATTATCACGTGCAATCTGAATGAAATTTAATTAATTGAAAAATTAGCATCGTTTTTATTCATTAACAATTTTGAAAATATTTTAGGATAATTGCCATCGAAATCAGCGAAGTATGAGCCTAGGTGGTCCAGCTCATGAATCATTACTCTCCAAGCCGCATTCACAGCAACCTGCACAAACCATTGAATTGAGTCGTGGCGAAACTGGTATTTTCGATATTTATCGACTGATTTTATTTATCTATTTGAGGTGATTATATCGTGCTTGTTGTGGAAAACAGCCGTTTTATTGTGAATCCGGCTCGATTGATTGCCAAATCTGATACAATGCTTGGTCGGATGTTTGCATTGAGAGCACGCAATGCAGGAGGTATTTTGTTAATAATTTTTCAAAAATATATTTGTCTTTCTCCACAAAGCCACGGACTCTGCTCTCATTTCAAAGAACAATTGCAATGATAGTGGTAACAATGGAATTCTTGATCTTGTTCGTCCTAATGAACAAAATGAGTATGACGTAGCTGAAGGAATTTCTGCACCTTGTTTTCGGGTTATAATGGTATATTATTTTAAATTTTACTAGAAATAAATTTTCTGGTCATGTTGTTGAAATATTTTTGATCATGTTGATTGGTTATATTTTTATTTTAACTCAAAAGGATTACTACCATTGTGGCATAATGAATTGTCCACCTGTTGTTGCTGTTTCAGAATTACGCGAGGTTTTTATATATTTTATATTTTTCTAAGTTCCTAATTTAGGCTTGCGATTATCTTATGGTGCCCTTTAATGTTAATACAGTTAAATGTCAGGATTTACGATCACTTCTGCATGAAATTAGCAACGAAGGAGCACGCGGACAGTTTTGTGTCTTTTTGGACGAAGTACAATTTATATTTTAAATTACTTTTTTTTTTAATTTCAGATAATTTTGCCTCAACTGGTTATTGCAGCAGAGCGCGGAGAACGTGAATGCCATATTGTGGTGTTGATGGATGAGGATGTAGTTGACTGGGATGAGGTATTTTTTAGTTTTTTATTATTTTAAAATATGGTTATTTTTTGCTTTTTTAGGCGTATCCACCACAGATTGGAGGTGAAGATTTACCACACGTTGTATACAGGTTTTCTTTTTACTATTCTTTTACGCTTTTATTAAATTTTAAGTACTCCTTTATACAAATTCTTCAAATATGCCGAGAATCGTGATGTTGCAAAACAAGTACTAAAAGAGCGAGAAATGAAGAAGATACGCCTTGGGATGGAAGGATATCCAACACACAAGGAGAGAATTAAAAGACGATTTAACCGAACTGAAGTTGTGTACAATTATGTGCAGAGGCCTTGTAACTAATTTATTTATATTTTATTACATAAAATATTATTTTTAAGTTTTACATTCTTCTTGGGAGAAAGAGGAGGCTCGATCACGTCATGTTGATTTTGCCTGTCCTATTGTAAAAAGCAAATCAAATCCAAGTTTGGCGTCGGCTGCCTCAGACCCCTTGCCCCAGGTTTTTAAAATTAAAAGATTACTAGAAAAATATTAGCTTGATAGTTCATTTCTGTTATTAATTATTACAAAACAAAAAAATCCTGAAAAAATACATAAAATAACTTAATTTTAGCCTGCTCCTTTACAAAATAATAATAATGGAAATGGAAGTTTTGGTATTGTTATTGGAAATAATGAACAACAACCTTCTCATCACCATCATTATAACGAGCAACAATATAATCATCAACAACAAGTTCATATTCATCACAATAATCAATATGAAAGGAATCAAACTATTTATGGACCTAATCGAGAACATATAGATGGACAACAACAGCCTTCCTCTTCATATCAAAACAATAATTTGCCTCAAGAGGAACAACAAAATAATCTGTTGTTAAGTGTAGCCGTGGCAAATATTCATCTGGGCATTGGAGGACAGGTTGGAATCTTTTCTTTCTCTATTAGAAAATATTTTAAAAAATAAATTTTGTACACAGCGTCAATCACTGCGTTCACCACCCGCACAAATTGTCCCATCCGATCTCTTGGATCATCAAAACACTGAAGGGTAATAACACTGAGAATGTGATTGAATATTAACAATAGGTGAATGATTTTATTTGATTCACAATTAAATGTCAATTTTAAAAATTGTTTAAAAATATATATATTTGTGTAAAAATACTTTATTTGTTAAAAATCTTAAATTTTATTTTATATATTTTTCATTAAAATATGGTTTATTTTTCTTAAGTGTACCTATTTATGATTTAATGGCTATGGTCTTTTTCCTTGTTTAATTTTTATATTTTTAAGTTTACAAATAAATTCATTTATTTTTCAGTATTTTAAACTTCAATAAAAAATTTGCTTATTCGTATTTTAAGGAAAAGTAAGATAAACAAAGGAAGAAGACCTATAACAGACATACACGTGTCAAAAAATAAATCGAAGAGACATTTTATAGAAAATATTTTTTGGCTTTTTTACTCATTTTGAAAGAGTTAAAATAAAATATAGCAAAAATATATTTTTTAGTATTTAATTCAATATTTTTTAATTTTTATTTAGGATGATACTAATTGGAAATATTATTTTTATTATTTCAATTATTTTCTTCTCTTTTCTCTTTTTTTGCTGTAAAGCGGATATAAAGCAAGATAATGTAGTGCCTGCAAAGAAGGTTAAAACTTCAAAGGAGCGGGAGCCTTCAGAAAAGCCGAAAGGGCCTAAAGTTACACATAAGGTTTGAGTTTTATTTTTAAAATTTAAATTACAAATTGTTTCAGTTAAGTTAAATGTTTTAAGACATTTAAGATAAAATTAATTTTTTTTTAAATTTTTAACTCGGAACTGGTGTGTAAAGTAATATACTAATAGAAAATCTATAATTTTATTTCGGTAACCTAATTTTATACTTAATTTCTTAGCGAATAAAATAAAACATCTTTCTAATGGTTAAAAAATATATAATTTAGGTCTTTTTTGAAATTAATATTGGTGGTAAACCTATTGGACGAATTGAAATTGGTCTTTTTGGAAAGACTGTGCCAAAAACAGTTGAAAACTTTGTTGAATTATCTAAGCGACCGAAAGGGGTAGAAATTTTTTAAAATTAACAAATAATATATTTTAATCATTTAGGAAGGATATACTGGAAGTATTTTCCATCGCGTTATCAAAGGTTTTATGATCCAAGGCGGAGATTTTACTAAAGGAGATGGAACTGGTGGAAGATCGATTTTTGGAGAAAAGTTTGCTGACGAGAACTTTAAATTGAAACATTATGGAGCTGGATGGGTTATTATTTTTAATTATTTAAATATTTATGGTTATGACAAATTTTGGATCAAAAAATAGTTAAATCGTACCGTAATCTTTCGACCAAAAATTTTGAATTCATTGTATTATATTCTTCTTTCTTAAGTTGAGCATGGCAAATTCTGGAAAGGACACAAATGGTTCACAATTCTTCATAACGTGCAAAAAGACTTCTTGGCTCGATGAACGTCACGTAGTTTTTGGAAAGGTTTTTTTAAACAAAATATATATTTTTAATAATAAAAAGGTTGTTTCTGGTATGGATATTGTTCGTCGCATTGAAAATACTCCAACTTTATCTGGTGATAGGCCTGAACAGGAAATTGTTATTGCTTCTTCTGGTTACATTCCCGTTGATAAAATGTTTTCGGTAGATAAGGAAGATGCTAAAGAGGAGTTATAAAAATGTTGTGGCTAATTTTTCTTCAAATGTTATAAAAACTTAGGGAATTCAGATTTAAGTATAATTATTTCTCTCGTTAATTTATATTTTCCTTTTATCTATTACATATAAAATGATTGTTTTTATCTAAAATAGAATAAAATTCTTAAGAAATAAAAATCCCTGATGCTAACAATAAGTAAATTGTGGTGCAGTACTATTTCATTTCCTGACAAAGAGAGTCCGATATTTTTTAGCCTCCTTATTTTAAATTTCTGAAATACTACTTATTTTTTGAACAATTTACGTGAATTTTTTTATAAGTGTTTTTTAGTCAATTTATACTTTTAAATACATTCTATTTTTAATAGAATTTCTACTCAAGTGACTTCTTTTATATTTTAATAAAAATTCTTTCCCCATTTAAAAAAGAGCTATCGGAAAATGAAATGACAAAAACTTTGCTCATTTGCATATTTAGGTTATTTTCTATAAATATATTCAAACAGTTTTAGTATTTACTATAAAAAATATTTTTAAATGTGTAAGTACATATCTAACAGCCAAATATTTAAGAGGCGAAAGAATGACTATGCAAAAGATATATGTGTATAGAGAGGTGGTGTTGTCAGTCAAAATAAAGATTGTTTGTTTCAGGAGTTTAGTATATAAAAGGAATTCCTCTTTAAAATATACTTGGATTTTCGAAAAAAACAATTTGTCAAAGAGTCCAGATAGTTCTTTAAAATTCGAAAGTTTAACAAACCAAAATTTAAAAAATCATTTTACCAAGTATATTTTAATATCTCAAATTTTAAAAAGATTTTGTGTTGAGAAAATATGCAGTGGTATTTAGATAAATTTAGATAGAGAGAGGTGTAAAAAGGTAATCATTTTTCCAATACGGCTTTTAGATGTGTCCATGTTTAGATAGAATATACCATTGCAAAGGTTGTTTTCGGATCAAGCCAATTTGGAAAACGATTTGGTGGTAAAACGGAGAAACCAATGCATCTTAAAAATTAGATTTAAAATTTAGTTTTTAACAGGATATTTACTTAAGAGCGCGTGGAATTCCTTCGCGTGGATCAATCTCAGATTTTTCAAAACAAGCCAAAACGCGCTTTACTTTGAGACGTTCCTCGCAATACTCAAGAAGATTGACGAAATGTTCACGCTAAAAAATAAGAGGAAAACCTTGAAGCTCGATTTATCAAAACAAAATAATTTTAAAAAATTGACAAAACTTGCTTTTCCCAAAATTTTTAATCTTTAACAAACCGATAAAGTGATGTTAAACAATTTTGGTGGAACGAATAAAGCAATTGAGTTATCGGCCAAATGACAACACCACCCCTCACCTACACCTAAATACATTTAATTAAACCTTAGATAAAGAAAAAATAATTTTAAATATAACCTTTTACTATACGTGCAATGGCATCTCTATCTATATTTTCATCGTTAGGGACGTCAGGAGCAACACGTGAGGCCAGGGCAGCCGGGACTACAACTAAAAAATAATAATTTTTAAAGATTTTTCTAGAAAAATTTAAAAATCTTACCAATTACTTAACGGTGTACTACTCATGATAGGTTTATTAGATAATATCGACATCGTTGTTGTAATTAAACTGATTGTTTTCTTGAATAGTTTCGAATAAATGAACTAAAAATTGAATAAAATTGAGCAAGAATTTTACAAATGTATAAAAAAAGTGCAAAGGTAATGAGGAACTTATAAATCTGATCAAAAACACAAAATCTCAATTACAATTTTAATGATGTAATAATTTTTAGTTATTTACATATACATATTCGTCGTAACGAATTTCTTTGTTTATTGAGCTACATAAATTATTATGAATAGAGATCGGATTTTTAGGTTATAACCTATTTTTTTCACAAATCAGTCTTGATGAATCAAGCTCAAATCTGCAGTTATTTTTGAAAAATTATGTGTTTAGACGTGACCTATTGACATGTCCCAAAACCTATTTTAGAGTTTTGCAACCTAAAATAGGTTGCAACCTATTTTGGCTTTTTGTCACCTTTTTTGTAAATTTTCGTCAAAATTTTAAAATTTTCGTATATATTTAGACAAAATTTAAGAAAATTTTAAAATAAAATGCAAAAATTCAATTAAAACCCGAGTAATTACTTAAAAATATCACTAATAAAAAAAGTGACAAAATGTCACAATAAAAAAGTGACAAAATGTCACTAATAAAAAGTGACAAAATATCATTTTTTACGATAAATTTGCTACTATAATGCGTTTTTGACCTTTTTTTTATCGAATTCGTTATTTTTTGTTATTTTTGCCTATAATTTTTGTAAAAATCGCCAAAATAATGAATAGAATAAAAAAATTTTTTAACCTATTTTGAAGTTTTTGTAACCTATTTTGGTCTTTTTTCCAACCTATTTAGGTACCTATTTTAAGGTTTTTGTCACCTAAAAATCCGATCTCTAATTATGAAAGAAATTTTAGATAAAAGAAATGTGTTTAGGGTTTCTTAGGCAACTAGTTTTTTGACATAAAGTACCAAGAATGAATAAAATAAGAAAAAGCAAAAGATACGTATACAGTTTGTTTAAGAAGTAACTGAACATAACTAGAGAATAAAAAAACTGGGAGGTTGCGTGTCATAAATCATATGACTGACAGCGACAAAATGATAAGAGTTAGTAAAAGTATTTTTTTGGAGGACTTTTGAAAGACGCACGCAAACATTTCTTACATTTTTGAAGTTTTTATTGATTTTTGTTCTTTCTATAAAATGTAGAGGCCTAGTTACAAAATGATGAGAAACGACAAAGCAGATAAACGGGAAATTAGGTTTTGAGAAATAGAGTAGTTAACAAGGAGAGACTGCAGTCATTTTTATTCAAGTGGTTTGAGCGCGAAGCACTCAACAAGAGACTGATTGGTGCGCAACTTTTCGTCAACGGACCATTCGTCAAGTCTTTTCGTCAATGGACAAAAGAACCAAATATACGATAGAAATACCGTAAGAACAATTAAGAAATTTGAACAGTAAACAAGTTTCGGACTTAGATCACATGCGAAGCCATTCTGGAACGATTATAGGCCGAAAGAAAAAGACGTCCCACTATATCTAGACGTGCCAAAGGAATAATAAGAAACTGAGATTGATACATTAACGCCTTAACTTCCTCCGACGTAATTGTATAAATTTCTTTCAATTTTAAAATATGTACTATATAAATTAGTTTTATGAACGTAATAAGTTATAAACAATTCAGGTTAACTTACTTCTTGCCAGTGCAGTTCAACATTATTCGTGTTCAGTTTACTTCTTCGATGGAGGTGTTGTCTAATTTACTTCATGGTCTTTCAGAAGTAAGTTAGCATTTTTTTAGTTTTCTAAATATGTTTTTTATATTAATTAAGGCTATTCATGTTGTCCAACAGCAAGTTGACCAAATCCTCGAACGTGAACGTCGTGCAGAAGCCACACGACGTACAGAGGTCGAACGAGAAAGACGTCCCACTCCATCTAGTAGTGTCAGCGAAGCGAGCAGAGAGACAGCAAAGACAAGCGACTCTGAGACTGATACAGTTCAAACGCCTGAAACTTCCTCTGATGTAACTGTACGAAGTTCTTCCAGGACGGATTCTGATAGTACTCATGTAGAGCCCAGCAGAGCCCAAGAAACCACTGATGGAGAGCAGGATGTATGATTAAATTTATACAGACTTATGAGAAATTTTTTCATTTTCAGATGGATCCATATGAGATTGTTCAGTTGCTCGAAGCCATGGAGAGTAGAAGTAGTGATGTAACTCCAATTGGTCAGTAATTTGGCTAAATTTTAAAATTGATTGTTTTGATTTTCTTTTCAGGGTCAGATTTGATCTCTACACGTTCAGCCCGTCTTCGTTCTCCACCGTCGACTGGCAATGAAAATAGTTCCGTGGCTGTGAGAAGTGCTGTTGAAGTTGAAGCTCCCGAGTGGGATGTAATAACTGCTAGAGTTGCCCCGAGGTAAAAGCTACCGCAAAAGAAATGCATTTTTAATAAACCACATATTTCAGTGAAGAAAACTTATTGGCGAGTAATAATAGTCCTGCTTTGGTTGCAAATCCAATCGTACCTGGAGTACCTGCTTGCAATGACGATATTCCAACTGCAATAGCAACTGATAATTGAATGATAAACGAAATGAAAAAATAACACCATTCATTTGTAATAGAATTCTGTTATAATTATGTATTTTCCATAAATGGATGGACCCTTAATTAATTTTCGTTTGTTTGTCCTCTATCGATGTTGATATTTTTATAAAGTTGAGTTGTTGTGCATTACTATGAATTTTAAAATTCATTTAGGAATTTATATTTTTTCAAAGTACTACATAGGAATTTATTACAGTAAAAACTCGTGTCAGCAGTGACCGACTAAATCACATTTACGGGATCCCGAGTCGGGATTTTTTTAATCATACTGAGTCGGGATCTAACGGGATAAATCCTTAAAATGAAAAAAAGTTGAAATTTCAGTTTAAAAAGAATTTGCGAGAGTGAATTACGTAAGACAACATAGGCAAAAATTTTTTTTGATTGCTTCGTCGTTTTTTTTATCTATTACATTTCTAAAACATTTACAATTGTAGATTTTTACTTTTTGATTATTATTTTTTATTTTATAAATTATTTTATTAAGCCATTGCAATAAATTTAAGAAATACTGTTTTAAAAATAAATAATTGGAAAATAAAACGCCTTTGCTATTTTTGCTAATTTAAAGGCTGATTGAGCGAATGGAGTGTGGTGCAAAATTAATTGAGGTTTTTTAAAATATAACCTTAAAATTTGTAAAGTTTATATTTTAACTTTAAATTTTTTAGGATTTAATTGAGAACAACTTAGAACATTTTTGTTATGAAGATGCAACACTTATTGCCGAGGCTTACCACAATAGAGGTTTTGTTTTTTAATTTTTAATTTCTTAAAATATTCGTTAGTTGATAATGAACGTTCACTTCTTGTCTTAGCACATTGTTTAACTCATGCTCGCGGATATGAGAGTGCCTATCATTTGCTTAGAACTGTGAGTAATCCTACTGCTGGTGCGGCATTAAATACAGCTAAATGCAGATATTTGTTTGCTCATTGTGCTTTTATGTTGAATAGGTTTTTTAATTATATAATCAATACTATTTTATAAAGGAGAGGTTACAAAGCTTTATATATTGATAAGGCTAATTTATCAGTCCTTTGGTACAAGAGCAATTTTCTATACAACCAATATATATTTCATTTTATAGAGTCCAGGAAGCAGAACATACACTTAGAGGAGCTTCAGTTTCTGATCAATTGCAATTACATCCTTGTTTTACTGGTACTGTTACATTGTCTTATGCACATTCACTTTTGGCACGGATTTTATGGTAAATCTATTTTTTCAATAAAAATATTTTATTACCTATTTATCTTCTGTAGTGAAACTAATCGTGTTGAATCAGCGTGTATTCATTGGGCTCAAGCAATCAGATTAAATCCGTTACTTTGGACTGCTGTTCGTGCATATTGTGATCTTGGTGGAGAAAAAATGATTGAATTATTACAGGTTTAATTTAAAAATCTTAAATTAAATAATTATTTTGTTTTACATTTTTAGCCTTCATTGGATGAGATCACAGAATGGAAGTCGGTAAATGGTATTACTTATGTTTTGAACGATTACAAGGATAAAGATAATATTGGAGAACGTGGACAACGTTTGGCGTCAAAAATAGCAAGTGGAAAAATTAAGAGCAGCTCTACAACTACAAAAAATATGTTTTATAATTTTTAAATATTTTATTAAAATTTATATTTTATTTATTGTTTATTATTTTCAAGTATTTCTTCAAAAGTATTGTCGTCAGCTGCACCACCGTCTTCCATTGGAAATCCAGTATCTGCACAAGCAGCGGCAACAACTATGATCGAGAGGAGAAGGTATTAGATTTTTTGAAATTTTTTTAATGGAGAGTTTGTCGGGAGAATGCTTTTTATAATACTTACAAACCATTGTCTTCTTGTCCGTTTCCTTTTTTTCATACCTTCACATCCATAAACTGCTTTGAGCGATACTAGGAATAAAGTTTACTCCGCTCTATGAAAGTTTTCCTTATTATTTAAGCTTTCTGTTTTTTAATTTTATTTAAAAAATTTAGAACAAAATTTTTTAGAACAAGACTTCGTGCTGCTGATAATCGTCTCACAGCAGCTGCAGCATCGATTACTTTACGTGCGAGTGAAAATTCTCCTCTTACTCGCTCTTCAAAATTGATCGATTCAACAACAGGTTCTGGTGGTGCTTTACTTTTAATTGAACAGCAAAAACAACAAGATGTTTGTTTTTTTAATTTTTTTAACCAATATTTATTAATTATTTTATGGAAATTAAAAAAAATCCATTTTTATCAATATTTTTATTTTTTAAATTTAAGGAAAAAGACCACCTTTTATTACAACAATTAAAACAACAAAATGCTAAGCGTATAACTCGAAGAACAGTGAATGCTACAGCGGTAGCTGCTGCTTCTGCTACATCTCGAAAATCAACTCAGGATAATAACCAAATTAAATTTAATGAAAAATCGAAAGAAAATAAAATTTATTGTAAAATTTATAATTTTAAATTAAATTATTTACATTAATAAAATTTAGATGAACTATTAGAATGGATAACACAATTGGCACGTGTTCAAGAATTTCTTTCACGTTTTCGTTGTACTGATGCTATCTCAATATTAAATAATATTGATCCTCAGTTTTTACAAATGCCTTTAACTTTGGAACTTCGAGCTAGAATACTTTTTGAAAATGGGGAATATCGGAGATGTTGTCAAGTAAATTTTATTTACTTTTTTAATTGAGATGACAATAAATTATGAGGATTGGCTTTATTTCGTTTGTGTTATTTTATTTTGATTCAATATTCCAGTCTGGGTTAAACCTTGAGGATCGATCCTATAAATTCAAAGTTTATGCTTTTATTTTCCATTTAGATTTTTGATGAAATTCGTCGTCTTTACCCTCGTCGTGTTCAAGGAATGGAAATTTATAGCACAGCACTTTGGCAAATGCATGACACTACAAAATTATCAGCATTAGCTTCTGAAATGGCTGATGTGGCACGTGATCAGCCTGAAACTTGGTGTATAGCTGGAAACTGTTTTAGGTATTTTTAATTTTGATTATTAAATTATTTATTTTTATAGTTTGGAAAAGCAACATGAAACGGCAATTGGTAATATTTTTTATTATATTTTTTCTCAAAAATTTTTAAAAGAATGTTTGGAACGTTCTATACGATTAAATCATCGTTTTGACTATGCTTATTCAATTTTGGGACATGAATTAATTGTTATGAATGATTTGGTACGCGCTGAACAAGCATTTCGTAAAGCTATTGTTTACTCACCAAATGATTATAGAGCTTGGTATGGATTGGGTTTGGTACATTTTAAGGTTAGAAATTTAATTAAATTTACTTTAAAAAAATAAAAATAATTAAGGAAGAAAAAATACAATTGGCCAGAGTTAATTTACAACGTGCTGTTCAAATAAATCCTACAAATACTGTTTTACTTTGTCAATTAGCTGTAATTGAACAATCACTTCATTGTACTGATTTGGTAATTTTTAATTTATTTATAAAAATTATCAAAATATTATCAATCAGGCAATGCAATATTTGGAACGTGCATTAAAACAACAACCAGACAATGTTGCTTGTCGTTTTCACAAAGCAAGACTTTTATTTGATACAGGTTGCTATGAACAGGCTAAAACAGAATTAGAAGAGCTAAAAGTTTTATCGCCAGATGAGGCACATGTATTTTTCCTTTTGGGTCGTGTGAACCGGAAACTTGGAAATACACATTTGGCACTGCTTAATTTTAGGTATTATTTGTAATTTTTTTAATTGTTAAAAAGTTTACAAATTGTTTTAAATTTAAATATTTTTTTATTTTTAAAGTACAATATTTCAAAAATAAATTTTTATTTTTTTTTCACTTTTAGTATGGCAACTGAAATAGATCCACGTGGAGAGCAAAACCAATCAGTTTTGACTACAAATAAAGAGCCATACGATGATGAACCAATTTAAGTGATAAATTTATGTGCAATATATGTTATTTAATATTGACTTTGCTTCAAAAATTCACACTAGTTAGGACAATTTTTAAAATTATTTTTGTGAGTTTTTTTAAATGGATATTTCATTTTAGTGATTTTTTTGCTCATCTTTAAATTCTTTCGCCAAAAAATTTTCCTTTAACTTTCCACTTTTTTTACCTTTTTAAGTTTAATACAATTAACGGATAATTCAAATTATTAATAGAATTATAATAAGAGAAGATATCCTTAATTGTATTAAAATTATTTATGTATGTGGTTTATTTGATTATTGTTTTCATAAATTGTTTTCTTAACAAAATATTCACCAATGTATTTGTAATAAATAATCTAAAAGTTTTATTTTTTCCTAAAAGTAAAATATTAAGATAATAAAAATAATAAATTTTAGTATTAAAAAATTCTGTTCATTTATCATTCGTTTGATGACATTCTTTTTTTCTTATATACAATTCGAGGCCAACAATGAGAATCTTTTTTAAAATAAATATGTAAATAATATTCCTAAATAATTTTAAAATTTATTTACCGATAAAAACAATCCCGTTGAAAGAATTACAAAAAGACCAGAAACATTTTGTAAATTTAATGAAATACGTTGTTGCTTAACTGAAGATCCAACACCATGACATGAAGCACCTCTGATTTTAATTATTTAAAATAAATAATTAAAAAAAAATACTCTCTATTACTTTGAACGCCACCATTTTGTTTTTTTCATTTCAATTACACCACGTTTTTGATAAAGAAGTATTTGCCTACTAATTCGATCAGTCCATTCTGAATCTTTTTTTAAAAAATATTAAAGATATTTTTCTAAAATTATTATTATAATAAATACCTTTTTGTAAAGCAATTCCATAACCTTTTGATCCAAGAACACCACCAATCTGTGTTAAATTACAATTTTGTTGTACTTCATATTCTAATGAACTTGATTCCATTAAAAAAGCATAACGTTCTCCTAAAACCTTTTCTACACCTTCACGATTATTACGTACAAAGACTGCTTTTGTATTTCTCATTCTCGCCCACATTTTTGAATGTGCAGTAATTTTTGATTCCTTTTTTTTTTAATTTTATTGGAATTTATTTATTTTTAATAAATTTTTACTTGAAAAAATTGCATAGTAGAACCTCCATTAATTGTTCCATAGGAAATGTCACTTTGATTGGCTAAATCATCAATATCTCTTACGGGAATGTGAGGCCTTGATACAGTTAAAACTGCCGCCAAATTAGCTGTATATGCACTAAAATTAAAAAAAGAAATTATTAAAATACTTAAAATATAATTAATTAATTACCTAACAATAACAAGAGTAAACATCCACCAAGAAGCACCTAATAATCTAAAAAATTAATAAATATATCCAAAATATATAAATAAATAACCTTGTAGAAACTGCTCTAGGTCCAAAATCACAACCTCCTTTTAACATTGTACTTAATACATACCTTAATATATTTAAAAATAAATATTAAAAATATAATTTAAATAACCATAAAGTATTCCAAAAACTAAAATTATTTGATAATTCTACTTTTGTTGAAATATTTTTTCCATTGCAAGAAGATGAAGCAAATTTTGCAGCAGGGTATGGCTGATGTGCTGTACAACAAGAGAAATTTAAATTCCATTCATAAGGTGTTATATTTGCAACCAAAAAATAAATAAATAAAAATAATTAAATTAAAAAAAACTAACAAAATACATTCCAAGAGTTAAACCAAAAATTGAAAGTAAAATACAAAACCAAATTTCTAACGAAAGAGGATTAAGAAAAGAAAATATATCAGGTTGAAAATCTTCAGGAATTCGAAAAATAATACTAATACCAAGAGAAAGAAATGGTTTAGTAAAATCAACCATTTCAGCACGACGAAAATTTGCACTTGAAAATTTATTATTTTTTAATTAATAAAATTAAAATTTATCAAACGTTAATGGTGCAACAGCCATATCTGCTTCATTACGTAAAATTTCACCAATCATTCCATCCCAAGAACCGTTACCATTATCACTTCCATATTTATTGTCACGAACAACATGAATTGTATAAGTAAATCTTTATTTAATATTTACTAAATATTTATTTTGTAAAATTTACCCTAAATCATTAGCTAATTCTTTTAATAAATCAATACAAAATCCTTCAAATTGTAATAATTGTTCTAAATTATTATTTATTTTATGACTTTTTAACATAACATAAGGCCTTTCCAAAATTGTAGTAACTCGAAAATGTGGTTTTAATTCATCAGAAACTTTTACTCTTCTTTGTTGTTGAGCACGTGATTCTGAGCTTAAATTAATCTTTGGAATGTCATTTCCATATTGCCAATAACCAATCTTTTTTAATTTAATTAATAAATATATTAAATTTAATTTAGGTAATTAAAATACATTTTCAATAATACCAGTATATCCAAGCATAAGTATTTGAAAAGTAAAATTATTATTATTTAAATTTAAATTGTTTTGTTTTTCATAAAGTCTACTTTTAAATGAACCACTTAATCCATTTACAGTAGAAGAATATTCTCTTAATAATTTATCCATTGCCTTTAAAATAATAATATTATTTAAATATTTCTTAAATTATTTTTACATTTCCAGCACTAAATTTTCGATTATTTGAACGTGTAGCTCCAGCACAACGTGACATAGTTAAATTATTATTATTAAATAAAAGAGAATAAATTTGTTGTTGTTGACGTTGATTAAATAATCTTTTTTTATTATTATTTAAATAATTTAATGTTTCATTTGAAAGTGAACGAGCTAATAAATATAATGAATCAAAAAGAAGAATTGCTTCAGACTATAAAAATTATTTAAAAATTATTTTAATAAAAATAAAAAACCATTTTAAGGTTAATTTGTACATTTTTATCTTCTCCTTCAGTTGAAATAATTTTATTTTTATTTATCCAATATGAAAGAACATATTCTTCAAATTCTTTTTTATTAGGCAATTGAGAATTAAATTCTGTTGATTTTTGTTTATCTTTTAAATTATTATTTTTTAATTTATTTTTTTCTAACCAAAAGAAGAATCTGTTAAATCTAAACCAATAAATCGAGCATTATTATGACGAAATAATTCCATATTTATATGACGTAAATCAAGAGAAGTACTTAAAAACCAATGATGATGTTCTACTAAACCAACTTTTAGAGCCTTTTAATAAATATTATTTTATTTAATTAATTAAATAAATAAATTATTAAATAATATTTACAGCTAATAAAAAGTTGTGTGTGTCTATTGGACTCATATCTAATAAAATACGACTAAATTCACTGCATTGTTGTGAATGGAAATTATTAGAAGATCCACTAAATTGTTGGGCTATTTTTAAAAATAAATAAATAATTTAATTTTTTAATAAAATATTTACATAATTTAATATCATCATCATTACATTCTTCTAAATTTTTTACTTCTTTTGCTGCTTTTAAAAAATCTCCTTCTTCTACATAAACTAGATAAAAACGAATTGAAATAAAAGCTTCATGTTCAAAAAATACAACAAGACGACGAATTCCTTTTTTTTAAAAAATTTAAAAATAATTTTTAAAAATAACTTATTTTCTTACTTTCAGGTTCATTAAAAACAATAATAACACGACCCCAACGCCAATGTCTAATTAAATCAATTATTGCTTCTAATAATTCTTTATGTGGAAACATATCAAAATGATGACTAAAATAATCTTCATCTTTTCCATTATTTGTATTTTTTAATAAAACATTATTTCCTCCCTTTATTTTTATTAAAATAAAATTAATATTTATTTATTTTTAAAAAAATAACAGAATCTAATTGAGGATGTTCCAATGGATCAACTAGAGAGAAATAAGGTAAATTTAATTTATCAGCAGCAAGAACACTCAATTGTTCAGATAAATGTCTCTCTCCTGGGCCAATAAGTGCTACAATGTTATGTTCATTTATAAGATGACATGCTTTTTAAATAATTATTAAAAAATTGAATTAATTAAAAATTATTAACCTTTTTGTAAAATTCCATAATGATCATAAGGATCATCAAGTGTTTCAATTAAAGCAATTAATTTTCCAAATTTCTGTGTTTGAATTCGATTTCCTGATAAAAATTGTTTAGTAATTGCTTCTACTTTTTGACGCTTTCTTTCCTCTTGTAACCAATGTAAAGTATAATTAAGTGCTGCAATTAAATGAGCATCTTCTTTTTCTAGCAGTATAACTCCTTTAATTATTTTGATAAATTAAAAAATGTTTTTAAAATTTAAAGAAAATTATTTTAATTCACTCATAATAATTAAAAAATACTTCTTTTAATTTATATTTTAATAAATATTTACCAATATTAAAATGTTGTTCCTCATCAGCATTTAGGCTATATACAAAATTAAAAAGTTGTACAAAGAAAATACTCTTTAAAATTACAATAATAATTTTACATCTTTTATTCATTTTTTATTTAAAAAATAATAAATTATTTTAAGGAAATATTTTATCTAAACATTATTTTTTAAAATTCATTTTATTTTTTTATTTTGTTGCAGAAAAGATTAACGAGAAGATTTAAAAAAGAGAGATTTTAAAAGGCATATTTCCCTTAGGAGAAAATATTTCAAAAATTAAATTACGCAAAAAACTCCTCTTTAAAAAAAGTCAACAAAATTAAACAAAGCTTTTATGAGTATAACAAAGATATTTAAATTTATTATTGTACTAGATATTATATAATATCATTGTTTTATTAATTTTTTAAGAAATAGCTGCTTTTTTACTGAAAAATAATATGGCTCTCTATACAATAACGATTCTCACTATAATAAGCAAAATTTGCCTTACCAAAATATTCATGGCAAAAGTAATTTAGGTGAATTGAATTATATATTTATTCGATGAAACGAAATACTTTTTTTTTGACAAAATGAAATTTTGGTGAAATGAAAAACTAAATGAATTTAAGAGAACAAAGATCTTTCATAATTTCATGAAAGAAATGGTCACGGCGGGTTAAACGGGAAATCTAACTGTCTGCAAAAATAAAAATGAGTTCATCATTCTCTCTCATTTTTTACTCTTTTTCTTTTTCACGCTCTTTTAATTAGTACACTCTTTCCATTCAAAATCAGGTTACTAACTTTAAAATCCAATATCTCGAAAACCGCTTATACGATTTTAAATCTGTCTTACCATTTTATAGATAATTGTTTCAAGATTTTGTTTAAAAAATTTCATAGGCTCATATACATTTTTTACAGAATTAGTACAGCTTTAATTTCAAATGAAAACAAGAGCAAAAATTTGTAAGAATGCGCATGAATAAGCTTAGTTTTGACCAATTATGACGTAACTCATAAATCTGAGTCGTCTGAAATCAGAATAAAAAAGATTGGAAATATTTGAAGGAAGTTATGATTAAAAACATAGTAAATGATCAGGATTTTCAAAAAACCATAACTTATCCAAATGAAGTTATTTTTTCTTAAAATTTTGTAGGATTACATAACAATAATAGTGCTACAAAATTACAAAATTAGAAAAAATATGGATTGGGGGATTCTGTTTAGGAGCTTACAATTTTCATCGTAGTTGTAAAATTAAAGAGATCAACGATTATCTAAGAAAAATTTATATAAGATTGTTCAATTTTTAATGCTGTGTCGAATGAAATAAAAATTAAAGTGATTTGAAAATTTTGAAGAAAGTTATGGCCAAAAATAGATAAATTTTAACCGATTTTCAAAAAATCATAACTTTTCCAAATATTGTTATTTTTTCTTAAAATTTTGTAGGATTACATAACAATAATAGTGCTACAACTATACAGAATTTGAAAAAATTTACGAAGATATTCTTATAATATAAGTTCCTACTAATTCCCCTTATACAAGAGAGAAATTTCTCTCATTGACCATTTTATAACCTTTCCTACTCTTTTATCCTTTTGTAACTTTTTATGTTGCTGACCATTTCTCCTTTTCTCTTCTTGCAATGGAAAAATGCAAAAGAAAGGCGAAATAGTGTGTTAAATTCGAATAAGAGCTTTTTGGCGTACTCTACAAAAATAAATACATTCCGCCACTGATTTCCCGTTTAACCCGCCATGAATGGTGCTTCATTGAAAAAAGTCGGTCAAAGGACGAAAACAAAAATCGATATATCGTGCTTTCTTTATAATCTATGTATACTTTTACAAGAATACAGTGTAACAGATAAATAATAACGACTGATTGTTTCCCATTAGTAATTTTTTATTTATCCTCTTCTGATATTAAACTAATTATTTTTTATGTTTGTTAAGAAATATTGAAACTCCAAAGCAAAATTCAAAAATTTCTAAAAAAAATTCTCCATACATTATTACAATCTCAAATCCTTTCGCATACTTACACCTGCGTATGACTTTGGCTCTGTTAAATAAAAATCAATTTTTGGAGGCTTTGACGGTTTCCAAGGCACTACACATATAACAAAAATTTAGTTACTAACTTTCCCTTTATTTAAACATTAAACGTAGCTTTGCATTTTGCGCGAAAAACTGTATATAAATAAAAGTTTTGTTGATATTAAAAAAATATTTTACTACTGCATATTACAAATATTGGATTGAGTGTTTGTTGATGATTCATCCTTTATTTTTAAAGTGAAATATATTACACTCTAGTTGTTTAACGATCATTTGATAGTAAATGCTAAATGTTTTTATGCTTTTACTTTCTAACGATATAATTTTCTTTAAAAATTAAATTTTTTAATATGTATTATAATTTAAATTATTTTTAAATTTTTAGAGTAAGTCTTAAAAAAATAATTCAAACACTATTTTCTAAATTATTAAACAACAAAAATGGGAAAACAAACAATTAATAATACAAGTCGACAGCCTCTCAATGGCGAACGTGGAGGTGGCCGTGCTCACCAAAAAATTAGAATTGGATTTTCCGATTTAGAGCCATTATGGAATGCTGAAGATGACAAATATAAGGTTTTCTGTCGCTCTGTTCATGTTTCAAAAGCAGCATTGTATGTTAGCTATATCCAGTTGGTTGTGGCTTTTATGTTCTCCATTTTATTCGCTTACAATTACATGATGGTATGTTTTATTAGAACAAGTTCACTTAAAATACTGAATAAACCAATAAGAAATTTTTAAACTCATTTCCCTTATCGAGATTTTACTCATTTTTATTTATTTAAATATATTTTCAAATTTTTACATTAATAGATTGCCAGTGTTCAGACACCATCTTCTGATTCTTGGGTGGAGTCATCCAACAATCGTTACATGTGTATGTTTAATTATATTTGTTTTTAATCGATTTGTTTTTCACAGCTCAACTAATGATAGCTGTTACTTTGCATGTCTTGCTTCTTGTTCTTCTTATCCATGGAGTGAAAACAGAGCGAAAGTCAATGCTTATGCCATATATTGTTTATGCCGCAATCACTGTGCTTACCGGACTTGTTGGGGTAAGATTTGCTTATTTTTGTTTTTGTGATTTTATTTTGAAATACTAAAGCCTATAATGAAGTTTTATATAATAAAACTTTTTTTCTTTATAGAATGTGAAACAAAATTTTATTTTAGGTTGTTAATGATATTTTCTACTTGGACTCACATGTTATGCAAGATGGAAATGCAAATTCTTTAGTTAGAAAGTTTGTGCTTCAATTATCTTAATTTTTTAATTAATTTCTACTTTTTAATTTTACAATTTTCCTTTTAAAATTTTTTCAGCCAGCTCCGTCGTCACTTATTTGGAACGCTTGTCCAGGCTTGGTTTCTTTCTATTGTTTGGCGTTGTCATGGTTATCTTGGTGACAAAAAGGTTGCGCGTCAAATCCGTGATCAGATGTGTAGCACAGCTAGTGCTTTTCGTTATCCCGAGAACTTGATGTGCAGTGGATATGCTCTTATGCAACAGCCACCTCCATATGCTGTAAGATAATTTTTTGCTGTTTTACTTTTTTAAATTTTAGGATACAGTAATGAGCCCATCTGCAATTATTCCACCTCCTGTTTATATTGGATCGATTAATGGTGGTATTGAAAATCCGGTCATTAAATCTCCCAGCCAAACTACGACGACTGAACTTGCTACCGAAGCAAAGGAGGATGATAAGTGCTGAATTTTTAAAAGTGAAGGAAACGATGTTTAAAGAATAAAATTATGTTTGAAAGTAAAAATTAATGATAGTCGAGTTTTCTTTTATTTTATCCTCCAACATTGTGAGGACACGATCTTTTCCATTTTAGACTTATTTTTTCCTTTGTATTATGGACAAAAATTCCCTTTTTCTTTAAAATCCCATCTACCTAAATATTATTTAAAAAACTTTTTTTATATATTTTATATTAAAAATGGACAATTCTAAAATCGTAAAAAATAATTTAATTTGTATAAATCTAATTTTGTTTTATGAATTCACTAGAATTGTCCTAAAAACAAACTTTGAGCCCAATTTGTAACTTCAATTTATATCAGAAATTTGCATTCGCCGATTTATACCCCTCCTATATTTTCTCTTGACAATTACATAAATCTGAATAAAATTGTAAAATTTATAATTTATTTAATTGTTATTTGCAAAGGTATTTCAAATTATTGTTAACATTTTAAGCCAGCTATAATAATGGTAATAATTTTAAAAAATTTCCTTTTTGATTTAGAAAATAATATTTAATAAAGAATTCCAGATGATTTCTAGATTCGTATGGATTCGCAATTTCAGTAGGTATTTGTTCTTTTTAATAGATAAATTTCGCAGGGTCGAAATCAAATTTTGTATCGATCTTCGGCCAATCGAGGAGCCAAGCAACTTCGGGTGCGTCTGTCTCTATGACTAAAGTAGATTCTAATCGATCACCTATAACAGCCTCAGCAACATCAAAAACAATGGATATGAAAGCCAAAGGTTTAATTTAAATTTTAATATTTTATAAAAAAAATTTCAGTTGCAGACGCTGTTACATGGAACATAAAAGGAAATGGTATTGCAGTTGTGAGGATAGATTGTCCAGGCGAAAAGGTTTTATCACAATGTCAGTTTTCTTAATTTCTATTTACCAAATCTTAGGTAAATTCATTAAATGAGGCTGTCTCAAAAGATCTAACCGCTGCCTTCAATGCTATAGAACAAAATTCGTCTGTTCGAGGAGTTGTGCTAATTTCAGGCAAACCGAACGTAATTAATTTTTAAACACCCTTTGGCTATTTCTAAAATATCATTCTCATTCTTAACTAATTTTATTTTCTATAAACAGAACTTTATTGCTGGTGCGGACATTAGAATGTTGGAAAAGTGTAAATCCGTTTCTGAGGCTGAAAAGATTTCAAGTGATGCAAAAGCACAGTTTGACAAGTTGGAAAATAGCAAAAAACCAGTTTGTTTGTTTTTATTAAAATTTATAGATATATTTTTAAGATAGTTGCCGCCATTATGGGACCTTGTATGGGTGGAGGTCTTGAATTAGCCATGGCGTGTCATTATCGAATTGCCGTTGATACTCCAAAAACTCAATTAGCTTTGCCTGAAGTTATGCTAGGTTTATTACCTGGCGCTGGTGGAACACAACGTCTTCCTAAGCTTGTAGATATCCAAACGGCATTGCAAATGATGCTTACAGGTTTTTTTAATCTTTTAAAAGATATTATAAAAAAATTAAGGAAAGGTTCTTCGTCCTAATAAGGCAAAAAAACTAGGACTTGTCGATCAGTTGGTGCAGCCTATCGGACCTGGCCTTACTGATCCACTAACTGGAACACATCGCTACTTGGAAGATGTGGCCGTTCAAACTTGTGAACAGTTAGCAGATGGCTCTCTTAAAGTAACAAAGAACAAGCCTTTTATTCAACAGGTTTTATGATTTTTTGTGTAACTTTATAACAATTTTTAGTTAACGAACCTTTTACTTACGAGTCGTCCACTCATTGATTCTTTATTAATTCGAAAAGCAAAAGAGACGGTGATGAAGCAAACATATGGAAATTATCCAGCACCGTTGCGAATTTTGGAAGTTGTTCGAAATGGTTTGATTGATGGGCCGCAGGTTGGATATGAACAGGAAACTCAGGTTTTTTTATTGTTTCATTTGTAATTAATATTAAATGCTATCAGGCATTTGGTGAACTTTCTCAAACCAAGGAATCGGCAGCATTAGTTGGTCTTTACTGGGGTCGAACAGAATGTCAAAAGAGTAAATATGGAGATGCAAAGAAATGCGAGTATGTTTTACATTCATTTTAAATTTCAATTAAAATACTTTCAACTTTTAGAAAATTAGGAGTGATCGGTGCTGGTCTTATGGGTGCAGGGATTGCAAATGTTAGCATTGACCAAGGAATTGAAACGGTTTTGTCTTGTTAATATTTGCTTTATTAAAATTTATAGTCCTAAAATATATTTATAAAAAAATTTTTTAATTATATTTTTAGGTTCTTATTGATACTAATCAGGGAGCATTAGATCGTGGTCTTAAACAAATTACTACACAAATGGAGGGACAGCTTAAAAAGAAAAAGTTTACTTCAGCTGAACATGCTCGTTATTTGTCCTCATTAAAACCTATTTTAAATGACTACGGACAATTGAAAAATTCCGATGTTGTTATCGAGGCTGTTTTTGAAGATCTTGGTTTAAAACATAAAATTATTCAAAAGGTTTTTAATTAATAAATTTACATTTTATGATTTTATAATTATTTTAAGCTAGAGGAAAATGTCCCAGAACATTGCGTTATAGCAACTAATACATCTGCTCTTCCAATAAAAGATATTGCATCGGTGAGCAAACGACCTGAAAGGATTATTGGCATGCACTATGTATTATTTCTATTAATTTAAATATTCTTGAAATTGTTATAAAACTATTAATTTGAATTAAAATTATTTTAATAATTGTTTCTAAATTCATTTTAACTTTAGTTTTCGCCCGTTGACAAAATGCAACTTTTAGAAATAATTACTTCAGAAAAGACATCAAAGGAAACATTATCTGTTGCTGCAAAACTCGGGCTTGCTCAGAAAAAGTTGATTGTTGTTGTAAAGGTTTCTTACATAAAAATATTTATGTTAATAATTTTTTGTAGGACTGCCCAGGATTTTTCGTTGTTCGTTGTATAAGCCCAATGTTGAGTGAGGTTATGCGTCTTCTTCAGGAAGGTCTTTCCCCAACTGAGGTTAATAAAAATCGAAATTTTTATATTTAAATTTTTCTAATTTAGGCTGATAAGATAACTAATCAATTTGGATTTCCCGTTGGAATGGCTACTCTAGCTGATGAAGTATTTTTAAATAAATAAAAATAATTCTATTTTAAAAAATTTATTTAAGGTAGGTCTTGATGTTGGTGATCATGTTGCCTCATTTTTGAGTAAAGCACTTGGACCACGCATCCAAGGAGGTTCTCCTCAAATGCTTCAGGATATGGTCCAAGCTGGATTTAAAGGCAAAAAGAGTGGAGCTGGTTAATTTTTATTATCTTTTAAAAAGATAATTTTATAATTTAATTTTAGGTATTTACGACTATAATCCTCAATCAACTAATCCTCTTATAAAATACGGTCTTGGAAAAGCACCAAAGAAGGTTGTAAACGATAAAGCAACTGAAATTCTTAAACGTTATTCTTTGACTCCACCAGTTGGGGCCTCTTCTGTTGAAGATCAGCAATTACGTGTTGTGTGCCGTTTTGTAAATGAAGCATTAATTTGTCTTGAAGAGGGAATTATTTCTGCACCAGTAAAATAATAAAAATAAAAACATTTAAATTATTTTTTTTATTTTAAGTCTGATGGTGATATTGCCAGTGTTTTTGGTGTTGGTTTTCCACCATTTTGGGGTGGACCATTTCGCTTTGTTGACCTTTATGGTGCAGACAAATTAGTAAAGAAAATGGAGAAATATGCAAGTATTTATCCAAGTGTTCAGTTTCAGCCTTGCCAATTACTTATTGGTTAATTAAAAATATAATTTTATATAATTAATTATTTTAGATCATGCAAAAACGGGCAAAAAGTTTTATGAAAAACGGCAATAATTAAAAATTTAGCAACAAATAATTCTACAAATTTTTAATAGTTTTTTAAATTGTGTTGGTAATTTAATGGCTCAAAAATAAATAGAAAAATGTTTTTTTAAAGGTTTACATACTGCTTTCATGTTAATATATAATACAAATTTATTGAATATAATTTAGTTGTATTTTTGTTTAAAATATCAATAATTATTATAAATAAACTTTAAAGGAAAATACATTATTTTATTGATATTTTAAATTAAATTGTTAGTTATTTTTACCTCTTACAAATTACTTTATTTGAGAATATTTAGTTTTCAAATTGACATATATGGTCTTTATTGATAAATATTTTAAATAATTTATTTAATTATCTTTTTGTTTATTTCAAATAATTATTGTTAAATTTAAAAATTTGTTCTTATTTTATAGTTTGTTAGTTATTCATCTAAAATAATAATTTAAATGCGACTAGAGAAGTGTTGGTTTTGTTCATCAACAATTTGGCCTGGTCATGGTATTCAATTTGCAAGGAATGATGGCACAGTTTGTCTTATTCTCTTTTATTATATTTAATAATCTGTAATTTCAGGTTTTTAAATTTTGTCGGTCCAAATGTAATAAGCTATTTAAAAGGAAAAAGAATCCGCGCAAGTTGAGATGGACAAAAGCGTCAAGGCGTTTACGTGGAAAGGTTTACTTTGGATTTGCAATAAATAATATTATTTTGATTTAAAGGAAATGGTTAATGATCCAAGTCAAGTACTTGAGAAACGAAGGAGTGAACCAGTAAAATATGACAGGATTTTATGGAATGAAGCAGGTTTGTTGAATTAATTAGTGCAACTAGGATTTTTATTAATTTTTGTTTTTAAGTCGAAGCAATGAAACAAATTCATGAAATTCGTCTAAGACGTTATGGTCAGCACATTAAAAACAAATTAAAGCCAGGACAATTGCGTCAAAAGCAAGCAATGATTAAGAAAGCAAAGACTCGAATGCATTTGATTAGGTAGTTTAAAATTTAAATTTTCGTCTTAGAACTATAAGTTATTAAATAATAAAAATTGATATGATTAACGAAAATATTTTTATTTTGGATATATTTATACATAAAATTTCCTTTCGTAAAATAAAAAATTATAAATTTAGATCACCATTTGCTAATGATGTTAAGGATGAGGAGGATGAGCATATGGATATGGAATATAAAGAAGAAAGTGATATTGATCAAGGTGATGTTATAGAAATTAAAGAGGAAGATGTATTAGAAAATGAAAAAAATATAAAAAAGAAAAAGAAGAGCAAAGAAGTGCCAGAAGCACAAATGATAATGATTGAAGATGATAATAAGTTGGAGTTGTGAATTTTATTTTTTATTGCTGAATGTTTAAAATCTAGATATACACAAAAAACAAATAATTAAGCAAAAAAAATTTTTTGTTAATTTTTTGGAATTTTTAGTTATTTTAGTAAATATTTCGAATTTTTGCCAATTTGCTCAATTATATGTTTTTTGTTTATATTGTTATTTCAATTAAATTTTGTTCTTTAATTCTGTTCTGAAAAAAATATATTAGTTTTTTAATTAATAATGCTAATATAGTTGTCTTTATTCATGTTGATTATTTTTCAGGGAAATATTTGTATGCCTAGATCAGGACTATTGAAGCAAAAATTTAAAAATTTTATTTTTTTTATTTGAATTATTAACATTTGGTATATATTATTATTATTTAAAAATTTGTTTTTATTATTAATAAAATATATAATAAAACAAATAATTTAATAATATATTTATTATTAATGTTTAATTTGTAATTAATCCTTATTTTTGAGTATTTCCATCATGAAACAAAAAAACTTTATTTGAGTAAATAATAAACTTATAACAAAAATTTCTATTTTTAATCACATTTTGACCTTTTTTTAGATAAAAGAACCAAAAATACTAAAAAAAATTTCAAAAATGTCAGAAAGATCGTAAAGCTTAGTTTAGAGAATAGTAAATTATCTTCAAATGCTTTTTATTCGTCCATTAATATTAAATTACTGTAATTTTCATTTTCTTGAGCAAAATAAATAAATGAAAAAAAGAAAAAGGCGGGAACAATATTTCCTTATAAATAAATATACCAACCACTTTGTTGTTAAGGAAAGAATTTTTTAGAGTTTTTCAATAAGAATGAATGGTTTTATTGGTATTGAGAAGAGGAATGAATGGTTTTAGAATATAGCAGTAAATAAATATATTTATTTTTATATTTTTGTTAATTTCTTTTTTCTTAAGAAGGGCATTTTTGGCTGCCAAGAATATTGTTAGTTTGCGTGCCACAATATTCTTATTTAGTAAATGTAAAAAAAGAAATTGTGGTCCTTCTTGTTTGCGTGCTTATTAAAAAGAATTTAATATAATTTCTTTATTGATCAAGATAACACGCGATTTAATTAATTTAATTTTAAAATTATTAATTAGAAAAATGATTTTGATTAAAATTTAATCAATTTTTATTTTTTTAGTTTATTAATTAATAAATTTATGGAAAAAATAAAATTATATATTCAATTATTTTAAATTTATTTTAAAATTAAATTATAATATTTTTTAATAATAAAATCATTTTAATTTCAAATTATTTTTTGAATCACAATTCTCTAATTTAAAATCAAAAAGTCTGAAAAAATAAAAAATAAATAAATAAATTTAAATAAATATTTTATATATTCTTTTTAATAATTAATAAATTAAAAATTATAGTAAATATCACGCAATTTTATTTATTTATTTATTAATAAAATAAAATTAAATAAAATAATGAACATTATTTAAAAAATTAAAGTCTGTAATAAAGGACTTTAATTTTTTTAATAAAAGAAATTTAAAAAGTATTTTAATAATTTTATTTAATTTTTATAATATTTAATTAGTTTATTAAATTCTGATTTTTCTAAAAATTAATTTTTTTTAATTCTTTTTAATGTACGCAACAAAAAGGAGACAACGAAATTTTAAACGGTAGATTTATTTTATTTTAAATTTAGTTAAATAAATAAATAAAATAATATTAAAATTAAATTCCTTAAAAAATATATATAAATTAATAAAATATATTTAAATAATTTAAAGAAATAATATTAGAAAAGAAAAAACTAAATATAAATAATAAGCTAAAAAGGTCTTTCTTCCTTCAAAAAAAAAAGATAAGGAAGAAGTCACGAAAAATTCCGTGCCCAATTGGACTGTGTGATTAAAATGAAGAAAATAATATTTATTTATAGAAAAAGAGATCTCCTCCTTTTTATGTTCTGTTTCGTGTCCTGCGTGTTAACTACCACTTTTTGTTTAACCAAAATTTAAAAAATAATTTTTTGATGCGTGCTAAATGACCAAAAAAATATTTTTTTAATTATTTTTTTTTCTCTTTTATTTAATTAAATTTTGAATAATATTACCTTTTAACTATTTAATTGTTTTTTATTTCCAAAACTTAAATTTATTTATAAGAATATTCTCCTCTAATTTGATTTTCTTTTATTCATAAAAATGTTAAAAAATAAAAATTCTGTCCCTTATTAGACAATCTCTCCAAGAAAATATTAATTTATTTATTTTTAGTAAATATTTATTTTCTAAATATTATATTATTTATTCTCTTTTACAGTAAATTAATTGCTTTCTCGCGCATTTACTAAAATAATCGTTTCTTTTTTTAAAGTACATTTATTAAAAATAAAAATTAAAAATAAATTAAAAATTATTTTAAATAATTTTAAAAATTCTGTGAAAATTAATTAATTTAGTAAATAATTGATAAAAATATTTTCTTATTAAAAAATGAAATATTAAAAATATATCTAACTAAAAAATCAAATTTACACAATGTTTAAAAATATATAAAGTTTTTTTGTTTTAATTCATTAAAAATATAAAATTAAAAATATTTATTTTATTTTTTTAATAATTTTTAACATCTGTGTTTTAATTTAAAAAATAAACAAAAAGCTGGTTAGAAAAATTAAGAGAGAAAAGAAAAGAAAAGAAAACATATGTTGCGCATCTTTTTATTTATTTTATTTATTTATTATTTCTCTTATTGTTATTTTTTATTTTTATTATTCTAAAACAAAATTCTTAAAATTTTATTTTTTTAATTTTTAATTTAAAGTACTCTCTTGAGAGAAATAAAAATAAATAAATAAATAATTAATTATATAAAAATAATAAAATATAATTAATATAAATATATTTATTTATACATATGTTCATTCAACCAAAAATATTATATTTAAGATGCGCGCGCGAATTTTCAATGAGTTTATAAATAAATAAATATATTTATTATTTTTAGGATTTTTTTTTGGATTTTTTGTAATTTTATCAAGGCCATAATAAATAAAATAATTAAATATTTTAATAAATTAAATTTGGGGGAAAAGAATTGGAGATTTTATTAATTAAATATTTTTTTGGTCAGATTCTCATAATTAAATTAAAATTTTATTAAAACTTCAATGTATATTTAAATATAATTATTTTAAAAAAAATTATTTCTTTTTATTTAAATATTTTTATTTTTAAAAATTAATCTTTCTAATAAAAATAACCTTATATTATTTAATATAATAATTGTTAGGCAGGTGAGGAGATTTAAAAAAATAAAATTAAGAAAAGAATTTTTGAATGAAGAGATAAAGGGAGAGAAAATGAAAAAAAGGAGAAGGAGGAAAAAATTATATTATTGCGCCAAAATAATAATTTCTTAAAAAAAAAAGATAATAATAATATTGTATAAGGATTAACATGTAATTAAAAAATAAAATATAAAGAAAATTAAAATTAAATAATAATTTTTAAAAATTATTTTAGAACAACAACAGATAATAATAATAAATTATTATTTGAAAAACAACAAAAACAACCTTTATTATTAAATAATAATAATAATAATTCAAATCCTTCAAAAAGACATAGAGAACGTTTAAATGGAGAATTAGAAACTGTTTGATTTTTTTTTAATTAATTATTTTTAAAATTAATTTTAAAAAGGTTGCTTCTCTTCTTCCTTATAATGAAACAATTATACAAAGGTTAAAATAATTAAAAATTAATTTTATAAAACAAAAAATATACCCTATATTATTATTTTAATTTCAAAAGAATATATCACCTACAAAAATTTTATTATTATAAATATATTATTAAGATTGGATAAATTATCCGTTTTACGGTTGGCTGTCTCTTATCTTCAAATTAAGGCACATTTTCAAGGTTTTTTTATTTTTTAATTTAATTTAATATTTATTTAAAAAAAGTTTGTTCTCAATTATCATTATTACAACCAAATGGTCGTTGTTTTTCTCATCCATATTTTTCAAATAATAATAATAATTCTTTTTTTTCAATTCCAAGTTTATGGGATTCTTCTAATAAAATTCCAATTGTTGATTTAAATGATAATTTTTATTCTTCTTTAGCACAAAAAGTAAATTAATTAAAATAATTAATTTTAATTAATTAATTTAATTTAAAAAAGGCATTAGGTGGTTTTCTTCTTATTTTACATTTAGATGGAGATATTTTTTATTTAAATGAAAGTATTGAAAATTATTTAGGTTTTCAACAGGTAAATATTAAATTATTTATTTAATTAAAATAAATTGATAATATCAAACAAAATTTAATTTTATTTATTTTAATATTTAAAAAATAAATTTATTTAAATTAATTTAGTCAGATGTATTGCATCAATCTATTTTTGAAATGTATTTTAATAAAAATAATAATAAATATATTTATTTAATTTAAAGGATTCATTCAGAAGATAGAGATGAATTAAAATGTTTATTATTACAAATTCAACAATTATCAATTGAAGAAAATAATGAAAGTAAATTAAATTAAATTAAAATAAATTTATTTATTTTTTAATTTTAAAGTTTTAAATCAATGGGATTTTTCAATGGTTTTACGTTTTAGATGTCTTTTAGATAATACTTGTGGTTTTGTTGTTAGTTTATAATTTAATTAATTAAATTAATTATTTTAATTTATTTTAATTTAATTAAAGCGTATAGAATTAAATATAAATATATTAAATATACATTCACATCAATCCAATCAACTTTCAACATTTAATTTACCTTCTCAATCATTTAATAATAATAATTCTTTACAAAATAATATTAGTAATGGAAGAGGTCGTAAAAAACAACAAATAACAAATAATAATAATAATATTGAAATACCTTCTTCTTATTCTCCATTATTAATATCTTCTAATAAACATTGGAATTGGGCTTTAATTGCTATTTGTATGTAAGTATTATTTATTTATTTATTTAAATTTAATTTAATTAATTAATTTAATATTCAGTCCATTTGTACCTCCTCTTCAAATGGATATTCGTATAGATGATCCAATTATTAAATCTAAACATTCTTTAGATATGGGAATACAATCTATGGATTCTCGGTTATTTATTTATTTAAATATTTTAAATAAATTATTTAAATATAGTTTACGTCAAATACTTGAAATTAATGAAAATAATAATGATTATTTATTATTACCTTCTAATTCTAATAATTTAAATAATAATAATAATATTCGTTGTTCTTCTTCATCTCGTTCTTTTTATAATTTTATACATCCTTCTGATGTTAAATATTTTTCTGATTCACATGAAATGGGTAAAATTAAATTAATTTATTTAAATAAATATTTATTTTAAAGTAATAAAATCTTGTTCTTCTGGTTTAATGATTTATAGATTAATTAGTACAAAAAATAAAAATATTTATTATATTCAAACAAGTTTTCGACTATTTTATAAAGTAATTTTTATAATTAAAAAATAATTATTATTTACTTTTTTAGAGTAGTAAACCTGACAGTATTGGTGCTAATCATAGAATTTTAACGTAAAAAATAATTTAATTTAATTTAATTTTTTTTAAATTTAAGTGAAGTAGATGGTGAATCTCTTTTAGAAAAAAGAAATAATATTAAATCAAAGTAAATTTATTTTATTTTATTTTAATTAAAATAATTTAAATTAAGATTTCTTTCATTTGATGATATTCTTTTACAATCTCCTAGAATATTTCAACAAACAACAACAACAAATAATAATAATAATAATTTAATACAATCTCTTAAAATTAATAATAATTTATTATTTAAAGATAATGAAAATAAAAAGTTTTTTTTTATTTTTTTTTTAATTTATTTATTTTTTAATTAAAAAAGTGACTCAAATAATAAAGAAATTTATGAAAAAAATAAAAAAATATTATCAACAACAAAAACAACAAATATTTCTCAACAAATTATTACTAATAAAAAACAAAAAAAAATTGATAAAAATATTGGAAATAAAACTAAAATTATTAAAAAGTTAATTTCTACTAAAAATAATAATGAAAAATCATCTAATAATGAAAAAAGTATAAAAATTAAATTTTAATAAAATAATTAAATTAAATTAAAAGATTATTCAAATATTAATAAAACAATTAATTATGGAGAAAATTTAAATAATAATATAGAAATTAATAATAATAATTTTTTAATTAATCAACAACAACAATTAGATGTAAAAATATATTTTAATATATTTAATTATTTTTTAATTTATTTTTTCAGAATTTACATATTTCTCAAAATTTTAATAATTCTACAATAAATAAAAATTCTTCAAAATTATCAGAAATGGTATTTATTTAAAATAAAAATAAATATTAAAAAAAAAGATATTTTATTTATAGTATCAGACTTTTTAATATATAAAATTAAATAATAAATAATTGTCAGTTATTTATTTTTTAAATAAAAAATATTATTTTCTTAGACTACAACAACAACAACAACAATAGCATCAATAAATAATAATAATAATAATAATTTATTAACTGATACTACAGCAGCAATGATTTCATCATTTCCTTATTATTATTATTATTATTGTATTTCTCCAACTCAACAACAACAAAATTTATTTGGATCTTTAATTATGGATTTAACTAATATTGATAATAATAATAATGAAAGTATAATTTAAATATTTTTTTTAATTATTTTTAAATTTAAATAGATTATTGGACATCTGCTGTAATGGCAGCTGCTGCAGTTTCTGATATTGATGAAAATAATATTAATGAAATGTTTTTATCTTATAATAATAATAATAATTTACAAAATCAAGATTTTCATTTTCCTAGTTTACAAAATAATTTTGAATCTGATTTAGCTTCTTCTTCTTCTCTTTTTTATTGGCCATCAATTTTACCTCAAACAAGTACAAATAATTTTATTTATTTATAATTTTGATCAACTATTAATATTTTACCTATATTTATTTTTTTAGATTCTTCTAATTTAGAATTAATAACAACAACAACATCTTCAATTATTTCTCCTCAAATATATTCTTTACCACAACAACAACAACAACAATTAATTACAACAACAACAAATTATGATGATAATAATAATATTTGTTATAATAATATTTTAAATAATA